>OZ043926.1:14322223-15522223 GCA_964056405.1 Acronicta alni | reverse complement strand
TCCGCCCTTCTTAGTGGCATGGCGGACTGGGTTTTGTTTCGGCCCGGTTTGTCTTTTCGCGTCCGCTTTGTTTGTGTAATGTACTACTTCTCATATACACGTAAGTACTGTAGATAGATGGTGATGGTGATACGTGGTAGTATCTGCGAGGAAAAGTAATCTATAAAATTATTGTGCAAGTAGGTACAAACTTACAACAGCTTAAGTTACTTAACCTGTGTGAGTGAACTAGGTTACCTCACTTAGTAATAGTAATAGTAATATTCTTTATTGATATAAATTGGTACAATTACATTATTGGATTCTCTAACACCTGCGCTAGTAAAGACTGTGTTGCAGGTGTTAGTGTCTTCCCCTTATATAAATTGTTAGTAGTTAGGTATCCTGAAATAATTTAACTTAGTAGGTAGTTAAATAATTTCCATTGTGCCTTCCGATTGCCTTGCGGTCTGAGCTTGTCATGCTCACTTAAAATGTCCTACTGATGGTGGCGTTGTGTGTCGGGTCGTTTTATTCCCTGCAACATGGTTGAGTCGATCGACGCCGATACACACGTCATACTCGTGAACGGGTGCCGTCTGTCGGAGCTGGTCAGCTCTTACAATCAATGGCAATCTTTTTTATGTATTCTTTCTATGTGTTATACTGGATTAATTTATTAGTAGGTACACATCAAACTGCATTGTCCTCAGTAACTATTAATAACAAAATTGTAATATAAGAATATCATTGTATCTAATCATGTTTTTTTAAAAAGAGTGTCTATGGAGTTTCTTGCCGGTTCTTCTCCATAAGACCCACTTCTTGGAACCGTGCAACTAGTTTTGACTTTTCAAAAGTGTTATTTAATAGTCTAATTGAAATAAAACATTTGACTTTGACTTTATTAAGTACCTACCTGTAACAACAAATTACCTACAAATAATGTTACTTAATGAAATAATTTTGCCAAAATACCGAATAACTATTTAATTTTATGTAGATTACTTTTAGGAAGACTACTTATCAGCTACTTATCTATTTAATTAAAAGTTATTAGAAAGTGTCCACAGACAGAAATAGGTGATACCTATACCTGAATAACGTGATAAAATTAAATATGTAGAAAGGAAGAAAGAAATAAAGAAAAAAGAATTTACTTATTCTTTGCAAATAATCTAATGAGAATGTCAAAAACACAAACAACAAACATAAATTATAGACACTAATAATACCTGACAATACTAATACCTGGTAATTAATATTTACTGAATTATATCATAGGTCAAAATATTGAAATTAAGGAAAATAAGTATCATATCCAGACCAATATGGTGTCACACCAATTCAAAATTCCATTGAACTTTGGCACTACAACATTTAAACTAGGTAGTGGTGGTTATATATCAAGGTCACGAATACGTATCCAATTGATACGTATTTATTCATGTAAGTAGGTACGCCTATATTTAGTAAGGGAAAAAACATATTTTAACACACAACTTACTGTATTGAAAAGTCAGTCATGTCAAATTCAGAGAATTGTACAAATAACAAAAATTTCAAATGGTTTCAGTATCTAATCCATCCAAAAATGCCAATTGACTTGAAGGATGACCACACGTTGGGTGGGCTCGCCGCAATATCCGCGAGCCGAGGCCGACGCCGCGCCGCCGCCCGACGGCCGGTGTCGGCTTCCCCGTGACCCGTCCCTAATGACCTATCGTATGGATATATCTATTATCTTTATTGTCATTATTTTGATAACGTGTTATGTAAGTAGCTAGGTAGGTATAACTTAATCAATTGTTAAATAACCCATTAAAGAAGTCTAAGTATTACTTTAAATACAGATTGTTTTTTAAAGGTTTTGCACGCGACTTCGTCCGCGTTGAAAAGTTACTTTTAATTATCGTTGTAATTTGGCTAATTAGCTCAAAATCATTATAAATTATAGCCATATAGGCTAGGTTATTCTGATTCTTAATAATAATACAAACTGTAAAGTTTCATTAAAATCCTTTCAGTGGTTTTAGCGTGAAAGAGTAACAAATATCCATGTATCCATCCTCACAAACTTTCACATTTATAATATTAGTAGGATTAATGCTATCTTGAAATTATCAACTGCTATTTAACAAATAGGTTTTATTACCTATTTCTATCTAATTAGGTATCCTATATGATGTTATAGATTCCTGATATACTTAATGAAGCTAGAGCAACGTCTACCACATAGGTAGAGATACCTACCTAAGTACCTACATACATAAACAATTTATTTATGAACAAAAATTTTGCTTAATAAGGAAAAAGACAAAATAGGTCTGCTTCAGTGAGGCTATCATAGTTCTGTTAATTGAATTGTATTTAATACCAAATTGCGTGCACCTAGAAATAAGTATATTTTAATTTTGGTACTGCTTACAAGATTTTTTTATCTAGGTAAGTATATATTTTATGAACTATTCTGTTAAAACTACATACACAATTACATAATACTGAATATTTAGTTCTGTCCTGAATGGAACTGCTTCGCTGTCACATCATTAAGTAAGTAATCACAACTAAAAAAATATTCAGCCAGTTAGGTAGGTACAGACTATTTAGGTATGTAGTTCCTTTGAACTGAACCAAAAAGACCTAATTTAAAACTAGGTTGTGTAAAACATTACCAGGCTAGATATCTGTCCGCAGTAGTCCGGCTCTTTGTACCGGTAACCTGGTAATAGAAGTGTCACGGCGGCGGTGGCGGGTGGCGGGCGGCGCCGGCGGGCGCGCGATCACATTTCTCGCCGGGTAATTCCCGGCGATAGCGGATATCTCCGCATCTCGGCCGCACATTGCACTCCTCTCATTTGCGACGTGTCAGATCTAATGCGGATATTACAGTATTGGAGGATTAAGTAGTTAATCAAATCAGATAAATCTAAACAATATTATTCCTAGTTATGTTGAAATGTTTGAGGTCTACGTATATACAGTCTAAGCACGTCAAATTTGATTCAAAAGAAAGCTAGCCCTTACTTCTTATAAGGCGGAGCGTGGATCCCCCTTCCGTTAAGATATGTTATCGGACATGATACATAATCATGGTACATATCATGTAGGTAGGTACATACCATGTTCATGTGATCATAAAACATGCATGAAACCAATGCTTAGTTGAATGCTATTGAAACTCTAGTAACGTAATACCAATAGGAGAATTTCCCAATCAACTTAATTTTAATTACATACGTCTAAATTGAATACACTGCAGATACAATATCTTGAACCTACATTTTGAGTTCAAATCAGTTTCAATAATCCGTGAGCACTACGTCGCTCCGGCACGGCGGCGTATCGTCGTAGCATCGTATCGGTGGCGTACTGGCGTCTCGAGACGGAGCCTGATCGCGTTTCGCGGCAATTACGCCTCTTCAGCCGGTAACGAAAAGCCGATACGCCGATATAATGTACCTTCGTGAATACTCCCTCTAATAATGATAGTGAAGTTTAGTATCCATATTGAATTCTACGGGAGGAACGTGACCTAGACTGATGGAACTTCGAGTAGGTAAATTATGTAATTAATAGTGACACAGTCCTTTGTAAATAATCAATAAATTGAAATAAATATTCTTGGACAATTTTACACAGCGCCTAGTCCACACAGTATCTAGTTCCAAACTAAGCAGAGGAGCTTGGGTACTAGACAATGAATATAATACTTCTATACTTTTGTTTTTGTAAATATACGTACTTATATTTCTGGGTGTTCTTGTATATAAAAGAATCCTGGGTGATTCTTATAAACACAAAAACTTATTGTTCATCACAAAAATATTTGTGTCCAGTGGGAATCAAACCCACGATCTCGCGATCAGCAGTCCGATGCACAAACCACTTGACCAAAGACGTCATCGAATTACTTACTAAGTCGAATTACTTACGAGACGCAAAGGAAACGCATTTGATTTGGACAGATCTCTAAATTATTTTATTATATTCTAATGTTAATGTATAATAGGTAGTACAGTACAATTCTGGCAATCGCCCATCTCTATCTTCTGTAGCTCTAGCAGGAGATTAGTGAAAGCAGCTAGCATCTCTAGTGTTTTATTTGTAAAACCCGTAGGTACAGCTCTAGGAAACTGATAACAATAAATCTGACCAGAATCGGAGACGATAGCGTTCACTAACCTGGTAGTAGGTACTTACTCCACTAATAGGTACCTACGTAACAGCTTATTAACAAAAAACCGGATTTTAAATATTCAAACGGTCGAGTATCCAACAGAACCGATGAATATATGTATAAGCAGTAGTAGTAAAGCTAGCCAGCGGTGGCAATAAGCTGGGGCCGGACCGCGCGCCCCCGCCTCCTTCCGGGGCAAATTTAGCAATTAGCGTGCCGGACACCGGGGCCGGCCGGCGTCCGGTAATAGCCACCTAGCCGGCCGGTCGCGTTCCACCGACTGATTATTCTGAGCGCAAGCTAAATGGTAACAGAAGGTCAAACAGAATTTAGTTGTAGCTCGACAACTTCAACTATTTTAGCGGTTAAGATTTAATTCAAGATTAAGTATTGAAACCTTAGTATTTCCTTACTATTAAATAAGCAAAAATATTGGTCTCTACCAATCTATATCTACGCAACATAAAATTTTCACAAATTAGGAGTTAACTCTTCTTTCCAAAGTATTAAACATTACATTTGCAGTGAAGTAACAACGCCCAGTTATTGTAATTGATATCATAAACTGTTTAACAACTGGTAACATTGTGGAGACCAATGTTTATTGCTCTCCACAATGTAATGTTAATGTTACCAGGATCCAGTATTGATTGATATTTATGATATCACTGCCAGCCGAGTGTCACTTCTGCTCGCTCGTGGCTAGTGGTCAGTCCAGTTCATTGGTGCCTTTATTTGCGTGTATCGTGTGTGCCACGTTATTACATTCCAAATCTAATTGATCGGAACATTTCGGGTGTTGTCTGCGCGCGTGGACCACTCTTCGGAATATTATTGTGTCTGTTGATGGATAATGTTGTTATAATGCTTACAATTGAAATACTTAGTGGTAGTGTCAGTTTCTCGAAGTCTTTCTCGAAGTTAGTCGAAAATCAGCTCAAATAGTGTTCGCTTAAACTGGTAGGTACATCTGTTTTGTGGTCTAACTGATGTACCTAATAGGCATGTATTTTTTGTTTATTAGCGATATGTGGACTGCCTCATTAGCCTAGTGATCGCAAGCGCGACTACCACGCTTGAGGTCCTAGGTTCGATTCCTAGGTCCAGCAGAGTTATTAGGATTTTCTATGAAATCTCAATAGGCTTAGATGGGACCTAAACAAAACATACCGGCGAACTGCGTGTGTACCTACAGGGAATACAGACTTGATGGTATGTTATGTTATATGTGTAGATATTAGGTAACGTGACATCAAGAGCTCGAACAGATCAACTGGTCAGACATAAGGATCCTTCATTTGTATCCTAAACCAACAAATGCTATTTGAATATTCTGACACATATGTGTAGGTACCTACTTACAACATATAGATCCTGTAAAATACTTAGGTACATCAATAACATTGTATTCTGTTTATTGCTGTAGTTTTAGCTATGTAAAAGTTGTATGATTTGATTAACGAACATGGTACGAAGAGATTGGTCAATCTTAATTAATTACTTTACATAATGAACAACAAGCTACATCTTCTTAGTCCTTGTCAATCGCGTGGAGTGTATAATCCGGTATTAGGTCCCCTCGCATCGCGTATCTCGTACCGACTCAAGTGGTTCGTTGATTGAACCGCCGTATGTTACACTTTGGCCGAGCCCAAACATTACGCTTTCTCTTCATCATAAAATATAGTACTGTAAAAAAGGATGTACTAAGAAAATAAGCTTTTAAATGAAAAATATGTACTTACTTAATATACATTTCCAATAAAAATATATTTAGTTCCGATTGGTGTTGGTAGAAATTTATGTATATTTTTTTGTGATACTCAGCGTCCGAGGCCGATAGCCTCTATGGGCTGTGGACCCGTTGTAATCAGCAAGTCCATGTCTGAGAGTCTAAGAGATTTTCTTAACGGGCTTTGTCACAAGGCCAGCTTGGTCGATTATAGCTTAGCTAACCAATCTCATTTTGAGAAAAGACCCCAGCCTAGCATTGGGACAGTAGGTAAGTGGTTTATGATTATCATCATCATCACCGTCCTGCCCTTGTCCCAATTTGTTTGGGATCGGCGCATTTATTTTGATTGATGATTATGAAACAGTATAATAATTTTTCTTGTGTAAAAGTAAAGCTTCACCGCAACTAGTGCATACTCACATTTTCACAATATACCTACATGGATCAATGACAAAGTGGCTTAAAGATAAATGCAACATTAACACAATAAAATTCTATTATTAATATCAATTATGCTCAACTTTTATACCCAAACAAAATGCGAAACAATAACAAAGTTATGTTAAACAAATGGCGCCCGACATGTGAACGCTTGAAAACAATTCAATAACCACAAAACATCACCAAACAAAGGCGATACAATCGCATTAGCGGTGATTTATATCACCACTTCGAGTGTAATAATCTATTTATGAGATAAACTATAAATTATCTTAATACAAACTAAACAATACAATTTGATACAGCTTTATCACAAGCGTATAGGGCTGAATTTGACTGTATCAAGTTGATGTGTATCTTGGTTTAAAGCACGCCCCCAAGTATTTCGGGTAGGGCGACTATGTCGAGCGCGCGGCGCTGCCTGTCCCCTAACTCCTAATAATGAACTGGTGCGACTTAAAAGTCGTAATTTGTATTAATGGACGTTTTTGATGACTGTACTATTTATATTTTGAAATTCATATTTATTATTAAGTTATAACAGTGTAGTAATTGCGTTAAAAAACGGTTAATAATTTAATCGAATTTTTTGGATAAATTAAAGTACCTACTTACTAACTTAAATATTTTATTAATACTTCTTCACACTCGCTTATAGAAATACTGTAGTAGTAGGTAAGCTACGCTTCCAAGAAGGACGGGGTTTTGAAGGATAGTGAAAGGAATTCCATATAATTTTTGTTTTTTATAAGGCGGTCTACACCTAATTGACCTGTTTTAAAGTTCATAAACGCCATTAACAAACAATATTTAAAAATAATATAAGGACTAATAAGGCTTAATGCATACAGTTTGGCTTGTGTGACGGATAAACAGACTAAAACATGCGATACATACCTATTAGTGTATTGCTCAATGTGTGCATTACTTAATGGCTAATGGTTTTCACTTTAAAATCACAGACAGTTTAAAAAACTGCAAAGCTGATTGTCACTAGAACCATTTACATTTAAAATTTAATTTAATATGACAAGACAAATGACGCGCGGCCTTGCCCCTGCGCATGGGACTTAATAACGCGCGAATTATGGCCAGTGACCCCGCATGACACTCAATAGTGAGAGTGTGGATAGTCCCCAAGCAGTGTTCATGAGATGTTTATGGTGTTGCAATTTGATTAGGGGTTTGGGAGTTGTGAGAACTGCGTACCTACTTTGAACTGGCGATTATTAGTATTGGTGGTTGCAGAACAGTGACAGAATGTAATTTTTACAATTATTAAATAAAAAAAGTTGATAATTATTATGATGTTAAAATGAAAGTCCCTTTAGTTACTTGATGTTAGTGAAATAATAATAATGCACGAACTGAATGAACGGGCTTAAAAAAAGTTCTAACAAGAGTACACATTCAGTTATCCCTGTATCGCCCTAACTATAAATCACGTAACGACAACTTTATTAAGTAGTTATCCACCCGCCTTGAAACAATTAATAGGTATAATGTAACCGCACATCGTCTAATCCACAATTACCTATAAAAACTCAACAATTACTTGCCCACGCGCATGCAGCCCGCTGCACACAATGCGACGTGTGCGCATACCAGATAATGATCTATGGGACAATGGACTGAGGTCGAGGCTGGTGATATTGGGGGGCTCAGTTTGTGGGCTATTTTAGAATATTTACAATGTATTTTGTTATTAATGGTTAAATATGTGAAAGCTAATTCTGGTAGGTACACATACTTAAAAAATATAATAGTGCAGTCTCAGTTTCGTATTGGTCAAGTGGTTTTCTACTAAACGTCTAATTTGACTTTTGTGATGTTTAAGACACTGAAACTGGAACGAAATTATATGTTGATATTTTTTTAAGTAGGCACCAGAGCTCTCCTACCTTTTTATAAGTTAATATGTTGAACTTGTGAGACAAATGCGGGGTTTTCTCAAAACCTTCTAATCTTTTATCTAAAATTAAAAGATGGTGGCTAAAACAGATACTTAAATAATCCATTTGCAAACATATTATAACAACCGAGAATCGATAGCAGATTGGTTAACGAATTAAGTACCTACTAATAGAACTACTTAGACACCTACATCATTTAATTCTTATATAATCCGGGCAGTTCGTGTCCTGTCCTTGTCAGCGACATAACTAGGTACATATTAGTTAGTAATAATGCACACAAGTAACATCCAGTGGTTGTAACCCCGAGGCGCTAACACGATTACAGGAGACACTATCATTAAAAAATGCTCATTTGTAATAATTGGCGCGGCACGTGCCGGACGGCCGCCGGACGCGCGCCGTGTGGGCCCGGACGGGCGCGTCGGACGGCCGGACTAACGAGAGAGATTCCCGGACACCCGCTGAGCTCTTGTTAAACGTTTTGTTGCTTTACTAGATATTGTTGCGGATTTGTTTTGTAACTGATCACTCGAATTGATGCAGTGAGCGAGGTTTCAATGTTATGTAGCAATTATTTATAGGAGGGGCTCGAGGCTAGGTATTAACTACGCTGATCCACCGATGCAAAGTGCAAGGTTAAGCTGCACCTAAAGCGTTCAGTCTGTGGATGGGGTGACCCATCCATTCTTAATACATCAAGACCCCTCCGTGTCTCAGAGAGCACGTAAAGTCGTTAGTCCCGGTTGTCATACGAATAGGTATTCGTTCTTGGTATTCAGAATTCTATCAGAAGAAAAGGCTATATACTGATATCCTGTGGGTACATTACCTGTGAGCCTTTGTGGGAAATACTGATTTCCTAGAAATTGGGTCTGGGAGCTCTGATGGCAGTTGTGGCTGAATATCAGTATAGTATATATTGTACGAAGTACAATACCTACTGATACTCAGCCGCATCTGATTAGTCTGGAAGCGGACTCCGATAAGTATGCGTAGGTACTTTATATAAAAAAGTAAGCCGGTCCCCCTGGCTTATTGCCTAGTGTCAAAGCTCATGGCATGGCTCAAAACACATGGCATCTTCAATTTTATCTAGGTACCTATGGTTCAATTGAATAAAATAATACCTATATGATCTTCGAATCTTACCAGAGGCATAACTCGTTAGTTTAACCTCTTGTAAGATTCAAGATGAGCGGGATACACAGATGAAGCGAAAGTCAATTTATTAATCTTAAAAGGGAACATTCGTTTATAAAACAAATAAAACGCCATTTAAATCTACAAGTTTAGTAGTTTTTTGCAAGTTAAATTAAAAAACATTGACTTACTTATGTAACTGAGTAAAAATGTATTCTAGATAAATGTTGATAAATTAATACTTAAACGGAGGGTAGATATTGTATGCGAACCATCAATAACAATTTACCAAAGTAATAAAATTAATCAAATCTGTAACCGTTACTCCGAAGACGTTACAAAAGTAGTAACCGTCATATTACTTAACCTCTAACGACATTAGACTAGTCCCGCCGCGCGGCCCTGCCTCGCCTGAATCACGTAATGGAGACGAGCACATTGTCGGACGCACAATGTCTACCGAGCTTTGAATTGAGTTTAATGTGGGTTGGGTTATATAGATATACGGTCATTATACATCAATTCAATAAAATTTTCGTTTTCTCCGTTAAGATAAAATTTAAAAGAATATAAGTACCTACATAATTAGGTGGATGGTATTGAGTTGTACCAAATCAAACAGAAGGGATAACATAGAGAATCAGTGCGATTGCTCCACCCACAAGAGCTGAGCTCATAAATTAATGAGGAGGTAGATTAACAAGTTGAGAGAAAAGGTGAAAAAGAATTTCCAAATACATCAATGCCGTGCCTCGTCAGTACCGATTCCTATTAATTAAGCACAAATTTACGCTCCGAACTAAGTTAGTAAGAACTTTGTAGAAGAACCTAATAACACACTGCTCTACCTGAGATTCAAACCTAGGACCTAACACTCAGGAGCCGCGATTGGAACCAATAGGCCAATGAATTCAACCGTTATAGCAAGTGATAATCATTCAGAGAAATAAAAAAAAGTGGTATCTTTTTTATTTATTTATTTAACAAAAATAAATATTTTGTCGCTATACCTAATCTTTACGCTATCTCTGATCGTCCTTCTATTACTTACTCCAGCTAAGCAGTAAGTTAAACGACCACTACGCCCACGAGCGCGCCATTTAATTCTCGTTCACTGAATTATAGGTCACTTAGCGATATTGGCGATGAGTCGCCGAAACGCAATGTATTGTGTGCACCGCTCAATTGTCGGGAGTTGATTGCAATACCAGTGAAGTGGACAGTCCACTATAATGATATTACATGGGCAGTGATTCTATTTGTGGGGAATAAATACAAGTTGTTTAGAGACACGCCTACTGAAGGATGTAAGGATGTAATGTGATTGTGTGTTAACTACATTGTAGAAACGCTTTTAGCAATTAACGTGATAATAATATGCCAAGTGGTGTCTCAATAGATGCTTCATCGGTCTAGAAGCCGGAAGCGCACCCGCTGTGGGTGATGTCCTGGATGCGATTCTCAGTTGAGCAAAATTTTAAACATACAGATCATCACAACGGTATTCCTCAAAAGGTTATGCAGAGGTGTACCATTGTATACCCACAATTCACCGGTAGAAGAGTCGAGCCTATTGCCGTAAACCGGGCACAAATCAAAACTCTGAACTGCCCCATAACATGAGACAATCACTGGTGAACTGGTGTGGTGGGTGTACGTCAGTACCTACACCGTTGCTCACCCCTTCGTGATGGTATGCTATACCTTTATAAAGAGTTTCTCGTTTCAATTTCCATAGAAAATATTTAAATACTTATACATACCTACTACTTCAATATTAGAACCATAAACTGAAACTATCTATGTTTTTGGGACAATCAAATTGTATTTTTACTTAAACGATGTACAGCTAGCTAGGACTCGATGAGTGATGTCCTAACTGCAGAAGTAGATTGATATGCGTCTTACGGGTAAAAAGTATTGTATATCGACCAACTCTGCCATAAAGCTAATCTGTCTGCCAGCGGTAGCGCCAACACAAGTGAAAACTACTAGGTACCAATGGGACCTATTTCCTTCCGTTAAATCGTAGGAAATCAATAAATAGGTCAAGCGCGAACCCGTACCGATCGTTTAAGGTCGGCAGTAAATACTCAAGCACAAAGCAATACAAGTTGAGCGCTCAGCTCTCCCCGCTCGCTCCGCTCAATTATAAAGTTGAGCGACATCAGTCTTGGTGTAGTTCTGTCTAGGGTTCAGTGATACACGCGATAAGTATATTATTGTATTTAGTTGTATTATATATGATACTTTTATTTGTTTTGTAACAATTATAAGTACTATGATAACAAACAAACATGGGATGCCTCATGTAATCGGTGGTATCATTTGCACGTTGGCATCTTTTAAGTCTCATTTGCCCAGTAATTTCACTGGCTACATTACTGTTCAATTACGCAATTATGTTAGCAGTAGAATATTTGGCAAAGTGGTGGTACCTAGACAACCTAAGCAGGAAGGTCTACTACCTCAAATGAATGTAATACATATTTTTATTAACATACTAGCTGACAAAACGTTGTTTTGACATAAAAAAAAAATTTAGGGGTATGAAAAATAGATGTTGGCCTATTCTCAGACCTCCCCAATAAGCACAAAAAATTTCATCAAAATCGGTCAAGCCGTTTCGGAGAAGTATGGGAACGAAAACTGTGACACGAGAATTTTATATATTAGATTTATGTTGAATTACAACACAACGCCACCGACGCCGGAAAATACCCAGTGGAGAACAATAACGCGCTTCCGTCTTATCGTTTCGTACCAACATTTTCCCACTGCAGGGCAAAGGTATCTGAATATTAGATGAAGATATAAAAGCAAGTAGGTACATGTTTCTGCAGCTGCTTGTCAGATTAGTAACAAACTGCGGAAAACAATGACTATCCTTTTAACTTTAATTTTAACAATATGGACATGCAGCAAAAACATGCAGAGACGTCAATTCTACGTGCGGACACTGTGGAGAAGCAGGCCACTCGATGGCTGACTGCCCGAAAAAATCTGAAACACCGAAATGTGCTACATGCTCGCGTTTCAAAAAGCCTAGCAATCATAAAACAGGAGACACTGAGTGCCCTGCTAGAAAAATTGCAGAATACAGGTACATAAATTCTGTCAATTATGAGGGCACTTAAGGCACCTTACGTCAGATGCCAAACTTCCGTGTTTTTGTTGCAAACTTAGCAATAACAGCCCACATTACTGTCCTACTAAACTTCAATTTGTCGCTGATTCGCAGTCTCATCAAATTACCCGTTCGCAATATGAAATACAAATAAATATTGGTAGTTCATAGTGTCGAACATAATTATTATGCAACAATGACTGTAACCCACTTTGCAATACTGCTGATTCAAATTTGTAATACTTACCGGTCATATGTATATATTTTTTGTTTTTATAATTAATAAGTATAGATTATCTAAATTAAGCATTTATCATAATTAATTAATATTTTTTTTTTTTCCCTAATTTTCATTATTTATGTTAAATATTGTTTGAAAAAAAAATTGTTTTCAAATAGCATACTTTTAGTACTCCTGCCTGTGACACAGGTTTATCCTAGTACAGGCTACTAATATTGTTATACCACTATAATTCTTAAGATTTACATTGTATTTTGTCAATTTAAATGGTTTTTTGGAATAAATTTTATTATTTATTTATTATTTATTTTTATTTTACTTTCCCTAACTAAAAAAATCAATTACCTATTTCGTATAGAGTATTCGTTCACAGCGCGCCTCGGCCCGGCTCGCCTCGTCGCGAGGCAGGCGAGGCGCAAGTTTTAACAGGCGCGCCAAGTTCCCAGACTGTTTACTACTCCTTATTCAGAATCATTCGCTGGCTCCTTGCGGATGAATGCTACCTACTTATTCAGGCTTACGAGGACCGAGTTTTGAATAGTGTGAAATTAGTTGTATGCGTACCTACTTAACTATAGATCATTAAATTTATATCTAGTGGAGATATTGTAGATAGGTAAAGGCCTCATTAGAATGTCATATCCGTTGGTACCTATCGCTTCGTAGGTACTTATGTTTATTACAACGCGATAGCAATCAGAGTACCTACCTATGTAACATCTTAGGCCCAATATTTCAGCAGTTAACTCATAGGTACAAGATTTAGTTGTTTTGCTTGGCTTGAATCTCAATCAACATTTTACATTTAGCATTAATAATAATATTAGCGGAGCTGCACTTCAGACGTACGGATGCAAACATGTAAACAAATGTTCTTTTGTACCATATACCATTATCTTCCAGATTTTAAAACCAAATGCCATAAATCGATGTAAACATGCAGTGTATCTCTTTATTGAATCATTTATGTAAAGCGGCCGGGAAATGACGCGACACTAACTTGATAATAGCCCCTCCACTCCAGCCCCCCCCCCCCCTCGCCTTGCACTGCCGCACACCCGCCGGGGATGTCAAGCGACTGTGGTAGACAAATGATGGGGCCGAGGAGACCTGATGGTGCGGACCAAGATGTAGAGCGAACGCTATTGTGAGGCGATACGGAAATGTAATCGTTTTATTGTTGTTACTTTGTTTCGGAATGTGCAAAGTTGAAGGCATTTGTAGATTTACTGAACATGACAATGGGACAAATAGAATTGTGGAAACAGTTTCTTTTCACTCTTCACAAAATAGAACAATATTTGAACATGATATCTGTTTAACTTTACAGGATGATTTCTTTATCTGGCGTTAAGTAATTTACAACAACTAATAAATTACAAATTTAATCTAAGCAAAGTAAAGATTTTGTTTTATACAACATTTTTACCTATCGTGAATTAACAGACAGAAACGTGTTGCTGGGGAGTTTGTTGCGCCGTTTCTTCTTCCCAGCCAAAACACTAGGAAGCGGTGAAGGGAGGAAGTTTTGGGGGCTGTCTTAATGTAAAAATGACGTTCACAAAAGTACTACCTGGTAGTCTATCTTGAATAAATTATTTTGACTTTGACTTTGAATGTATCTACGAAATTAACGAACAGGTTGCTTGGAAGTTATTTCCATAAGACCTACTGAACTACTACGTGACCTACCACAAACTACTTAATGCAGGGCAGAGCAGGGCAGACCAATGCGTGGAAAGTGAAGGTGAGCTACGAGGTGTTTTAGTTGTTCATATGAAGCGAATACTATTTCTTAGATAGTCAGCATCAAAGTCAAAGTCAAAGTCAAAGTCAAATGTTTTATTTCAATTAGACCAATAAAGTAGCACTTTTGAAAAGTCAAAACTAGTTGCACGGTTCCAAAAAGTGGGTCATATGGAGAAGAACCGGCAAGAAACTCCATAGACACTCTTTTTTAAAAACAACATGATTACAATGTTAATCTTGATTTACAAGTTTGATAAGAATAGTTAATGAGAACAATGCAGTTTGATGTGTACCTACTAACAAATTAATCCAGAATAAAAAACAATATAAATAAATAAAAGAAAAAGATTGCCATTGACAGTAAGAGCTGACCAGCCCCGACAGACGGCACCCGTTCACGAGTATGACGTGTGTATCGGCGTCGTTCGACTCAACCATGTTGCAGGGAATAAAACGACCCGACACACAACGCCACCATCAGCAGGACATTTTAGTAAGCATGACAAACTCAGACCGCAAGGCAATCGAAAGGCACAATAGAATGTCATTTATAAATACAGGCACTAGGTATATGCAACACCAATGGCTGCACGACTCTCATACATCAGGTAGATCACCTGAAAGATTCATCACTTATTATATTAAGATAAACGTCTAATTCGAAACGAATGTTTACAAAACAGCTCTAATTAATAGTTTAATAAAATAGAGGATAATCCGCCCCCACGCAATTTATATCATCAAATAAACAAACCTTCCACGAATGGCTCCCATTTAATTAAGTTACAAGTCATAAAACTGCTATTGTAATTCGATTAATCGAGTGAACAATGGCTCGATTGCTGCATCGATTATAATCGATTAGCGACGGTGTAGCGCGGCACAATGGCGGGGCAACTGTCACGCACAGGACTTCATTAACTAATGTATCGTGTCATAAAGCGGATTGTTCCACTGTCACAGTTGTGCAGTGTTATATCAATGTTCGATTTTATTACCATTGTCACTTTAAAAAAATAATAGACGTACACCGGCACGTCCTACAACTAAGTAACTTTACAGTCCTATGAGCTATGACAAAAGAAATCATCATCATTAACCCATTTATTATCCCACTGCTGGGCACGAGTTGGGTTTTCTCTCAGAATTAGAAGGATTAGGCTATAGTCCATTACGTTGGCCCAATGTGGGTGGGCAGCCTTCACACGCCGTTGAGTCTCTCAGGCATGCAGGTTTCCTCAAGATGTTTTCCTTCACCGATTAAGCGAGTGATAATTAAATAAATACGTATTTAATTTCGTAAAGTCACAGGCGTAGTATGCCTTGAATTCGAACTCAAGACCTATGACTTGGCAGTCCAATGGTCATATCACTAGACTATCACTGCAATAAGAAATCATTACTATATAAATATTTATATTTCATATAATTTTCTTACTTACTATGTAACTAAAATACTATATCTTGTAATAACGTATTGAAATATAAATTATACAATTAAAAAACGAACGAACGAAAGTGAAGTAAGTAAGAAGTTTGAGTTTCAGATATTAACTTTATTTTATGTGTTAAAGCCTTTTAGGTTAATCACGTGTCGAAGAGTGAATAGTTGGCAATCTTTATATAGCACGACAAAAGTACAGAATACAGCAGGTCAAGCTATCCTTCCATCCTTATGATGTTTGCATTAAAGTTGAAAGTCTATCAAAGAAATTTGATAGATTGTGGTAACTTGATGTGCTGGCCTCTGTACCTACATCAATATGTGCACATCTTTTTCTTGTGACTCTTTATATTTTCATTAACCTAATCAAGATTGTATTTTTAAAACTACTTATTGCTCATAATAATGTTCTAGTTCCACAACATTTTATTCAAATAACTTTTGCAGAACAAGTGCTTAAAGACGCTAAGATTTACCGAAACATAGACCAATTCACCAGCAATTATTCGTCTAATCGATTAAGTAGATTATTGATTACTCGACAATCGTCTCGCCAGTGCTGATTACATTGTCGATGGCTCACAAAGGATCGAGGTGTCGCCGCGGGCTGATGAGCGCGCCAGCTACGTATAGAAGTACGTATAGATCTTTCTTCAACCCTTAAGCTTACTGCTCTGTCAGGCAGGATAAAACCACCCGTAGTAGCAACAATTTTGATATGACGTCATATGTTTTTTTCATAATTAGAATTACATTAAATATAATTGAAAAGAATTTCCTGTTAATAATACTTGGCCAACCAAACAATAGGTAACTCCGACGGAGAATTATAATTTCGGCTATCTAAGCTTGACATTATAAATTAGATATTTTGCATAAATAATATTGTGACGATTACCATATCATGAGGGCTTATTTAAATTAATTTGAAACCAAGTTCAATTTTATTGAGCTTCTTTTCAAATTAATTAAAATTGACAGTAATTAGAATTATAGTGACTAGTTTTACATTCTAAATACCACTCAACGTCAAAAGAGACAGCAACGGGTCTGTCTTTCAAACTTTGTTTTGTCTTAAAAGCCTGCAATAGTTATAAAACAACCGTATGAGAGCCCAGCTTGTGTCATGTGTTGCAGACACTGCACATATTTACGTGCATTACATTTCAGCGTACTTAAGTGATAATTGATTACGACGCGCCGGCGCACAACTGCTCAAACAAACCAAGGACCTGCACCAGTCGATTAGGAAATCAATATGTGGATACTTGGTTTGCCTGTGCTAACGACTAATGAAGTTAATAACACTGAGGTAAATTATTTAGAAAAGGAAAAATTGGACCGCGGGCAGGATTCATGCCCGCGGTCCAATTGCCAAAAATATACAAAAAGATAGAAGGTAAGGTGGCATCGTTCGACATTGAACTAACTGTAAAGTAAGTTGTGTCGGTTGAAAAGCAAAAACTTGCATTTCAATAGGTGTTACTGACGTCACCATAAAGACGTAAATTCAGTATGTGAAGGAAAAATTCGACATGACGGGTAGGTATCGCGGTGGCTTAGTGGTCATAGCGTCTGGTGTACCTAACCAGAAGACGCAGGTTCGAATCCTGCCCGCGGTCCAATTTTTCCTTTTCTAAATAACTTTAAAATCTTAGCATGGAAAATGCCAAAAATATACAAAAAGATACTGAGGTAAATTTCTTATCTTCTTGCTCACATGATCTTGAAAGAAAAATAATACCTAGGTACAGTATGTTTTTCTTCGCGAAAAAACCACATAGTGAACTAAATTTTAAAAGAGATTATCCCTACAGGGGCTACCTCCAACCAAATCCCTTTTAAAGTTTTGTACAAACTTTGAAGATCGACAGCATTGTGTTCAACAGCTCCTCAAAAGTAAAAATTATTGGTACCGCTTGCTTCGACGATGCTACCGAAGAGAAATAACAGACCAAGACTTATTTATTATTAGAGAGAGTATTTATTCTAAATAAATTGCTATAAATCGTTTTGAATGGACATCAGCGCCATCTAGATATGCTTTATAGAACTTTAATTTAAACTTCTTCCTGAAAATATGATCGTGGAAGTAACTTCTCAGCTCAACACTACTTCTTGTGGAGGTGTCAAGTAGACAAACAATCAAATACACTAGGATTATAAATATTAGTGTGAGTACAAACGTGTGTAAAACAATTCCGTGCGTCACCTGCGCTGTGTTTGTTTTATTAATTATAAATAATAATTTTACGCCAATAACACTGTGTGCGCCGCGCAGTGCACCGTGACTAATGCGCTAATTACATCTGTGCAATTAGTTGCCGTTGATACAACACCATAAATTAAGTTAAAGACGTGTTTATTTGAACAATGCTTATTTATATATGTATTTCCATGAATTGCAAGTGAACTTGTAGGGTTATGGTTGGACGTACCTATCATCTTTATCAATCTATTTAATGCCTGAATACTGGGCGCACTCTCCTCTCGGAATTAGACGAGTTAGGTTAAAGTCCATCTGGGTCCATAGGAATGTGGTTTGGTACACTTTACAATCCGTCAATAAAATCTCTAGACATGCATGTTTCCTTACGTAATCATTCATCAAGCACATTGTATTCGAAAAGTTAGCATAGAAGCCGACCCCGAAAGAACTTTTTTCTATATCGGAAGTCGGTTTCTAATAAATAATACAGCTTAAGAGAATGTTATTTTTATCATAAGAATTATCCACGGACAAAAATACCAATCTAATAATAAGTTACCAGTCCGTAAGAGACAGTAAATAACGACTTAATACATCCATAAACATCCCCATACATCTATACTTTGTGCCTGGTAATCTAGTTGTGAGTGGATGCGCCCCGCCGCGAGATTTGTAACTCGGCTCACTTAGTTTATGGCGTTGCCTTCTAATGTCCTTATGTAAGTCCATGGGAAGTTCTGTTACGTAATAGTAGTCGGAGCTCGCCTGCAGGAAATTATGTATAGCAACGTATTGAACATGGAGAAGAAAACTATTGTAACAATTGCCGGCTTGTATGAATGTGAAATTAGGATATAATTGTTAACGGAACCAGTTCTCTTTACTTGCCCGTTTCGTACTTAATATTTAAATAGGTACTCAAATGTCGTCAACAGTGAACGGATGTCATATTATTTATGATCTCTGAATGTCTTTTCATATGTGATAGTTTCAACGCATTTATTTTTCAAACAATTCGCGTCCGTCCGCTCGCTCAGCCTGCCCAGCTAGTTGCGACTTCAAGTTATTATTAAAGTGACAATGTACCACAGCATAAGTAATCGTATTCCATTACCTATGGTAACACTTGCGTTCGTTACTATTTCAAGAGTGTTGACACAGGTGCGACGTATTCATAATTGCAACAAAGGTTAATTAATTATACGAAACACACAATTAATACAAGCAGGTAAATTGCAGCCATACAAACAAAATGACATTACGCGAGTAATAAAAGACATATTATTAATTGCAAATGAATGATTAGAATACACTTAAATTGTAGTTTGTCTCCCGTGACACGGCTTGTTCCCTAGTGGGCGAGCTAGAAAGAAATAAAATAGAAAGAAAGTATTACATTCTTTACAAAGATTGTAATCGCCTCGTATCATGTTTTGTTATCAAATAAATAGCATTCTTGCTTCAAAGTATAGTTTAAATTCTTAAAATGGTATTTAATAATAATTATGAACTAAAAAGATACTGCAAGCCTGATACTGGGATCAGAAAAGAGGTTGAAGAGAACTATAAAGTTACATGCGTAAAATCCATTCGTCCAACAGTATCCCTGAGTATCGTAGCTATCGCGCCAAACGAAGTGGTTCTGAGATGTGCAAACTGACTTGCCTCGAGACTCGCGACGAGGCGCGGCCAGCCGGCCCGTGGCGGCGAGGCGCCTCGAGGGCCCTCGCACAAGATGTTTGCGCGGACACCAGCTCCTTTACTTTTTATTCCTATACTCAAACAGATGTTAGGTTCAGCTGCCGTTTATTTGTAGAGGTCCCGATAAAATATTTGAGCGTTTAGACGAAGTTGGTGTTTGGGAGGTTGAAAGGTCGTAGAATACAAATTCATAAACAACGACATACCAACACTCTTTTTGCATGAACTTTTTTAATATTGTACATTTGCTCGTTTATTTGAGAACGTAATGCTTATGTATAAGCATTTTTAGGTTTTGTTAAATGTTTCTAAAATGATGTCTATACACATCATTTTAGAATCGAAACAAAACCATGAATCTTGATTTAGGTACTCGAGATTCTTGGTTCGTAAAAAGGTTTTATTGGTCAACCTGTTAAAAAACAACATCGCTAATAAGTGTTAAGAACACATTTACAATATCATAGAATTTGTAACGTTTTGTAGTAGGTATATCAAATGCACTTACGGTTATGTAAAGCATATGCATAGAAACGCTTTTACCTACGTGTCATTGTTAAGCAAGGTAACCCACGCGGACATTTGGCATTCACGTCTCACTTTACAAAAAAGGTCGTCTCCAATTTGTGGCAGGTCTTCAAATTGGACGGCTGACGGCTGAAGGGTTGTTTGCTGCAAACTATTCACCAATTGGACCCCTTTCGTGCCTCGGGGAGAGGCGGTCATTATCCTATTTTGTGATCTCTTGACGCACGCACTCGCTGCTCGAGATGGGTCGTGTGCGGTGGAAAGCCTTCAGCGTGTACGCTCTACAGTTTTCTTGAGTATAAACAACACAATGGATGTGTTGACTACCTGACGTCCATTTCACGTATGTGTCTATGGTATACATATCTAAGAAACAAAATAATAATCTATTCTTTTTAAATGATTGTTGAAAGATTAATGAATTAAATAATTATTAAAGAACCCTTATTTTTCAAAAGAATTATGTAATCATAGCGAAGAAATGTACCGTAGTAACCGTAGGTATATAACTTATGTATGGTGACGGTATGTGTTGTGATGGCACGAAGACGCAGTGGTTGGACGATTGGTTCAACCTCTATGTGTATGGCCCACATGTATTAATTCCACATTCGTGTTTGTGGGAATTTGTCTAATATATGTCTAATATATATAATAAATATAGCTCTTATATGGTACCATTGTTGATGACAATATTTTCCTTAATAACACTTCTAGGTATTTTATTGTCACAAGAATGGAGTTTTCTTGTTTTTCTTTGTGTTTGTGCTAGAAAACTGCTAACAAACAATAGATGCATTCACACGATTTTAAATCAAAAAGTCAACATTACATGCTTGTTTTAGCTAACCCATTGTCTGCATACAGCCTGGCTGAAACTGCAACACTTACAGTCATTACCGTGTCCGTCATTACCGTGGTCACGGTGCATGAAGCTCATTACCGTGTCGTGTTGCTGCAGCTTGCGACCGTACGATTGCATGATGGTCGCGCACTGGCAGTCACCATGCATTTCCCACAATCCTATGTGCAATTATAAGTACCTACCTACATTAAATTATTTGTCTATGTGGATCACCACTTAGTGTGGACAGTCAGGGTCTACATAAATAATATTTTTATGTATTCCTTCTTTATGATGCAACCGCCAAGAAAGTAGTTCATACGATTTTTGCTCTAAAATTCGCCTTCTGAAATTGTGTTGGAATGCATACATATTACCTAGCACCTGTCATTACTTATTTTTATAGTATGTAATTCAGTTTGTTCAATTTATTATACCAATACCTAAGGTATACCAAAAAAATAAATGAATATAATTTTTAATATCATCATGTTTATGCCAAATAGCAAAATGTTTTCAGAGCGTAGCAGTGAAAGTTGTTTTTAAAGAAGTTATTTGTTCCTATATTATTTGGATACTTAACTACCTTCGATTCCACTTGCTTATTATTATTCTCATACTTGACAAACACCCATAATCCCAAACTAGCTGCTTCACCCAACAGATAGCATTACGTGTGCTCATAACTTTTACATAACCATCACACGGGCCTAATAACACAACACTCAACACTGGACACTCGGCGCTCAGCGCTCGGCACTGGCCACACACGCCTGTTCCTCGAACCACTCCACAATATTCCACTAATAATAATTACACATTTTATTTTCATTCAAAACTTCGCCTGACAGTTCGAGATGCACCCCGTGTCACTCCTTTGTCCGAAAATACCACCATAACAATGCCGCCACAAAAATGACTGTCTATTTTAATACTTTCACATAGAGTCTGAAATCGATTGTATTGAGTTGCACAGTTGTGTTATTTAGTTGGTATTAGTAAGGTGCCTACACGCTCATTAGTGTGTAGGATAAATAATGCGCGTCAGTTATTGTAGTATTGCAACAATATTAAAATAATATGAAGATAATAAGGCGCTTTGTATGGACAGTGACGGGTGGCTTCACAATGCAGGCGGAGTAGCGGCCGGAGACCAGTTTTTTAATAAAATACTATACCTACTTGATTATTGGAAATGTAACAAAAAATTTACAATGAATATATATTTAAAATGAATAGAATTTATATTCGTAGACTAATCGTCACAAATTCTTTCATTATATCGAATACAAGTGTGCTATTTTAAGTAATACCTACATATTGAGATACATACTTTTAGCCTTAGGATTGTAATACTACCTACCACTTACTACTTCTGCTTTGTAATTTTATATTGGGTCATCGTGTAGTGGATTTTTTATACTGGCGTAACAGAGGAGAAGTGTCAGATATCTCAGTTGTGTTTGAATTCGGACTGACATGATGATGATAATCAAGACGAAAGAAGACGGTTTGAAAGATTTCCAGTCTTCCTAGAATCTTAAATCGTTAGAAGTGGCAGACGAATCTTCATAAAAGCGGAGAGATAATAAAAAATACAAATCTGGATGATCGTAATTCTCGTAGCACTTCGTAGCAAAGCGTAGCGCTACGCCAACGAACGCTAATTAGGTAGAGCTAATATCAAAAGCTGCACATAAGTTTTTGACTTTGGCAAGTTCTGACGTACAACAAAATGAAGTCACAAAGTGTCCACAACAATTAAACCCACATCAGGGACACTTAAGCTAATATGCCAATGTAACTTGTCACATTACAGCCTTACTAAAAACTGAAGTTTGTCCAACAAACAGTCGCAGTTAGGCTAATATTGTGGCAGAACAATGTTGGTGATTATGTTGGCACAAGTGTTGGCCGTGACGTGGTGTGTGCGGCCAGCATTCCGGCTGTGTTTGTCCAATCATATCGCGCGGTGTTTGGATATCGTTACTGCGAGAGCGTCACGCATTACTGGATCACTTGCCCTTTTGTCTTTTGTGACAGTTTAACGCGTGTTATTATATGGGGCATGTGGGGAGGGGACAGGGGTGCTATGGGTAGGTATCGTAATCGTATCTAGGCTTTTTTAAAAAACTAGTTTATTTTTGTTAGGCTTGGTGTTGTCCTAAGTATCTACTAATAGATAAAATAGCCTACTCATTACGGACAAAAGCTTGTTATCGATATAAAGGAAATTTAAAACAAAATCCTTTTTTAAATAATGCAATACAATTTAGAAGTATAGGGGCCCGTGGGTCTAACTAATCTGATCAACCGATCTACCAGGTTAAGCTGCGTTAGTCGGTAGCGCGGTCAGTCTGTGGATGGGTGACCATTCCCTTCGTGACTCGGAGAGCACGTAAAGCCGAGACTGACTGTCATACGAACACCTATGACAATTGTAAGTGGTAGTCAGAAGCCCAAAAAGCTTGACAACCAGTGTATCCTCAAGGTATCGGTATTATACAAAAATCGGGTTGCGAAGGTTGGATGACATTCGCTACGTGTAAAATGCTGATATTCAGCCGCATCTGGTTAGACTGGAAGTCGACCCCAATATTGTTGGGAAAAGGCTCGGAGAAAGAAGAAGGAGAATTTAGAAGTAGGTATAATGTTTTCAATACAAATCTCTTTATAATTGATTCACTACACAACAGCGAAGCATTTACATACGCTGCAGTAATATCCCAATTTATACATTTTCAACAATTTCCGATCCCAAAACGAGCTATCATAGTAATCTGTATTAGTTCCCGTAATCGCATCGGAACTATTGAAACGTTCTGCCATGAAGCCGGTCCCACTGAATATGATAATCGCATATCATATTCATTGCGAGAGCTAACGTGGCCAGTAATTAAAAAACATATTAGACATGGCTGCCACCGCCGCGTGCCCTCGCAGGAACTCAATCTGCTTGGCCTTAAGTAATCCGATTGCATCGCTTTCAAGTACCTTTTTAAAATAAGATTATGGAAAATGCTGAGTGGTCCTCCGATTGATAACTTTGTATGTGGGATAACGTGTACCTACTTAGTCTCATTTTCTTTGCAAATCTGATTATGGAGTGCTAAGGCTTCTTCTTCGATTTAATTAAATTAAATACCTAGTGTTAAGTTTAATAAAAAACTGACTTACTTCGGGACTCTGGAAGTGTCCTGGATCTATTCTTTGAGTTCATTTTGGGGTTGCTTCTTAGACTTACACAGAAAACGATACTTGACTGAAATTGTCTTTAAAACTTTTAATCATAAATACCAAAATTATAATGATGTGCTGAATAATTACAAATCACAATTATGTCAACATCAAACTTAACAAGATTAATATTAAGTGTTAAATAAGTTCAGCTAGTTTACTAAACACTAATTCACTCATGCTGTCTATTAAAATTATTGCAATAAATAACCTATAAGTATACGTATCTACATAATTATTGTGTCAAACTAATAAGGTTTAACTCTAACTACTATAACTGCCCAATCACAAGCCGCACACAATTACAAGATCTCGTTTTGATTCGTCAAACAAACACTTCGATACTACACGTCGCTCACACCACCACATAAATATATACAGAAGGTCTTCCCGGTAATTTTTATAACGAAACTTCGCATATAATTGAACTTATGCGTTTTGGAAGTTGTTAGAGATCGTTCGTTTAACTTATCGCGGGCTTTTACAATGCCATAATACGCGATGCAATATAATACATACCTAAGTAATAATAATACGGAGTTACTTTGATGTAGGTAATGACAGCCGGATGGTGTTTTGTTTTTTCTATTTATTCTATTCCATAAATGCCTGCTAGGATACCTAGCAATCATCGGCTCAGTTAATGTTAAGGATAAAATATTAATACTTATAGCTCCTATTCTGGTGAAATTCCTCAACAAGATTGCAGCATGAAATCGATCTGTTAAACTTATATAATCGTATCAGTTAAGGTGTTGTCCTTCTGTATCTTCTTCGTGATCAGACAGTCAAATTGTGTGCGTAATTATGTCGCCGGGCAAATCGCCGTGTCGGCGGGAGCGAGCGCCGGACACGGCTCGGCCGGCCGGTCCGTGCGCCAATTGCCCGAAATCGCTTATTCACGGCCGCTAGTTGCCTAGTTAGCGCAGCTGTCCGGTTGGGTGTGGCCAGAAGTGGTGGTGGCAGCGTAAATATAATTTAATTCAATACCTATTTTATCAGTAGTTTTCTAGACCTAAATATAAATCTTGGATCTCTCGATTTGCTGAGAGGTGACTTCATCGCAGCTCAGCATTTCGAGCGTGTTTTCCTGTGCAGTGAGACTATAAAGGCTGAAAATGAAAATTTATAACACTTCCTAATATACCATGTCCAATTTTTTCGAGGTCAAAGAGTCACTTTACTCAGCCGAAGGACTGGGACTCAGGACATGGATTTTTTTTTTTATTGAATCGACACATTTATCTGATTATTATATATATTTGATAAATAATCAGGCACTGTTACCAGCGCCCGCTGCCGCGCATCACTCGCGCCGCAGGCTCACACGCGAGCGTATAATTTGCCCGCGACATGGCGTCTTGTTTATTTTACACGACTGCTGCCTCATTTTCTCGTTAGCATTATATTTTCATATAGTTATTACGTTATTATTATCCACGCTATTGTTGCTCGTGACTTGCTTTATTTGCGTAAGTATTAGTGCCTTTTTAACGTGTTTCAGTAGCTTCCGTTTCCTCTCAGTTATGTTTAATTAACGACGATTCGTGTATGTATGTTTATTATTTGTTATTGCTATATTTTTCACATTGGAAAATGATAATATTTATGTGGCAATAATACAAGAATGTATCCCACTTTCTGAGTGTTAAGTCTACTTGAATTTAATAACTTGTCATTCACAACGTACCTACATAAAATAAAAAAATTACAACTAGTAGTTTAACTAAGCCTTTTTCGTTCTTGTAAAATTATTGTACCTAAAGATAAATGACACATATCTAGGTGCTGCTAGGTACTTCATTTCCAATTTGAGCCAAGTTTGGCAAAATATAATAAGCTCACTTACCCCATCATACTGCTCAGCAACTGAAATAAAGAAAAACACTTTTTTATTATTTATTTCTTTATTGCGGTATAAGAAACATACAGTACTATAATAAAACGAAACGAAATAATTATGAAAAGAAATAATAAGAAAGGAAATAATAATGTTTGCAATGTAACCAATTAAATTTCTAAAAATTAAATTATGTATGTACCTACATTATATATTGTATAAACCACAATACAGCTTTTACTTTTAGTGCTAATTGTAGATATTATCACTAACTCATATACTGTAATACTGCTGGACACGGGTCTCCTCTAAGATGAGATGAGAGAGGGATTAGGCTATAGACCACCACGATAGCCTAGTGCGGCTAATCTGTCAGAAAATAATGAGAAGTTGTGCTAAATATATGCGCCGTTCATAATCCATACATGTAGCCTACATGTATGGATCTGCGGGTGCGGGTTTGCAGACTTCATACACCGTCGAGAAAACAATCTAAGATATGCAGGTTTTCTCAAGATGTTTTCCTTCACCGTTTAAGGTTTTAATTGTAGAATTGCAGATATAAATCAAACTAAATCAATACAAAAATTGGCAAAAACTTCCATTTATCCCAGCAGTATCGTACGTACCTACAGTCTCAGTTTAATATCCTTGTTAAATAAAAACCAACATTCGCAATATCCTCAGAGCTAACCTAATCCGATTGAACTGGAAATCCAGTTTCCCTGTATCAAGCCTTCAAGAGCCTAATATAATTTAATATCTCAATAGGTTTAGAGCTATTGGTCCTTTGATACGGAGGCCGAAGCCGAGACCGAGGGTCCGGTGGAAATAAAACTGAGTTATGAAGTACGCCAGTATTGATTTTATACTGCGGTACGGATCTGATAAGTTTTGCGAATTGGCTTTTGAGACATTGAGATATATGAAATTAAATGTCTTTTTGGGGAATATGAAATTGTGATTGCGTTATGGGAGTTAGCAAGAAAACAGTACAGCGTAGATTAAATTGAGTCCACCCAATCTCTTTAAACCATGCTTCCGAACTTTGATAATTTTCCTATATGTAGGTAAAAGACATAACAGAGAACAAATTATAACATAGGCATAAGTGACTGACGAGACAGCCACCGACATTGGGCTATCTCCGAGCTAGAACGTTGTAAAAACAATAAAATATCTGATTTCAACTGATAGAACCAGCGGACTTCAGGCTGCTTAATCAATTTAGCAAATTACTAGTGAACACCTCCGGATATGACCCAATAAGTAGTAGGCGTAACACCAGAAACAGCCCAATTACTTATGAAAGCGAATCAGTTAACCTGTCGCAGCTAACCGCGTATTAACTTATTGACTAATCAAAATGTGTCGGACGCACCCCAAATTGAATAATAACCTGTTAAGGCGAGTCGTCGACAACAGAGTGACGGCATTGTGGCGCAAATTGCCGCCAAATTGGGAACAGACCCGCACTCGGCAACTCCATTTAGCCCATGCCTGCACGTGATTGGTCGGAACGCCTCCCCCCTCCCCTCCCCCGTACCGAACTCCATTCAAACACGAGCAAAGAAATGAAATTATGCACTACGTAAATAAGAAGCCCTTTGTGGAGTTCACTTGCTTTATTTAAACTGTCAGTGGTTCGCGAACGGGTATTTTCGCTTAATGACATCGTTCGCCGCGTCATCGCGTCATCGTCGTCCACTGCGTACTTTATAAATGAAGACGTTATAATGATTGTGATACGTTGTTTAGCGCTGAGTCGGCTGTTCGTATCTATTGGCGGGATAACAACCTCGTTGAACCGGACGAGAAATGTAGGAGATGGCATGCCACTTTGTGTTGGCAACACTTCATTAATGTAATGAT
This sequence comes from Acronicta alni, assembly GCA_964056405.1. Taxonomy (NCBI): domain Eukaryota; kingdom Metazoa; phylum Arthropoda; class Insecta; order Lepidoptera; family Noctuidae; genus Acronicta; species Acronicta alni. Next base: position 15,494,040 of record OZ043926.1, on the reverse strand, counting down.
TTTGATGTTTAACTTAACCGTTCTATCTCTACCTATCTATCAGGCCAATTAATTTTACCCTATTAATAATGATGTAATTATTTACTTATTAAAATTAAAATTTCCTGTGCTTGGCAATAAATTTTATTAACGTTATGATTGTAATAATTTGCTAACTTCTATACTAACCTTACTATTATGTAGACAATCTTGCAAATGTTGTGCACCCCATCACCCTAAAAAACAAGCAACCGGTTAGTCAATCGAAACTGTTTACAATAATAAAAAGCGTTACTAGTCGCAAATGTTCGTCACCCCTGTTGTCCGCATTATCCCCTTTATTCACTTGTTACTAAGGATTAGCGTACACAGCCCATTGTGGGGATTTATGAGGATTACGGCGATGTGGCAACAGCTTGGTGATAATTATCTCAAGTGTTTGGTGTCCGGTGGGATTTGTAATGTGCGAATTGTTTTTGGGGACGCGTAACCGTTTTGTAAAGCTGTACATGTAGTTGAGGTATGGTAGAGAGATACTTTTTGATAAACAAAGACTACTATACTCCATTTACTATAGCATTAGACAGAAGTTAAAAAAGGCTCTTTTAGGTGCACACTTTGTAATAAGAGTACAACAAACATTATTACAGTCAAGATTGAAGTGGAGTTAAATATAATCAATTTAAATAACAGCTGTAACACCTACCTTCTGAAATTACAAGGCTTTCATTTAATATTGTTTAGTTTTTACATGATTTATTGTCGTGTCGATGTTTAAAATCTAAAAGAAGCAGGGGTGGCCAGTACCGGGTATGTTTTTCATGTCATTATAATTCTACCAAATCTAAAATTTACATATTCCCTTCATAAGTTGTGGCAGCACGTGTTTTTTTTAATTTGTTGGTTTATGAGGTCAACCATCCGTCAAATTCCGTAAATATTCTGCAGTTGTCAATTGTCATTCACTTGTGGATACTTGTGAATGCTACGCCTTTTCTTGTTGTTATTGCTGATTTTTCGTGATTTTGTTAGTTGTTACTGTTTTTCTTTAGTTATTGTTTTGTTATCGTTATAATTGTTAGTTTTGTGTTGTTCGTACAAAGTGGTACGCTATGGCTCCCGGTGCAGGCCCAGGTAAAGTTAATATCATAATAATATTTTTGGGACATTTTACACAACACCATCTAGTCCCAACTAAGCAGAGCTTGTACTATGGGTACTAGTCAATAGATATAATACTTTATACTTTTTTTTACCCAGACAAACACAAATACTCATGTTTTATCCCCACAAATATTTGTGTCCTGTGGGAGTCGAACCCACGACCCCAAGATCAGCAGTCCGGCACTCGAATCGCTCGACCACAAAGGTCGTCAGTGTATTTTTGTTAATCCTCTGGCATTCTAAATTATTAAATTTGTTTTGTTGAAGACTTATTATGGATGTCATGCTATTGTGATAAAGTTGTTTTTTAATAAACTGATTGTTTCTAAAAAATATTTCATTTCATGTACCTATCCAAGCCTCGTGGCGAGTAGTTAGATAGAAAATGCTTTATTATATGCCATACATTGTTACTTACAAAAAAGACATTATTTATTAAAATTGTTTGAACTTAACTTGAAATAAAAGGTTTCGTATTCCTGCTTTTGCGAGCCTCTTTTTTCTAATGTTATAATAAACGGAGTATAGGATGTTTTGGCATTAAATATCAATAGCCATCGGAATTACTGAAGTGTGCAATCAGCTTTGCTCATAGTTATAGTTCTGCCACAGCACCACTCGACACCGCAGTAGAGTCCACCCAAATTACCTGGAATCGATCTCGTCCAGCACATTCCGCTTCCAAAGATCATTCCTACCACGTACTATCAGGCTCTGGAATGAACTACTTGGGCTCAACCACAGTCGAGTATCACTAAAAGTATTTTCCCGTCAAAAATGCAAACTTAAAAATAGTCGCTAAATACGACTGGAATGAAATTACCAGCTCATGTTCAACGCAAAACTGTAATTTTAAAATTAGTTTCCAAACGAAAGTAGCACTCAAAACATATGAGCCTACACAATCACACAGACGCCCGACAAATTGTTTCACAAGCAACATTACAAATACTACCCTAAATGCGACCACAGTACCTAGACCCTTGCTTGTAACCAATCGACCGTCACTTACTTCCGTCTTACGTACATGTGAGAGGAGGTGGGTAGGTCAGCGTGTGCTGGTAGCTGCCACATACGAGTAATAAATTGTCGGGGTGCGCAATTCCCGCACCAGCGTTACGCATCATTAAAGGGCGCGAATGTGCTGCCAAATTAACAATTACGTTGAACCTTTGTGAGCGTATGTTAATTAGTAAATTCGGAGATCCGGCGGAATGCGACCGTGCTGGAGCCCCGAATTAATTAAATAGTGCTGAGTGTTGCGTTCGTTTTGTACCTGAACGAGTGAGATTTTAATCTACTGTTGGTCGATACAGGATTTCGGGTTCACTACTGAACCAGTTTACTTTCTTCTGTCCATCAAACTCAAAACATTTTATTTCAATTAGACTATTACGACTACTTTTGAAAAGTCAAAACTAGTTGCACGCATGCAATTTCATAATAAGGATAAACCAGATACAATTTTATAGGAACTCAAGAGTAGTAGTCGCGCTTAGGCAACAACTAGGCTAGTGATTCAATCAATGAAGTATTCGTGAAATATAGAAAACAAACTGATAGACAAATTCGCTCTCCCATAAAATTAATAGTTCCTATATCTAACAGTCGCAAGTTCTGTAGTGGAGTCCCCCTTCCTAGCCAGCTGGTAATCAGTGTGGAGCTGATCTCTCACAATTAGTGTGTCACGTCGCCGCACCGGCCAATCAATAACGTGCCGCCGCCGGCCATCACGCCCTACAAGCTGCGTATTATGATGGCATATACACACTAGCGGCTGTAGACGAACATTAGCAAAGGGAGATAGAAAGTTTAGTCATGTTTACTCCATCAAATTTAATAAATTATTGTTCTTCAAGCTTATGACAAAATAAAAACCCTATTAAATGAATGAAGAAACTTCTATTAAGAACGTGAGCGTGCATAAGTACACCCAGTGTATGAAAGATAAGTATATATATTTAATCTAACAGAAAAACGTTCTAGTTCTCACATATAGGTACAAATCAAATAAGAACCTCCTTTTTATATCGATGATTAAAACCTCAAAAGAACAATTTGAGTTGAGAGTGAATGTTTTTTAAAAGTCGAAGAGATAGCTACTTCGTATCACAGAAAAATATTACATATTCAGGCCTCTTCAGACGTGACTGAACACATGCCTCCCTATAGAGTGCGGCACAGCTTGCCACCAATTTGGGTGGCATTACATTACCATAGTCAACATGCTTAGCTGGCAGGGCGCGACTACTTCAATGATGTGTGTGGCCATTGGGGATGAAATAGAATGACGCTGAAACTTACGATTAAGAGTAGGGTAGGTAGATATGTTAATATCGAACAAAATTCCTCATCCAAAATAATTTTCGACCACACCTGGAAATTCGAGTGTCTCTGCCATACAATTCTGCATCTTTCTGGGTCCACTTATAAATGGTAAGAATAGGTAAAGGTACAATAGCAAATCCAAAAAATGAATCCAAGATGATTATGACAGATTTCACAATGTTCATTGTTACCAGTTAGTGACGGGACGAGACCATCAGCTAATTTTTACGAGATGACTCGATATGATAAAATGTACCGATCTAAGACAAAATTATAACAGATACAATTTTTCTTGTAATTTCTGTTCGTATGAAATTTGAATCTCTTGACTTCGTCCTGTTTAGGTAGAATTTTGAAAATCCTTTTTGATACTTAGATATATCGTGTAATAAACTATTTTCAATTTTAAAATTCGCAATTTTTTTATTTTATTTTACTATCAACCTGCTCTATGCCAACAACGTGATTGAATATAATCTTTAATCAGGCCCCTGCCCAGCGGTGGGATAGGTATGGAATTATTGATTAAATTTTGTTAATAATTATTCTTAAATGAAATGAGTAAAACATATTAAAATTACAATACACAGCAAAATAGCAAATAATCTGTATGTGAACTATGTATTGTTCAAGATATAATAACAGGAAGTGTTCGTTTATCGTTTTCCTGTTTTCGCCCCATTACGTTACTATTAACTATGTGGGGATGCGGTAGGATGCTGTACCTAATCACCGACATTGAAGCTCTTAACACTAAATATACAAGGAAAATATTGTTATATAAACTGTAAATGTACAGCGATTAGATTCCTTAACCTTCAGGTCCTCGGGTAGTTAATAGGTTTGTGACCATTCCTTAGATAGGTTCGCAGTTTTGGAAGGATCATTAACTATATCTAAGGATTGGAGGAATTGTGAATCTTCTGCATGCATTTAATAAACAGTGGAGTTTTAGTTACCGCAGAGGATCTAGCTGGACCTATTGCAATTGTTAGTGGTAGAACGAAGCCCAAAAACGTGACAGCCAGTTTATCATTAGGATATCGGTATTGCCCAAAAATTGGGTTGGAGAGGTCTGAAAGCAGTTGCTTCGTGAATAATAAGTGTAAACTGATAAATAAATGATACTTCTGTGAATAGATCTTTCAAGACACTTTTACAAGTAAATATTTAATTAGTACTAGTAGGTAAACGCCGGCATTTTCTAGCTGACGACCTATGAGAAGAAACACCGATACAAACTCTTCTCGTCTTAAAGTCCAGACAGTAACAGTATTAATGCTTAAATCAGATGCGTGTTTTACAATTTAGGCAAATCTGAACAGGCCTTTTGAAGAAAGACCTATAGCAGCTCTTTGATTGATTTGTTTGAGTCATCGTGTAGCTCAACCAATTATTTAGGGAGCTCAAGGACCCGTCGCACGTTGATACCAGATCAGCAAGACATTTGCGTAGGTCAAATGAAATACTCTAAACTGTCAGAAAACGTTAAACTAGTACTCACATTTTAGTACACACACACAAGATATTCAGCCGCTTCTGGTTAGACTGAAAGATGACTGATCCCAACATAGTTGGGCAAAAGGCTAGGAGGGTGATGTACTAGTTAACTGATCAAGTGTGGGAGTGCAGATGTCACAACTTTTAGTAGTTTTCTTCCAACTTTAAGTAAGTAGTTTAAGGGACGCGGTAAAAACACTAAGTGACTAAGTGACAATTTCACATTGAGCTCCTTAAATAATGGTTGAGCTACACGATGACTGATGTATGCGTGCCGTCAGGAAGTACTGGTCAACTCAAAACTGCTACGGCTCTTTCTTCAAAAGGTCCAGTTCAGATTTGCCTACATTGTAAAACACATCTAATAAGCATTGAATTGTTACTGTCTGGACTTTAAAAGAGACCATGATTCTCTGAGTTTGTTTCAGCGTTTCTTCTCACAGGTCGTCAGCTAGGAAATGCCGGAGCCATCTAGTGTTAATTAAATATTGACTGGTAAACGTGTCTTTAAAAGATCTATTTGCAAAAATAAATATAATTTATACATAGAGTACCTACATAGGGAGTGCTTGACAATAAGTATAAATTCACAACTCGTGGCAGCTCTTACAAAACGCGATCTTTTATTTATATGACTATTATGAGCAACAGAATATTAATATAGATATTACAGTCATAATGTACCTAAAATATCATATTCACTGAAAACAATCCCATGACATAATGACACACGTACCGTACATACATAGGAAGACAGTGCTCATAGTAATATAACACGGGCGGGTATTAATTTTCGCGGAGTGCGCCGCTATCGGGTTTAATTAACAAATTTAATTAGAAATTAACCGTTTTGCGCGGCGGCGGCGGCGCGCTGCGGTGCGGCCGGGCCCACAGCTACAGGGCTGCCACGCAACCTAGTGGTCAAATTATTTCGTAACATAGTGGTCATATTTTTGTACTGTAGATAGTGTATCTTACTGTAATTTCGTACGATTTCTTTTAACTACCACATTAAATCGTAAGTGCGACTGCCACGCTAGAGGTCCTATTCCCATGTCGAGTCATGTTATTAGGTTTCTCTATGAAATTCTCAATAGCAGCTCGGAGCTGTGAGTTATTCCCGGTTATTGGCAATAGGCTCGGCCCCAACTAGAAGGGACCTAAACACACCGGCGAACTGTGGGTGGACATTACTACACCTCTGCCTAACCCTTCGGGGAATATGTTAATACAGCGAGAGTGATGGTGAGTTGTCTTCTAATTTTCCTAAAAGTGTGCATAAGTTTTTTAGATGTCTTCTCCGTTTCTCATGCATTATTATTATTAAAAACAGTTTTTCATTAGTTTATTTATGTTAATTATTTTGTTTATGTTCATTGGTTTTAATGCCAATAAGTTAATTTTAGAATACAATAGTAGGTACTAAACTATTTATTTAACTGGGAGTTTCAGTAAGATTTAGAAATTTGAAGATTTTCATACGAGTAGGTACTACGAATATTACATACCTACATAAAAAGCTCTTCGGTGCTTTTAAGCTTTCTTACGAAAAAAGATATTACGCACTATAAGCTTTTACTAAAACAAATGTAGATGTATTTTTAACCAAAAATATCAACCTAACTTTTCCAAAGCGCGCCAGCCCTGCTAGTGCCGTGTGTACAAACAGCGGCCGCGCTCCAGCGGTAAATTTGAAAATTTAATTTAGTTGCGTTTTGTTCCCCATAATTGGTTTGTTTTCCATGCTTAGTTATCTTGCCGCTGCCGCTAGAGGGAGCCTGTAACACCGCTCTAATGGTTATATCCGATCGCTCATTCTAATTAGAATCGAACCTTTGTAATGTATCAAGGATTTCTTGAAGTTCAGATGGGACGTGTATGATATTAATAGAATCCTTTATTAATATTTTTTTATTATAATGGTTGTTCCTAAAGCTACTTGCCAGCTGTTTGCTCCTAATGTTCCTGTATCAAACAGGTGTGAATATTATTATTTATGTAGGTATGTTCGTAAATAAGTAATACTATACTTCTTTAAGAATCGATGTTGACGATTAATTTACCTACTTTTTTTATATTCGAACAAGCCAGTCTTAATGATCTTTTAACAAGCAAACTTTTTCCCCAGGTGTGGTTCCAAAACCGTCGCGCGAAGTGGCGCAAGACAGAGAAGTGTTGGGGCCGGTCGACGATCATGGCGGAGTACGGGCTGTACGGCGCCATGGTGCGGCACTCGCTGCCCCTGCCGGAGACCATCCTCAACAGTGCCAAGGAGAACGACGCCGTCGCGCCCTGGCTACTCGGTGAGTTCGGTGAGACTGCTTGATGTCACTTACATAATACACACACACACACAGGCGCGTGCTGGTAAATCACTCTTTTCTTTGGGAATACTGAACTAACTAAAAAACTAACTAAAATAAGCACTTGTGTAAAAATCGTAAATAATCATAATACGAAATATAGGTACTTACAAATGATGTAATCGTAGTTTTTTTTCTGAAATATTCACGTTATATAACCTACCCTTTTTTATAAACTATTTAATTTAATGTATATCTACAGCTCCTTTAACAATAAAGTAAGTAAATAGGTAATCTTATCCTACTACTATTGAGGACCTATCATAAATCTAACATTCTAAACTGTTTTACATATATTTAAATATCAATGATTCAAGTGTTACAAGAGTGATTTACCAACACAGACCTGATGATAGCTTATTATAGTCGATTGAAGTAGATAGAGGTCTACCGCTAGTGATGGCGTGACCTCGTGTCACCTAGGGAAAGCAATGTTCATAGCTAACATGCTGGGTTAGACCACCTTGGAGTGATTATCGCATACGGATCTCTCGGCTCTCATAAGCCAAACAGTTAATAGCAATGGATTTTATATTTCTTCATTTCTATATGAGAATATCCATTATCCATATTTCCACTGCTTCTGTGGACTTTCAAAGATACACATCAAAAGTGTCTAGGGATCAAGTACCTACGTTCTCGAGTATCGCCCCAATTGAGGAATAAATATTATTTTAACTTTTTTGGATCGTTATCGATTCGTTTTAGTGAATTTCACTATTTATATAAAGATTTTCTTTAAATTTTGATTAGAATTAGAAAATCAACTGATAATTAGGATTCCCATAAAAGTGTGTAATAGCGTTTTTACAAAACCGTTACAATTTTTGCATCGGAACCAAGAAAAATTGCATCGATATGGAGGAAACACATCATTTGATACGAGAGATGAGAGCTGTCGGAATGTTCTTCTTCCACAGCTCTTCAGGCTTGCTGATAAGGGACCAAACCATCCGTAATCGTTTACGTGAAGTTGGTTCCACCTATAGCACCCCGCAATCGTAGGACCCGTTTACAATAAGCTCGTGAGATAGAAATTGGGAGGAAGAAGATTGGCATTGAGTTGCTTTTCCGATGAATCTCGTTTTGGTATGAGGCCGGATACAAGACGTACTCGAGTATGGAGGACCTCTGGACGTCAAGAACGTACATTTTGTCAGGAAGTTCATTCATATGGAGGGGGAATAATAATGGTATGGCTTACGGGCCATATCATTTTTGATAAGTGGCAGAACCGATCTCATTTGAATCAAGAGCAACCATAAGGCTCATTGTGATGCGGAGAGGATTGTTTCAGATGTGATCATCCCTTTGCGAAGTAGTTTGGGTGATTAGTTTCGACTTATACACGTCCACAGCTACACACGGCTAGAGTCGTAACACGCACAATTTTCTGATGCTCGCATCTGCCGTGGCCTTCTCAATCGCCAGACCTCAATCCAATTGAGCACGCATGGGATATGCTCTAAAGAAGAGCTCTGCCGAGTATGGTTGCCGTGCATACCCCACAACAACATTTTGACTTGTTAGAAAGAACGTGGGTGGCCATTCCTCAAAGTGATTTTGATGAACTGATTTTCGACATGCCAAATCGCTGTGATTCGTGTCAATTGTGGAAACACAGATTATAATTTTTTATGTCTTGACAGTATTTTTTTTTAATCTTAATTTTTGCCTTTTTTCCATTTAATTGACGACTAATGTCGTCAATATTGAGTTAATACTCAGGTTTTAAACGTAGGAATTAAAGTAAGAAGCCATTCTGGAAGACTAGATTTGGTAATATTAATTAGATATTTTTTTTATACTTAGTTAAAAATGTATCTGGTCCCTAGACACTTAATGTGTGTATAAATCTTCTCTCAAGGTAATACAGCTTACCACAACCACGATTTGAAGCTCATAAGAAGTGTGATTTCGATTAAGAACTAAAACTAAGTAACATTTTGGCACTACCAATTCAGATGTGATGATATATATATATCACCACAGCAGTATCTCTACTGCTGTGATGGTATTTACCATTTAGGCAGATCAGTAAGAGTATGACATGAGTGTAGTGCTTTGTTGACATGATTGCCTAATTATAATAAGCACCATACATAGGTATTTGCTCTAGAAATGCACAACATTTAAGGGGTTTCGATAAAGTGTTTCTGTCATTCATTATACATAGTAACTAACGGCAAGCTTTCGATCAGGAATTTATGAAGCTAAAACATTAGTTACCTAAAGAAATATATGCCTTAAATATTGTGCATTTTTGAGTGTTGTAAAATAGGTAGTGCCTAAGTTTGTAGTTATAGAAAACGTTGTTGTGTTGACTGATATGAGTCGAGAAAACTGCATGAACTGCCGTGAGGTAAGTAAAAAAAGTGATCACAGATAATATTTAGGAAAATATATCCAAAACCAATCTCATGAGACATATATGTAATTAGTTAAACATGTGGAAACATCTAAAATAATTAATCTTTTTATACCGAAACTGCGAACAAACATAGACCCAATAGCCTGATGGGCTAAATACCCTGAACCGGTGGACCATGCACCATGAACCATGGGCAATTTCTTACCGTGATGATTTTGTTCAAGAGTCGAGAGCAGTAGCCGATGGGGGGCGCCCGTAGCGGCGAGCCTCTCCCCCTCCCCCCCGACCACCGAGCTCTGGTGAGTCTCATACAAGCATAATATCATACAAACATGTACACATCGCGATGTCCCTGCACTAACGCAGTAATTAGCCTCAAATCTTGAACAAAATTGTCACGGACTGGAAATTAGGTCGTAAGCGAGCGTCTTTTGTCTCCAGCTAAATTTAGGTAGTACCTACTTATAATTTGTAAGTATTTAACCACTTAATTGGTTATTTCTACACCAAATAAATTAAACATCAGTATTATTTATGATCCCAAATTAACGTCAATATTTATTGTATACCTACCGACCTAAAACTAATCGTCAACTTTAATGAGATTTGCGTACCCAAGGACCAAATTCCTTTTAGTTTCTATTCAATTTTATTTAATTCCCTGAACAACTCTAGTATATTTCGTTACACCTCGAATTTTTCTGTGACTTGTTTATTTTTTTAACTCGTAGGTACCTACTATGGCGGAGATAATGAAATATAATGTGAAACTAATGGATAACACATTATTCATTGAACCGAACGTGTCTACAGACATATATTTTAATATCACATCGTTTTGACAGAATTTAACCTCGCATACGAAAAAAATCTGTATTATAATCAAATAACGTACCTACCGTATAAAACAGACACGCTAAATAGAATAAGAGATGGAATAAATAAATCTCTGAAGAAATATTAATTCTTATCAAGTTGTGGAAACCATTTTGTGAACCAAGTAGTCTTCAGCTCTATCTGGTAGGTCATATAGGACGCGAACTTGTCCCCTAGTGTAAAAAAAATGTACCTAATAAGACCAATAACTAAACGGCGCAAAGCTTTTTGCCCAATGAAAATACAACTTTATACTTTATATTTCTGAAAGGCACTTCAACCGCGCCGCGAATGTTCAATTTAGGTCAAAATGTTATAGTTTTATTCCCAAACTAATCTAAACTGTCAAAGGTAGAACTAAAACAAAATGTCTTCCAGCGAGCGACGGCGCGCGGCGCTGGCGCCGCCAAAACAAAGCGACGTATAATTTTTAATCCCAACAACAAGAGATGTTCATTTTTCACTGCGGAAAGGCTTCTGGGGAAAACAAAAATAAGTTAACCCGGCGAACGGACAATTTTCAACCTTCTACGTTTAAAATAAGGGTGAGAGGTGGTGTAGAAATAAAGTTGTGTTTTCCATGAAAACAAGAATCCGTTGACAGCTTATGAGGAGGTTTTATTTGTTTCAGTGGAGACGGTAAAGGACGTTTGTCTGTATAGAGCTGTTTGTTTGTTATTTGATACTAAGTATCTCGACACTAATTTTGGGATGAATTACATTCTTGTTTAAGATTTAGAATTGTCAATAGTTACTGAGAAAAAACAGACTGGCGAATACGAAAAAGTTTCTTAAATAAGTGTTTTTGTAAGTGAAGTGTCATTTCATCATTTCACAGGTAGCTAGTAAATAAGAAAAATATAAATAATATTATAAATAAGAAAACAACTACAATACCTTAGATTATCTTATTTATAATTAGGAATCTAAAAATCATTCCTCTAAATTTACTTCGTAGGCCTTTCGTAGCTGTCGTAGCAAGTTGCTACGAAATGTCTACGGCTTATTAAAAAACAAACAAGACGACAATTCATTCCCATACGCGACATGTCATGTAAACCTAGCAGCCTTCAACACAAAACGCGTGATTGTACAAATAAACAGCATAATTTGAATAATAAACACGCCTCACAAAAACTGAAACGAGATCTAGAGATATGAATTAATAAAGCCTAAGTTCTCCCCTAAAGCCTGCGTCGCCGAGTGGGGGGGTGCTCCCGTAGGGGGGCGAGGAGACAGGCAGGGGAGGAGGTGGGGCGGCGCGAGCTCGGCGGGAGGGGAGAGCAAGATGGCGGCCGTATTGTCTAAGCCTTGATTAACGTTGATTTAAGGGTTGCCAGCGGGCTTACATATTAATTATGTACTTAACTGTAGTCGCGCGGTGTTTTTCTACCTGACTGTATTTACGCGCTCGGTGTAGGTATTTGTAATGAGGGCGTTTTGTGGCCACTGCCTTATTCGAGTATTGTTGTCGTGGCTAACGGTGTGCAACTATAGCTACGGCACTTAGTATGCAAATAAATAAGTACATAATTATGATAAATCAATTTTAATAGTAATATTTATTTTTCGAATACGTATGATGCAGACTTCATGATTGGTTGATGGTTTTAGTCCGGCTTTTGCGATGTCAAGGTAGGTACTTAATTGAAGTGTTAATTACTTATTGGCCATTCATTTATTATTATAAAAGTACTTAAAAATAATTCCATTGGTACTTTCAACCAACATGTTCTTTGAAAATTAAGAATTAAATTATTTCACCTTCAGTACCTTAATAAAATTACATAATCATTTCTAAACATCGATAACATATCACACATACAACTTTAATTTATCATAAATCACTCAATAGAACAATCTAGAATGTAAATGTGAGAATTCAGTTATAATGTTTCGCTTCGAGTGGGCAGCCACCGCCAAATGGAGAGTAATGCACGCAGAGAGCACGTTATAGAATTATCTGCCTATTACCCACTCGCTTTGTGCTGGCCGCTTTCATCTGCAGACGACACTAAACCATTATCTAAAGTGAAAAGTATGGCTGCGAACGACACAAAAGACTCGACAGCTACTGCCATTGAATTTTCTACTTTATACCTCGCAAACACTAGACTAAATCATATAAATGTATCGCAAATGTGTCTGTCTTGATGTAGAGGTATAAAGCGATGGTTCTGAGTGGCTCGGCTTTGATTTAGCCACTTTTTGAGTATGAATGATAAGTCATCTTCAACGTAAGTAATGTCATCTAGTTTGTAGCAAAGTGGTCGCAGAGAGTTTTATTGGGCTCTTAAAAAGATCTAAGCTATAAATCTTTTAGGCACTTTAAAAGTGTATTTTAAAAGTACAAATAGTCGTTATTTTAACAGGATAATATATAAGATGTTTTTGTCATAAGTGCGGACTAAATTGTAGCAATAGACTGGCTATTAAGCCACGAGTAGATATCGTTTCCCACTCTTTCATAAACACTGCTTTAACAGTTGTCAATTTGAGCAAGCCCTACTTAATAATGAATAATACTTCTATAATAATATATCAGTTCTATACTTATTCAATATAGAATGTGATAAGTAGATTTGGATTCTAACAATTATTTAGTAGGTAAATTCCAAAAAATAGTCCTGATATTTTCCAAATTACCAAAATTATGTCGATAAGTTATTAAAGAAAATGTTTCGGTGTTAAAGATACACTGATCGATAGTATATTTCAGTATTATATCTTTAAGATCCCTATTATGCAACAATTAGGTTTCAGAGGTCTGATGGCAGTCGCTTTGTGTAAGGTAGTAGGTAGCTATTACTGATAACCGGGGTCATATCCAAATTCCTATCTGCAACCGAAAGTTTTCCAATAAAATAAACAATAACACTAATTCATTTGGAATATATGGGCGTCGTGTCACATTGTTAGATTAAAAAGTGGACGTTCATAGCTACAAATTTATTAGAAATTATCCTGTTTCTTATCCTGAACTTCACTGTCAGACCATCCGCATTAATTTTTAAATTAAAATAGGTAGGTACATAAATATCTCTTCGCTCACTTCAATAAATTTGTCTTAATTTATTAAAAAAGACGGAGCTCGTAGCTCGAAGTTTTCGCTAAAGAACAGTTAGTGTTCTAAAATATTATAAAACGCTTGTATGTTAACAATATATTTATTACCCTTGTGAGTGAAATGCTTAAATACTAATATATTTAATTTTCCCCGCCAGGTGTAGGTAAATACGTGGTAAACTTACAACCAGGATCATTATTTTTTATAGTAGGTAATCACTGGTTCTGCGGCACAACAGAGAGAGAACTGTTCCTCTTTATTAGTAAGCGTATGAATTTGGTTAGGTACATAGAAGAACATTTAAAGTTGCAATAAATCTTTTGTAATTTTAATAGTCGCATCCTACAAGTAATTTAAGCTACTTATGTATGTTGATGTAAATCATACCAAAAAAAGGGTCGCCTCACTAGAGAACTAAGGACTACTTAGTCGCTTCGTGTAAAATACTGACATTCACCCGCAATTATTTAGTGAAACTGGAAGCCGACCCCGTCATAGTTGAGATAAGATAATATGATATGACAAGCGATCATGATTGTAGGTAGGTACCTACCTGTCTTACCCAAGCTAATGTGCAGGTGTGATTAAAATTGTAACTTAATCCAACAAAAGCATCAGATATCTCGTACCTATTCTTAATTAATCTTAGTTCTACGTACTGGCGATGTAAACACATACTGCAGCTTCCCGTTCTAAATCAAGTGGATTTACAGTGCGGTGGGAGCGCTGCTAATGGACAAAGTTGTGTTAATGGCGCACAAATCACACAGTAAAGCCTGAGCTGCTAATGCCCAGCTAACTCTGTTACGTACCTGATTGATTAGCGTGGCCTGATAAGCTGCGGTTGTGTCAAAGTAACTTAACGAGTCGTATAGTCACTGCTATCGCGGTAGCCATCTAACATCTAATCGAGTTCCGATCACTGCACACTGAGTATATTTTTGAAAACCGTATTGACTCTGAATATAATAAGTAGGTAGGTAGTTAGTTACCTGATAGACGTAAGCGCCAATACAATGTTTAACATGCTTTAATATCACTACATAGGTTTCTATGAAACGCATGATGGTAAGCTGCAACCGCAGCTACGCCAGCAATAGATCTTGAGACCTCAAGTAATTTGCTCAGTACCTACCTACCTAATTTTAGTGGATACTTTTCCTGCAAACCAGAACACAATAATGTAAATACATTATATTGCATAACGGCAGAATATTTAGCAATGCGGTTATACCAACCCTGACGAATACAGAAGTAGAGTTCCAACACCTCTAAAATTATAGAACACAAGACAAAAGCGATACCTACGTTGTATCAGGAAGGCTACCATCAACTTTACAATAACTATTCAAACGCGAGGCAGTTGAGTTTAGGTGCCTAAATTGAATCGCTTTCTATCATACCATGACATTCTTAAAGTTGAACCGAGTTTGAATCGTTATTAGTGAATGAATGACCGATGTTTGTCTCTGATCGGCATTTAAAACGCCTTTTGTGTGAAAGTGACAGAGCTATAACCGTACCATATAAGTGTGTCTCTTTCTCACAAGACTGATGGATACATTCAAAAACTAATATGCCATAACTTTTTCAACTTTACCGGTTTTTAAAAACAAGGAAGAAAGTACTTATAAATTAGAAATTAAAGAAAAACCTTAGTGAAAAAATTACTACAAAATCAAAATAGACATTATTTTGTTTATTACCTATTAATTTAACAAAAATAAAACGTTACTTGTGATGTTAACTAATATTGTGTGTGAGAATATTTGAACGTACTTTCTTGTTATAAAAAAAGATGACGGTTGTCGGTTCAGTATGTCAAATTGTCAATTGTCAGTCTTGTGTTAATGTCAATTGTAATTTTTGCGGCAAATTTAATTTTAATATTTCATTAAATTAGAAGATTACTTTCACTTCTGGAGCAGACTCAAAAAGTATATTGGCAAGTGTGACATTGCCCCCCACATCCCAAGAATTTGTGGCACCTATTCCGGCTTTCCAACTGCTACCATACCGGTCCCGTGGTCTCTTCCACCTCCGACTACCCCGCCAGCACCGAGCTCCCCAACTAGTGCAGCCAGTACACACCAGCGCAGGCGGCGCGGGCGCGCGCTTCAAAGTCCCCGCTCGGTGCCGCGCAGCCGGCGCCGCCACATACACCGTCACGAGTTGCCGATTACAATGGACACTGCTCGGCGGTCTTTAATACAAGTATCAGAGCAGAGGGTCACCGAAGATAGACGGAGGAATGATTTGCTGGAGTCTTTGGTACAGGAAATCAAAGAAATTAAAGAAATACTGAGTACGAGGTGCTTAAAACGTTTAATAAAATTAATTTTCAACCAACAAGGTAGAATTTATAAAATAACAATAAATTCAAAGATAATAGAGTCGCCTACTCATTCCCCCATATCCCTATAATCTATCTTGCTTTGAGCGCGTCTGGACAGGTTTGCTTATTAGCATGCTACATGCTATTATCGATCTAGCAGCAGATGTGTGTGCACGTACGACTTCGCGCCAAAATTTTGCTGGGGAGACGAAAAAGAGAACGAGCTTGTTATTAAATAGCATGTGTGTTGATAGCAATGCTTTGAGCATTCTTATTGAATTTTTTAAGCAAATGTATACAGCTGAAGAGCATGCTAGTTTTACGCATCATAATAAGCATACTATTTTAGTAGCATGTCTATCTGTACCATAAGGTTATTTCAAAAATGTAACTATAGTAAAAAAAAGACTTAAATTTAATGTAGGTACAACTGTCAGGCTTCCCGCGCTGCCATCAACCGACGTATGAGAGCAGCTCTGGTGGACTGCCCCTGTTGCAATGCCTGGTTATGATGGTCCACATCTCTACCGTCACTATGATGAACCTGTATATCGAACTCTCGCGCAGGTTCTTCCTCTTCAAGTGTCTGCTTAGGCATTTACAATAGATGCAGCCACCTCAGGCTTGTAGTGCAGCACCCTATGCACCAACAGACACCGAAAACGTGCTTTGAGAAGCCCTATAGTCCTCTCAACTATATTTCGTGTCCGAACGCATATCGGTGTAGTGTCGCTCCGGTGTGCCCGGCGCCGCGTCCATTGCACTACGGGTGTCATCATGTTTCTCCTCACGGGATATCCCGAATCACCTGTGGAAGGCCACTTAACATGTCAATGATAGAAACATAGCAATCAGCACATTGATGATTTCATGGAAATAATTAAATTTGTTTCTGTTAGCAACTATTTGAGTATATTACTTTAATAAATTCGTACTTCAAATAGCTCAAATATATTAGTTTAGTTGAAAATTACTGAGCCCTTTGGGGTTGAGACTAGTCCAAAGCTGGAATCCACACTCATTATTTGCATTGCAAATCTATTAAAAAATTCTACGATAAAGTTTCACAATTCAAGAAGTTCACTGTTTTCATAGCACATGGAAATTATAATGAGGTTTTCTGCCTTTTACTTTAACTGCCTATGATATTATACATAATTCACTGAAAATGTTTCCATAGTATCAGAGTGAAGGAGTAAGAAATAACCAGACACTTTCGAATTTATTATAATTAAGTAATAGATATAAATCTGCTAATGGTGAAGGAAAACATTGTGAGGAATTTAATGCTGCAGTTACTTGAGCCAGTGCTGAAGAGACTGTCTGTTGTGAGATGGAATACGCACCAATGTCTCCAATATGCCTCTGATAGGATCCAGTAGCATAAAATGACAGAGCAGTCAAAATGTTGATAAGTATATTCGAAGTAAGTAAGTAAGTAGTAATAAGTATAGTCGAATATTACTTATGTGTAGTATTAAAAGTACCTAACAATCGAAATATAATGTTACTTTTAATAATGAAGCTATAGTCACTAAACTTTAATAACACGAAAAACAATGTTGAAACTTACCTTTTCTTCTACTGACAAATCACAGGCTTTTACAGGCTCTAAACATTGGTCTTAACTCGTCGCATAGATCGAGAATCAGTGGCTTAGAGAGCCGGTAACGACGTATAAATTCTTGATCCTCCAAAAGAAACGGGTTGGATTGGTAGCGTGTTATGCGTCTGTTGTATTTTTTAGCCGAATTGTTAGCGTAATCACTCTCTAAAAATTCGAGCAGAATCAATTCATCCGACATCTGTAAAATAAGGTGATTTATGTATCTGTTTATATTTTAACTGAAAATTACAGTACCGAATAACTATTTAAGTTTAGTACTTACGTTACATTTTCAAATCTCAATGAAATTCACAACTTATTCTTTTTATTTCACACAACTATTCAATATAGGCTGCAAAAAGAGTAACTTTTATTGAATCGTGAACTTTGACAGTCCAGCGTCTCAGTTTAGGTTTAATTATGAGGTCATGGTACCGATTAAACGAATGAAATGAGCATTAGCGACGCAACTTGACAGTGAAACGCTGTCAAAGTTTTGGGCGTAAAATCAATCGCAATTATGACGTGGTGGTACGAATAAGCAAAACAATTCAATTTAGGTCCTAAATTGAATCGCGATAAGAGGTCGTGGTAAGCCTCCAGGACCTAGAGCTAGATAAAAAAATAGAAATATACCGCAACGAAACGTGACGATAATTCACGTTAGGATGAAGTTTCTAACCACTGATTTATGGCTGACCTCAAGTAATCTACTTACCTACTCGTTCGTAACAGAGCTCCTTCTCTGCATCCCCTGGGCGTCTTGATTCACTAATTCACTAATCACTATACACACACACAGTACACTACACTTCACTTCACTACACTGCAGTACTTCACCGTACGTTTGGCCAGGACACTAGCCACTCTAGCCACTAGCAATTACCTATATCTACTATTCACAAGAGATGCGGAAAAACTGTTCGGAATTAGGACCACGCAGCGGGCATGAAATCCTTGATAAACAGATCCAGCGACTAACCAATACTCGCGGCGAATCCACCCTTGTTGGGGATCAGACACAAACTGAGAAACCAACAATGTCTCTGTAGCGGAAAAGACAAAGACATAAGTAAATTAAAAGTTAGTAAATTGTGGGTAGGTCTCTACTTTAAAATATTTAAGTGACCCCACAACATAACTGGCGCGAATAGGGAATATTTTTTTTCTTTTTATAAAATATTAAAAGCAGTTCTTTCCGATATTTCGAGCCAAGGCAGAATATTATAATTAATTGATGATAGAAGAATGCTATGAACCACAATATAATAAGTATCTACCTAGTTCCGATCTACTCAGTATCGTAAACATCAAATGATATTTCCATACTAATTGACAATTATGTAAAGTCACGAACAATTTTGACATTTACGTTTTTTTATGAAATTACTTCTAGGAATTCTAATCCAATCCAAAACCAAAACATAATGTTTTGTAACAACTTACGATGATGGCTCTTTTCAAAAGACGAACTTATACAAGTGGAATACCTACTTAAATATCTAACAGGTGGTACTTAGGTATCTATATACCCACATTAGCTATCTAAAAAATTCAAGCATTTTACCTATCTAAAAAATTCAAGCATTCGCTTTATTTTTTACACTGGTAATTTTGCCATAAATGATTTACAAAAATCTTGGACATATGCAAAACAGCAAAAAAAAAAATAGGTTAATAGCTTATTTCCCTTATGGCAAGATTATACAGATGAAGGGAAAATTGTAGGTATCTGCGTGGTCACCACCTCGCTTCGACCTCGGCCACGACAAAGAAATTGTAGAAATTCAAATACTGATGCTGGTATCACCTATAACAATGTAGTACCTAATTTAGTTTTCTTTGTTTTTGTATCGAAACCTTCCCGTTCGAAAAAAAAACAGATTATATGCATTGTCCTTTTGTCATTGTCCAAATTGATTTCTAACAATTGTTTTTGTTTTTATTATTCCAAGGTTTCGTATTACAGCTTTTTGAAATATTCTACTTAAAGAATTTTAGTTTTAAGCCTAAAATATCGTATGCCAATTACCTACATCTCTCTCTTTCTAACCTAACCTAAAGGAAATCTACCTACTACTTCGCTACGGTTCAGTGAAGAAAAACTATACCCAGATGGAGACTAGTGTATTTCCTTTAGAGGGAGGACTGAGTCAAATAAAGTGCGAGTTGACGTTAGGTATTAAGTTTCTGTAAACACTTAAAGAATTATTTATGTAGACCTAGCAATATTTTACAATACCTACCAACATAAATTCAACTCACTAAACAGAAAATGAAGCGCGATTTACAGTACATACATCACCCTGTTGATAATAACTCACTTTTTAATAATGAACCACGTTGAAGTATTTTAAACAACAAGCGGGTACGTGTTGGCGTAAGAATGTGTTATATCACCAGGGAACTAGGAGCTCATAGAGGCGATAAATAACCCGACACCATTAGATATGCAGCGCGGACCGGCGGCGCTACGAACTCGTAAAAATACTACGCGCACTGATATTAAACCAGGGCTGTGCTGAACACGGGAACATAAAGTCGAATTGTTCTATTTTTCCCCACCAAGCTGCTCAACTGGTGGAGCAAAGTGGAATGCCTAAAATTTTACAGTGGAATCTGTCCCACTTATTCGATTTGGTGGAACAGATTCCACTACTCTAAAATCTTTATGGATTTTTACCCCATCGGTTGACACATTCGAATTTTGAAGTTTGCTTCGTAGGTAGGTATGCGGTAAGGGTAAAACTAAAATAGTGATAAGTGGTAACATGCAAAAATCCTAAGGGTTATTTCAGACTAATATATTTTAAAGTCAGGATTTTTGCATGTTAGTTACCACCTATCACTATTTTCGTTTGGGCTTGAATAGGTAATGTCGTATTAGGTACGAGTAGGATATGTATAATATAATGTAATAATATTTTTGGGACATTTTACACAACACCATCTAGTCCCAAACTAAGCAGAGCTTGTACTATGGGTACTAGACAATGGATATAATACTTATATACTTTTTTTTTGTAAATACATACTTATAATACATAAGAAACACCCAGACACACTTATATATAACTGACTAACTATAAATGAAAACACATGAGTATACAAATACTCATGTGTTATCCACACAAATATTTTTGTCCCGTGGGAATCGAACCCACGACCCCATGATCAGCAGTCCGGCACTCGAACCGCTAGACCACAGAGGTCGTCAAATGTATGGAATATTTTGTTTGGCTTACTTTCAGCCCAGCTTACCTAACATCAGAATTTGCTCAATTCTAATATTTTAAGCAAATCCGCACGTTTTTCGAAATAAATCCTAAACAAGACAGCACAATCGTCACGCTCCTGCCATTCATAACTTCCAACCCCACAGTAGTTTCGTATTAGCAATTCGTGATGTCCCGCGCCGGCATCGTCTCTCGTCCGCCGTCGCCGCCGCATATCATTCATTAACATTTTACGTCGCTCGGTGTATGCTTTATGGAGCTGGTGCTTGCGGCGCGGTGTGGGTTGACTCACGACATTGTTGCGCGTCGCAGGAGCTTGGACTCAAGTCGTAAATTTAGTGGAGATGAATATTAGGTACCCTCTACTGACGATCCATCTAAGTAGACTAGGTATGTCATATTAGTCTCAACTAAGTACGAACGAATAAAGTGTGATATAACACAGATACCTACCTACCTACGAATAAGTAGCTATTACCAATTTGCCTCCTATCCGAAGTTAGTTTGATTAGCCGACAACTTTTTGGACTGGATTCGGATCGGACTAATAATTTCATCAATATCCATATATCAAACCTACCTAAGTACAGAGGCCAGCACATGCAAAAGCTACCACAATCTGTCAAATTTCTTTGATTGATTTTCAACTTTAATACAATACGATAAGGTTCAATATTCAATTGGGAAATTTTGAAAATTTTGGAGCTTGACCTGCTGGCGTCTGTACATTCTAGATTTCGAACAGAATCGGACCATCATTCGACATCTTCGCGAGAGGAAGGTGATATTTGAATGGATTGGTACGATCTATAGCTAGTTATTGGATACTGTATTTATTTTTTTGTTCCTTAGTAAAATGCGAACGTGTTCTGAACACCTGTGTTTGTTGTGCAGGCATGCACCGCAAGTCCATCGAGGCGGCGCGCCACCTCAAGGAGTCGGGGTCGGAGCGCGAGGGCTCCGAGGCCGAGCCCGACAGACCCACCTCCGCGTCCTCGCACCACCATGACAACCATGACACACAGGTGAGAAACACAAGTCATCTGTCTACTGAAATAAAAATCAATTGCCACATGCATTTAAGATCATTACTTGACAACGGTTCGACCGATTTGGCAGATTACTTATTTTTTTGTTGGGTTCGTAATAACTGTATTAAACGGGTCAGACAGGGTCCATAATTTTTTCTAATTATTTAAATAACCTATGTGTACAACATTATAGAATGCAATAAATAATATTATATTTATTTATTTATATAATAAGAAATTCTCACTTAGATCATCGTCATCCTCGTGCCCTTGTACCAATTTATTTGTGGTCGACGCAGCATATTTTTTCTTCCACTTTCTACATAATATATACAAGAGCCTAGTCATTTTATGCCATCAATATCCCGTTTGCTTCCACGGGGCGACACACACATTATCTTCCTAATTGGCACGGAACTACGTATTTAGTTTTATTTGTTTGTAATCGTGGTCCTCGTTTCCAGGCTCAGAGTTCTCCGGCGAGCTCGACGACGGCGTCCTCGTCGGCCAAGGGGCGCGCCTCGCCGGAGGCCGGCCGCGACCTGTACGAGGACGCCGAGGCCTTCCGCAACAACAGCATCGCCTGCCTCAGGGCCAAGGCGCAGGAGCACCAGGCCAGGATACTCAACCACAACATGCTGCTGCAGGTCAATAATGCTCATACACTTACCTTTATAAGATTCATGCTTATGATTTATGCGGTTATACTTTATTTGGAGTTTACTGAATAGTCTGGCATTATAATATTATGATAATGCCTTGCTTTAGTACCTACCTATACTACAAACCTCTGGAGTGATATAATTTATGTTACCTATTAGGTATGTAACGGGTAGGTAATACGGTGCAGGGTATAAATTTACACAGATAGGTACTTAGTCAGTTGCAATACTCCCTAAGTCTATGGTCTTTGTAGATATTGAGGACCTATAATTTAAAATAATGCAGATAGATAATAATTCTTGTTCTTCTTAGCACAAAGGTTGGCTGGCAGAGTCCGCCTTATGTGCTAATGTTGTACATAAAACTGTAAATAAATGTTTATTAAATAAAGAGTTGGATTTTTTAATCATGAATTCTTCTCCATTCCCTAAAATTTGCGTCTGAAAGACTTCCGGAGTCCTTCCGAAGCTGGTCAACATTATCTTTTGTTGAAGACTGTTTTCTTTTTCTGTAAAGGAAAATAAACATTGTATGTAGGCCCTTTTAACAGAATTTGCAATTTCGACTGTTTTTTTTTTTTTGATAGTCCAATAATTGATGATGATCCTGAACACTGCAGGTGCGTGGCATGGGGCGAGCCGGCAGCGCGGAGGAGGAGGGCCCGGCCGACATCGACGTGGGCACAGAGGCGCCGCCTCCCCCGCCGCCCCCGCCTCCCCCGCCGCCCGCGCACCACCAGCTCGCACATCATCTGTACTGACGCCCGCCGCCGCCGCCGCCTGCAGGACAACCACGCCACTGGGAAACCTAACCTAACTTAACCGACGTCACTATAAGAAAACAGAACAATCTTGGACTCTACATTCACTCTGTTTTTGTTGGCTGGATGCCCGTGGATATAGGTACAAACGTTTTAAACATCTATAACTGTGACGGTACAAGAGAATTCTTCGTTCTCTCTATCCACTATGAAAAGATCACGCAATACATTCAATGAAGTCAACCTCCTGTAACAATTTTTTAGTTATTCGCATATAAGTAGACGTATCTGAATGACGGGAAAAATGGTGGACACAAGAGCTCGAGGCAGACCTCCTGCTAAGTGGAGTGATCAAATACTCAAGGCCACTAATTTAACACTCCAAAAGGCAATCCACTCTGCGGGTGACCGTCGTGAAAGACATAGTGGTCACAATCCTCAGCATCGAGGAACAGACGAGATGGATGGATCTGAATGCCCAGAAAAATGATGCATTATTGATAAATAGATATTTTACTTAAACCCCTTCAACTCTACTTATTCAGCGACTTCAGAAGCAATTTAATATAGAAATTGTCTACTGTATTATGTATCCTATAACCATTGAAGAGTGATTCTATTAGTTCGTCGTCATGTGAGGTTGTTACACCGTGGTGTGATGTTGTTGGGAGTGCGTGTGAGCAGGCCGCCGCCGCGCCGCCGTGGTGTCTCGTGTAATTATGTACATTACTAGCCCCGTCTCGTGCAATACCTTAGTTAAGTATTTATCTGTGTAGCCCGACTTGCGATGTATAAAGTTCCCCAAGCTTAGATTTTAAGTTTTGCGAGTCGGTTAACTGGGATATAGATATTTTGGTACTTCATATAATTATATCGTCCGAAGAGGCAATACTTAATTTCTCAGTAATTATTGCAATAAAGTTTTGCGAACTTACTTAATATGCCTATATTAAGTACCTACCTCATCGATGATAGTAGGCACCTATCTAGTAGACTCTACACACAACATCTACATATATGTCCATAGTATACAATTTATTTATTTATAATAGTCTTATTGATTTCTGACATTTACGCGAATATTATACATTGAAATAAAACTACTTTTTACGGATTTTATCGCGTATAATAATATCAACATACGCAATAAAATCTGTAAAAAGTAATTTTATCTTCTTTACTTGAATACAAAAATAGATCTTCTGTTCTATGTTCTTCTTTTGTAGGTATAATAAACATGTCTGATACATTGCCGCGTGTATTGTATTCCCCAGTTCACCGACTCGCGTCACGTTTATAATTGTATAATGACTCCTTAACTTAGTTATATTTATGACCGTGTAGTGTAAGTTATACGAGGCAGGAAAAGACTATGTAAATCGAAGTAGATGTATAAAGATACACCTGTCTCATGAGTTCACTGTCGTTATTGGCTATGATATCTGTTAGTGCAATTGAAACAAAATACAAATATTTTATGTAGGTATTATTTTTGATGGACACAGGGTGGTCTCTAGCATGCCTAAATGGAAATTTCAATTGCTTTTTTTATTTTTTAACAACAGTTCTTGTACATATTACCTACTGTACCCAAGTAATAAAATTACTGTGCATGGGATACCTAGTCTGTCAGTCTCCTTTCTAATTATATTATGTTATTCTGTAAGGTATCCATAAGCTTTGGCTAGATATATCATTTAAAAAAAATGTTTAAGTATCAATCATGCGGACCCTGTGTTCTGTAATAATTACAACGAATATTAAAACCCTATCATCGGCTATTTTACTGTAGGTATTCAATGTTGGCAATAGTTTACGATGAATCCATGAAAATAATGTAACCAAACGTTTATTGAATCTCAAATATGAAAACTTGGTCAAACACTACTTACTTAAGTTGCCAGTAAAAAAAAGCCTAAGAAAACCATGAAGCCATGATGGAATCGTGGTCTCAACTTAATCTAATCAACATCGAATACATTCCAGTGAAGACTAAATATATTTTCTTATAAAATTATCTGTTGGTACTTACCTAAATATTCAGTGAATGAGCGAGTATGTTCTGTTTGTCAGTATAAAAAGTTTATCAGCATGAGAATAATTATTCTTCTATCAGTATCTAACTAGAGAGCCAATCGTCTGAAGGGAAGCGATATTTTTATTTTGGTCTACGTTTTATTATTGTATAAAAATGTATTCTAGTTTGAATCCAGCTTAAATCTGAAAAAATATTTATTACTTTAAAAGTTCTTACAACATTGTCTCTATTTTCCCCAACCTTCTGCCAACAATGAACAGAGGACAGCACGTTGTATAGATCTTGTTAAGTATGCTCGTTAGATCTGAAGTTAAATTGTGAAATACGCCTCGGTTTGTAATGCAACATGCTTGAAGCTACAGACGACACAGATTAACATCCAATGTGTAGGTCCGAGCCGGTAAGCTGGTGGGACGAAAATTTTTCATTAAAATGAATGATAGTCTATTGAGGCTATTTACATACTATTTACATTTATTGAAATGTAACGGACAATCATTTGCTAAACGATAATGACTATTTTTTGTAATTATTATTGTATTTAGCACTCAAGCACTGAAAGTTAAGAGTGCTTTCTTGTACTCTATGAGGCTAAGCTTGAAAAAAAAAGTCAAATCTGATTGACCAACAGATTAGATGTGAAACTGTATCTTCTGTAGTCAACTTTAGCGTCATATTGACGTGTCAAGCGGAGCCTCACATGTTTTGTCATGAGTTATAAATATTTACTTAGAAGCAACTGTCGTTGTGCCCATACTGTACTTATGCATAGTTGTAATATATTTATTGAAATTAAACAAATCTAAAGCGACCTAAGTATTGTGGGTGTTCATCGTAATTAACTTGTTCCGATGAATAAACAACATGTATAAATTATTTACTGAAGTTTTATTTTCCCGCCATTTGGTATTTTCCTCGAGCCAAGAGGTAATACGTCGAGTTCAACCTAAGTTGAAATACAGAAAGTCTGCAGGACTATCAGCAGACCGAGGCTTGTTAAATTTTGAAATATAAGTAAAAATCTTTTATAGAAATCTTTTATTTCAAAATTAAACAAGCCTTGCATTAAAATACCTGATTCTAATTAGTCCGAAGGGTGTTTACAAATAAAACTAAGATACTTGGCAAAATAAAGCCATGAAATAGCAAATGTAATAATTATAGCAAAACAATGTACAAAATATTTCCTTAACTATATTACAAGTACACTTACGTTACTGAGGCTAGCGTATATATACGGCGTTAATTTATTATTGATCAGCCATACATAAAACATATTCAAAAAACTAACTCAAGCGGGTCGTTGAGCTCCCTAAATTACGGTTGAGCTACATGATGACTGATGTACCTATGCGTGCCGTCAGAAAGTACTGGTCAACTCAAAACTGCTATGGCTCTTTCTTTAAAAGGTCCAGTTCAGATTAATTTGCCTACATTGTAAAACACATCTAATTTGAATATTGTAACTGTCGGGACTTAAAAAGAGACCATGATTCTCGGAGTTAGTTTCGGCGTTTTTTCTCAGAGGTCGTCAGCTAGGAAATGCCGGAGCCATCTAGTATTAATTAAATATTGACTTGTAAAAGTGTCTGTAAAAGATCTATTTACAAGAATAAATAGGTATAATTTATCACGAGAGGAACTAAAATAGGTAACACCAAAAAAATTGCCAGAGACGGTTTATCATTCAATAAATAGAGAAAATCAGTCGACAACCTTATCCGATGACCACTTCCACTTAACGATACTTACTCGTATAATTTTTAAGCAAAATGACATTCGTACACGTGCAAATGTGTGCGTAAATAGATAATTAGATGGCGCCGTCGTTCCTATCTGACGAGTGTAAGATTGTTAGAAAGTGAAAGACAAGTGTAATTGTTAACTGTCAGAGGTCTCTAGCTTTAGAAGGCTGTTATCTGTCCGAGCTTTCGTTTATTTCCTAGGTTCCTCTTAATAAATTAACACCGTATAAACTGTATGCAAAACATACATATGTAAAAAAATACGTCGATATTTAGCGACGTATTGTTACAAAAAAGTAAAGTCACATATACAATCTACAAAACATCGCTGCATCGTACAACCATCATCTGAGCGACATCTATTGGCACATCGAAGAAGCAAACAGTTACAATGCATGGAAATGCACAAACTTGATAAAATTGTATTTCTCAATGACTTTGTAAGACACATTTCAGACGTTTTAAGTTGTACAGGAGTTTATTATTTTAAATATTTTATATAATTATCTTTCTTCTCTTAAAGGTAAGGTTCAATTTAGCACACTGTCTGATCATAATACATAATATCCCAGTAATATGAATAACAATTATTGACACAAATCAAATAATAATTTACTGTGTAAATATATTAATAAAATGATAGCCTCTTAAAGATACCTACATGTATTCCAAATACTTAAGTATAGGTTAGGTACAGTTCGAGATTAATGTAAGTTATATCATATTTTGCAGTTGGTAATTTCCAATAATGTAATTCAAAAAAGGAGCAAGTAATTAATTCATCTGTTTTCACAGGGTTGAAATAATGTAGAGACTACATGGACCGCTTAATGTTGAAGTTAGCATTAATATTTTTTTATAAAAGCATTAACAATGATGCTTTTCAATAATTGTTGTTATTACTAAAATTTGAATTAATCATATATTGATCCTTCATACATTAGACTCATTAAGAATCTTTAAGATTTGACTAGAAATAATATATTGGATATATTTAAAAACTTGTAAATATTCTCTTTTAAATTTCATTTCAAGATTCCTGTTCAGCCGCCTCGAGTTAACATAGTTAATTTAGATTTTTAACCGACCCCAAAAAAGTAGAAGGTGCTCAATTAGACTATATTTTTATATAGGTATCTTCGTCGATTATGAACCGAAGTCGACTTGTTTTTTTTTATCTGAAGACTATACGTTCGAGATGGACCTATATAAATTTGGTTGGCGTGTGACATCGGTTCTGAAGATACAACATTTAAACTTGAAGCCGGTTTTCTTTTCCTAAAAATGTAATTGTTATATATTAATAGTATCTAGTATTTTTTTACGCTTCATATATGTACGATTATAATAATTGGCAACATTTAGTTCTTGTAATCAATAGCAATACAGACACTACAGTAAAATATTAAAATTCATTTGCTTAGGCATTTAACTATCCTAACTGTTTTACATAGAACTATTTGTATTCGATACATTTAAGTAAGTTAAGTACCTCAGTAAATGGGCCCGTCTTAACAATACAAAGACACAGTCATCTAAGTACATAAATGTTAAATACTAACCCCTGACACACATTTTATATTTTTTTCATATTAAATGCATAATTAAATATCTTCAAAAAATAAGAAAAATGTGATTAAAAAATATATTTTACACGATGGGAAAAAGATTTGAATTATTGATAATTGTCTTTATTGTTTTACTTAGAAATTAGAAATATATTTATTTTATCTCAACTGACGGAAACCACGAAGTGTGTAAGATGGAGCACGCTAATCAATAAAATATCCTCCCTGGTTCTAACTGTCACATACACACGACGGAGTAGTGTAGCCTTCCTGTGCTCCGTGCTTCTGCTTAATGTTCGGAACATTCGATATTTTCTTGGTGTTACTTTAATGATAGAGGTTTATTTTAATGACACATGGTACTACACCTAAAACTGTATGTATGTACTTTAAATTAATATAATACGAAGATAAAACTGAGGCCGTACACAACAATTTTAGGTTGTGAGAGGATGTCGCTATCTAAACTAAATAAAAAGAAAAAACTTTATATTTTATCTATATACAGTGACATCCCTTTCTCTCAACTACAAAATAATCGCAAATGCTCGCGTAGGTTTTCGAGTATTGTGTATGAAACAGGTAATGTTCCAGACATGACAATACCACCACTGTAATATATTCCTTACATTAAACAGACAAATAGGTATTCAAGCTTCAGTAAATGCATACTTAACATATTACAAAAGTTGGTTTAAGCTAAATATAAGCTAAGCCTGGACTAAAAATATATCCATCTCTGTCATAGGTACCATAATTATGACAAAAGGGGATAAGGACAATTACATCAGTATTTTTTTCTTAAATCATATTGTTTTGTAATAAAGGTCCCATAGTGTTATCATAATAAATTGACACTAAGAAACGATGAGCCGATAAAGATGTATTGAAACCATGTTGAGAGTGAACACCGCAAGTTATGTGCAATGGTGCTTCTTTGTAGTAATGCACATGTCATGCTCGTGAACGGGTACAGTCAGTCAGAACTGGTCAGCTCTTACATGCCATGGCCATCCGTTTTTTTCCTTTTGCATATATCAATCCTAATCTATTCTTATGTTTCACATCAAACAGCATAATTCCCACACTAATAGAACAAAATTGTAAACGGAATAAAAACTTACGAAATATATTTAAAGGAGTATCTTTGGAGTTTCTTACGAGGTCTTCTCCATAAACCCACTGTTTGAATCCGTGCAACTAGTTTAAAAATACCAGTAATAATCGTCTAATAGAAATAAAACATTTAACTTTGACGTAAGTATACATGTGCGTGATTTTCTTTGTTACAAAATATTTGAAGAAGTCGATCAGAGACTCACCCGTTTTCTCAAATGCCGCGAAATATGTTTATTATAAGTTGGTATTATTTTGACCGTTGACACGTTTGACGCGGCGGCTGAGCAATCGGCTTCTGAGCCACTAGTTATGGGTTCCATACCCGGACGGAACAAATATTTGTATGACCTACATTGTTCCGTGTTTGGGTGTTTGTACATGTGAAAATTTGTGTTTGTAAACGCACCCGCGATACAAGAGAAACCTTGGGTGCGGCAAAAATGTGAATTGAACTAAAAAAAAACATCCCTCGCTCTCTCATTTCTTCACTATCATTAGCTTGTACTTTTGCATATTGCGGGTAACACAATAGTTAAGCTAAGATAGCACACACAATGTAGCATGTTCAGTGTTTGCTGCAGTATACATTTTCTTAGCACAACTTACGTTTACGTTAATGTTATAACTAGCCATATTTATATCGGTTACATTTGAATAAATAATATTCCCTTTTCCGCTAGACAGTAAATAATTTTCTGCCTAACAAAAGTCATACAACTTACAGATCTTACCGGATGTTCTTCCCAAAGAAGTTCTTTTGAATTACAATATCTGGTGAAAACTCTTCAATGTAGCTGTCACCTGTCTTCCAGAGTGTTGTAAGGTTTTAAAAGTTAGTTTTGTTGGGTCCCTCCATGTCCTCGGCGCTCTTCAGCAACAAGTAGTAGCTGTTGACGCACAGAATGCAGTACGCCAGGGTGCCTGCAAACATTACATGCGTTTGTTGAATATATAGGTACCTATAGGTCTGCGCGCGGGATAATTAGCGTGTGAAACATTATTATTTTAGTTGATCAGCATTATTACATTTTATTAAACACTATAATTATATGATATAGATGAAAACATAAATAAACATTTAGCTATAATAAATAGGTAATGACAGTTAAAAGAATAATCATAGAAAACCGTAGCTTCCTACGTATCGGGATACGTAATCCTTCGTGATCCAAAAAAATACTTAGTTTCCAAATTTGAACTTAATTATTTATGTAATTTATTTTTAAAAAGAATGAAGGAAATATTCTCACCAAAGAAAAGCAGTCCCTCGAGGAAGGACAGGAAAATATCGGAGCCGGAGCCCGACAACCCGCAGACAGCCGCCAGCACCAGCACGCACACCAGCGCCGCCACACACAACACCGACATCACGCACACCCACACGCGCAAACCACATGGATTACGCTGCAACACACACACACACACACACACACACACATACATACACACACCTCAACATCAACATGTACTCTTCTTAAAGAAGTGTTGGTGGACCAGTCTATAGAGAGTCGTGATATCCCACGATCCTTACTTAGGAACGTGCGGTTTTTAGTCGGTATCGGTAGGAGATAGGAGACCAACATACCTACTCTGTCGCCTCTTGAACATTTTACACATCATAAAAAAGTCTGGCAAAAATTAAGTAAGTAAACAACCTCTGTAGAAATTAATCCTTTAATTGGGCACCATCGCTTTGCCAGATGTTCTGTCACCAAGAAGCAGTGTACAATACTGTTGTGTCGCAATGTAATCAGTGCCACTGAAACTGTATATACTTACACGAACAAGAATTTAATAGTAAATAGGGAAATAATATTTTTATAATATGAAATACATACAAAATAAGATTAACGCTAACGACCTTTGAGCAGATTATGGTCGCTGCATTTTGGTCGAACAATACAATAAGAAAAAAATTATAAATCAAAGTAATTCAGCTCACCTTGACCACGGAGATGAGGAGTGTTACAGCGAGCACGACATGCACGACGGTGACGGCGGCGGTGCCGGCGGAGATGCGGTACCACGTGGAGTACAGCCCGTCGCCCGCGTCCTCCGCCGTGCCCGCGAACGACCGGAAGTTCTCCGCGAACACCGAGCACACCACCATCAACATCAGGGACAACAGCTGCCGACGATTACAACCGACACTTCGTGAACATCACCAACCCAAAACTATTCGCAACTGGTGTTTCTACGTCTTTAATAGATATTAGTGATGCTTACGCTGATTGGGTAAGCTAGGGGAGGCTTTTGCTATCTAGGTTTTCCATAGTTCTCACAGTTGCACTAGGTACTTGTTACGAATTCTCAAGGAAGATATTCAGATCATCCTGCCATTACTTATGTTGATTGTTATATAAATTGCTGGTATTAAATAAGTTGTTCAGAGTGTTGTTGCGTCACAATGGAGGTTCAGATGTCTCCTTGCATTTGTCGAGCTCTTCCTAAGGACAGCCACTGAATGGTTTTAGGCGATGGAATTTTTACATGTTCCGAAAAATAACAATGTCTTTATAAGAAACTTGGTCTTCTAAATATGAGACAACAGTGCTAACTTAAATATTTATGAGCTTGCGAAAAATGTAGCTTGTGAACAATGGACAATCGGCAATCTTAGTAGCAATCGTAGTTTTGGACCTTATGCTAGCAATTAATAAGAGTGAAAATTAGTGAGCCGCCAAATATAATGGAATGCTGATTTTACAATATGTAGTACGCTTGTACGTCTCGGGCGTAGGTCGGAATATAAAACAAGCAAGAAATCCCAAAAAAAAACTAGCAGCAGATAAAAGGTGTACCTATACCCACAGGTTAAGGCCCATACACAGACAGACCTATACAATAAAGATTACTTCGTGCGAAAAACGATAAAATTATCAACAAGAATGTAAATAAATCTAAGTCCTTGTAAAACAGTCAGGTGATAGTTATGTGCTTTATTAATGCAATATTATTTACATTGCTTGTAAAATGATTTACTTTTGTAAACAAGAGCAAAATTAAATAAAGACTCTCAGGGTCTTTGCACAAACCCTTCAATCGATACGCCTTATTTCCCAATGTTTTAGGCAGCGATGTAGATATCCAATATTTAAAAAAACTTACTAATAAAAGGTCGCGTAATATTACAATACTTACATAATTAAAGTATCACGATAGCTGCTAAAACTCATCCCTGATTTGGGATCGAACTCAATACTTGTTCAGAAGCCCTTGTAACTACTAAACCAATGCGGAAGTTTGAGTGATAACTAGTTAGCATTAAATGTTCATTAGTAACAGACAGGGTCATTACAATAATGTGTCAGTATATTATGTTACAGTTTGTCATCGAAGACACTGCTCGGCCCCGTTTATCGACGAGTCGGGAATATGGTTTTATTAAAACACCACCACGTACTCAGAACGAAGACATTTTATTCAATACTCTTGAAATCTTATATACATTGTTCGGTAACGAAACCATAGCGCGATTCAGCCGTACCTAACAACGCCATCTAGGGAAATAAGGTGTAAACTTTCGACAACAATTTAAAATAAATGAAAGTTTTGTCGACCAAATATCAACAGCATGAACATTCCGCCCACCAAGGACTCAGTCCTTTTAAACCGCCCACCATGACATGGCTAGGCGTCCATAACATAAATAAACTTTAAATACTAAATCCTGGGTGGTCAGAGTTTACTATAAACTAAATAAAAACAATCAAACATCGTTGATGGCTACAAAAAAAATTAAAGGTAACGCAGTTACCTTCCGTTATATTATATAGTATGGACTTGTGTGGACTGTATATAACGAAAAATAAATAGCAACTTAATAATTAACATTCATCATTTATAGGTAAAATACAAAGTTTTGAAGTTGGACGCTTGACTCGGGAGTCCTTACACTGCAGGGTAACTACACGGACCAAATTGTCTCTACCAGGGTGTAATTCTACAATCCTCCCATATAACCACTTAGCAGGCGGTAGATTGTCCTCCTTTACGAGGACAATATCCCCAACCTTTGGATCACGTAAACGCTTAGCCCACTTGTGTCGTTGGAAAAATATCGTTAAATACTCCTGAGACCAACGTTTCCAAAAAGATTGAACCATTCTTTGCGTCAATTGCCAACGTCTCAAGCTACTCACTGTTACATATTCATAATTATGATCAGGCACAGTCATCAGTGGCTGTCCAACCAAAAAATGTCCCGGGGTTAAAGGGGTTGAATCTGCTGGATTCTCACTTGTTTGTGATAAAGGTCTGGAATTCAGACAAGCCTCTATCTGTGATAAGACGGTGGTCAACTCCTCAAAAGTGAGAGTTGAGTCGCCTATCACCCGTTTGAGATGGTGTTTGGTACTCTTAATCCCAGCCTCCCATAGACCTCCGAAATTAGGAGCATGAGGTGGGATGAAGTGCCACTCCGTTCCATTGTTGGCTAGCAAAGAAGCGACTTCGTGAGGTAACGATGCACATTCCGCACGAAACATTGTTTTAAGTTCTTTGGAAGCCCCTACGAAATTAGTACCGTTATCACTGTAGATGTGACTACAGTGACCACGTCTGGCAACAAAACGCTTAAATGCCGAAAGAAAACCCTGAGAGGTCAGGTCAGAGACGGCTTCTATGTGTACAGCACGAGTTGCCATACAGACAAAAAGGCATATATATCCTTTGAAAGACTTATTTCCTCGCCCTTTCGAAGTTCTGATCTGAATCGGCCCTGCATAATCGACCCCTGAATGGAGAAAAGGCTTACTTGGGGTGACTCTACAAGACGGCAGCTGGCCCATCAGTTGATTTTTTGTTACAGCTGCATGACGAATACACGGTACACAGTTGCGAATATGGGCTTTAATGAGATTTTTTCCTCGGACAATCCAAAATTTCGACCTTAGAAAATTAAGTGTTAATTGGGGTCCTCCATGCAGAACACGTTCATGAGCATCTG
The DNA here is from genome assembly GCA_964056405.1 of Acronicta alni. NCBI lineage: Eukaryota > Metazoa > Arthropoda > Insecta > Lepidoptera > Noctuidae > Acronicta > Acronicta alni. Next base: position 15,459,343 of record OZ043926.1, on the reverse strand, counting down.
CAATGAGCAACTTCGTTAAATGGGACTGATAGGGCACTATAATCGGATGTTTCATGTCATCACCTAGTGATGAATTTTGTATCCTACCACCAACTCTCATTAAGGTTTTATCATCCAAGAATGGATTCAAAGAAATTAAACCGCTGCTTTTGCTGACGTCTTTTCCAGCTTGGATTATTTTGATTTCGTTCTCAAACCATACTTGTTGACATTGTTTGAGACAAATATGTACGGTGTCCGCGATTTCAGATGCTAAAAGGTAAGTTGGAAACTTTCTTCGTGGTTGGTTGGCTTTCTTTAATATTAAGAATCGTCTACAATAGGCCAACGTCCTGGTCAATCTACGAAACGATGAAAATCTAGACCACATCTGTTCAATCGGGTTGTCATCTACTTGCGCCGTATGTACCTTAACAGCTTTTAACTCTAATTTAGTTGCTATAGCCTTGGGTTTTACATATTCTATTGATTTCGCAAGTAGCCAAGTTGGTCCTCGTTTCCAAAGTAAGTCGTCTAAAAAAGATGTTGGTGTGGTACCCCTAGAAGCACTATCAGCGGGATTGTCTTTCGTAGCAACGTGATGCCATTGAGAAGAATCAAGTGCGTTAAGGATTTCGGACGTACGGTTGGCCACGAAAGTTTTCCATCGACTTGGATGATCGCTCAACCAAGCCAACACCACCGTAGAATCCGTCCAAGCATGTAAGTTGGATTTTGGTACATCAAGAACACGAGCAACTTCTAGAAGTAATTTGGTAACTAAAACTGCGCCACATAGTTCCAATCGGGGTATAGTAATTTGTTTTATTGGCGCCACTTTTGTTTTAGCAGTTACCAGGTTACAGTGAACACAATCTTCAGCATCAATAACCCTAATATAAATAACAGCTGCGTATGCTACGCTTGACGCGTCAGCGAAACCATGTAATTCAACCCTTTGATCATCATGTCTTCTTTTCAGCCACCTAGGGATTCTAAAATTATTAAGCATTCGCAACTCACTTCGATATGACAGCCACTCCTTTAGAAGATCACTGAGCAGTTCATCATCCCAATCCAGACCAGCGATCCAGAGCTTCTGGATGAACACCTTTGCGGTAATTATACATGGTGCAATCCAACCTAGCGGATCATACAATCGTGAAATCTCTGATATAATAGTTCTTTTTGTTTCAGGTGCGGACGACGACGACGGCAGCGACGGTGACGACGACGGTGACGACGACGGTGAAGAACAAGGTAAGTTTACGGTATAATGGAACTCATCAGAACTGCGATTCCAGGTGAGTCCTAAAATTCTAGTGGTTTTATCTTCTTTAATTTCTAGATTTCTTCCAGTATCCAGCTCTATTTGTTTAAGCAATTCTTCTCGATTGCTTGTCCATTTCTGTAAAGTGAAACCTGCTGTCCTTAAAAGCTCATTGACTTCGTGATAGATTTTTACAGCTTCTTCTTCGGTCTGGCAGCCTGTCATTAGGTCATCCATGTAAAAATCCGTAAGTACCCTACTGGCAGCTAATGGATATGATTTTCCTTCATCGCTAGCTGTTTGCTGCAATGCCTTGACAGCCAGGTAAGGTGCACAAGAGGTGCCGAATGTGACTCTCAGAATTCGATATTCCTTTATATCAGACTGAAAATCATCTCGCCATACAATCCTCTGAAAGTCACATTGATCATCAGCAATTTTTACTTGTCGATACATTTTTATAATATCGGCTGCCAAACATACAGGATGTAGACGCCATCGCATAACCGTGTGTCGTAAGTCGGCCTGGAGCTGTGGTCCCACCATCAAGATGTCATTTAAGGAAACGCCATCGGCTCCCTTGCATGACGCATCAAATACCACCCTTAATTTCGTGGTCGACTTATCTTCACGAATTACCGCATGATGGGGTAAGTATACAGCATCCAGTTTATTCCTTTCAGTTTCATTGCAAATTTCTTCCATATGACCCAATAACAGGTATTCATTAATCACAGCCGTGTATTGTTTTCTGACTTCACAATTTTTTGACAGTTTCTTTTCAAGACTGTGCAATCGTTTAACTGCTATTTCCTTTGTGTTGCAGGGTGTTTTACTGGACTTCAACGGAAGCTTCACGATGTAGCGGCCATCTTCGTCTCTACGAGTTGTAGCAACAAAGTAGTCTTCGCATGCCTGCTCCTCCGGCGAAAGAATTGTCTTTTCAGAGCCTGATGGCTCTGCCTCTAGTTCCCAAAATCTTTTCAGGATTTCATTTTCTTGGATGTTAGCATGCATGCTTACAATCACATTATGACATGATTGTAATCCGTCTTCATCGCTCACTTCGCCTGAAATGATCCAGCCGAGGTAAGTGTCTTGAGCTATTACTTTACCCTTAGGGTCCTTTATTAAACCTACCCTTAAGATTTTACTGTAGGCTTCCGATCCTAGCAAAATATCAATTTTGTTAGGTGTGTTGAAATTTGGATCAGCTAATTCAATATTACTAAGCTCTGGCCAATCCACCAATGTGAACTTCCTTTGAGGTAAGATAGAAGTCACCTTGCTTAGCACGTAAGCATTTACTTGGATTTTAAAGGCTGGGTCACATAGCGACTGAATATTTACCCTCACCATATACTTTGAAGTTAAGTCGCCTTGACCTCCACCTATGCCTGAGATAGCGGCCTTAACTGCTATCTTCTTTAATCGCAATAACTGAACCGCAGCTTCTGTTATGAAGCTAGCCTGCGAACCCTGATCTAACAGGGCTCTCAATACTTGAGAATACCCATTCCTCGATTCGACTTTAATAACAGCTGTAGCCAGTAAGACCTGGCTTTGAATATTGTTCGCGAAATGGGTTGAAATTTGAGATTCAGCCTTTGTCTCGTTCTGTGGTGTTTCCTTTTGCGCAGTGATTTGAGTCGTGGAAGAACTACCAACCGCATCCGATTCTATTTTTTGGTGTAAGAGAGTGTGATGTTTTTTATGACATATTCTACATTTAGTATTCACACGACAATTAATATTAAGATGACTTGATCGAAGGCAATTAAAACATAAACCATGAGATTTAACTATATCACGACGGTTGTCAATGGTCTCCTGAGCAAACTTCTTACAATGACACAAGAGGTGTTCTTCAGAGCAATGTGGACAAGTTAATTTTGAAGCTAGATGTACTGCTTTTGTATAACCTTTAGACTTATTAGGTTGGGGTTCTACAAATTCAAAAGCCCTATAACGTTTTTCCAAAAAGTCCCGGAACGCCTTAAAAGTGGGAAGTTCCTCGCTAATTTGACTTACTTGCAATTCCCACTGCTTCCGAGTCTCAACATCCAACTTAGAACTGATTAAATAAATAATAATAACGTCCCAAGTGTCTACCTTTACCCCTAGATTTGTAAGCTCATGTAAACAATCGTTTGTTGTATCCAACAGATCTTTCAGAGCTGTGGATGATTCCGCTGACATTTGTTTTTGGTTCAGTAGACGTTTGAGAATACAATTTGCTAAAAACCTCTTATTATTATAACGACCGTTTAACATAGTCCAACATTTATCATAGTTAGCGTGGGTAATCGGTATATGTTTTATAAGTTGTGCTGCTTCACCTGACAACTGGGATCTTAAATAATGTAAACGCTGTACATCATCGAGACTCTGATTATTATGAATTAACGATAAATATAAATCTCTAAACGTAGACCACTCCTGGTATTTACCGTCAAATACAGGAATTGTTATTTTTGGTAATTTAGCAATAGACATCATTTTTGGCTTGTCAGGTGAAGCATCACTCATTTTACACGAATGAGACTTGCTTGGTAAAGCATTTTTTAATTCTACCTTATAAGTTATAAACGCGTCAGTAACCTCTTCAAACACGTCATTCTTAATGTAGTTTGTTGTCTTTAATTCGCTATCTTTAAAGTTAACCAAAAGTTCTTCGTGTCTCCTTGTAAAATCTTCAAACTGTTTATCTAATATTTCTAATCTGGACTCCACATATCCTTGATTTATTCTCTCTTTGGGTGATTTCTTGAAGTTAACAAGTCCCTTCTCAATCCGATTTTTTATGTCTTCCAACAGTCTTAACTGTGCTTCCATGATTGTAATAAACCAAAGAGAATTTTTAAGTTAAAATTGCTAAGTCCCAATGTTCGCTTCAAATTTTTCTAAGTGTTTTAAACTTAACAAATTCTTGGTGAAATCGGGCATAGGTTCCCCGTCTTGTCAATATTTGACGAATTATTCTAAGTCCTGACTACTTTCTTCGAAATTTTTCTAAGTCCATGCATGAAGTTTAAATTTTTACAAGTCTTTGACACTTTGAAATTATTAAGAAATTGTACTCACAGTTTTTGTGTTCACTCAAATCACTTCACTTTACCGATCCCTTGTAATTTGTTGACTGCCAAGTCGCGGTGTCTCCACAATCTGCTCAGCTATGTTGACTGCGCTCCGCTCCGCTCAGCCTCGCACGCTAACGACGTTCCGCTTCACTCAGTTTTCGACTTGTAGCACAACAACCTTGATACTTGTAACCTCAGATTTACTACACATTAACTCTCAACTCGGACACTAGAGGGCGCTTGTATTTTTTCAAAAATCGATCCGGCTCGAAGGACCTTATGTCATCGAAGACACTGCTCGGCCCCGTTTATCGACGAGTCGGGAATATGGTTTTATTAAAACACCACCACGTACTCAGAACGAAGACATTTTATTCAATACTCTTGAAATCTTATATACATTGTTCGGTAACGAAACCATAGCGCGATTCAGCCGTACCTAACAACGCCATCTAGGGAAATAAGGTGTAAACTTTCGACAACAATTTAAAATAAATGAAAGTTTTGTCGACCAAATATCAACAGCATGAACACAGTTAAATGTTATTACTACTACATTATACCCGCTCAAAATCAGATGCCAAGACGAGTGTTAGTAATGGGCTAATTTATTAAATATTCTATCTCTACTCTAGTCGGTACCTACATAACAGCAGCATTATTGAATACATTCCCTGAAGCTTTTCAATTTTACCACTAGGAAAACCCATTTTTTTTAAAACGAGAATTTCCTTGTCGAATAACTACTCGTATGTTATTACGACTAATTTTATATATTCGGGTTTTTACAAGTTGTAAAATAAAAGGTGTTAGATTTCTAAGCATCATAGCATCCTAATCAATATTTTATATAAACAGAACACCTATAGGTAAGTGGGTACCTACCTACCTAATGTTTAATTATTTCCGACTTCATGAAAGTACAGACGCCAGCACGTCAAGCTATCCAAAACTGTCAAATTTTCTCAATTGAATAAGAACCTTATTGTTTTGTATTAAAGTTGAAAATCAACAACACACTAATAAAAAAAACGACTAAACTACGTAAGTACGTACTATATTATGACAAGTATGTCCAATATCTCACCAGATGTATGACCCCGACGCACTTGGAGCCGACCTCGAGCCCCATGCACCAGCAGAACGAAGTTATGTGCGGCACACCCATGCTCCGAGCGTCCTCGTCCACGCGCGCGCCTTTACTGGAATGGAACACCATGTTTCAACATTAGTGATACGCAGCGTTGTGACGTCGACATCATTGTTCACATCATCACAACACACATTACAGTAAGAACAGAAGATTGAACGCGTTATGTAGAGCACCATCTCGCTCTGACAGCAGTTAGGTGGGTACTTCAATTTTCAGTTGCTTATGACTTGCGAATACGCATGAATTACAGAAACTGCAAGCAGTAATGTGCAGTACTGTGTAGCTAAATTTAGTTGTCCTTAAACTCTTTAGCCCTGAATTCTTAATGTTGTATTTTTGCCGCCAACCATAACAAAAATTATAACTATATATATAACTCCCGTTATTTTTCGTCGATTGAAAGCTAGAATACATAATAAAATTCGTAGGTATGACGAAATACTTTATTTTGGGTAAATGCTCCGAGGCTCGAGTAGTGCGGATTCTAAAAAAAGATTCTAAAATAGAACCATTGATGTGGATGATTTCAATAGCCACGCAAGCGGAAATTAAACGAATAGTCGATATTTTTCAATGATGTGCCTACAGAAAATGAAATGCTTTACGATTAAATTCATCTCAAATTCTTGACTTCAATCCCTTTTTTTTTATAGTACGGAAAATCCTCATGGATCCTCGGCCGCCCGGGGAGGTGGCAGGGTATGTCGTACTCATACCGACTAAAAACCGCACTTGCCTTCACCTGCCCTATAGTCATGGCCATGGGATCCGCGAAATTCGCCACGAGCATGACAGGCTGTGGTCCAGCAGTTGCTGGACCCCGTCGATAAGCGAGGCCTCTCCTCGCATACTGTTTAGGCGTTACAAGCGTGCCGCCTACTGGGGCCACTGTCTGGTCGGGCGGCAGAGTCCCCCAATTCAACCGCCCGCAGGCCACAGCTCATGGAGATTACTGTATATGCGAAAGTAACTCTATCTGTTACGCATTCACGCATATACCGCTGAACCGATTTTGATGGAATTTGATACATAGATAGATTAGACATTGGAGAAGGAAATAGACTACCTTTTACTTTTACCTTTACCCGCATCCCAAAGGGCTTTTTGGGATGCGGGTAAAACCGCGGACAACAGCTAGTTTACCATAAGAGGAGGAGAACAATGCACTACTTAGCGTCTGCATCTTATACATTAGCTTCTGAAGAAGTTCTTGTATACATGTTAAGTACGTATGAACTTGAGATCAACGCATCACTTTGAAACTCCATGTTTATCAGATTCGTGTTAATGATCTCGGACGTCTCCAATGATTATTTATATTATAGCACAGCATCCTTCATAAAGTCTTAGCCAATAGGTACAGCAATAGATACAAACACGAAGTAAGAACAATTAATAAAAGCACAATAATGCAAAAAACACACAAGCCTATGTATAATAAATAAACTGTGTTGCCTGTAATTCTAGAATGACACCAATGCAATGTGTTATTTTGACTGACGTATTTAATTATCAAGAGAAAGTACCAGGGGTGTCAAGTTTATATTACTACTTCGGTACCTTTCTAGAATCTAGGGCCTAGTGACTTACTGGGTATCATCCGCGGCCATTGTCACTAAAACACTGAACACGCGCAAAGGGACGCGCCCCCAAGAGGGGCAACAAAGCAACTATGAAACAAGTCGACTGGCATTTTTACACACGTGTGGTCTCACGATGTAATTACTTAGACAGATCAAGTGAGGCACTGAGAGCGGATTTGGACTTTAAAACCTGGGTAAAAACAAAAGATAACATCCCTGACCCGTCTGAATCATTAGACAACGCCTAGCACCATAAGGAAGGTTTTGATTGTTACTTTTAGATAAGTAACTACATATTAACGTCGCAATAGATGACTATGTAGATCGTGTAGACGAGTAAATATATTTCTAATAGAAATTAGCAAGAATCCCATCGTTTTGTATTTGAAGAAATTTTTGCTTAACATTTAAAACAATAGGAGACTAGGAAATATTTCTGAATATAACTCGCTGTTTGACTTATCGGCTATCCTTGAACAAAGGAATTACCTGAATAAGATGAACCAGTGAAACTGGGAACGCAAGCATAGATCAACGTGTCACCTCACAATATATTATTTATCTTTGAAGGCAGCTACTAATCTACAATTATCTTACCACATACCACTTTTGTTTAAAAGAAGATCGCTTATTTTCCGTGTCTCTGACAATACACCAAGGTCCCGCTAGTGTGATGATAGTGAACTTGCCAAGGACAACAACACTCGTCTTGCTTATTATTGATTGGACCCACATAAAAAGGGTGTGTTTAAACTTGCAAATCATGTGTTTCTATAATTTGACTATCCCGTAAGATGGGATACGACGCGTTTCCACAAAATAATTAAGTGAGTTGATTGATTTGATTGATACTGGATCGAGCGGTTGTTACAGCGCAGGTTGGATTCCCGCACGGAACAAAAAATTTGCCTGCTTCAACAACTACCTAACTGGTAGTTGTTTTGACGACGGACAACACCACACCGGCGAAATCACAGGCACCAGCTATGATTTCAAGGATTTGTGCAAATTAAAAACATAAACTGCGATCAAGGTCAAACGAGTGACGTAGCTTTGGTGGGCCCCCATTTAGGCAGGCATGGTCTGGCACATAAGATTAATTGAGTCAACTAGGACATCATCTACATGGATATTAATCATGTTACATTCATTTGGCATTAGTATTTATGTTGTTGATGTCGTCGACGATGTTCTGAAAATACATCGTGAAAAACTGTCATGCTGCTGCGATTAGTGAGGTCTTCGAATAGCTCCTTTTTAGAGTATAGTAGAGTGTATTAGATAAAGTATTCAGTATCCATAGTTTGTCCCGGCATGCGCCAGCTATGTCACAACAAGCGGATGACTTTACATACAACAATATTCCTTTTCAAAGTACAATAAATTAATAAGTAAAGTATTTTATTAATAAACAACGCGCTGTATGTTTAATGTAATGCAGATGCTTCAGTAAGAAACCGGCTTCTGTGGTATAGGTAGGCCTATAGCACAAATAACTTCTATAGCGCCACTAATAATATCAGTCGGTTCCCATTAGCCGGCGCCTGAGCAGCCATGACCGTAATAAAATTCAAGACCTTGAAAGAAAGCGCGAAAAAGCTATAGGTATATTCAATGTTTTTTTTTCTTTGCTACATAGGTATATCCAAATTTACATGTTTTATGGCAGAAAACCAATAAGTAACTTTCAGCTCTGGATAATTTGCGTATTTCTATAGCCAAAATGATTTCACTTATATGAATGCTATCAATAGTGTCAATCTCCTTATCATCACTGCATTTTCGCGATTCGCGCATTGGAGTCTATTCTCAATTTATTTATGTTATAGTCAGTGCCAACTTTTAAAGCTATCACTGCTGACTGATGACCTAATATATGTTTATCTCAGAAAAAGAACTTTTATTGTCATAAAATAAACATGCATAATTATAATATTGTCTTTGCATGGTGATTAAATAGGACAATTTGACAATCAGTTTGGTTTTTGTACATAAAGCAGTTCCAGACCTGTGGCATTCAGTTGATCCCGTCTTGCAAAAGTATTTGCTACAAATAATTGGAACCTCATTATGCAATGCATAGAGGTATGACACAAAGAACTTTGTATCCCACAACTCATCATAGATGCAATAGATATTAGAACTATAACTTAAGAAAAGTTGCAAATCGACCAACGCTATTAATGGCGTACCAAGGATATGTCTCATCAACATTACGCTACGGAATTATTTTTTGGGGGAACTCATCTGACCGAGAATTGGCGTTCAAAGCGCAAAAGAAATGCTTAAGGGCAATATGTGGCGTACAAAGCACAGAATGCTGTAAGCCATATTTTCGAAACTCAAGCTACTCACACTTCCATGTCTTTAACTATGTTAAACAGAATCGAAATTCATATAACCACCCAAAGAGTATACGTAACAAAAATAAAATATGTGTAATGCAGCACAAAAAAGCTATTTTCAACAAAAATCTTTTAGGTATGGCACCGAAAATATACAATAAATTACCTAAACATATTATAGATATTTTCAAAAAACATTTAACCGAATATTTAGTTACAAAATGTTATTATACCATTATGGACTATTTAAACAAAAGATGCTAGCCTATTACATCGATTTATTACGTTGACAAAAAAATAATCTTTTACGCTATAATTTTACCCCATTAATTTTTTGACCTTGAATATCTATTGTAAATAAAATTTGTAGTAATGACAATTGTTGTAATTATTGTAATTGATTTAAGATAATTTAATTTAATAAAATTAGTAATAATATATTATATAATATTCTAATAAAATTTTCAATTTAATAAAACGACATGTGAATATTTTGTATGCCGCAAAGGCCAAACATGACGGTCCCAAAAATATTATGTAACATGTTATGCCTGCGTGTATACTCATGTTTTACAAATAAATATTATTATTATTTGTAAAAAAAAAAACTTGTTAATGAGCTCATTAGCCAACTGCCTTGTTAGCCCAGTGGTTGTAAGTGCGACTATTGATGTCCTAGGTTCGATTTCCAGGTCTAGAAGAGTTATTAGGTTTTTCAATGAAATTCTGAGTAGCAGATGCAGCAGTTGTGCCCGACTAATAGCAATGGGCTCTCCCTATTACATAGGACTCAGATCCTATTTAATAGGGAGAGCCAAGGTCCTATGTAATAGGGAGTGCCTGTTGCTATTAGTTGGGCACAACTGCACATACCAGGCAAGTATACTTCTGTCTAACTCTTTGGGGATATAGCCTTGATGCCATGTATTTTTGGGCACCAACAGTCAGAATAAAGTTTCATTTCAAACAATATAGAGATATAAAGAGCAGGGGCTCATGGCTAATTGATAGCTATGCTGATAAACCGATGTGCAAGGTTAAGCAACTCTAGTTGCAGTCAATCTGTGGATGGATGACCATTGTTAACATATTGAGACACCTCAAACAGCACATAAAGTCATTGGTAAGCACATATGACAATTGTTAGCAGTAGTCAGAAGCCTAAAAAGTCTGAGCCACATCTGATTAGACTAGAAGCTGACCCCAACACAGGATTGGAGGATGATAAAATGATAAAGAGGCTAAGTTATAGTTATACATTCTGGTACTTTTAGTTTATTAATTCTCCATAAGTATAATAATAATAAATAATAGAAGTAAGTACAGATAAATAATTTAATATTTTTAGTCGGGCAAATTAATTATAAAAAAAGTAGACAAAATACAATAACACTATGGTTATTACATCTCCAGCTTTAAAAAAGATGAAGTTTTATTTAGATTTTTATTGGTTAGCTGTGATGTACACTGAGCCCCCTTGTTAAAGTCGGTCTAGTTATTGATACTGTTAAGTAAAATAAAATAAAAACTGATTATGTATAAGTATTTTGTTGATCATCCACATTGCATTTAAAATAGTACCTAATTACTTGATCCCCTTAATTCCGACAAGTACTAACATAAAGTTGACCGAAATGGGCTCGGGAAATGTGAGCACAAACAACTGGCTGAAAAAGACGCCGTAACCTTGTAGAAAAATATTAATCTTTCTTTACATACTCACATCGAGATAAAACCTCCTTTTTCTAAGTTTTTAATCACGATAAAAAGGCACTTTTATATCATTAAAAATGTATTAGAAGCTATCGCAGTTGTATTTACTTCGACAGTTAATAATTTCGTACTTCGCTGTTCAACAAAACAAATATTACTGTAGAGCTGTCGCGTAAATAAAATTTTAATTTATTTAGAAATTCAGTTCAGTTGTAAAGATAAAGTGAGATGAATGATTATTTGATTTCTTTAAGTGCGACAAGGATAAACGATTGTTTTGACAATTTGACTGGCGCCATGACGTCTGAATGACGTAAGCTAAACGTTCCGTTCTACTTTTGCTACCAATATTCTGATAAAATGTATTCAATCATTATTTTAATTAATTAAATAACACATTATTTTTAAAAAATTAGTAAGTTATGTATTATAATATTATAACAAATAATTATGGTATGGTAATAAGGTTGAAAAATTTTTCTTATAGTTTCACACACTACGAACTGATTTCGGCTACACTCAGGATCAGCAGACCATCTTGAAAGTCAATCCTATAAAAAGCCTATAAACCTGTTCCTGCAAATCTTACTGCTGGTACTAGGTAGGTACCTAGGTAGGTATAATGTACATAAATATTCATTATTTTAAAACTTTACTTAAACTAAAACTGACAACTAAAAACCTAATAATTAACAAAATATTTTATTTATATACTTAGGTACAAAATATTTATCACTTAGGTATAGGTATGTATAACTTACCTACCTAACTTTATTATTACACTATTACCTTTACTTTTATCAAATTATCATCACACGCCATCGAGACAGTGTCTCGGGCATGCAGGCCTTGGATTGGCCTACATATTGTTCATATCACTAGACTACCACTGCTTCAACTGCTGAATAGTTAGTACCTTCTTAGTTATTTATTTAATTAGGTACTTATCCTTTTCTTTTAATCTCAGTTCGATGTAAGTATCAATGGTGAACATAGTTTATGTCTATAAATAAGCCTATAAAACATGATCATCTATCTTAACGGGAGAATAAAGTCTGCCAGAGTGTTGAAATCTGGTTTCGTCTTCTTCTTGCATAATCTCTTTATGGCGACTGTGAACTACTACGATGCAGTATACTGAGATACCTGAAACAGGGGAAAGAGGCTTTAGGTATCTACTTATTTACCGAATTATTAAAAAAAATAGTACTTAACACTTTCGCGTGCAGAACGTATGGATACGTAAAAAAATCGAGATACGATGTTGCACAACGTATCGATACGTCAAATTTTATGTTTTTCTATCAGTCAGTACGTAAGGAAACGTCCGTTTCTCGTATAATGCTCCTATAGTGACGTCACAGTGCCACAGCATATCAAAATCTTGATTTCTTAGTGTCACACAGCATCGACATTTTAAGGGTTTTGTGGGTACTTATCACACCTGCAAAGACACCTACTCACAAACGCAGAACGTGCATAGTCGTCAACTGGAGTATGCGCCGCCATATTCTCAGTCGGGCTGTGCACCGTTACGCGACGCGCATGTATAGTGAAGTAAGCTCCCGAGTTACGAAACTTTTAAATCGTAAGTTATCATATATTTTACACTGGATTTAAATAATAGTGTGTGTATTATATAGAATACAATAATTATTGTGTTCTATATAATATTCTAGACCTCGCTTCAGAATCTAGACCCCGAGGGCCCTGAATGCAACCCATATCGCGTGGTGCCACCCTCGTTTTAGAATCCCGACTCTGAGGACCCTGAAGGTAACCCACATTGCATAGTGCCGCCCTCGCCTCAGAATCCAGATCCTGAAGATCCCGAAGGCAATTCACACTGCAGGGTACCATCGTTGCCACAGAATATAGACCCTGAGAACTCCGACGGTAATCCACATCTCATGATGCCGCCCTCGCCCCAGAGTCCAAACCCTAAGGACCCCGAAGGCAACTCATATAAGCCGTTCTCACTTCAGACTCTAAACTCCGAAGACCTTTAAGGGGCGCCCTCGCCACGGATACTAGTACCTGCAAGTCCCGAAGGCACAGAACGTATATGTACGTCGACGTGTCGAGACGTTGTGTTTAATTTTAAAAAATGAAAACTTATTTTAAGTTGCGGAACGTCACCATACGTCGACGTATAATGTCGTTCTAATCATAGGTAATTACTCAAATAAATAGAGGTACCAATGAACGTTTATAAACGTCAACAAAAAATGTATGGGGGAAAACAGTGCTCCATCACAAGTTTCGAAAAAGTGAGCACCGCGCGCGAATGTGTTAAACTAAGTACTGTAAGATCTCCTGTAAAGTTAGATGTAGATATGTGGTGATATTATTAATACTTAAATAAATAAATTCTATAAAATCAACATTTTGTTACAGTATTAACTACCCTTGTTAACTAATATGACATTGTACCTACATAACAATAAGTTTTAAGCTCATAATAGATTAGGGGAATGTACGGAAATCCTACCACAATATACTTACATGCTCTAGCAAGGTGTATAAATATGATGATAGCCTCCACCTCGAGCATCTCGCCCTCATCCTGCAGAACGAGGCTCATGCCTGTGAAGCACAGGAGAAAGTATATCGCTGTGATGATGCCCGTCACTATCGTCCAAGGCAGCGTTAGGGATGCTAGTTTCTGGAATACCGAAATATATGAAAAAATAAAACACGTTATCAGAAACCCCTAGGTTGAGCCCAACTCAACTCCATGTGAATTTCTTATCATCCAAGAACAGAAGAAAATAATAACAGTAAGAATAGGGTAAGGTATGTCTTGTACAAAAATAACTAAAAGAAAACGTAGGCCGTATGTACTCTGAAGCTACAGCCTACAACAACTGAATACAATTGAACCAATTATTTCAGCTGTGTATCATTGACTCCGCTTTTGTCTTGGTCCTATTAATGTAGTACCTTGTAGGCAGCGACTACCAGGAGCATAGAGCAGATAAGATGTATGCCGCTGACGACTGCAGCGGTCGTGTACAGAACAAATTTGTGCACCGACACTGTGCCGTCCTTGCCGAGTGGCGCTAGCGTCACTAGGAGGCAGTAGATCGTCAGCTCGAGGAGAGCCCATACCTGGAAAGATGTAGATATAATGAGTTAATAATTAGTTATTTGGATGTTGAATTTCAATAATGAAAATGCCCTTAATTGCCTTAATTATTTAGCAACTGACTGGCAAAGATTCATTCTTGTTATTTTTTATCTATTACGATAATGCACATCAATGATTTGGTTAAGCATATCAGTTGCAACTCGTGCGTGCTATGGATTCGAACTTTAAACATATGACTTGGCAATTTAGGGTCACTGCTTCGTAGTAAGTAATAGGTTTATTCAAATATTTATAGCAACATTCTGTCGATGTTTACTGTAACAAGAGAAAAACTTCAGGCGCAATGATATTGTCACCTTGAAATTCTTCAGTTTACGACTGTACGTCAGTATATTATAGTAACTGAATAGTAAATATACCTATTACATACGATGAAGCACGCTCAATAAATATACATTTAGAATAATATTATATTATAATTTATAACAATCATTTTTTTCTGAAATTTTATTAGGTTAAAGAAAAGCCAATAACAAACTAAAGAGCTGTCACATTCGAATTATAAAAAAATACACTTACTGAATAAACGTATCCTATGATCAGTGTTCCTGTGTGTAAAGTTGCACAGAAACAACATTTATTGATCATTGGCACACCCATTTTGCTTTGTTAGCTACTAATTCGTCGTTTTATTTATAAAACATCGAAACACGGGGCTATTTCAGTATTTAACAGTTGAGATCACGTTCGCTCAACGGCAAGGGTGCGTTATCACTGTAATATTATTGTGTTTATCGCGGGCGGCTATGATTTCACGAGTGATAACATTGCACTACTGTTGGCGGTTTCATACTCTTTATCTCACATTGTTCAATTTATTGTATTAAGGTTATGATTCAACCGATTAAATTGAAGCTGCACTTAAGTACACATGCGAAATATTCTAGTCAAGATTTTCTATGTCTAGGGTGACACTTTATTTTTTGCTGAGAAATAAACAAAGAGAGGTCTGCGTCGGTCTGTAGATAAACAGACGTTATTTTAATTACTTAATTGATGTTACGAATATTTACGGTTTGTCGGATCTAAGTACAAACAATAGATCTTCTATCGAGTAGGTAGGTGAAGCCTTACTACACTTAGGTACCTATCTTACCATGCTTTAAATACCAATCATTCCACATGCTATAATTAGCGTAAAAAAAATTGGGCTGACTGGGTTGATCGATTCACTTATAAACGATAGACGCAGTCACACACAGCTTCAGATTAGGGATCAACTTCCTCGAGAGATATTCACTGTTCTAAGGGTCATAGTAGTCATAGTTATTAGGTATACCTGAGTATCCTCGAAGAGCCAATGTTAGTCTATATCAATCACTGCCAGCCGCATGCCCAGTCATCACTCGACCTGAAGGCGCGTACTTCGCCCCTGTAACATTTTCCGCCAACAACTTATCAGTTCTGCAAGTTCTCTTCTACAATTTCAGCCATACATATTTATTCAATTGCATTTATGCAGTTTGACCATTGCCATTTCAGCTTAGTTATCCTTTGAACATCTTTAGTTTGATTATTTTATTCTCTGATTCGATGCTCTGAATTTTAATCTGATTCAATAATAAATAGCTAGTTGCAATATCATTACTATTATTTGTATTACGTTGCTATTATTATATTAAGTCTACCCGTGCCCCGCAGTGGGACAGTCTATGGGTTGATGATGATGATTATAACCTTATATAAGTGTTGTTTGTAATAAAAATCATATAAGTGAAGGTGGTCAAGCGCCACTAAAGAACCAATTGACAATGGCAGGTACCTACTCGTACAATATAGTGACAACGCACGCTGTTGCGAATTCAGTAGGTAAGTTACCTAGTTATTTGATTGTTCCGGTTTACCTATGTACTAGTGAACTGTGTAACTTCCTTATTACGAGGTAGCTGTATAGTAATATGCAGTTCCTGCCTAATAACATGATACTACCCCCCACTCCCTCCACATGTCTCGTGTAGTTTACGGTGACTAAGAAAATGTTATCATGAAATTAAATGGAGCCGCTTCCATTCAAAACATAGGTATTTCATTGTCTCGTGATCGTAAACGCGACTGCTACTCTAGAGGTCCTGGGCTCGATTCCCAGGTCGTGCAAAGTGTTATTGGGTTTTTCTATGAAATTCTCAGTAGCCGCTGGGAGTTTGGATTTGTGTCCGGTTAATGGCACGACCTAAACATACCGGCGAACCGTGGTATACATTAGTACACCTTTGCCTCTTCGGAGTATAGAGGCGTGATGGCATATTGTTATGATGTTACCAATCACTCGTGTTCACTCCTGTAGAGAGCGCCCACTGTGTTGCTCTGTCCATCACTGCGGTATATATGTAAATATGTTTTGGTATAAAACTGTACATCACAAACGTTGTTATGACCCAAAGATCACTGTACGTATCTCGGTTACATTTCGTTAACTTTAAATAGGAGATCCTTTATGATTGAGATTTGAGATTATGGTTTTCCTTTCATACATTAAAATACTTAATGATTTGCATAAATTTGGCGCGCATTTTAAGACTGATAACACTATAGAAGTATTGTTCTTTGCAGCAAAAGCTGATAATCGAGCCGATTATTGTAATTTAGTGGATCGCTGCTTTATCATAGGTAGAAAATAAGTAAACATGATCGGAAGTTGGGATTAGGTACGATTAGGAGAGCTTATACATTAAGTATACTTATTTCTGAGTGTTTATTGTATCAGTAATAAAAAAGATTTAAGCATATATTTATCACTATAATGTTGGGATCGACCTTTCGGGACTACAAACAAATTCAATAATATCAGTAGGTATCGTATATTGTGTTAACTAAAACTGTCGTTTGCGTACGTGAAGCAGTCCGAATAACCGCAATGTATAGGGTAGGTACTTACCTACCTGTGATTATCTCTACCTGAAATTTATAAGGAGAAGAACTTCATATTTGATTACCAAAATTATTTCATTGTCGTATTTACTGAACAGATTAAAAACGTGATTATCGATAATAGTCTCTGAAAAAACAGATCCAAGGCAAGAGTAGGTAAAAGATTTGAACCCCGAATTTAGACTCACTGCTAATTGCCTTCCTATCGGTATAGTTAGTACAATGAATTTCTTGTTCTTCAAAAAGTACTTTACTCTTGTCGCTGAAGCTGATACATCTCTCTCCATCTTTCTGTTTTCAGTGCAATCTCGTTATGGGTATGAGAAGACTTCACTGAAAAGAACACGGATAAGGAATGCTTGGTCACCACGTTTTGCTGACGAATTGTCGATCGATTGATTGCAGTTGATTATTACTAGCCGAAAGAAGGTCACTGATAACAAAAGTTTTAACATTAAATCGCGGCGGTTTAGAAATAGGATACTGACGTTTGTGGAAAACTTTACCTGCCAAGATAGTTCTTAGCAAGTAGTTATCGAAAAGTTTAACCGAGAAACAGAGAATCGAGAAATTGCTAAATAATTTTATCAAAATAGGCCCGGAATGGTCAGTGATGCATACAGAAGCCGCCAAGCGTGCAAACACACGCTGTGTAAGTTTATAGCACTTTATAGTATATTAGCGTAGATTAACATACGTCTCATAATTGGTTATCACACCCTACGCGGCAGATAGCACGAGTTAAGGCCTAAGGGAATCTAATCAGTTCACGAGTGCCCGCGCGATACGCTACACGAACGAACATTACAAACGAACGTTATTGTGTTTAATTATAATAATTATTGTTTTGTGATAAATATTTAATTAAAATGTGCCTCAGTGTAGACAACTGCTGCTGCTGCTTCAGTCTCGAGCTTGGGACAAAAATGATTAGCATTTTATTCACAGTTAGTACCTATTGTTGTTTATATTGTAGTTGTCATGTAAATAGGATTATGATAGTAATTATAAACCAGTATATGAATGAAATTTATCTTTTCCTCAGACTGAGGATTTTGATTTTTGGCGCTAATCTATGAATATGCATGATGCATGTAAAGATGGTAATGATTGTAGGTAGATGAATATTTTGAGATTAGTTTATGCATAAAATGTTATATCACCTTTGAAATCCACCTTTTTAATCTCAGCAATAACTAGAAATTATAATAATTACAGTACCTCCATAATATTTACTTAGTTATCCATAACTTTCTGGAAATAGAATCTACGTGATAAGTACCTATTATTTCTTGAACACACTTTGCATTTACCTACTGGTGCATTACCATTTAGGAATGTAACTTTGTAAT
Organism: Acronicta alni; assembly: GCA_964056405.1. Taxonomy (NCBI): domain Eukaryota; kingdom Metazoa; phylum Arthropoda; class Insecta; order Lepidoptera; family Noctuidae; genus Acronicta; species Acronicta alni. The sequence continues at coordinate 15,440,849 of OZ043926.1, read as the reverse complement.
GCTCGTGTACATTTATATAAAAGAACTAAGTCTGGTATGTCCTAAGTCGTGCATTCACCTGTGCTAATTACCTAGTCACCTATTGGTAAAACAATTGGATTACGTCGCGCCTCCGGGAAACGGTTGTCTACGTAAAAATTACCCAATTCCGATAGATATTTACAAGTTAAAAATGCCAAATTATTTATCCATGTCAAATTGAACCAGATGTTAATTTCAGTACTTTTTCTCATCCTGCCCAGGTATAGGTCCATAGATTTTGAAATAAATTTATAACGTTTATTACTTTTACCAGGGTAGGTACCTATCATATTTACCAATAACTAAGTATTCTCAGAACATGAGACAAGTACAGATTGCGCCCTGGGTTAACTGAACACTTGCGGCGATAAGCCAACGCGTAGTTCGCAACTACACATAGATACTCGGGGAAATATTAAACATAAACGATAATATCAAAATAATGTTAAGTGCTTCAATCAAAATAGTTAATTCTGACATTAATTTAACAAGGAATTATCTACAAAAATTCCTCAATCAATGTAAAGGAAGTTTTAAACTTTTCATAAGTAGGTATCGGCTACTTGATTTGCGCTTTTCCTCCTTACAAGAAGTTCCTACCAAAGCGAGCGAGCGCCCTCAGAAGTATGTGGCCCCTAGACCAGTACGGTATATTGATAAATCTAAGACTTGAAGACTCTGGGAATCTTCAAGTCCTAGATCTATCAATCAATCGCAATTTGAGAGGTTTTTCTAATGGAACTTTTTTTTCTCTTTTATTTTCTGATTTCTTTAATTGTGCGTGAATGAATCAGTCAATCAGGTCAGGACTTTGAAAATGTGGACTGTTTTGTTATTGAAATGATAATAATGATGCTATGTGAAGTGAGAGGCCAACAGATAACATATTAAATACTTAGTGCAACGTATTAATTGATTGTAAACACTAGCGGTTTGCAGATAACGGTGAATTATTAACTACTTTATTACAAACATTTAAATTAACTAGATGAAGCTATATGTCTATTAAATTAATGTATTGTGTTTATGATTAGCTTTTTGTATTTTTTGGCATTTTGCATGCTAAGATATTAAAGTTATTTAGATAAGGAAAAATTGGACCGCGGGCAGGCTATGACCTGGTGTACCTAACCAGAAGACGCAAGTTCAAATCCTGCCCGCAGTTGAATTTTTCCTTTGCTAAATAACTTGTGTTTATGATGTTGGTTTTGAGATGAAAGTCATCAGGTTATAGTAGAAATTCGTAACGAGAAATATTTGGTGACTTAGGGTCTTGTTAGGATTTACTATACTTAGGTACTTACGTTGCCTAAACCAAAAGTACCTACACGATAGCGACTAAAAGACGTATTAAGCATATAGGTGTCTAGACCCAAGGATATTCTAAAACAAGCGCTCTGGTTGTAAGTATCTACGATACAATCTCATCCGGAGATTTTTAGATTAGAGTTGTCATCCGTCCGGATTTCCCAGGATTTATCCTAGTTTAGAGGGCTTCCAGGCTGGGTTTCATTTGTAGTGTTTCAAGACTCCGGTCGCCGCGCGGCCACGAGCAACCGATTCGCTGAATTCACGACATGTCCGGCTAAGCTGCAAGCTCCAATTCCTGGGTTTACACGCTTCTTGTCCTGGTTGCCAGATTTTAGAGATGGCAACCCTAGTTCAGAGAAATGTGCGCTCTTCTGGTCTTCCAACCCGATCTTCTTTCATGCAGCTACTCTTTTACTGCTCGTCAGTATCTAACTCCAACAATCTAATGAACTTATGAACCTACTTTCTGCTGACGTGAGAGTATCAGATTAGCATTAATTTGTTTTAGCATGACATACGTGTTAGCAAACACATGTAATGGTTGCCTTGGCCTACTCATTATTAAAACAAAGGATTTAGGTATTTATTAACTGAGCTATCTCTTTGTTCAGCATGACGTAGTACACGAATTTTCGTTCTTAATGACCTAATATTTTGTCTATAAATAAATAGCGTTTACTTACTTGTTTTGAGGAATCCCTTTAAACCTTGCGATTCCATAGGCAAGCTTAAGAGTTCAAACAAATGCCAAAAATGTATGTGTCATAATCAAAACAGCAACCCAGCAACGGAAGTCATTAGTGTAAGAAGTTCACCGATCGATTACTATTTTCAGTTCATATCAGTATGCACAGTGGTGTTGTACGCTCCGCTGGCAGTGCTGGGCCAGTCTGTGCCGCATACCCGGCTCATCTTCTACGGGACCCTCGCAGTGCTCGCGCTCGCGGAGATCTTCATAGGAGGCCTGCTCATACATGGGGCATTTAAGGTAACCCTACAATTTGAACAACGGCGTCATCAGGCGCCTCAATGCAAAGCGATTTTACAAATTCCAACCCGAAGCGTCATAAGTAATTTGCAAGTCTTGGCGTTGGTTGTGCTCGTAGATTTTGCAATGCGGTGGTATCGCACCTGTGGGTGAAACTCCTACATACGGTTACCTATGCAATTCCCTTCATGTCTTGGAAGGTACTTACATTTATTAATCCATGTAAGAAAAAAAAAACATTTGGTTTAATTGCTACAACCGCACCAGCAGATCGATCCTTGTTTCCACGAATTGATAATTAAATTTTAAGCTTCAGGCAAAAAACCTCAATGTTTTGTAAAAATACACCTTAAACGCAAATGTCTGCACCTCAACAGATACCTATTTGAATGATAAAATGTAGTTTTAATTATTGAATTAACTGATTGCATATTTAAGGCGATAACAGTATAAATAGGACAACGATCGTCATTCCAATGTCACAAATAATATTTTGATAACAAGTGCCACTCCTAATTTCTAATCAAAAAGAATGCAACAATCATAGTATTACTTACGTAGGTACCTATAGTTACGTAGAACTTACACTTCTGTACAAATGTCGTAGTTAGTACTCTGCCTAGCTAATAGTCAAATAATAATTTCGAATGCATCTCGATTTCCTCGACTAGTACCAGTTCAAGGATTCTTGAATCTTTTCAACATACATCATAAAATTTAAGGTAGTCACATAATCATGTAATCATCACTAGGTGATGATGTACTTGATGTAAATAAACCAGTTGTTGATAACACCACGGTTGACATAAACCATTACTTACTTATTCTAAATAAATTATTAACATTATTATTAATTGAAAACAGACATAGTGACAATAAACATATTTGCACGTTCCAGAGAAAGCCTCAGTTCACGTGGCCATGGTTGGTGCTGGCCTGGTGGAAGGGGTTGGTGCTGCTAATCCTCACCGTGGCCGGCATGGTTCTGCTAACGTTCAGCAAGAACGTGGACATCGCTGAAGCCAGCTCCGTGATATCTGTGTACTTTGTGTACTCGGGTATGTATCGCATGGCTTATAGGCCAGCTCAAATAGTTTTGGCTAGTAATCTACATGGAATAGTATCTGAGATAAACGACTGTGACAGTGAAGATATGTAGGCACACCACACGACTCATTGTTCAGATGACGTAATAAGGAAAGGATAGCTATAATAGCTATTTATTATCTCAGCACAGAATCGTTGAGGCTGGTGTAACGGACAATGGCTTATACTCAGCAGTGGCTGGATACGGGCCGATCACACTCTATATTTTACACAATTTATATTTTATTTAAAGAATAGAAAGGCTTTAACCGCATCTTTAGAATGGTCTCATTGACGCAGATATCCATGAGCACGGAGCATAACCCTAAACAATGCTGACGCGTTATTGTTCTATGAATACCTACTTGTATAATTATATTGTGAGGTCAGAGAGTTCAGACACCCACAGGTCTTGTGTATGGTCGTGCATTAATGCAGATAGGATTACTTGTTAACTAATTACTTATTAAACGTATATAAAATATGTTAATATAAATCCGTAAAAAGTAGTTTTATTTCCATGTCTAATAAGAGTCAGAAATCAATATATTGTGGTTCTTTGGAACTGTTTTACATGAGTACATTTATTATGTTTTACACATAATAATAATTATTATTATTTTAACTATTTGAAATCAATACTTCTAAATATTTTGCTTGATGTAATAGTAACTACACTCACAGTTACCTAAGTCCGACGCCAGTTTTACTATGGTTCGTCGTGTCTTATGTGGAGCGAGTGCTAAAGGGTATTTACTTGAATTGCGCGTTAAATCTCGGATCCTGTTCTAGCCATCGAAAAAAGTTGCCAACTTTAGAAAAAAAAAACAAAGAAAGTATAAAGTATGTTTGGCTTGTGGCTTGATCCTACAGATCAAATCCCTTTAGGGTAGGCTGTGCAAGTAACAGAACACTACTTACTTGGACAAATCAAATTTTAATATAGCTGTGGTTCATGTGCTACTTGATACGAAGTAAAACATAGGATTGACATTGCAAACACTGACCTTCCGTGTTGTCCATTTTCTTGACTGAACTAAGAAAAAAACTGAGTACTGAACCAATGAATTTCTTTGTTTGCAGCTCTCCTACTGTATTTCGCCGTGGTGGTGAACAGTCGAAGACAAGAGCTGGTCCACGAGAACTACTGGGCAAACAAACACGTGCTGCTGCACGCCAAGACACAGTACTACTATGTATAGGTAGTGCGTGTGAGGGTAGAGCGAGACTGTCGAATTTTAGTGTAATAATTTATTTTTAATATATTTTTGTACATAGTCTACTAAATATACTTTTTTATAGTTTTATAGGAATTTTCGTTTATTAAGATCCATTCTTTAAAAAAGTTCATTCAGTGTCATTCTGGACTTAACTCTCCAATATTAAACATATTGGAGAATTAAGTCCAGAATGACACTTGAGCGAGTTTGAAAAAAAAAACAGTTCTATCGAATCTATTAAATTTTGCGCACTGCGAGTTTCGGTACGTGGTAGGTAGATAGGTGTGATGTGCCTCTTTGCCGCTGTCAGTACTTTAAAAATAAAACTTAGATTGTTTTTTCTTAGTTATGAGTAGGCTATTGGAGAGAGACAGCCGTTTTCAAACCTAATTTTCTTTTCGTAAGAACTAAGCATCCGAAACATAAAAAGATACAAAATACTCCATTTAAATAACCTATTTAAACTGTCATTACGTCAAAAGTTGCGCAGACGTGGAAATAATTAATCTGCGCGTCGGTGTCTGCGCAGGTACAATGTGCGCATGCGTGCGGCGGAAAATTGCGCGCTTTTCACCGACGACTCCACAATAGCAGAGTGACACCAAGATACTATAAATACAAGGCAACGTTAGAAATAAGCAGAAAGTTGTGATATGTAGTGCTTGCCTGCAGTATGGTGAGTAAGTGCTCTTAAATACTTTCATAAATTCATTGTGTACAGATAGTTTTCAGGCAATAAATAGTAAAGTACCTTTAAAGCCCGTGCAAAGTTTCATAGAGTTACTTTCAGCAAACACTCATAAAATCCTTTAACATAATTAAACCATAATTTTACCAAATAAAATGCCGAAACCACCTGTTTGAAATTCATATAAAACTCTATCACTTGCATTGGAAGTAAAGTCAGAATTTTTCGGTAATTCGTTACACAAATCACCTTACATTGAGCCACTTTATGAGTAAGGTAACGTAATATAGAGGCAGCCAGGCAAAGCAGCTGTATTAGCTAACCCACACTTATGTACCTTGCCTTATGAATCCTAGATACTACTTAGGTATATGGTGCTCGAAAAAATATTAAAGTACCAGCCAGCACATCAAGCTACCACAATCTGTCAAATTTCTTTGATTGAATTTCAACTTTAATTCGAAACAATAAGGTTCATATTCAATTTGGAAAATTTTACAGTTTTGTATAGCTTGACCTGGGGGCGTCTGTAAAACAACTATTGGCTTAATTATCATAACACTGACTGACAGGCAGATCGTAACCCGCTTAAACTAACTAACTTGGATATTCCACAGACCGATATAAGATGAAATAAAATTCAATAACTCGTATCATAAATGAACGTAGTACTTTGAGATTAACTCACGAGCGTTAACTGGAGATAAACCGATAAACGGTTGTTCGATTGTGATTGAGCGGGAACATTTCGTAATAACCGAGCTACGGACACTCGACAAAGATTAGAGATACGAAACCCTTACTATAAATGTATGTATAGTGTATCTGTAGAGATAGCACCGATTAACATTAAGTATCTATTGTGTGTCGATTTCCATAAATAATTATTGTTAAAACAGAGGAAATATTTATTCCTCTTTAATAATATCGCTCACCGTTACAAGCACATAGCGATTATAGCAAACGATTGATAGGTAGATAGGTAAATTATTTTTTACCAGTTGATTCTTACCAGGATTTTCTTATTCGTAATGGAAAAAAATTACAGTTTTATTATGATGTGTATGTATTGGGGCCAGTCATAATAGATTATGTATATACATTCATACTTCAATAAAGGAAACCTTATGTAGCTATATAAGTTTGTTTAAAGTCGTCTCTTGCCACAAAAATAAAGTGCATACTTACTAAAAGTTTTATGGTAAAATAACCTACAGCAAGGGTTTTTCAAACGTGGTTTAATATACTTACACAATAAAGAACGATAAACTTTAAAACAGCTACATACTCAATATAATTGATCATAAAGTTGTTACATTGCATAATACATACCTGTGTTGTAGGCAGCGTGTAAGTAGGCGGAGAACGACAAACTTACTAGACTAGGAACAAAGGTGTTGAGAAGGATTTTTTTTTTGTATAAGAGACACGACTTTTTGATTCTGCGAAATAATTTTTCCCTAAATGTCCTCGTATTAGGCTACATTCCTATGCTCTACGATGGAGCTCTATGGTGAACTTAATTTGACTAAGGTTTGGTTAAATAACTGACATTTGATATCAAATTGTTTTTTTTTTTCTCTACAGTTTACTGTCCACTTTAAATAATAATATTTTTAAGTTGTAAGGCGCTGGTCATGCTGCAGAATCTGCCGCTAAGCAATACTGTGCTAACATTATTATATTCCGGCTATAACCAGTCAAATTACTGGGCACATGAGGCTTAATGGCCACCAACCACATCACAAAATAACACTTTTTGCGTATAATCATCCATTCCTCGGCTTAATTTGGGCTGTTTTCCTTGGTTACTTTCTTCGCCCTTATCCTGTCTCTATTCTCATTAACGTGAATCCTAACGGTATTATGGATATTTTGGCACCAGACGTTCTAATTTCTCTAACAGACATTTAACGAAACGTCGAACTTAACACGTGCCTTCAGCCTGTGCGTTAATACCACCAATAAAGCATTAAGTTGTGTTCCCACGCGGTCGCCGGTCGGCGTGGACGGTGGCGCGGGCACATCTCAGCACTTTCACTGTCCACGCCGAATGACCGAACGTACACCATCATAAAAACGTTTTCCATGACAGTCATTACTGTATACTATGACAGAATAATTATTTATTCATCAAAAAACGCTGACCCTCCAGATCTTAAGAATTGTTTTGCTTGTCAGGTTAGACTGTCTACAAGTACGTGTCCCGAAGTCTTCACAGAAGTAACCCTACTTCTGTGAAGCTGCTTCTGTAAAACTTCTAAGAGTTTATAGATATTTCGACAATATTATTAACACGACGTTAGTCATTTCACTGGAAAATTACATTTATTTGATATCATTAAGATGATCAAACTTTATCAGTATTAGTCACAGTGCAAAGCATCTGTTTCGTTGCGTTCAACTTACTTTTATTAAAATCCCATAGACCAACCCACCACCGGCCTGCAGACTGCTGTTCTGCATATGGCTATGTTTGACTCCTACAGACTATAAACAACAACAGTCTCTTTTAAATAGTGTGAAAAAACGTCATGAAATGGGTATGTCATGACGTTTTTTCCGTTTTCAGATGTGTTGATTAAAGATAGTAGACACCTATTTAATGTAGAAGATTATGATATATATGATTATATTAGAGAAACCAATAACTATATTTAATTTAATCTCTATTAATTGCAACTTTCTCAATATCAGCGAAATTCCGTACATTACAGATAAGTAACTTACGCAACACTAATCAGGTTACGTCACTTTTCATATTAATGTTATCAAAAAATGATAAATTTGTGCCAAATATTTGACTAAGCCGATAAAGATGATATTTTATCATAATAGTATACTTTACTGTACTTCCTGTTATTTTATTTTAAAAATAGAACTAGAAATAAGTAGCTTTTTTTTCCTTTTAAAATTATTGTTATTTGCTTATATATAATTGTCTCTCGGGTGCCTACCTACCGTTCTTCATAATTTAGGAAAGCTTATTAAAACTGCGGTAGTCTAGTAGTTCTGAGCGCGACTTCTATGCTAGAGGTCCTGGATTCGATTCTCAGGTCGAGCTAAATGTTATTGGGTTTTTCAATGAAATTCTAAGTAGCATTATGGAGTTTTGATTTGTGCTCGGTTCACGGCAATATGCAAGGGTCCCTCCTAAACATATCGGTGGACTGTCGGTATATCCGCCCAACCCTTCGGGGAACACAGGCGTAATTCAATTAAATTATTAACTGTATTTTTGAAGAAAAACAAGTTGTGGTTTGTCTCCGATGTCGACGAGAGTATTCTCTCTCTCTCTCTCTGCCTAATATTATAACACCATAAAAATATGAATCGTCAATACCAATCGGTTTTAACCAACACAATAATAATTAAGATATGTTATAATTACAGAAGAAAAATTACCGCCTTTGTATCGTTTAAAACCATCCCCATATTCCCCATATAATATTGTTAGCTGTAAAAAGTAACAGTACAACCGCGATTGTCCCACAGCTACGCACAGACGTTTCCCGTTTCTTATCTAATTATGATTAAAATAGTATCTAATAACAACAATTTACTCAACTCTTCGCATTTCTATGGAATTGATAAATGTAACAGGAAAGATAAGTTGATAATCATTTCATCATCTGTCATAGCTTACGATTGATTAACGCTAAAACTCGAATACTTACAGAAATATTCATGATTTTAATTTGTAATAAAATATCATAAAGTAATGATTTTATATTAAATTGAATATTATGTAGTTACTTACACTATTATTTACAGATAATTAATTATGAATACGCATATGAATACGAAATGTCAGAGATGGACTGCCTTGGTCATATCACTAGGCGATGTAAATAAGACGCACCTCGTCCTAAGGATCGCCTATTTTCTGTTTGATGTTCAAAGAACTCTAAACAAAATATAAATATAGAAGTTACCATTTACGGATATCAACACGTTTATTGACATTATAATCCCGACGTTTCGGATCCTACAGCGTCCATGGTCACGGGTATTTTATTGCAATGTCTAATATTCGCGCTAGTGTCAGAAATAAATAAAAAACATAGTATTTAATTATTACCGCTAGTATAATGCAGACACGCTTACATAAGTAACCTTTTAGCGGATATAAATAAACTCACAACATACATTTTAAGCCTCCATTAAGCCTTCGGACATAAAATAGAAGCGAATATAAATAATTTCATCGATACGTAAGGCTGACCGTGACAGACTAGTGGTGCGGCGCGGCCTCACTCGTGTTATGTAGTTGTTGCATAACGGCTCGGGCGCTCACTTTCACCCAAAACGGTATGTCACTGACCGACGCCTGCGCAGCCGACGCGGCGGTAGCCGTTGGCTCAAGTTGCAGGTCCTACCTGGCACAGTTTCAATGGCACTAGGTAGACAACCGTCACACTTAGTGCCGGGAGGATTAGGCAGAAGTGTGCTCCGGAACTCTATTCGCCGAAGCTTGTGTTACCCTACAGCCACACACGACGAGTGGCGAGGAAAGGAGGCATAGACGTAATATGGCGATATTACTCGTCATGCCGCTTGTCATGCTACTCAGTGCTCGCTTTTTTGTCGATTTTTTATGTACGAGTAGAGCAATGTGTGGCTGTAGAGTCCATTCGAAATAGGGCAGTTCCTTTAGAAGATATTAGGGAACGTTAGTTGCGCCGTTTATTCTTCTTAGAAATTAACATTAAAAAGTAACTGAATTAATAAAGTAGTTAACTATATTTAAAATAATTTCCAGTTGTAAAAACAAGAAACGATATAAGTAAACCTAAACAATTATGATAATGGAAGAGATGAGAGAGTGGGAGCGAGATGGACATTAATGTCAATGTGAATGATACAATCCTTCATCACAAAAGATCAGCTCGACGCTTACGAAGCACCATTTTGAAATGTAATACTTCTTTTATGTGAACTGAAAGCATTTACCCCTTTTGTCCTACCTGATGGAAAGTACAAAAAGGATCTAAGATAGAGCATGATACCATTTTCCGCTCTGGTACACAACTGAACCAAGTTAAAATTTTGTCGCCGGTGTAGCATGTGAGAGAAGCTAGCTAGCCAGGCGGATCAACAAGTTCTATAACCAAGCGTGCTTTTGCTTGGTTAGGTAGCGTGGTTTTGTTAACCACATGTACTATTCTTCCCTGCGTGCTGAGAGGAAATTTTATATAGCCGTCCTCCTCTCGAGCTATCGAGCAACTAAATAATAAGTTGTATATTTAACCATTACCTTATGACTAATAAGTACGTTTCAGGTCTCGAATCAAAGGCTTCATTTCTGAAATCATGTCCGTATTTATAATCAATAACTCTCTCTTACGGCAAAGGAAAGAATCGTGAGGAAACTGAAAAACTTTTCTCGGGATGTATGAAATCTGCCAACCCACCAAGTCCACTATAGCCGAACTAATAGGCAAAACAATTGACTGTAGTTACCTATTTATGTACTAAATTGTAGTAAGTACTTACACAAGCTGTGTCTTTATTCTGACCACATGACCAGCTATAACAATATTATAATAACGACAGACACGTCAACTGTTACAGCGACAGAGAAAGTCGCGTCATGTGATATCGTTGGGTTTCCCGCCAGCTACAGAGCAATAGAAACGACAGGGAAACTAAATGTATTCAAAATAGGACAGTGTTCTCTGAAATCATTACAGCTTATTATGGTCCCACTGCAGGGCTAAGGATAGATAGATAGAAGAGAAGTCTCATGCTCCTCGTAGAGACCGAGACGCAGGGAAATTACACACATTATGAGATTGACGCGATTATGATTAATTAAACGCGACATAATTAGAAAGACAATACAAGTTGGACATAATTGGTAATTTATTATTATTATTGCTCTGAAAAGAATAAAGAAAGAGAAAGCTCCTAGTTTAACAGAAAAGCTTTCACAGTTAGCTTCTGATACGTCTAGTCCACCAGTTCCATTGCGCCCTTCAGAATTCCAAGACTATAGTGTACCTACTGAGAACGGTCCGCTATCCACAATGCATGGGATCAAGAGGTTTAAAAATAAGTCAACAGGACAACTAAAATTACTTACAAAATAGTAGGTATTATGGTTGCAAATAGACTATTGTTATTAGGTACATGCCAAATGCTTCATGTTCTACTGAAGTATAGACCCGCCTTGTAGATAAAACGACTACTGAAACACATATTATTATGTAAAAGGTGGCACTCTTGCCTCGGCGCGGAGCTAATGAGATATGCTATATTATCTGTTAATAATAGTGTACATACTACCTTATGACCTTTGCGAGGCGAAATGGTTGTCAGAATGACAGCCATTTGTAATTACGTGTCAATCAAAATGGTGGGTCTATGAGATAATGTCCATTAGTATTGGTAACTGGCCACTAACCTACAGTTGGATAACAATAACCTATGTTTACATAGACCTAAATCGATTATTTTATTGATTTTCCAACTGGACAATTTAAAGCATAAGAATCTGATAAGGTCTCGGGATCAGATAATGAACATCTGATGATGAATTAGTTACTGTGCTAAGAATCTGCTTAAGTTGGCTTGGCGGGCTAAGAAAATGGTTTCATCAAATCAGCACTGTAATATTGCACTTTATTGTAAGTTGAGTGTGGGAACACTCCATATCAGTACTATTAAATAAAATGACAATCCGTTCTGGTTCCGTGACTTCTACGCCAGAGGTCGTTAGTTCGATCCCCGCACGGCTAAAAATATTGAATGATAATGATTACAGGTAGCTGATCCGGGTAGATGTGGAACGTTTTTAAATAAAAGTACTTAGGTACTTTACTATTTGTCGCTAATGTCGACTATAATGTCGAACGCAACCAGGCAATGGAAATTTTCTCTTTTGAGATTTATTCTCCATTATAACTTTTATTAGGTGCCGATAGACTATGACCATGTAGCTGAGTTCATGCCGTGACCCCTAGTTCACTGTTCGACACACAGATCATAGAGAAAAGAGAGATAGGACAAAATAAATTTCGTTTGAAAAAGTTCCGTACAGTTAACATATATTGAAAACTGGAATTAATTCATAATTATAATTAAAAAACCCAAGTCTTGTTTGAAAAATGAACTACTGGATCTTCAATCAGTACCAAATCTTAAAAACTTAAGTAATTCAAAGACATTCTCTCCATGAGGTAGAACGACAGAGAACTTGATGGCATATTCTGATATTCCTCTTGCCGGCAAGTCTATGAAAAAGTTAACCAGTTCCTACTCATTGAAATAAAACTACTTTTTACGGATTTTATACTACTCTATCGCTACAACATTATATAAAACGGCTCTATTGTATTTTTCTTACATTGTTGATGTCCATGGGCGATGATGGAAACAGCCCATGGACTATGATGGTAATGGTGTGTGTCTTACATGCATGGTTATGGTAATGACCCAATCACCGAACATGGACATGGTCGCCTTATATTGACTACCACGTACCAGGCGGACGAACCGCTACTAGCATGACTTGGTAACCACCAAAAAATTACTAATGATTCCAGTCTTAATGTTGCCTACTCTATTGACATTTGATGTATCCCCTTTCTTCCATGGTCCAAGTCACGAATACTTTCCCGGCGGCGGTAAACCGGTTGTCAATCATTGTATTGAAAACAGCAGAGTACCACGTCTGTGTCATGTTGTAGATTGTATATTTAACTGCTGTATTATGTTGACACGATGTTGTACAAGTAAAAGGCTTTGTTTGTTTTTGTAATACCGAAAATAGAAAAAAGATACTAAGTAGATATGACAAATCCAGATGCGTTAGATCAAGTAATCATATTATATTTTTCAAATTTATAAATAGTATCTTCTATAAACCTTTTTTTTATAAGTCCTATAACTCGGTTTAAGTGCCTCATTATTATTGTAGTCGCAAGCGGTTCTGTGGTCGACTTTCAAGTTTCTGTTTTGGTGTTCTGGTAAAAACTGGGGTTTGTAGTTCCCTGTTAATGGTTAAACCTCTTTTACATAGAACTGAAAACAAGGGCAAAAACTTATCGGCGGAATATAGGTATACCCACACTGCTGACATACACCTCTGCTAAACCTTTCGAAGAATGCGTGCGAGATGGTATGTTATGCACATGTAGGTCATTTAAATACTATATTTCATCTTTCACAGTGTACTCCGTGGCTCTTACTCCTCATATCGACAATATCAACCTATGCTGAAGAAAAAACAACACCACCAAACAGAAACATCACCACCCTGTACCCAGTCAATAAAACAATCGCCAGAAATGAAATCCATACGAACCACAGTGATACCGAAATCAAACCGAATGAAACTGACATCAAACCTTGTGACTCTGAAATCCGACCTAGTGACACTGAAATGAAATTTAGTGATACTACAATTAAATACAGTACCGAAGAAATGAAACTTAATGTTACTAAAGCAAAATCCATTGAACCTGAAATAGGAGCAAATGGCAATGAAATAAGATCCCAATTCCAGAACAAATCAAAACCCACCCAACAAACTTGGAAGATAGAATCAGCTTTTGCAGAGTCAAATCTTACTGTGAGTAATAATACTACGGATGCTAAAGAAGAAAAGGAAAATAAGGATAAAAAACTATTGAAAGACTTCAAGCCTAGTCAACATTTAGGAAGTTTCTTTGATGACGATAGTGCTGAAGTGATTAAAACTCCAGCTTTTGGGTCTGTACACAAGAAGCCTGCCAGTGGATTTATAAGGTAGTTCTCGGGGAATAATCACTTTACATTAACATAATTATAATAAACTTGGTTCATTTTTACTAAAAATTCCAAACTATTAAGTCAGCACATTTAGATTATAATACCAAATAGAAATAATATTTATGATCTTTTATCAAAAATACATACTTAATTGTAAAAATTACTAATAGTAAATAACTGTAAGTCTAGTGGTCCTGGATTGGATTCCCAGAAAATCAATAAGTTATTGGGTTATGAATTTTTTTATTGAATTTTTCAGTACTAGCTCGACATTTGGATTAGTGCCCTGATAATGGCAATACGCTCGCCCCATATTACATGGGACCGAAACATACCGGCAAACTGTGGGTATACATTATTACACCTCTGCCTAACCCTTCAGGGAATACAGGCGTCATGGTATATTATCTTTATGTTATGTCTATGTTTCACTTTCTTCCACAGCTCCCCGAAAGACATATACCACAGTCATGAAACCTACAACAAAATCCCCAAAGAAATCTACTACACCCACCAGGAGTTTCCCTACAAGTTCGAGGATACTATCTTCACGAGGCCTAAGACGGGATGGCCAGACTCTATGGAATCAAGACCTACGGTCGAAGTCCCTGTCAAAGTCCCTGCAGGAGGACTTTATAAGTCGCCGGAAGCTTTTAAGGAGAAACCACATAGTGAGGAAGAATTTGGCTTGACCTATCATGAGGATGGGAAGGAGCATGCAGTGAAAAAACGGTAAGATTTGATGGTTTGTTCTTGTATTTGTGGAGTATTCGATAATTAATACTTTAATTAATGGGCATTTTAAACAGTTGTCAAAAATCTTCACTACCATTAGTATCTTCTACCGATCTTTTTGTAATTTTTTTTTTGCATTTTCCATGCTGAGATTTTAATGAACACGCAGGTTTGAATCCTGCTCGCAGTCGAATTTTTTGCTAAAATAATCTTCTAGCGAGATACAAACTTACAATCCGTTACACGCCGAGGTTGGCGTGTTTTACAAACGCTCTTCACCATGCTTAAGGGCGAAAACACATTCTTGAGTAAATACTTATTAAAAACAATGTAGGAAAGTCGAAAGCTGTCGGATGCACTGAGTGTTGAAACATTAAACAATAGTTTATGTTCAGAAGGCGCAATCCATAATCCAACGTTGGTTCAGTTCCTAGTACGTTTAGTATTTTCGCCAAGCGACAAAATGTGTTAATTTTCTTTTAAACACTTGGTCTAAGCCTCTTAAAACAATTTGAGAATAATACCCGTATTTTTTATTTATCTGATACGTGCAGCTATACCAAAGTAAGAAATTTTCATGTCAAGCAGCAAACAACTTGTGTAGGCTTTTTTGTAAAACATAACTGGTGTCTGTCGACTATTGGTAAATGGATAACGACGTAAAATATACATAAGGTCAGAACTCATCGATTTTAGTACCACTAGTTAGGTACATACAGCTAATTACATCTGTGTACAGTGGTACTTTTGCATTTCTTTGTGGAGTGGCGGGCATGGCCTCTTTGTATCGCAAATATCCTTTCACTCGGACATTCGCTAACCGTCATACATTAATGGTTATTACTCATTTATATTAATGCGACTCGGGTTATAATAATGAATGAATACTCATGAATGAACAGTAACTACTCAACCCTAGAACGTCTCAGATTGAATACCTAGTTTGTGGATAAATGATAACCCCGCGGTTCAATCGTTGTATAGATAAATTCCAATTCACACCTACTGGGAAATGAATAAAGAAATCATATACTCATGATTCTGAAGGTAATAAAAATCTGGATGTACTGCTACTGTAAATATTTATGTGTTTGTTGATTGCTAATCGAAAAGCCGATACCTACGTATTTTCATGACCTCGTAAGTAATTTCCATACGAAACTATCCCTTATTTAACCTTAATATGAAAATTAAGTTCCAAAATCGATTCTGTCAGTTCTTGTTATAAAAGGAACCTAGATACTGTTCAATTTTCTTATTTCTAAGAAAACATTTCTCTCTTGATGGGGTAACACATACATGCAACTTTGTTATAGTACTCACATTATTCGTAAACCGTGAGAGAAAATAAAAACGAACATAAAGATAAAACCAATGACAGAGCAATTTGCAACCGTCGCGACGCAGGCGCAGGTTGTGTCACACTCAGTAAAATTATGCTTAAACCACACAAAAACGTGAAAACTTGCCCCCGTGTGTCTCAACGGCATTGTGAGAAAATATCACCACCGGGAAGTACTTACGACCAGTCGTACAAGAGTTGTGTAAGAACCAGTTCTTTTAAATTACATTAGGAAGAAAGGGTATTTTGACGAAAGTTTTGTTGAAAATAATTACATGTTACGAGTAAGTATTTACTTAGTTCTAAAATTACCGTGTTTTAGACTAAGAAATAACTAGATAGGTACATAAATAATTAAATAATCATCATCATCATTATCATTATCAACCCATATACTGTCCCAATGCCGGGCACGAGTCTCCTCTCACAGAATGAGAGGGATCAGGTTATAGTCCACCATCGTCCAGTGACCTAGTGCGGGTTGGCAGACTTCACACGCCGCGCCGCGCCGTCGAGAAAATCTCTAAGGTATGCAGGTTTCCGCACGATGTTTTCCTTCACCGTTTAAGTGAGTGTTTATTAATTATTAATACGCACATGATTTCGAAAAGTTAGGGTTGCGGGCCTTGGCTTCTAACTCGAGACCTACGACTTGGTAAAGCAATGGTCATACCACTAGGGTCACTGCTCTCAAGAATTAAATAATAATAATAACTTACTATTTCTTAGACAAATTAGTGCACTAATACAATTATATAATAGAATAATAATAATATTAAACAGATCCATATCCCAACCACAAATCTAATTTATTTCTTACTGTAAACCAAAATCAAAATAGTTTTATCTAATATATAAAATTCTCGTGTCACAGTTTTCGTTGCCATACTCCTCCGAAACGGCTTGACCGATTCTCATGAAATTTTGTGAGCATATCGGGGAGGTCTGAGAATAGGCCAACATCTATTTTTCATACCCCTAAATTTTTTTTTTATGGCAAAACAACGTTTGCGGGGTCAGCTAGTTTTCATATAAAAACCATATACAGGCAATTATGAAATGACTCGACATACGCCTAGGTACACTGTCTTTCGATAGGCCCTAGCTTCAATAAGCAATTGGCATTGCTATGTTATTTTGTTTAGGTAATTTTGTGTGTACTGATATGTATGTATATCCATAGCTCAAACTGACATAAGATTTTATTAAAATTTCATACGCTGACAGAAAAATCTTCACAAGTAAAGCGATAACTCCAAACTAGTGTCACTACACATGTATGTACTTACTACAAAGAAGATACAATCCCAGATACAGTCGAAATGATTTATAGATATCGCGAACGCTAATAGAGATTGATGCGCGTGGGCAAGTGAGAGTAAATGTGAGACCACCGCACTGCGCCGCTGAAATTAATTTAAAAGTAATGTTACATGAGAACGTGATGCAGGATCTGGAAGTACTAGATCTACTTTCCAAATATTTTACGAACATGTTAGCAGCATTAGGAAAGAATGTTAGTGTCACGAGAGTAGTCATATTTTCGAGACAGGAGATTAAGATTTATATCTAAAGAAAGATCGTTCACAAATATATGGAGACTGGCGTAAGCGCAGGTTAAGTTGCAGAATCTGTAATTAAAAAGCCCGTAGTCGAGAAATACTTTGAATATTATTATGTAGTTAGGTATGCAGTCAAGTAGTTACATCGACTGTTGAATCCTTTTCGGCCATAAGCTTTTATTTATATCCATCGGTGGTAAACCAGTTGTTATTTATTGAGGACATAAAAATATATCTGACTGAATAAGTATTTCATAAGTACTGCATTAACTATTTATTAAATTTAATATAAGTAATACTAATTTTTATATCACAGGGTACTGAAGAGTAAATAAATGTACTTATTAAGTTTTTTTTTTTCAATTTTACAATCTAGCCTAATCTAATCCAAACAGGAGATTGACACGATCAAGAAGAATCTTGAATTTATTTTAAAAAATGTTAATAATCTTTGTTTGCAGTGTGAATCCGTGGCAGAACCTGTTGCGGCTGGTGACGGCCTTCATCCCGGTGGGGCTCATCATTTCGGCGCTCACACCCAGCGTCATCACCATCCACAACGTGGATGATAACCAGTCAGTATTATATAATATGTCTACTAATTTAAAAAGTGCTGTGTCTGTTCTGCTGCTACCGTAGCCGGTCTATTGCGATCAGTCTCTCATACCTGATATCATATCATAAATCATTTCCGCGCTGCTAAATATTAATATAATTTAAGGAGATATATATATCTAAGTATATTTTAAGCTATATTTTATCATTGTAGATGATATCTTTAGTGTTTTAAACAATTTCGCAGTAAAATGTATTAGTAATCATCTTTGATTGAAGATTAAGCAATGAATTGAGGAAAGTGATAAGGAGACAGATATTTGATAACATTCCAACAGGGTAATGACCTACATTCAGAATTTCGCAATATTATTAAGATGTACGAAATGTGAAATGGATTAATAATAATGCTACAATTGGCAATTTTTTATAGATCCTATTTATACACAATCAGGAAAAACGAAATACCTATGTATGGAGGTGGACGTATACATTAGGTACTTGATGTAAAATACCATCATTTGTAGTAATATGACTTACTGTATACATATTGTTATTAATATAAAATACATTTCAACGTGGGCTTGGCAGACTCAAGCAGGTTGGTTTGTTTGTAGCGAAGCAGTCTTTTTACCACGAAGTGATTCTTTTTGAGGCTGACACGATAGAAGAAGAACACAAGCCAATATCTTGATTATAGAAATAAATCATACAACACAAATAACTTTCCAAATATTGTAGGCATCAAAGACCGACAACCGACTTTTCGTGAAGTTATATAGGAATTTTAATAGGCAAGTGATACGGTAATCAAAATAAAATACTGATAAAGCATTAGCATACATACCAAAACATCTACAGTTCATCTTGCAAGCCAACATCCGTGTCCGGATCGGTTACGTCCCCTCTTTGCAACAGGCACGGATGTACCGCGTGGCACGCGATTTGCATGCACGCAACACTAGACTCAAACTGACGAGCATTCATGCATATGCTACATGTGATTGATCGTACGAGAAGTGTACGGCCCTATAGATGATAAATGATGAAGGAAGTCTCGTATGTACCTACAGATGTTAACCTATTGATACATACAGACATTTTAAATATTAGATTAAATACATGGCTACCCGATACTCGTACCTGTGCACAGAGCAAACCAAAGTTAGAAGAGGGCTCAAACAGAACAGATTTTAGCTTTTACTCTTCAGAACACTACAAGATGGTTCTGAACTATTCATCTTCTCTTATAATTGAACCTATAAACAACCTATGTAAGTACAGTGTACATTGGAGTCTGCTGAAAGAGGATTTCCTGCACTTCAAAAGTGTAAGGCTGATATATTAAAATATTTTGACATCGGGGCATCCTATCAAATTATTAGAGAGAGGTGCAGTTCGATTGCTAAGATTTCCAAAAGACGTTTTTCTTCACTGAGGACTCGCAAAAATATTGTTTTGTCTAGAAACAGAATATTCACCGTTTATTATAGAAAGTTAAAGTTTTATGTGTGAAGGAAACTAGTCACGATGGTAATCGTGACACCCGTTACGCGGGAATTTACGCGGATTTCGTGCATTACTAAGTTATGAAGACTATGTATTATTGAACGTATTACTTAAAGTTTTTTTTTTTTATTGTTCATTCGGTATGGAATGTAGTCTTCCCTGTTGGAAAGCACAAATAGGGTCTAAGATAGAGCTTGAAATTGAAGCAGAGACCCACGGACGCAAGTCGTAATAAAACTGTTTGACGTCGATCTAACACGTGAGAGGTGGTGTGGTAGCAGACCAAGCAGAACATTCAATTTATATCACGCATTTATTCTTAGGTGGAGAGGAATCTGTGTTCATCAGGACTGTAAACGATGTCTTCTTATTAGGATGAAATAAACCTATCGGTTTCGCTACGATTATCATCATTCCCATCATCGACTTTATCAGATTGACCGCGACAAGTGCAGCTTAACCTTACATATCGGTTGATCAGCGTAGCGTAGTCATGAGCCCGATTGAAAATTGAAATTGAAAACGTACCTACCTACAATTTTACGTAGGCTATAAAAGATTTGGAAAAGCTTTACCTAATAATTAAAATATATAATGTATATTTCACGATATCAGTACAATTAAGAAAACTATAATAAATTACTTAAGAATCCATCATAGATACAATGAGTGTTGAGTTGCAACGGTGCGTGTTCGGGATTTGGTCGATATATTATCAGGAGTACAATGAAAATACGTGTCTTTGTTCTAATGTAAAAAGTATAATAAAAAATATCAAAACTGTGGGGTAGACAGTACAATAACTTATAAATAAAATTCTTACAGCTAATTAACATACGCGTAACATGTTGCGTTCTCTATTTGGGTAGGCGTTTTAATCCGAACATACCCCCGGGCGTTGAAAGCCTGCCTTTCAACCCGAATCCTCAGACTCGACATAGTCAGGCAGCGGACAAATCTTGCTGAATGATCGCCGTAGTAGGCCACTAGAAGTCTTGACGTCTGCGACTCGTACAACGCCATCAGTACCTGGATACACAGCTACAATGCGACCCATTTTCCATTTCAAGGGTGGCATATTATCTTCCTTCAGAAGTACTAAGGAGTTCAATTTCAAAGAACCCTTGCAGGAGCGCCATTTCATTCTCAGCTGGAGTTCCGAGATATATTCCTTACTCCATCGTGTCCAAAAGTGCTGCCTCAGCTGTTCAATGCGTTGGAACCGAGTCAAAGAATTTATGGACTGTGCTTGATAGTCAGGTGACGGCAAAGACGTCATAGGGCGGCCAATCAAAAAATGTCCGGGAGTCAGCGGCATCAAGTCTTCAAAGTTTGACGATATAGGTGTCAGTGGTCTGGAGTTCAAAATAGCTTCAATTTGAACCAACGTAGTATATAACTCTTCATAAGTAAGGTTACAAAGGCCCAACACTCTGACTAAATGATGCTTTGTTGACTTGACAGCAGCCTCCGCAAGGCCAGCAAAATGAGGGGAGTACGCCGGTATAAAATGAAAATTAATTCCTTCCTTAGCCATTTCCTCAGTAACCGAATCACAACTCGACTTAAGGAACTTTGAAAGTTCATTATACGCACCAACAAACGAGGTACCGTTATCGGAGTATATATTAACAGGCCTTCCCCTACGCGAGATAAATCTACGTAATGCCATAATAAAAGTGTTGCTTGTTAAATCACCAACTAATTCAAGGTGAATTGATTTTGTTGCAAAACAAACAAAAATTGCTATGTAAACCTTAACTAATTTGCAACCACGACCCTGACGCACAGCAGATTGAATAGGACCTGCATAGTCTAGACCTATGTTTTCAAATGGAAAACCTACTAGAAGTCGCTGCTGTGGTAAATTACCCATAATGGGTGACACCGTTTCACCCTTCATTCGACAACAAAGTACACAGCTACGGCAGATTATTCTCGCTAAATTACGACCTCGTATAGGCCAATACGTATCTCTTATAGATGCTAAAAGTAATTGGGGCCCAGCGTGGAATAACCTTTTGTGTTCTTGTTCAAATAACAACTTTGTAAACCGATGAGATGATTGAATGAGAATAGGGTGCTTCTTGTCATACGGGTAAGTTGAATTATGGAGTCTTCCTCCAACGCGCATAATTTTATTATCGTCTAGAAATATGTTGAATTTAAGCAAAGGACTTTTCTTAGGTAATTCCTTACTACTGAGCAACAAGTTATACTCACTAAACATTTCATTTTGAGACACTCGAATGATCAAATTTAAAGCTCTTTGTAGTTCAGCAGCACTGAGTGGACCAGCAATAGATGTCTTTTTACATAAATCAATAAAACGTAAAATGTATGCTACACTGCGCTGGAGCCTTAAAATCTTTGAAAAACGCTGAAAATTAATAAGTTCATTAAAATTATTTTTATGAATTATCCCGTGTAAAGTTGCATTACATCTCATTTCGGGTAATATGTCGTCTGATGAATGTAAAATATTAGGAGGCCAACAAGATATATTTTCCCTTAAAAAACTTGGTCCGGACCACCACATATCTAACGAAGACATTGAAGTAATGTCAACGCCACGAGATATATAATCGGCAGGGTTTTGATCAGTTGAAATGTGTCTCCACTCACAGCTGCTGGTTTTATCTAAAATTTCAGCAACCCTGTTGCGAACGAAAGGTTGTAGTTTACTAGGCAACATTTTCAACCAACCTAAGACGATGGTGGAATCGCTCCAAAAGAATGTGCGTTTTGCGTTCACTCGTAATGAAGCAACAACCTTCTCATAAATACGTACCCCAACTAAAGCACCGCAGAGCTCAAGTCTGGGTATAGTTGTTGGCTTAAGTGGCGCAACTCGAGCTTTAGCCAATAATAAACGCACTAAGACTACACCCTCGTCATTAACGCTGCGAACGTATAGACACGCACCATATGCTCGTTCAGACGCGTCACTAAAAATGTGAAATTCTAAACATTTAAATGAATCGTTAATAACACATCGTGGAATATGAATTTTACTTATAAGTGGTAGATTAATAATTAGAGCAGACCAAAGCTTACTTAAATCCTGAGGCAGCTGATCATCCCAAGACAGTTTATGTAACCATAATTTTTGAAGGAGAACTTTCATCACTATTACACAGGGACCCAGAAGCCCTAAAGGGTCAAAGATCTGTGAAATAATAGAAAGCATTTCGCGTTTTGTATTACTATTAATGATTGGTTCACTAATGGGAAAGCATATTTCATCCGACAGTGACTGCCAACCTAACCCTAAAGTTTTAGTTGACTCAAATCCTCCAATATTCAAATCTAGTGAAGACTGTGGAAAGTCACATTCCGGAACCAGGCGCACATCGTTCGACTTCCACTTTCTTAAATTCATTCTAGCTGAAGCGAGAGTAGAAGTAACTTTGTGACGCAAATCTATGACATTATTAACATTATCCCCTCCCGTAAGGAGATCGTCGACATAAAAGTCGTGAAGAATAATTTCAGATACTTTTTGGTCAACGCAATCTAAACCCAACTGTTTAAGACATCTGGTTGCTAAATACGGTGCGCTAGCCGTGCCGTATGTAACAGTGTTGAGTTGATAAGTTTGTACCGGATTTGACGGGTTGTCACGCCATACTATCTGTTGCAAATATCTGTCGTTTGGATGAACAACTACCTGCCGGTACATTTTCTCGACGTCAGCCGCGAGTATATATTTATGCTGTCTAAAACGCAATAAAATTGATAAAAGATCGTCTTGTATCACGGGTCCTGTCATCTGTATATTGTTAAAAGAAATACCAGTAGTGGTTGGACTGCTAGCGTTAAAAACTACTCTTAATTTAGTTGTTGTGCTGCTGTCACGCAGAACTCCGTGATGAGGAATATAATGAGCATTATGATCATTATGATCATTATTTTCACATTTAGACATATGACCCAAGGACTCATATTCCTGCATGAATTGTTTATACATACTGCTTAGTTCAGTTTGTGTTGTAAATCTACGCTCTAATGAAGAAAAACAATGTTTAGCTCTTGATAAAGACTCACCTAAGAGATCACAAGAATATTTCAAAGGAATCCTAACACAAAATTGCCCATTGTCTAAACGCGTAGTATTATTTAAAAAATGCTCCTCGCATAGCTTCTCTTCAGGTGAATATTGTGACGTTATACACACGTCTTCTAACTGCCAAAACCGCGTGAGCAGATGCTGTATATTTTCGTTTAGCTTATCATCACTATCTGAAATAATTTTTGTAAAGTTACATTTACCTCTTACAGATGGTACCAACGTATTGCCGCGTTTTATTGGGCCGGAGACTAGCCAACCCAGTCTAGTCTCGCAAAGAATTGGTTGTCCTGGTCCTAGTTTTATTATCTGTGATCCCAATAGCTCCCAAAAGATGTCAGCACCAAGCAACATGTCTATAGGAGCAGGCGAGTTAAAATTAGGATCAGCCAGACAGATATCAGATGGGATCTTAAGACTTGACAGATCCACATGTCTACTAGGAACATTATCTGTAATAGATTGTAACACAAAACAGTTAATACTTGTTATGAAATTAGAATGTATTGACTTCACGGACACAAGACACATCTTATCAATATTAGATAACGAATTATTGATTCCTAGTATTGAGCTGTTTACAGGTGAACCACGTAAACCTAACCTTTTATACAAATCTTCAGTCATAAGGCATGACGTGCTGCCACTATCAAGGACAGACCGAGCGGTAATTAACGTATTATTTTTTCCTATAATATTTATTAATGCAGTAGACAGTAGCACGTCACCCTGATTAATACTCGCAGAAAGCGCCCTGTGACCTTGAGCTTCTGGGGTGGGGTCACTCACCGCGGTAGCACCATCATCACTGCTAATACTATTACTAGTCGTTGAAACAGGCTTGAGCTTTACAGGGTCTGCAATATGCACAAGGGTGTTGTGCTTACGACGACATATTTTACAACCTGCCTTTTTGCAATTATTAGAATAATGCCCTGAAGACAAACAGTTGTAACATATCTTAAAGTTAGGTAACAATTGCCAACGTGCTTCATTGCTTAACGCTAAAAATTGAGGACAATCACTTATCTTGTGATCACCATTACATTTAAGACAACTCCTTGGCTTACTTGACATAGAACCTACATGTGAAATATTATTGTCGACAGAACTATTTTTATTATTGCAATCCTTTATAATCATTGTTTTAACCCTTACACTTTTAGAGGTGGTTGAGTTTTTAGTGACTGAAGAATTTGAAAGCTCCAACGTTTCTATCAAATCAGCCCGATTTTTAATGAATGTAATGAACATCTTAAAAGTTATTTTTAAATTCTTATCGAGGCGTCCCTTATACTCTTCCCATTCACGGTACGTTTTATTATCTAACTTGTGTGTGATAACATAAATGAGAAGAGTATCCCACTGGTCGACAGGTTCGCCTAGCGATTCCAGGGCACGTAAATTTTTATTAATTTGATCAAGTAGATTCTTCAAATTAATTGAAGACTCTTTATGTAAACTGTCAATATTAAATAACGTTGAAACATGATGTTGAATCAACAAATGTTTGTTATCGAACCGGTCACAAAGGAGATTCCAAGCTACCGAGTAATTAGTGGCTGAAAACTGAACTGAGTTAATTACCACAGCAGCGGACCCTTCCAGAGATGATCTCAAATAATGAAATTTATTAATGTCATTCATGTCTTCATTAGAATGAATAAGGCTTATAAACGTATCGTGAAATTCTAACCAGTTCGTATAAGAACCTCCAAATTTCGGCAATTGAATAGTTGGCAATTTAACAAACTTATGATTGCTAGCACGTGAACCTATATCACTTTCTGTTAGATCTCTTTTCCTACAGTCAGTTAGTATCTTTTGAGCTTGCGATAGGGATTTATAATAAAGAGATTCAAACTCACTGCGTTCCGACATCTGAGTATCCATATTATCAGCATTACACTCCAGTAACAACTGCACCTCGTCATATTGGTTATACAACGCCTCGAGCTTGTTCAACCGTAATTGTAATTCATTTACCTCGGAAGGACTTAACGTAGAAGGATCCAATGAATTTAAGTAGTTCGAGAAGACAGTTACCCTTCCCTTATAACTTGCTCGTTTCCTTATCAGTTCCTTATCGTCTGGCATTGCGTAGGCTGGAGCAGACAAACTGGAATTTATATAAACAAGAATGAATAACAATATAAATACTTAACACAGATGATGCCTCTAGATATATAAGATATTACTGTATAAAGTGAAATACAATGCTAACATCGGATTAAAGATTATACGAATAGAACACAATTATAAGAATACACGTACCTATGTAGATATAATCAACTGTAAACGTAGAATATTATGAATTTAATTTGAATGAACCTATAAAACTATTTCGACTACGTAACTGACCACGTTACAGATATCTACAGCCTTATAAAGCAAGATTAATGTAGTTATTGCAATAACTACTCTTTAAAAGGTGCAATAAATGAAATTTTAACTAATTACGGGTCAAATTATCACAACAATAATTGTATAATCGCGAATAGGTGCATACAATTTTTCTAAGTTTAACAATAAATTTAATAATCGGTACTAACCTTTGATATCAGTTATTTTATACTAAATACTACCTGATTTAATGAGTGTTGGGTATATTTACGATCAATTAGTTTGAATTTATAGCACTTGTTTTCCAGACCACTAAATATTCCGTAATCTTCCGAATGACACAGCAAAATTGCACGTGGCCGCCGAGTGCCGTTATAATTCTTGATCTCCAACAAATTTGTACTGTTTATCTTCAAATCCTTATTAAATTATCAGCTGGCTATCGTTTTATCCTCTAATCCAGGCTCGTAGGACCATGTTCGGGATTTGGTCGATATATTATCAGGAGTACAATGAAAATACGTGTCTTTGTTCTAATGTAAAAAGTATAATAAAAAATATCAAAACTGTGGGGTAGACAGTACAATAACTTATAAATAAAATTCTTACAGCTAATTAACATACGCGTAACATGTTGCGTTCTCTATTTGGGTAGGCGTTTTAATCCGAACAGTGCGTGTCAGTTGGTCAGTTACACCAACTCGCACGTTACGCGCACATTGCCGAGCACCCGCCTGGCGCATGCGCGGAAGACCCGCGCGCTCACGCACGTCCGCGAGTTGCGCAACACTTTATGGGTAAATGTGCTTGTAGCGTACTGGGGAAATTGCGGTGATAATATCTATTGGAAGTTCTTGTATCCTTTATTTCTTTTTTAGATGACTTGCAAAGGTGGTGTTCAATTCGTTGATCATTCATTCCATCGTTCAAGTACCTACCTGCGATATTTTTCTCAATTGAGTGCGTTTACCTATAGATTTTGCAAGTGCCTTTTTTCATGTTCGGAAGAAGTATTTCGTAAGTCTGGTTCACAGTGGTGTTTTTATTTTTCGGAATATTTAAGCCTATTTTTGTCAGCGAAGTAATGCTCTCTGCCCTGTACATATAATCGAACCTAATATCTAGATAGGAATGAGACCAGTGGGTCTATGAAGTGTCATATTTATATAAAAGAAACATGAATTTTCTATAACCTTTTAAATAGTAGAAGAATAAAATAATTATAAAAATGTATGCTAATAAATAATAGTACATACCTAAATCTTATTTTACGTTTGAAAATTTGTGAGTGTGACCTAACGACAATGAACGGCATGATTTGAGCGGTGGGGTGTGGCTGAGCGATCAGCTCCAGCACCACAGGTCGAGAGTTCGATTCCTGCACGTTACAGATATTTGTATGACGTACAGCTAGTTGTTCCAGGTCTCAGCATGTGTGTGTTGCACTCACAATACCCGAAAAAATCCTCATAAAGCCCTGACTTAAAAATACACCTTTTAATCATATCCTCAATTACATGATTGCTTTTATTGCAGACAACCGTCTCTGCCGTACCGACGCTCGGACCCCGGCGGCGGTGGCGGCGCGGGCGGCGCGGGCGGCGGGGCGCAGCTGGCGCCAATCAGTGAGCGATGTCGACGGCGGCTCCTCTGTGAACTGCACTCTGATAGGAACTATTTGCCGTATGAATCATTTTCTATTGCAATTTATATCTTTAAACTGCCTAATTGGCATACAGATCGTAAGCGCAAACAAAGCATAATTATAAAGCATAGCAGCTTGACGTCCTAGATTCGATTTCGAGTTCCAGCAAAGTCTTTTTGGGTTTTTCTATATACCCAATTCTCAGTAGCAGTTCGGATTTTGGATTTGTGCCCGGTTAATGGCAATAGGCTCGCGCCCCATTAATTGAAACCAGTGAACTGTGGGTGTATATAAGTACACCTCTACGTGACCCTTCGGGGAATACAGGCGTGATGTGTGTTATGTGTATCTTTATCTGCGATCCGTTTCTCTTCTAAATTGGTTTCTAGGTTAGATTCTGATAAAAAACTATATTATAAACGAACATCCAAATTCTTTTTGTTTTTCTTTATAGTAGGTAGCTAACATATGGCGACGTTCAATCGAAGTAACACAGCTTCCAACAAGATGGACGAACAACCTGGTATACTTAGGTCGCTGGGAGTAGTTGTATGCAGGCGGCATATAACCGGTCCTTGTGGAAGTCTATGGGGGAGGCCTTTTGTTCAAGAGTGGACTCTTGTAACTGACATGATGATTATGATGATGATTGTATCATAATGATGTATGTATGTTGTTTTAGTCCCTCATCAATCCCTCGCCGTGGCATGAAACACTGCTATAAGATCCACTGCGAGGACACGGAAGCGTTGTGGAGGATGCTGCGCTGGCTTTTCACCTACAACCAGGGTGATGACGACCAGAGGGGCCGCCACTACACTTGACGCTTTTAACAAGAATTAAAATAAAGTTGTTGATAGTTTTTTTATCGATTTCGTTTTTTTTATATTGATCGTGTTTATAGAAGGCCCTTTTTATAATTAAGAAAGAAAGAAAGAAAAAGTATTTATTTTCACCCAATACGACGCATGACAATTATTAGTTGGCCAAAGGCCAATGTGTCAAGCCTATTTTGTAAAAGTGATTTTGCTGGGCCTTTGCAACAAATTTTAATAAAATTGGTTCCTAAACAGCATAGTCAAGCAAAGACTGTGTGTCTTTGCTTGACGATCACATAATTGGTTTAAGGAAAAAGTTATCCCAAATTAGCAACGTCTTGTATCTTCGCCACACAAATTGTCACATACACAAATACGCAGACCAAGAACCACTTGATACAGTACATACAAATATTTGCAGCTGAACCACTGCAGCATTGTGTTTATATAAGTAAAAAGTTTAATTAATTATTACAACTTTAATATTTTTAGAAATGTATGGTTTCTAAAAAAAATATTTGATGTGTTTTTAATTTAATTAATGTTAATAGCGGTATCGTTTTCAATTAAAATTGACCGGATGTCGGCGGCTTGCGAGCCACATCCGGCGAACTAAAACGACCGCGTATTTACTCTTGTATTTTTTAATTGACATCAGAGACTTTTTATGAAAACCTTATTACAAGAAGTGGTAATAGCCCATGACTACTGCAGCGCCTACCGACCCATCTACTCACACACTCCCAGCAGATTGCAAAATTTACACAATAGCACACTTCCTCACCATGTTGTTTTTCATATTTTGAGGTAGTGATCATTATTAGTTATACTTCGCACATTATTTAGAAAACAGCTGTAGTGTGCGTGCCTTGGATACCGATGCAAATCTAACGACTTGGTGGTAAGTACATAGGCATGAGGGACGGCATATATTTTAATTTTAATTTGATTGTGCACTACCTCGGATCGGTAGGTGTTCACTTTCATTCATAATAATTATAGTGAGTGAAGCCGGTTTACATAAAATGTTGCAACAAAACAATAACAGCAGCGCGGGCGCACGTTTCTCTCAGCTGACTCATGTTACCCGGATAAGTGCAAACGTAATGAACAACATATTCTGTCATAAAGGTGGATTCTCTTGCCTTTTACACTATTCATAGTAAAAAAAAAAACGAAAAATATATAACTATTGTATATGACATTGATGTAGCAGCTATATTACACGAAGTCACTCCCATCACACCCGAAAGATGGTAAAAGACTAGGATGATACGTTTGCATTTGTTTATGATAACGATTGTCGTATATTTATTTAAGATAACGAGCATCTTTCCCCAGCTAACAGACAGCTGCATGCTGCAGCGCATAAAAAGGCTAAAGAGAATGGTTACCAGTTCGTATGGTTAAAAAATGGCCGCATATTTGTGCGAAAAGTCGCTGACTCTAAACATATAATAACACTGAGAGCCTTAGTCTTATAACTTAATTATTACTCAAAATTACATATTTACTCGTGTATATTTTTTTCCTAACATGTTCATGGTACCTATATCTTATAAAAATGTATTTATCACTATATTATCAAAATATTCGAGGAATGAAAAGTAAAGTTTTAGATATATATAATACAATTCAATGTAATAATTTTGATATAATATGTTTGTGCGAGACCTGGCTTGATGATACTGTACTCTCCTCAGAGCTGTTCGACGACAGGTATTGTGTGCTGCGCAGGGATCATGATGTTGGGTTTCGTACTCGATTCAATAAGAAACATGGTGGGGGTGTTGTCGAAATTTAAAAAGTTAATGGTAATGTCGAAATAAATTTGGGTGTGATTTACTTAGCTGATTATTTACCGATTAATATTGTTGCGGAGTTTTTTAACAAATGTTCAAATTTACTAAATCATATGTTAAAATATATAACATGTATTCTCGGTGACTTTAATTTTAGTAACCTAAAGTGGTTAAAAGAAACGGGATGTCCCCTCAATTATACTTGTGAAAAATCAAAACTATTATGCGATTTGTTCCAATTAACAACTGTTCGTCAACTGTATCATATAGTAAACCACAATGGCAGAATACTTGACTTAGCAATCACTGACTCCCCGAATTCGCTTAAACTAACACCTACTTTACCTATAAGTCGCCCTGATGCACATCACCCACCATTTGAAATCACGCTTCAAACTGTGTCTACTCTTACACACAACATCTCAATTAAAAATCTGTGTTATCGGAGAACGGATTACGAGAGCTGTAAGAGAGATATTTCTAAAATAGATTGGTCACAACAGGCATTGGTTCTGGATTGTGATGATTTTGTGCATTTTTTTGATGACACCATCTATACGATTATAGAAAAATATACACCAAAAATCAAATATTCAAATAATGATTACCCCACATGGTTCTCCAAAAATTTAATTAAATGACTGTCCAGTAAACACAAGATACATTCTAGGTTTAAACGGTATGGAAACCCTAGGGACTACGATGAATTATCCATGCTTAGGGCGCGTGTAAAGGTTGTAGCTGGACAATGCTTCAAATCTTACATTGAAAAGGTAGAGAACGATCTCAAATTAAATATCAAAGCTTTTTGGCGCTACACTAAGGATAAACGTATCACGAATAACTATCCGAGTAGTATGATTTACCAAAATAAAGAAAGTAGCTCCGGTGAAGATATCGCTAACCTCTTTGCAAATTATTTCGCCTCAGTCTACTCCACAAATTCAACCAACAATTACATCCCCAATTTCGCGCAGTCAAATTACACTATTAGTGGTCTCTCTATACCAGAATGTGATCTTTTAAAGAAATTGCAAAATATAGATTTAAATAAGGGTAGCGGTTTTGATGGTATTCCCCCTGTGTTTATACGGATCTGTGCCACAGCGTTGGTTAAGCCGCTATCAATTATTTTCGACAAGTCTATTCAAGAAGGCACTTTTCCGGCGCTATGGAAAATTGCAAAAATCGCTCCCATATATAAATCTGGTGATAAAAAAGATGTTTCTAATTATCGCCCAATTAGTATACTAAATTCGTTTGCTAAAATTTTTGAGGGATATATTTACGAACACATGTATAACCACCTAAAGCACATATTGAGCCCATTACAACATGGTTTTATAACAGGTAGATCAACAACTACTAATTTACTTAGCTATTCAACATATATATCTGAATCTTTCAACCAAAAACAGCAAGTGGACTCAATATATACTGATTTTTCCAAAGCGTTTGATCGCGTCGATCATTTGAAGTTGCTTATAAAGGCACAACATGTGGGTATACACGGGAACTTGTACAGATGGCTTACATCATATCTACTTAATCGTACACAGCTTGTGGCACTTGATGGATATGAATCTAACCCAATTCTTGTGACATCCGGTGTCCCACAAGACTCTAATTTGGGTCCTCTTCTTTTCTCAATTTTTATCAATGATTTACTTAGTATAATTGATAGTAACTGTCTAGCTTACGCAGATGATATAAAAATCTTTAGGCGAATATCTGATATTCGTGATTGTGAAATTCTCCAATTTGACTTGAACAAAATTGTTGTGTGGTGCGATGAAAATTCAATGTCACTCAATATTAAAAAATAAAAAACCGCTGGACTTTCAATACCACATAGAGGGCGTTGCAGTGGAAAGGGTTAATGTAGTGCGTGATTTGGGGGTGTTCTTTGATTCAGCAATGTCCTTTAGACCTCATTATGACCACATATGCAATAAGGCTAATCAAATGTTGTCTTTTGTGCTCCGCAATGCTAGACCTTTCAAACAAGCAAAATCCTTAATAACATTATACTATTGCTTAGTAAGAAGCACACTTGAGTATTGCTCAACAATATGGTCTCCAATTTACAGGACTCATATAGATAGACTAGAGGCAGTTCAGAGACGTTTCGTTAGGTCACTGTCTTCAAAATTTGGCCTAAGGCGTAAGCTGCACAATTATGTGATTCGACTTGGTTACTACAATATCACCAGTCTAGAGAACAGAAGATGGATAGGCGACATGTGCTCCCTACACAAAATTGTAAATGGTAGCCTTGACAGTCAACTTATCGAACATATACAATTCAAGATACCAACTAGATCTGTGCGTATTCCACAACTATTTTCCATTCCTACTAGCAATAATAATATATCTCAAAATAATCCAATCTCACGAATGTGTTGTCAATATAATACTGTGTGTTCCCAAGTCGATATTTTTCATAAAAACCTCAACATGTACAAAAGTATTTTGTTTAAAGCTTGTGCTCTGCAAAAAGATAAACTCATTTGACTCTAATCTCTTTTGTATTACTGTCCGCTAAACCAATTTAATGTTATTCTGTTTTACTTTTTTTATTTTAAGTGTTTGCATTAGTCTAATCTCAATAGTTTACTAACAATTGCTGTGTATAGTTATAACTGGGCTTCAGATTTGTGTATTGTATACTGCTAAATTTTATGTTAAGTATGAATTAATCTGTAACCTGTTACTGTACCTATTCAATAAAATAAATATTTTAAGAGATATTCTGAAGACCACTGGAATCGACCACTTCACGGCCTTTTATATAACGGCCGCAAAGGGTTACTCAAACACGGTCTCTTGGCTTAGCATATTGGTCAATCTACGTAGTGATCATTAATACTAGGGCGGGCCTCTCCGAATTTCGCGGGCAAATCCGGTTCTCTACCATCCGCTGCTCAGGTCTATAAGGTGGAGCATCTACAACATTATGTCATAATGCAAACATTCTTGAAGTGAAATCACATTAGATGTTTACATAGTCGCTATGGAGTTTTGTGCAAAATATTTCTCATCTTGATTATGTGAGGAGGATTTGAAAGTCTCTCGAGTTGGCACAAGCCAGAGTCGGAGATAAGGCCTCAAGTTTGTATGTACCTAAAGTATTTTCACAAAAGCCCATTACCAATAATAAGTTTGAATTTGGGTTTGTAACACGTGAATGTTTCTAATGACCCTAACATTTGAGTGTCAGTGTGTGGTGATTAGTACGGTCGACAGTCGCGTGCGGTGTGCTAGCTATGCCTATGAAATTGAATTCGATTTATATCAATAACGCTGGGACCGGACTCATAGTGAAGACATTCTTAAAACAAAACTTCGTTTTCGGCCTACGGCGAAGGTCCCCTACTTCGAACTTAGATATGGCCATCCAGGATATTGACTTATCGTCTTCGCAAAAGATAAAAAAAGGACAGACCTTTTTGACTTCATCATCTTCGATGGCTATCGATGTGGTCCAACATTATGAGTAAATAAGTATAGGTTAAAATAAAAAAATAAAGTACTTACCTAATTTGACGAGATAGAAGAAATTCAATTGTTAAACTGAAAACGACAACGCACCACATACCAAAGCGGTCCTCTTTATACGAATAGAAACGATCTCTAACTATCGGTAAACCATGAATTATTTAATTAAATACAATTAACGCGATGACTAGCGGAATGAATTATTACTTCAGATTATGTATAAAGTAAAAGTGATTGTCGGTAAGTTACTCTTTCATTATACCAATAATGGAATGCAATTGTATACATACATAGCCGGATAACCATACACTGGTCTAACTTATTTTAGTATACAATACAATGCCTGGGGAGAAACCTCTTGACATAAACAAGGAGAGCAAGAAACATCTACAAAGTTCTCGAAACAAGAACTTACCGACCCAGCTTTGTATTTTTTGCTATAGTGGGTTTTCAGTCGGACGAGGCCAATATGGGTATTGAAGCTGAGTTATCAAAAATTGCTGAGGCGTCTATTTGCCTGGAACGTTCCTATGTCAGGGAGTGCTTTCCGATGTTTAAAGTTACCTCGACAAGACTGTCACATCGTTTTTTATATAAATAAAATCTACTTATTATATAAATAAATATTGTTCGCGTTGTTCTATAATTTAGATAATTCCTCAGTGCTCTGTCGGAATGATGGATAAGATAATGAAGCGTCATGACTTAACAACATCACAAGATGTACAAACTTTCATCTTTTACTCTTTTGTTTTCTCTACAGAATGGAAATAATTCCGGGAGGTAATTAGGTATGCTAAATCATCAGTCATCTTCGAAGGTATAGTTCAAGGACATAGAGCGTCAAGCACCGATGCATTATGTTTGCTGTTAAAACAAAAATAAAAACCTTCATAAGATTGAGAGCTGTTGAGCCGCCCATCACTCTATATCTACCTATCTATAAAATGAGCCTTAGTGTCATTTAATCAGATTCAGACATAACATTAACAGCAATAGACATGAATCGATAGCATTGCCAAACTTTAACAGTTACGAGCAAATAATCAGTATCGATCACAAAGACATACGAGGTACATATTTGCACGGTAACATTATAATATTCAGCTGACAATCATAATAAATAGTTATAATTCTAAACTAAAAACAGATTTCTAGTTATGTAACGTTGGATATTTTGTGCGGAAGTGGAAGGCCGAGGAGGCAAGAGAGGAAAGTGGCGCGAATTCAATTCGCAAACACTATGAAAGTGTAATATCTTTGATTTACAATGGATAGTCAAATGATCAGCGTTAAATCCGCATTAGTGATTGTTTAATGGTGTCCACTGTTATTAAGTAATTACCTAATTAATGTAATGAAATAGAACTCGACTTACGAATATTTCACCAAATTATATAAACTTGTGTCTCAAAGATTTAATTTCGTATCCAAAATATAAATTCAAATATCGATGTAGAGTTATATTCCACTAATAACGTCACATTATACATTAGACCTTAGACTGACAAAACAGCGAATCTTCGTATACCTAATCGACGGTACAGGACAGCTGCTGGTGTAGGGAACCCCTTTTGATATATCCACCAAGTTATTCGATTATTTTTTAATTACCGTAAAAAAATTATGAGCGTATAAGACAGTATCTGTATCCATAATTTTTATTTGAGCAAAATTATTAAAATTATGTTGATACAAATCTAAATATTGACAATAAATGTTAATAAATTTACAAAGCAGGCTGAAGTTCATAAGCAAATGAAAATTGAAATGGATTAGTCTTATCTATTTTAATAGTTTTTCCGAAGTTATTCAAACGCGAATAAATTAATAATTATTCGAGATATTTAATAAATTACCAAATGGAATTAAGCACTTAAATAAATTATTCAATTTAAAAACAAATTAAGAATCTATTATTTGGAAAAATATTACTATACTATTGAGAAATTCCTTGATGATAAATTGTGAGTTATTTTGTATTGATGTTTATTAAATTTTGACATTGTAATCTTATCTTTATTTCCTTTAGTTATTTATAATTATTTATAAGATTTTTGAGGAACTAATTATTTATTATATTAAAATCTCATGTAAAATGTACCAAAAATCACACCAGCAAATAAAATTTAACTTTGAATTTGAGACGTTGTTCATAGAATTTCTCCGTCAAGAAATAATGAAATTTCTGATTTCACATATAGGATAGGCAGAAAAAGGACCACGAACTTTCATTTTTCGGAAACCGGAACGGGACCAGTAACAAAAAATTAATCCGGTACTGGAACAGGAGCAGGGACAAGATCTGAACCGGAACAGGACCCGGAGCCGGAATAATAACCGGAACAGGGACAAGATCCGGAACTGAAATAGGAACAAGACCTGGAAACTGAACTGGTACACGGAAAAAACAGGCATGGGACTGATGGGAACAAGCCTTTCAGCAATAATAGAAATTAAAATAAGAGTTGTACCAGTACTTAATTACACACTTCGTATGATGTAGGTACACACAGTCAGAAGTCGCGGGCAGAAGCTTGTAAATAAAAATTACAACATGTCGTGTCAGTGTCGCTAAAACATTGCACAAACTGGGTTCATTCATAACTTTTATTAAAGCCCATTCACTAAAGAGTACGTAACGGTTCAAACAGAGACAACGCAGAAAAATGTGACGTAACCGACATATTAA
Source organism: Acronicta alni (assembly GCA_964056405.1). Classification (NCBI taxonomy): domain Eukaryota; kingdom Metazoa; phylum Arthropoda; class Insecta; order Lepidoptera; family Noctuidae; genus Acronicta; species Acronicta alni. Next base: position 15,404,211 of record OZ043926.1, on the reverse strand, counting down.
AGTATCTACATATATTATTATGCGTTGGTAAACACACTTTCTTTGTAAGCGTTTTTGAAAGCATTAGGTATCAAAAATGATACCTTTGATCTCGATGCCCTTCATTAAAGCAATAAAACCCGACACCTTATAATACTTTTGGTTCTGCTTCTCAGGACGCCTCTAATATTTTACAGATTAGAAAGATTAAAATATCAAATCAGACAGGTGGCCACAGTAATATGAGTAGGCTGTCTAAAAAATGAGTTAAACAGAGAAAGACTACTCGTATAGTGTTGACTTAGAATAGATTTAATTTTCTATGCAACATCAGGGAAATAATTGGCTGGCCTTAATTTTAACTATGAAAACTTATCAAAACGAATGATGGAATAGCTTTTTAATAATAATATAATTGGTCGGTAAGTAATTTCCGTTTAAAGGTTAATTCTTATTAATATATATTTTTTTAATTGAAAAGAAAGTAAAAGATAAAATTCATTAGGTAGTACATAACGTCTGTAGTTTTCATTTTATAAATAAATTGCTTATCATTCTACAAAATTGCAATTTGCTAAATTAATATTTTATTGAATTTCCAGTAACTGGCTTCATCTACAAAAAAAAATACAAAGAGATTTAATAGACTGACAGACTGAGGCCTCCAACTTCCAGTCTACCAGATGTGACTGAATATTAGTATTTTAAACGAAGTGACTAGTATGTATTTATACTATTGTAATTATTATGATTCCTTAGCCACAACTACCTTCTTGTCAGTACCAATATCCGGACCAATCTGCTTATCATAGAGCATTTAACTGCCTAATCTTGTTGCTATAGATATACATATATACTCAAAATGAGAACTTGGACCGATAGCTAAGGTGATAATCCTACTGCAATTAAAGGAGTAAAAATTCAAACTCGCGAGCCGCTACTGAGAATTTTCTAATAAAAAATCACTATACTCTACCTGGGAAGCAAGTGTACGACGATAAATAAATAACGAAAGCAAGCGTTATTAAAATAAACATTCAATTTTCTACATATATTTCTGGTTTAAGTAGCTGACTCGTTGCGGGCGCCGCGCCGCCGAACTCGCCGTCGTTAGTGGGCTATTGATCAGCTTAACAATGAGTTTGAATGAAATATAAATGTTGCAATGAAAATAAAATCCCTCGTCATCACCTCACAAAGCGACAAATGCAATGACAGTAACCTGTTTACAATGCTACGTGCAGGTCGGTACGAATGCTTTCTTTGACACTCAAACCGAACTTTTTTATTGATTAAAATTGACTTAAAAATGCTGTAAGACATCTTTATTCATTTATTATTTCATGATTTAACAACTAGTTTCATTAAAAAATGTATGTAGGCCTTTGCAAACTAAAATCCATATTATAGCTGATACAGATTTCAGTTCGCAAAAGCTTTCTTAGATGAAGGTTCCACGGTTTAAATATTACTACAAAAATTAACTTGGATTCCTACTTTAACTACGAAAAACTAATTACTTTATACTTACTTACCGAATCATTAAATTAAAAGTAAAAGAAAGCCATCATAGAAGTAAAGTTTTGTTATAAAATAATTCTTAATTTTCCATAACCTGTTAATGATGAAAAATCCGCCTTAAAATTCGTTTCCGAGACAAGCCGGCACCGAGCCACTACCACGTCTATAAATCAAAACACACCGCCGACACCTAACACCAACACCGGTGCCCCAAAAAGGCAACCTACCTTAAATGTACACCTGTACCATCAGGCCACCTGCTTCACATCGGTGTCATGTGTCCGGCCCGTGTCCGGCACGCGAGCCTGTCCGACGGTGGTCGGACGAGTTTTCTCCGGTAATTGCCGCGTCCGGTCGCCGGCCGTTGCGTCATGCATAAGCGCATACGAAGCTTTGTTCAGGAAATGTTTAACTTATAGTGACAGTGTTTTGATATTATTTTGATTTAGTCGTTGTTTGATACTTTCTAATATTTTAAATTATTAATAGAGCACATAACTGTAGATGATCGAAATTAGAAAATTAATATTTTTTTATTTAAGTCTTCATAATTATGATCGTTATTAATTCCTAATAATACCTAAAGAGGCCAATAAAATACATAATTGGCAAAACTCGGAGACACAATAAATTAGCACTATGAAGAGAAAATACTTAAAACCGATATGATGTAACGAGACCCAGATTCACATCAAATGGAATGCTTAAAAAAATTGTCAAAATCTTCACACCATCCCACCTCGGTGCAAAGTTACACAACACGAGGTGCGCCCGCGTCGCTCTCACCGACAGTCGCACCTGACGCGCCGGTACGGATTGCCGACAACACCACAGCACGCACGAGAACGCACGAAAGAACCGCGCAAGAATCGCGTTTGAATTTTGAATTCGGAACAGCGAATTCGAAGTGTTACAAGAATACAGATTTGGATTTTTTACATTATTTTTATAAATCTTGGTAGTGTGCAAGCTTGGGATCCGAGTGAGAGTGGTGTAAGGAAAGTGAGTGCAGGCGGAGCATGCGCTTGCGCCGCTGATATTTTCACTTTCTACGCGACGGGACACTGCGCACTGTGAGTATAGTTGACAGTAGTACCCTCAGATTACGTAATTTTTGAAGGTTTTGACACAGTCAAAATTGGTCTAGAGCGATTTAGGTAAAGGAAAATAGTAAAACTTAAATGTCAGAGAAACGCATTTTCGTAAACAAACTTTTCCTTGAATGTTGAAAAGTTCTACTTATCTTTCATTCGGCGATTTGATTATATTGAAAATTAAAAATTGAAATTAACAGTCTTGATATGATACATAGAGTTCATGACCCCTTCAACGAGTTCAACCTTCACCACTAATCCAAAAAAATATACAAATCAATCATTAAATAAGTGAACATTGCACCATCCATCAGAATGATAAGATAATTGATTAATGAACCAAGGATGATAGGAAACAAAATTAAAAAATAATTGGTTACAAAGGAAAAGAGAGACGAGGACGGAAGAGAGTGAGTTAGAATTGTTAGATGATAAAGTTAAATAACAGTTGTTGCAGAAGTGACAATTGGTTGATAAAAATGTGCAGAAGAAATGAGTAATGTGTGTTGATGTGTCAGAATAATGGTAGGAAGATAAATAAATTAAATAGTGTAAAATTATATTTAAGAAAAATCTTATGTGAAATCTGGCGGGAATGAATAGCGTATAAGGGAGGGCTTATGGGAAACCCTGCAGTGGTAGGTGTAGTTGTAGATAATATAACGTTAGACAGCGCCAAGTTCATTCGTAGTAATTATGTTTGGAAAACTTATGAAATTATGTCTATAATTTGTGAAAACGATGTTCTACGCGATAAACTTAGCAGCACTGGGACGTGAACGTTGTGGTCTTCCAAGGATACACATAATTTATAACAAGGTTGGTTTAGTACAAAAACCACGCTTCGTACGTTTTAAAGCTACTTTTGTAAACTGAAAGCAAAACGGAAAAGTACTCCTCTGTAGATTTCAGTAATTTTTGAGTACAAAACAGGGAGGTATTTCTATCTTCATCAATTTCTATTCTATGATCTAGTCGGTGCCGTATCAACAGTACAACCAAGTAATAAAATCTCCGTTGTATTTATTGTGTACATTAATGGCAGTAGTTACTCGTCTTAAGGAAAATTCTCAATTTAACCATGCATGCGGGTGACATGTCATCACCAGCATTGACCCAAGGATCGACCTACATACTACACGTAATGACTAATTGAACAGTCAACCACTGTGCCGATTAGGAAATGTTTCAGACAATGGATGACTTTCCATAGCAATAGACTAAGACTGCGTGGTATGAATTTAGATACTTACATGTGAACGTCACTTAGCGTTCTTATTTCTTTAGCACTTTGGGCTCGGAATTAGACAAATTCTGGCCATAGTCTACAATATTCCCACAATAATAATATGGGCTTTTAATACCTTCAAAAACTTGTAGAGTCCCTTACGCTCAGGAGTTTCCTTCAGCTCCCTATAATAAGTAATATGCGCACCCCGGATTTCAACGCAGGCCAGAACAAAATTTCTGATCACTAGAGAAAGGGTTGTTCAAAAATGTATAGTTGGGCAAACATAAAAAGGTCCCCAAATATTGTATCCAAATCAGAGCAAGACGACTTTTTGATATATTGAACCGCTATAAGAAACTAAATCTGAATATTAAACTTAAATCAGTAAAAATAATTAATTAGTCATCATACAGTACTAGTTTTCCTCATCTGATAAATGTTGAGTAACGATCGCATTCGTTCGACAAAGCTAGGAACAAAAAAAGCTAGACAAGAGCGCGGCTTGATCGTCAGCCGTTGTGTAACGATGATCCGAGTTCTCGTGTGAAATGCGCCTTACGTCATTCAAAGTGTGCCATTGGAATCAGCCGTATTGGCTTCGCGCACGCTTTTTATTATTATATTTTTTTTTTATAAACCAAAATTGCAGTCACTTTGGTCTAGTGGTCGCTAGTGCTGTTGTTGGACGTTTTAGTTAGATTCAAAGCTCGAGTTTGTGTTACTGGGTTTTCCTAGCAGGAAATCTTCAGAAACGGGCTGGATTTTCAATTCTAACTCATTTAAAATTAATAATCATATAATTAGGTCGTGCTCATATAGAAATTATCATAAAAAACCCGCTACTGTATTCTGCGTGTATGTGTACCTACAAGTGCAGAAGAATGTCTAGATATTGTTTTACTATTAGAATTACTAGAAACTTAATCTTTTCATTATACTGCTGCAAATCTCCAGAGTACATTAAATAAATAATTCTATTTAATTGAAACAAAAACTGCAAGTACTGCCCAAAGCACATCAAAACAAATCGTGAGCCCAATTATTGAGAACAATTTGTTACGCACTGGTTAACAGAACTGTCACGGCGGCGGCGCAGGCATCTGTTTACTGTACCTAGTTAAAGTTATTACAAAAAAAAACTAGAGTTTTAAAATAGAACCTAGCTATTTCTTGTATGTGTTTTAAAGTGATTACCTTTAACTATATGCCTTTGACGAAAAAGGGCGATAATAGGTCAGCGAGTTGCGTCGCCTTTTTTTATTTGCAATTTACCGTCTCTTTTGTAATCACTTTAATAATCCTAAAAGAGCCCTCGTTAGACTTTTCCATTTTACTAGTTCATTTGCTGTCTTTTCTACCAACCCCAGAAACGGGGATAAAAACCGAGATACCCTTGAAAGAAAAAAGTAAATCCCTTATCCTACCCTTATTTGAATCTTCATTTACCTATTTTATATAAATGTGTTTACTATAAAAAAAAACCCGGTTCTCATGCGAACTATGACAATCGTTAGTGGTGGTCAGAAGCCCAAAAGCCTATCAACCAGTCTATCCTCAGGATATCTGTATTGCCCAGAAATTGGGCAATATTCAGCTGCATCTGATGAGACTGGAAGCCGACCAAAACATATTTGGTAAAAGATTCGGAGGATCATCACGATGACTCACGTTGTATGAAATAGGTACATTTCACTGACTGCGTATTCGGACTGATTAATACTTTCCTTCGCTACTAACGTATTTTTTCCACGGTAATAAATTAATCAAAAATATTAATTGCTGAAATTCATCGCAATTACAGTGTGTGGCCTCAATCTGTCTCAATAAATAATTAACAACAAGTATTACATATATTCACGACGCTTTACACTAACGTGCATGCAATAGTTTGACAAGGAGTGGTTATCGTTTTTAAATAACACCTTGAAAGGAAAATCGCCCACGAAAAGCGGGTCGTTTATCTATATTTGTAAAAGTAGTTTAAATCACGTTTGTTAAAGCGCTTTGCAAAAAGGATACCTAAGCTGTAAATAATTCTTCAATAGTTAATAAGCCGATTTAAACTGAAATCTCGTTATTGATTATGGTAGAGAAGTATGTTTAGACATAGTTCTTGAATATTATATTATAGGTAATATCATCTTGAATACTATTTCTCTGCGAAAAATGCATTATTAGTATCGTTAACTAGCTGATTAGCCTAGTGTACGTAAGCGCGGGGTCCTGGGTTCGATTCCCAGGTCCTGCATAGTGTTATTGGGTTATTCTAAGAAATTCTCAGTAGCAGCTCAGAACGGCAATAGACTAGCCGCCTACACATAGGATCTAAACATACCGGCGAATTGTGGATGTAAATAAGTACACCTCTGCCGTACCCAACGAGGAATACAGGGGCGTGTTAGTATGTGTGTTTAGTATTGTTATCGTTATCGATGCATAACTAATAGGCGATAAGCTCGTCGCTTGTAAATTCTAGCGCATTTGGGTCAGCAGAATAACGTTAAAATGTTAGTGTTGAAACTAAAACTTAATTATATACCTATTTGGGACAACTTGCTAATAAAATAGATGGTACACTAACCTGGTTAGTATTTGGAAAACTTGTTTCTAAATCGTAGCCGCTGGCGGTAACTTGTATGTCCTTATTCCGGAAAGAACTGAGGAAGGAAATTAGGTTGTTATAAACTACTTAATCCAAGCTTCGTAACGGTTCTTTTCTAAAGAAGGAGAGGTGCATTGAAATACTTAACCGGTCGTAGGCTCCCGGAGAAATCCTAAATTCTTTTTTTTTTAATATAGCTCTCGCACTAGGGACAATCCCTTTGTCGTGAGGAACTTCACAAACATATAAGGTACACCCAGACTCGACACAAATATTCGTGGAACACACATTGTCTCAGGTGAGAATCAAACCTACGACCACGTGTAACAATAGTGGTGAGGTAAACCCTAAACGCTACACCAAACATGCAGTCAAATTTTGAAATGTTTATATGAAATGATGGCCATCATTTACCGACTAATTACGCAATCAGAAAGAAATTACATGTACAATCTAAGAAACCACTTCAAACGATCATGTTTATAGCTTCATAAACAACAACAGACAGTTTAGAAGAAAGTGTAACGCTTTATGACAATACCCGCAAAAATGTAGATAGGTACTAATTCAACAAACGAACTTTACGAGTGCGAAAATTATGGACAGCACCATCAAAACTAAAATTCTCACCATTAATTAAGAATTCCACACTAATAACACAGTCTTTTATGTCCAAAAACGTATTACTCTCTAATTAGCTATTACATCTCGCTTAATGTTAAAACGTGGGAACGGTTGCTCGGTTAAGTTCGTGTATAATCGGAGATGTTCGGAGAGCTTCGTGCACGATCGGGCGCTATCGTGCACGGCGGCGACCAATCAGCGTAACATGACGCAACTGCTTTCACTGGCGCCCAAAGCAAACACGTCGATCGATTTTGTAATTATATTGGAATGCGATGCTTTCTTATTTGGATTTTGATTTTGTTTCCTCGGCTGTTTCGTAATAGGGCTTGTGCTCATGTATCATAATACCTACTTCCGTTTTGAAGGCGAGTTACTTTTAAAGTTGGTCAAATGTTAATAGGATTACATGTCATGTGCGTAATCGATTAATTATAATTTAAGCTGTATTACACTACGTATGCCAGTGTAGGCGTTTTGTAGTAGCCATGTCATTTTATGTAAATTAATTTTATGCGAAATTGTGAGAGCTTCTGTTACGCTTTGACTTGAAAAACGTTCATTGTTCTTTATGTAAGTAATTACTTTAATTAGTTTATTAACTTTTACTTGAAATGGAGATCAACTTTAATAACCGGTTGCACAATTTTGTCAGCTTAAAAGTTTTTAGGATTTTGTAGATTAAAAGCCTATCTATTCTACACATACCATCCCATTCTATTTATCACAGCCTTATTTTTGATTTCAGATAATCAAACATAATTCTTATAATTAAAACGGATCAAACAATCTATTAATTAGGCACCAAGAACCAAATACTTATCTACTTAAAACTAATGGCGTACACAGGCCTACGAAGGTACATACCTACGTTATGTAAATATACAGCATATTTCTGGATTATGTGCATCGGTAAGATTCTTCAAAAGGGGTACCTATGTATACATGGCTGCTGTACTTACTTGCAACGCACGCGATGTTCTCCTCCGTATTTCCTCTTGGAAAAACATGCATGAGTACAACAGGCTAACAGTCCCATTACTGCATTTACTATTCCAATAGTACAGCGTCACGTCACGCTTTTCGCCTCAATTCGATCATCACGCACAATGGCACCTGCGTGCGCGCTGGTCCGCGGCGCGCAGCTCCGCCCATCAGCGCGAGCGCCTTGACACTGATTTATTTATAACTTGTTTGTACATTGCAATGTTTATCTATTTGCATTTATTTGATTGTTTCACTTTCATATTTCTTTAATAATAATAATAATATTTTTGGGACATTTTTACACAGCACCATCTAGTCCCAAACTAAGCAGGGCTTGTATTATGGGTACTAGACAATGGATATAATACTTATATACTTTTTTTTTGTAAATACATACTTAAAATACATAAGAAACACCCAGACAAACACTCATGTTTTACCCACACAAATATTTGTGTCCTGTGGGAATCGAACCCACGACCCCATGATCAGCAGACCACTAGACCACAGACGTCGTGGAATAATATTAAATATTAATTATTCGACGACTATAATATTCAAGTTTGGTGATAAAAAGATTGTAAGACTGGAATTTGACAGGCAATCATAGAACAGATAGATCTCTTGCCACACCTACACGAGAAAATCAAACAAAAGCTACAATTAGAGTCGTCCACTTAACTACAAACCACGACTAACAAGAACATTTCTTATCTACACCACGAAATGAAAAGCTTAATTAAAAGGTACCCACAACAGTCTTAGATTAAGAAAACAAAACACTATACACTTATCTGTTCATCGGCTCATTAAAATTGGCTAATGATTGCATGTGCGAGCGCACCGAAAACAACGTAAATAATACCTACAAAAGGCCAATTCTATTGAACTCGCGGAAAATAGACACTATGCGAATAATTGGTCCCGTAATACCTACCCAACAGTTAGGAACTCCCAAAAAGCAAAGATCGAAGCAATTAACAAAATTGACCGTCAAACACTGTCTAAACGCAGAACATGTTCTTAATTATTTCATTATTCTACTAAAGACTATTAACGATCCAACAACAATTCATTATTAAAACGGATTAGATCACTAAGACTGTGTAATAAATAAAAACTTAGAAAATCCTTGTCAATTGAATCTTCTGTAGCTACTTAATATGCGAAGCGTGATGCGCAGGGCCCGGTCGTTGACTTGCTGGCCGGCCGCCATCGCCATAGAGAGTGAAATCCGCGCAGCCCTAAGAAAACGAGAGTTGCACTTACTAGTAGTGTACTCGAGTGAGACTGACTCAATACAAACTCGAAACGTCGAAGTTGTATTGTCACATAGGTAGATAATTATTTAAATCGGTCCGACTACAAGAATAATAAACCTATAATACTATATTAGTACTTCCATATAGAATTATGATAACGGAGCGCTTTTCCATGATTTTTAATTTAAAAACTCTCTCTTAATATGATATTTCTAAACGAACTTTTCACATTCTCTTTGTTAGTATGAAAAACGTCTGAAAACATACGAAATGGCCTATTGTATATTTCCATAATTATTTAGTCATTTTTCCAAGAACTTCATATGAAATACCATTTAGTCTTCGTGTCAATAAGCAACTTAAGTACGCAACACTACCATAAACTCACATCGCAATATGAACTATTGTTTTGCACTGCTATGTAATACCACATTTTCCCAACGACTTTTTCTACTAATCAATGACTTACTCAACAGTCGATTAAAATAACATACGAAAGAAACTATCTATTCTACTTAATGAGGTCAAAGACATCGGTTCACAAAAGAGGAAAATTTAATAACACAGTAACATATAGGTCGGAGTTTCTAGACATCACCCCGTGTGAACTGAGGCTTTTACTCGTACAATCGGAGGAAAACATCGCGGCTGCGCGAGCGCAGCGGTGTGAAACAGAAATGCGATGTGTAGTGTGCTGTGTGACCTACTTCGTGTTACAGTTTGGTTATTATGTTGATGTGTATGCCAGAGGTGAAGTACTTATTTTGATCAGTAGTTAGATATTATACTATCCCGACGACCGGTCGCTTCTTGAAGTATTGTCCCCTTAAGATAAAAAGGTAGGTACTATACTAATATACTAAATAAGTGGTATACCTAATGCAGCATAATAGCAAAATTTTTACGTTTAACCAAATGTCAAAGAAGTTAAAAATTTATTTTATTATTAATTATTGACGTTAAAACGGATATTCTATTGTTTGTAGAGTTAATGTTTTTTTAATAAATGTGAATGCATTATCTTAACGAGCATTGGCGAAAAGAACTTCGCATCATAAACTACATTCATGTAAATTTAATTTTTATAATGTCGTAGGTAGTCCATTCAAAGATTGTCATTACTAGCGCTAAGACCACCCTGAAAACTTACATATTTACTGTTACGGTCTCGTCGTACAATAAAGTATAGTCTATACTAAATTGTAAATATGTATATATATATATATATATGTATATATATATATATGTATATATATATATAATATACACTGGCGAACTATAGGCGAACATCAGTATACCATTACCTAACCCCTTTACCCGTTACCAAATTTATATCAAGTCCTTTGAGATGCGGGTGAAACGGCGAGCCATAGCTAGTCATAAATATTATAACAAAAGTAAAAGTCTAACTCTATGTTACGCATTCACGCCTAAACCGCTGAACCGATTTCAGCGGCTTAGGCGTGAATTTAGAACCTTTTGTCTCAAGAAGCCCTTTGTCTCATTAGCCAAGTGGCTAGCCTAGAGGCTCTGGTTTCGATCCCCATGTCGAGCACAGTGTTATTAGGTTTGTCTATAAAATCTCAGTAGCACCTCAGTTTGGATTTGTACCCGGTAAATGGCAATAAGCTCACCCCCTATTACATGGGACCTAAAAATACCGGCAAACTGTGAAACTAATTCTGCGGGGAGTACAGGCGTGATGGTGTGTTAAACACCATTGTATGGCTCAGAGGTAGCCAGTTACTAGAGTTACAAGGTTATTGGGTGTGAGTTGACGAAAACCACAGAGTCCCGATAATTTAGTTTAATCGTAAAAGTTATACGAAAGTTCCGTTGGATGCTAATCCGCGGTTATAGCGCTACGGCAGCTATTAATAAAATTATAATTATTAAAGTAAATAAAACGAGTAGCGAAAAGTAGGTCGCGGTGTTAGCAGTACCTATACCTGTACGTGAACCGTACAACCGTGTTTTTTTTTGTCGACTTACAGCCGAAAGGAAACCATTATAGCAACATTATTTCTACTAGATACGAAATACAAAGGACTAAGTCTGAAATATTGAAAAAAAAGAGCTGTTTCTTAGAAAAAAGTTCAGGTCTCTCGACAATGTGTAGGATATAGCTGTTATTTTATGTTGCACTTCATGGTTGATCCCATACAATATATATAGTACAATAGAAGTATATCCTTTCGGTTGTAAGACAAGAAAAAAACACGGTGTAGAATATGTGGTTTGTTCGATTGCACAATACTCTTTTTTACGTTAAATATTGGGAAAATAAAATACGTATTTTGGTTTTGGCTTTCTGAAACGCGTAAAGACTACTAATTCTACCGTAAACGAAAGTGCCATCCTCAATCTACTAAAACCAGTGATACCAATCGTCTACATACCGCTTTAAATCGTGTCTAAAATTATAATACGTACTTAAGCAAGTTGACCCTTATGGCACCTATAAGACATACGAGTAGGTACAGATAAAAATATGCTGATGATGATGTTGGTTATTTTAAAAGATTCCATGGAGTTTCTCACCGGAGTCGTCTCCACAGGAATTAGGATCAATTTTTGGGACCGTGCAATTAACGTTTCATAAACGATTGTAAAATCTTACTGAATTTGAATTAGAATGCAATAGCGCACAATAAGACACCTACAGAACAGATGCATGTATCCATACAAAAAAGGAACTAACTTTGATCACAAGGCACCACGTAAAAGCCACCACGCTAATTCAGTGTTTACTAATGATAGTAAATAGAAGCAATGAAGTAAGTGTTATCTTTCTCAGCCTAACCCTGTAAATTAGCCTGTACTTTTAATTATTTCCTATCTGATCGGCAAACGTACACGCACCTCCTGCGACAGTGTTAGTATCTGTGTCGGCGACCGTGCGAGCATTTTCACTGAACGCTCCAATTCTCCGCTGACTCACACTAAATCATACAGACGTGGAGAAATTAAAACTTTATGTCGCCAGTGACTCGTAAGTTTTAATTCAATACGTAATTTGATCGGAGACTATTTTAAAACTCACTGTAGAACGGTTGTCTCACTGTTGCACTGTCCGTGTCTCGGAGAGCATTAGGTACGTACTCTCCGAGTCATCGGTCCCGCTTGTCACGGTCACCTTGACAAACGTTAGTGGTTATCAGAAGCCGTAAAAGTCTGACAACCAGTCTATTCTCAGGATGTTGGTTTTACCCAGAAATTGGGTTGCGGAGGTCTGATGGCAGTCGCTTCGAGTAAAATATTGATATTCAGCCGCATCTGGTTAGACTGGAAGCCGACTCCAATATATGGGAAAAGGTTCGGAGGATGATGAAGTTGCCCCTGTACTACGACGACGTCTGTGGTCTAGTGGTTCGAGTACCGGACTGCTGATCATGGGGTCGTGGGTTCGATTCCCACAGGACACAAATATTTGTGTGGGTAAAACATGAGTATTTGTGTTTGTCTGGGTGTTTCTTATGTATTATAAGTAAATATTTACAAAAAAAAAGTATCTAAGTATTATATCCATTGTCTAATACCCATAGTACAATCTCTGCTTAGTTTGGGACTAGATGGTGCTGTGTAAAAATGTCCCAAAAATATTAAATATTAAAAAATATTATTATATTATTAAACTAACGAGGTATACCTATCCATAATTGGTTGATTGTGCTCGTACTCCGACAACCAAAGCAGTTGCAGCATAATAATGTTAGATACATACATACATACTATTTTACCATTTGTTTATCTACATCCCATGTAATAGGGGGGGGGTCTATTGCCATTAACCGGGCACAATCGAACCTCTACCGTAAGCACTGAACATTATGTTACATTACACTCGATATTTTAAACAATAGGTACTTATACAAAAGTAAATCTAATACCTGCATCCTGACTCAATACAACGTAATGCCGACTGTATACAAAGATTACGTAAAGGTCAGGCCATGAGGCCATTGGCCAGGTCACAGCACCTACAATTATAGCTAAATGCACTGCGATCGTAATTCTCAATGCTTTATACTTAGATTTACGTGACTTTGAATAATATAAATACATATATACACACTTCACTACTGCCTTCATATGAATAGCCCATTTTTAATAGAGTGGTCGTCGGACAAAGTGAAACAATTGAGATTTAACTTAACAATTTTTTTTTTAAATATACAAAGGAACATTTTGGAGCGAGCTGAACTGTCAATTATTTGTGAAGTCCCTTTCGAACACTGTTAACCCTACAATCGTACCAACCACAGATGATATAATAAAATAATATACTTGCAACCGGAAACCTACCTACATTTCGCACTCATTAACCCTACATAGCACACAAGCGGCGCCGGTGCCGCACCATACGAACAAAACTATTACAAAACCTAGTTAATTAGCGGAAAAGACGAATCCATACATAAACATTATATAATTACACAAATGTATGAGCAGATAGTGCGGTTAACAGAGCATAGTTAATTGTGCCGGTTAAACCTCGCGCTAACCTCGGGATTACCTTCTGGCATTAGGAAAGCGGCAATGAGGCATTGTATGTAAAACCGATAACACGTGAAGCAGTTCCTTAATGTTTGGATTTGAACCTCCGTTTCGAAACAGCCTTTTGTCACGGTCAAATTTTGTTAAAGCTGCTAATACAAACTGTTGAGCTTCACGACACCTTTACATACATTACATCAATGCGTAAGTGCGTGCTAATAAAATAATGTCTTTTTATATGTATACGTTGTCCATCTTGAGAAGCTTTTGTCAGTATATTGCCTTTTTTTTTGTGTTTACGGGGGGAAACTTTCAAAAGGCTACCGGTCTACGGGGGTTAGACCGGGGAGTGTGGGATTCTTACCCACTAAAACCACCCCGGTGGGGTACTGGGTCCTCTTAATAGACCAGCCCAGAACCCCCCTGTGCACCGCCTATTAAGGCACATTCCTGGGGAGACTGTAAACGGGTCTCCCCTGAATCTGTGGTCAGTATATTACCTACCAATTCAATGGATTCCCAAGCAGAGGTCACTTGTCAGTAATTGTCATAGAAGAAGGCGGCTATATTGAGGCGCTTTCTCGCCCAGTGCCTACTTCTAATCTGTATGCACAGTGATGGGAAATGACCACAACATCATTGGCGGTGATACCGCGGGACACAGACAGTTATAATAATTACCATTAGCAACAAAAAGTAAACAAGATAATCAATAGTATAATCTTAACCATATAGGGTGGGATTGTATAGTTTTCACCTACACCTGCGCCGGCGCCGACGAGACGACAACGACGTCTGTTGAGCAGCCTTTGATTGTGCCGATTACTGTGAAGCAATAGTAGAGAGAAGAGATGCTGTGCGATAATATGCCATGTACCGTCTTGAATTTGATTTGGGTACTAACACCAATTTTAATAGACGTACAATATTTCAGTGAAGTACCTCTTATCAGCACCGACTATCGTCAGTCGTACCAAATACGGGTGGAACATAATAATTTACATACCCTACATTATGAAGGCTAGATATACGTTCACCACTTCAAATACCCACCCATTCAACTATTTCTAACACGAATTGCATCACTTTCCGTTAACAAAAAGACTAAATGGTCACGCAATTTACAGCTTAGCTATCGCCTCGCTGGATCTACACAGTTATGCTCCGTCTGATTTCCGGTGGTGACTAAACGTAATCACCGTTCGCATATGTACGAGTTTCACCACTAATGGCTCAGCACTAATAGCCCACTAATCAGACTTTTTACCGAATCAATGCGATTGCGAATAATCGATGCGTAATACTTTAGCGGTCATTCAGTGGAAAGCTCGGCGACCGGCGTATAAGGTTGTAACAGGTTTTATTGCAAAAAAATATAATCCTGGATGAGTGATCCAATCTGTCAGTGGCTGCAATTTTAAGTACTTTTATTGCCAAAATGTCTACTATTACCAAGTCAACGTCAGCATTTTGGCTCTGGAGTCCTTGTTACCTAAATTAACCCTTTACCACTTCTCTGCTTGAATCCTTTTGTAGTCCGTCAATAAGCATATAAAATAGTGCGACTATTGTGTGGTCTGGGCGCCATCGATATGTACACTACATATACGCAGTTTATTGCTTCGTAACTTCCATTTCACCATACAAATCGTTTTGCACGAAGCCGAACATACGACCTATACTTAGCGACAGAAATCGATCGCTCGGCTAGTACACTAAATACAATTTATCAATAATTATCTGTAATTAATACTTTCCCCATATCATGACAGAATATTTGACGTGAACGTGACAGGATAGGCATAGTACATACACTTCTCAGTTTTTGTTTTTAAACCACTATAAAATTTTTACAAGCAATTCGGGGCTCGCTCACGAGCGCGTAACAACCAAACAAGAATACCAGCGGGCACGCAACGCCATTCCATTACCTGACACGCACTTAAGTTATGTGTCATGTGTCAAATAGGTAACAGGGTATATTGTTTGACAAAACCTCTGATTTTAGGTCTCTTTTAGGATAAGAGAACCGCGTCGGCAAGCGTAACGTGGGACGCCCGCCACCTGGCACAGGCAGAGTGAAGACATGCGGAAGGCAGCGACTGGATGAAAAGAACTTATAGATCGGGTTCAGTGGCATTCGCTAAAAGAGACTTACGTAAAAACTGACTAACTGTTCTTGTTGATAATGTTAACAGACAATATCAGAGCATAATCTCTCCAAGTAATTGTTTATTTTATCGATAAAGCCCATGCTGAGTGTAGTGCTGGTTTTATCGACAAAATACATCCGGGACTGCGAACAACTCGAAACTTCACACCGACGCATTTCTTCATTACTTTCTACTACTATTCGTAATGTTTAGTATATGGGCATACCGTTTCACTAGATGGTTATCATCGCATTTTCTATAGTTTTCGTGATTGCTAGTAACAGTACAGAGTAACTTTTACCACACTCAATAAATTAAAGAAATCGATACGTGTGATTGATTATATGACCAAGTATAGACGTCAACATCGTCTATGCGCTTCTTACGTTCACTTTACGTTACTAAAATTATATAAAATATAATAGAAACAAGTTAACTAATAAATTTCTAGCTTAAGCATAGAGCTTTTTTATCTGCAGGAAATGCTTTAGCGAGCTCCAAACCTGTAATCTCCTTGATTTGAATCCAACTGACACTATGACACAGCCTTAACAAATATCCATAAACAGTGACTCGAACCGACCAAATTTTTGTTAATATATAAAATATAGGCATGCCTACATATACTTAAATAACATATTAAAACTAACGTAAATTCTTTGCCGCTCCACTTCCGCAAGTCCACAACCACAAATTGGCCGCAAGCAAAAGTACTCTTTCACAAAAAATACATTAAAGGAAGTAAAAATAAAGAAATCAACTACCGTGAAGAGTATTCAAACAAATATAAATTATTCACTTTCACTTCAAATATAATTATGTGGTTTATAGAACGTTAATTAAACAAATACAATTATAAAACAAGAGCAATTAAATGTTAAGTGACTCAACAAATCATTTCCTCTGTCGACATAACTAGATTAATAATTTCCTGTTTCTTGTTTCAGATGATTCCCGTAATACGGATATGCGCCATTCTGTGGTTGCTCTGCGCCGCACTAGCAGAGGTCACAGAACAGAACACCACAACCACAAAGACAATTAGGACCACAATCCTACCATCGAGAACGACGAGGACAGAACTCAAAGTATCTAGGAGCCTCAACCCTCTTGACACACAAACTCTGAACGTCAGAACTAAGGCAGGACATGTTACACAACTGATCGTTAAGAAAAAAGATAAAACTACAACATACGCGAGTAGCACGTCTCCTACACCAACAACAGTTTCCTTTAGAACCACGGTGTCTAATTTCAATAATACAGAGGATAATAAAAACAAAACTGAGACGAGAGACCAAAGAAAGTTAAACTTTATGGGCACAGTTAACAGCGATCTCGCTGGCTACGACTATTACCTGAACCGCAACAAAAACCCTGAGGAACTGAGTGATGTCAAAGCAGAATATGGCAACTGGTCTCCAGTATCAGTATACCCTGAATCTCATATCCAGGAAGATGGAAAGAAACCTGAAGCGGACCCTGAAACGTTTACATACTACCCTACATATGATAACGATAAAAAAACTGAAAACAAGAAGGTGTATATCACATCCACTAGCCTTTTCGATTACGGCGGGCCTATTAAAAGTTATAGGTTTGATCCACACAACCCGGTAATTAAAAATGATAGGAATCCAGTTTATATTGAAGTTGTAAGCACTAAAGTTTCTGAAGGAGAAGGAAAGTCGTACAGAGTACCAGATCCTGTCGTCGTTAGTTCTGAACCGATGTATCTAAAAAAGGCTGTCGAAAAATTCAATAAACGTGGAAGGTCTATTCTAACACTTGGTGATGATGGTATACCAGAAATTCAAGGTGTAAGAATGCCAGATGACGAATCTGATAAGAAGACCTGGCGCAACGCGAGGGTTGTGAACGGGGAACTGCTTCCTTATCCCGAAGGCTACACACCGCCAAAGGCGATCCCTGAAGCTGACGTGTATCCAGATGTCAACGCCGCAGACCCCGCACAGAGTATTGGGCCATTCACCAAAGCCGACAACTTCGAACCCAAAGACGGTCCTTTTACTAAATTCGATAACATTAAATTCGAAGCGTCTGATAGCGGTCCATACATGACGGGTGACAACCCAACATACTCGTACAAACAGAAAAAAGACAATTATTATCTTAAATCTGGCTACGGTCCTTTTACTAAAGCTGATAATTCGAAAGTTGCAAACTCGAAACTCATAGAGTATATTAAGCAGATTAACGAACAAGAATCCAAACGTGATTATTTTAGTGGACGCAGTTCGAGGTCGCATAATGGTGACATGGAATACGCTGAGAGTCACATCCAGAGACGTATGCTACAACACCCTGGTGAAGTGAGCTTCCCTAACTCAGCACTATACACACCAAAGAATGCAAGACCAGGTTTCGATGAAGGCGTAAGGAATCCTGTCCTACAGTACGCACATCCTGAATTAGGAGTACAACCTGCAAAAGCGACCCGCGATAACGTGGAGAACTACGAAAATAAAGATCGAAAAATTAAATATTACACGAATAACGTTCCGAAAAGCGCTCACCCTTACCCAATGGAACCGGTCAATGGCTACGGCCAGCAACGTTCCCAGACGTCTATTAATGCTAACAAGTACTATGAGGATGAGTACAACAAGTTTTCTTACTACGACCACGGTTACAACCCGAACCAAGCCGCCAGATATCCTTACAACAACTACGCGTACATCAAGCGAGTGCCCGAGCCTTCTCTTTGGAAGAGATTCACAGATTCAATGAAGGATACATTCAATTCCGCTAGTCAGACAGTTCAGCAACTAACAAAACCTATAATGGATCCCATCGCCAAAGTAGCACAACCCGTGTTTGACCCTATTGTGGAGGCCACTCATAAAATTTCGAGTAACTTGGGTCTGTATCCCTCTAATTCTATCCAGTCCCAAAGGTACGCCCAAGACAAGATTGGAGTAGTGGCAGCAGCTTCAGGTGCTCCAGGTATGTTACCTGCTATAGGTCTGATGGCTGGAGGGGCGGCTCTAGGACTTGGAGCGGTTGCTGTAGGCAGACTATTGGATGTAAACCTAATGCGCAGCGCTGGCTTGAGCGAAGAAGACATCCAAGATGAGTTAGAAAAAGAACATAAACGGTCCTTCGGAGGCCCCTACGATATCGACAGGCAAATTCTCAGTACTCAAAAAGTTTACGACGATAACTATAAGATGCCAAGTGAAAATGTGTACGTAGTTATGTCACCGGACGGTGAAACTACTCGTACCAAGCGTGATGTGTTAAACTTTTTCCAAGAGCCAATTTATCAGGGTGTTCGCTTAAGGAGAGTGAAGAGAAAGCACCTCGTCAAGAGATCTTTAAATGAGGACTTGCCAGATGACTTGCAGCATTTAGACGGTTCATCCAGCTCGTCGTCTTCACTGACGTCAGCAGCCATGGACTTAGTGAAGCAAACTGATTGGAGAGACTCTCAGTGTGCAAAGTTCACGTTCTGCAAAGTGTTAACGTCACAACCTTCTGATTCAATCTTCGCGATGGAAAAAAAGATGGAGTCGCTACTAAAGCTGTAAGTAAAAACTACGAGTTCCCTGACATTTTCTCAGCATTGGTAAATTCACAGTATTTATAAACAGTTTACCCCAAAAAGGTGCAACTAACAGAGGAATCTTGCACAACAGCAGTCACGATATTCACTTAAAACCTTTGTGCTGGAAGCCCTTTAGTTGCAATGTTGATAAATACCAATGAGAAATCGTACATTCAATTCAAACATCATCATTAATAATTTTGATTTCACGACGTGATTGCATGAAACTAGACAATTTAAATAAAACAAATAGAAACCATATGTAAAGAAAGATCTTTCCTTTCTTTTCATAGGTACATATCATGTTATCAATAAAAAAATAGATCAGATCAAGGGCTGTAAAAAATTAACGACACATTCTGGTAGGATCAGCTACAGCCATAGGTCCATACATGGAAAGCTTGGTAAAGAAACGACAAAATAATATAAACTTAAAAAACTAGGATTTGATCCAAATAGTTTTAGTTTTGTTGATATGATGCGACCTCCTCAATATTTCGAAATGTCATAAGGCGAGATACTCGCTGACCAGTCTCTAAAATAAACCTATTTAAATTTCAATCGGCTGCACTTGCGTGTCACCTAAGTTCATTACATAAGGACAAGTGAACGGATCCTATTAGAAACTGAGGCCCCGAGAGAAAGTGATGATTCGCCCCATCTGCTGCGCGAGCGTTTGATAGCGACCGATTACTTTATAACGCCACTTTCATCACATACATATCATTATGTTTATCTATTCAGAATAATTCAGGTGAGCAATAGCTCACCTGAATAATACAGCCTATTATTTTAGTCCATTGTTTCTAAGCCTTGGGTGGTCGCGTTCAGTATTGTAGGGGGTTGCAATGTGGTCGCAACTAGAAGAAGTTCAATAAATACCTAAGCTGTATACAAAATATACATTTAATTGTTTTAAAAATTCACCTATAAACTAAGATACCGAAAAAAAGCATCAAGTTCATCGTTTTTACGGTATCGTGGTTTATGGTGAATTTTCGCGGTATTAATTACATTTTTTACTTAACCTTTTTAGCTTTTTAGTGGATCGGGGCATTAAAGACTAAGGTTGAGAAACGACGCTAGTCAAGTTGATGTAACTAAAAACTTATAATATGTAGTGGTATGACCATTGGATTGCCAAGTCGAAGGTCTCGAGTTCGAACCGAAGGCACGAACCTCTGACTTTTCGAATTCATGTGCGTATTAATAATTATCACTCGCTTAAACGGTGAAGGAAAACATCGTGAGGAAACCTGCATACCTTAGAGATTTTTCTCGACGGTTTGTGAAGTCTGCCAACCCGCACTAGGCGAGCGTGGTGGACTATAGCCTTATCCCTCTCAACATGAGAGGAGACCCGTGCCCAGCAGTGGGACAATATATGGGTTGATGATGATGATTATACATAGAGTGATTAATCTCTTTAACTGTCTCATTAGTCTAATAACCGTACGCGTGACCGCTGAGCTAGACATAGCTAGGATTCGATTCCCTGGAATGTAATTTATAGCATGTCAGTTTGATATCATCATCAACCCATATAGTGTCCCACTGCTGGGCATGGGTCTCCTCTCACAATATGAGAGGGATTGGGCTATAGTCCATCACTCTAGCCTAGTGCGGGTTGCCAGACTTCACACACCGTCGAGAAAATCTCTATTAAATTAAAAAAAAAAGTGTATTTTCAACCGTTACATTAGATATGTAATTATTACCCTGTCAAAAGGCATGCAGGTTTCCTCACGATGTTTTCCTTCACCGTTTAAACGAGTGAGGAAAAATTTGATTGCGCGCAGGATTCGAACCTAACTAAACTAACCTTAACTAACTTAACTAGTGATGTTGATAATCGATCAATCGATTATTGATAATGGCTCGAAACAGGTAAAATTATCTTAATTATCTCAAAGGTATACATACATATCTCACTCAAATAACCAATAATAATGAATGAATGAAGCTAAATATTTATTTACCTTTGCTACCTGTCATCTCAATGCTATCCTATTTGTATCCATACAGCCTAAAGAGTGAGAACAGTAACTTGTGACGTCGCAACACATAAAAAGTAAAAATAATAACAAATATCCGACTGCATAGAACAACTTTAAATAATAACTGAGAAGAAAAAAAACATGTCTATATTGTGTTATGTAAATATTGAATAATACACCATTGAAATGTTTCATGGTCGATACAATTCATAAATTCTAATGCGAAACATAGAGGCTTTAACAGTCGGGAATGGGACCGATTAAAAGTTCTAGACCCGATCAAATATCATGGAACTATACTACCGGATTTTCTTTTCAGTTTATAAAGTATTATTAAATACTTATTTATAGTAAAATTTTTGGTTTTTGTTTTAAAGTTCACATTTTACGCAGTAGGTACCTAGGATTTTTTATATTTTATTTATACTTTTTTTACTTCTACACTTTTTGATGATTATTTTTCACAAATTTTGACGACCTCTGTGGTCTAGTGATTTGAGACTGCTGATCACGAGGTCGTGGATTCGATTCCACAGGACACAGATATTTATGTGATGAACATAAGTGTTTGGATTTGTCCGGGTGTTTCATAAACATCATAAGAATTTATTTTAAAAAAGTATAAGCATTATATCCATCGTCTAGTACCCATAGTACAAGCTCTAAAGAGGAGGAGGAAGAACTTTATTTATCACCGCTTTATTACGTTTGTTCCCGTTGAGTTACACCATTTTGTGTCATACTGTTACCCATTGGGAAAAAAATTACCGATTAATAACACTGTAACTCAAAGCCACATTTTTCTTTACCTTTGAGTGACAATGTAACTCAACAGAACGCTGTGTTCCCGTTAAGTAACACCTTTTTGGGTAAAATCGTTGTTGAAATACATTACTGAATTGCACACTAAATTTGCTCATCAAATAAATCAATTGTTATTACTTATATGTATACACTTTCTTGGTCTTCAGATTCGGTATTATTCAGATTTGGTTCTGGCGTTGCGTTGTGTGGTCACAGTTCTAACCTAACCTAACCGATATCTGTATTTTGCTGCTCAATCAGTAATTTTGTCGCTCAATCAGTATTTTTGATGCGCGGTTTATTATATTCCTTAAAAAACATCCTAATCATGTCACAATAAAAATTTAGGGTAGCAGTATTAAATCAAGATGTATTTCAACAACGATTTTACCCAAAAAGGTGTTACTTAACGGGAACACAGCGTTCTGTTGAGTTACATTGTCACTCAAAGGTAAAGAAAAATGTGGCTTTGAGTTACAGTGTTATTAATCGGTAATTTTTTTCCCAATGGGTAACGGTATGACACAAAATGGTGTAACTCAACGGGAACATACTCTTTATTATAAGTACTACAGTATTATGTGAGAATTATTGCTAACCAACTTTACCTAAATCGTTATAGATCTTAAATTTTAAATGGTCACTTAATATGAAAAATGATAAGACATATCTAAAGATGTTTTTCAAATACCTATTCAATGATACCCGACTTAAAATATTGTTCTTGACTTCTTTTTCACAATAAGGCCTAGTTGTTGCTATAACATCGTTTTAATCAATTTTAATTACCTACTGTCATGAGTAGTCATGACACTCGATAAATTAAGACAATCGATTGACGTAAGGATGGCCCACGCATTTGGTCTAACAAAGACAAAGAGTTTCACAAAGGAACCAACATACTTACATACATAGGCTAATAAATACATTACCCTCTTTTGCGTCGCGCAGTGGTGTAAAAAGAAGCGCCAAAGGCCACACCGCCCTCTACTTAAAATAGTTACGAGTGTCGTAGCGAGGCGTAGTTTTCCACCTTGTTTGCGTGGATATAGGCATACCTAACTCAAGTTGTAGATTGATTTACCTACTAATTGCTTTAAGCATAAAACCTAGCTGATCTAGCTTGCCAAAATTTCTGAACTAATCAATATTACAAATTATTAATTCCTACTAGTAGAAGTAATTAAGGAGAATGATTCTTCCCTTTTGAACACACTACTATTTACCTACTATGTCCAATAGCAAATCGGGGTAAGCATGTTTCCCTTCGCCTTCCTTCTTAATTAAATTGACCCTTTGCCAATGACAGACATAGGTACCTAAGCTGTATTTACATTTTTACACCCTTCACACTGGATAAACTAAATATTATAAATACACACAGGTACAGTCTACAAGCGTAAATACCTACTCCTCGAACTTATTCGAAATGGATTTCGTATTCATTTAGAACTTACTTTTATTTAGGTCCGTATTTCCCTTGCAAGCTTAAGCAAATGTGTTGTTGACATTCACCACGTTATCGCTAAACCACAACAAAGCTTGTCGAAACAACTTTTTCAAAACATCAAAACATAAATTTTACTAAAACCGCTAAGCCACGTGACAAAACATTAACACCAGTTACATTAGCATGCATTACGTCTACACTTTCTCTTTCGCTGTCCGTCCGTCCGTCCGTCACGTAACCGATGCGGCGCGGTGCGGCGCGGCGCAGACGCAACCAAACACGACCGTTTTGCTAATAGGTATGTGCGTGCAACGCATGATACGCAAACGAACTGGGGTAGAAATTTTGTGGAATTTATTCAAATTGGGTAAATTTACATGATATTGTGTAGTGACGTGAGATGCTAAGGAATTCATTGTATTTGTTCGCATGAAAGTGTTGAATAGTGAAGAAATATAAATCGCGTGCATGTGCAAAGACAGTTTTGTTTTGTTAATATCATAGTTTTTGTCGATCCGGTTTCAAGAACGATATCTACATATTATTCGACTGTATTAAGAAAGAACACACAGTAGCCCGATTCACGTAATTAAAACCGTAGCGATGTCGCAGCGACTTAATCTTTGAAACAGTTTTCCTATTCACATCCGTGATCGAATCGTTTTCAAATCGTTGAACGGGGTGTAGTTCAAGTATTAGTATTAGTACCTACAGTTATTTTTAAATAGGACGACTTCTAAATCGCTCCGATTGACGGATGTGAATAGGAAAACTGTTTCAACGATTAAGTCGCTGCGACATCGCTACGGTTTTAATTACGTGAATCGGGCTACAGGTAATACAAAGACTCGGATTTCGATACCTACTAATGGTTCTTTGAGCCAAGATAACTAGGTACGGTCTACTTCCAAAATGTGAATAGAAAAATAAAATAACAATAGTAACATTTCTGAAGAAATCAATCTGCATAAAACGGTTAGGTATTAGATAATATTATAATAAATCCGGGTACATGAATACTAACCTAATTGCACTTTTTGGAAAAGCGTAAAGTAGGTACCTAATACAGTTACTGTATAAATACAACTTCAAATATACAGTGCGGAATGTCCGACCCCGACGTAACATCACATAATCGTTATATCACGACCACGAGCGATAGATAAAGCGCACTAAAAAAAACTTCAAGCGCGGCTTTTGCGAATTTGGTGTCAAGAGTTTTAGCGTTGTAACATCGCTGTAGCAACGATGTTTACTATTTTTATTTATTGATCTAAAAATAATACGAGGCTGGTATTCACTGCCTGTTGTATCAGAGACTGCCAAAATACCATGAAGTGACTGAGAAAAAGACGTACCTAGCCTACAAGAACACACCATGAATGTCACATATTCAAACAAAGTAGCAAGAAACTAGCTAGGTACCAAACGTGCACTTACCTTGGTCTGCCGCTGCAATCATTAAGCCTGCTTTCCAGGATGATAAGCCTGGGTTGATTGTTTCTGGGGCAGCAGATTCACGATTAAGTTTAGTCACATCTGAAGGAAACATGAACCACACGCGAGATATAATATTTACCCGAAAAGTCATTTGAAGTATACGAAGCATTTATTATTCATTCTAACCGGACGGCGAAGCGTTCAAAAGAATAAAGCTCGCGCCAATTTTTTAGAAGTACGTACAACAATATTTACCCGAAAAGTCATTCGAAATATACAAAGCATTTATTATTCATTCTAACCGGACGGCGAAGCGTTCAAAAGAATAAAGCTCGCGCCAATTTTTTAGAAGTACGTACAACATAACGCTTGACAACTGACAAGTAGACATGACAGATGCTACTTTTTTTTAATGCCTACTCAGGAATCGTTTCCTTGTCATCATCGATTGCATTGAACTGGTAAATTTCTATTCTAAACTGTAAATGATAACAGTACCTAATCCCTTACCTACATATTATGAACAGGCAGGTATATATTATAACAGTATTGAATATTAATTATACTTATGTAAAGTGTAAAACGCTCCAAACCCTGAACCCTAAATTAACTTTTCACTACTTGCTTTAATTTAGAACTCATATATCCCAAAATAACCACCCGCCCATTTTCATCTGGTTGTCGACGTAGGCCTCTTCTAGTTAACACCACAGAACTTATTGGTTCAAATGAACCTAAACTGCCAAAACATTTTACCAATACTCTAAGCATCACTTTAACCCTAACTGTACCCTAAATTGGCCCCAACCCAACAAATCAATCGCACTTTTGCAACGGCTACAACCGCTGATTTAAAGTAGGTATCCAGTTTTTTGTCTACGTGCACGCTTACAGACGGCTTGCCGCCAAAAAACGTAACATCTTACGTAACGAGGTGCGTTCGGAAACGGTGAAAGTGTTCCGACTACATTCCGAACACAAATATTACATGTTTCGAACTTGTGGAAAACGATTTTAGGTTATAGTTGTATGATTATTCGAAAATAAACATATGTATTAAGTTTTTCAGTAATGATTATGAAACCTTTGACCTTTGTTGGCGTCTCATTAAATGTTATGTATTTTTGTTTTAATTGTATGTATGTAAGGTAGGGTTACATAAATTACCTAAAATATAAGAAAAATTCGAGAACTTGACAGGTAAATAATTGTATTCACAATTTCTAGTGTAGGTAGGAACCTATTATGATTCTAAAAGTATTTTTCAAATCTCATATTCAATATTAGGTATGTGAGCGTGTTAAACAGATCTAATATAATAATTCATTAATTCACAGTTTGATTGTTTACAGTTGACCTACTTAAGTCCTTAGTCTATTGTAAAACTTAAAAAAAATATACCTAGGTATTTTATCCATAGAATAATAATAATATCCAAAGAAGTGTAGTATAGTATAGTACCTATTCATACGGTTTGAAAAATATTCAAACCTCAGTAGATAAATTAACGTAACAGTAGACCGCAGGATAGGGCCCAGAACAGTTCCTTGAGAAATTCTACGCGATACCACTGTTCCACTACCACATCCAGATGCTTCCAGGATCATCTCGCTTGAAAGACTATGCTGCATCCAAAAATTGTGGAGAGCCTTCATTTAAATGTGGCTTATTTTATTCGTATTATGAATATGTTACCTACACCTACAACCATTTAAATATGAAATCAATACCTATATGTTATTTACGAACCATAAATAAAACATCCAAGAAAGGTTATACATAAAGCAATTAGCGAAGTTTTCAAAACCGCAAATCATAAGGTAAAATATTATTGTACAGTCAACAAAAGAGTTTCGTATACAGGTAGCGAACGAAATCTGCATCTTTACACAGATGGTGATTTAAATAATTACCCGTCAAAAGGTTTGATGTGTAGCAGCTTACAATACCTGCGTTTTGACACATATTGCGTGATACATAATTACACAATCTTTAAAAAAAACACGATGTTTAATTAGCTGCCTGTATACCTACTTAACTCTTTTGTCTACCGTACATCATTGTCGATTTAATGACTGTTCTTATGTACCACAACATAAAAGTTAAAGCTTTTAACCTTAGCAAGACCACCCAAGCAGCTATTAAATAAAAGGGAAAATAAACTTAAAAAAAAAAAATTACTAACAAGGCGATGAGGAGGAGTTTCTCGCAGAAATCATAAACCATGGCGGCGTGAAAGCGGAGCTGTGACCACGACTCATTGAGGGATTACCTGCGCTTTGCTTAACTGGGGTGTAAAGTACTCGGCACAGTCTATCAAATTTTTACACTGTGGTACCGGTAAAAGTTGGCAAAAAGGCTCCATTGTCGGTTCTTTGTAATCATTAGCACCAATTGTCGTGGAACCGAAATATTGACGTGAATGCAACACTGCAATGGGATATTGTTATTCAGGTTCATTTTATACGATCTAGAGGTTTAGTTTTATTAAAATACTTATCTATTTACCTAAGAGGATAGGGTAGTTACTGTTAGTAGTATGATTATGGTTGCATCTGCATCTGTTTAGAGATCAGTGTATTCTTATTATTTATATTGTTCTGATATAAATATCTCTACATTCCAGTATCTCCCGCGGCAATGGCGCAAGCGCAGCGGTGGTGGCACATCAGCTTGGTGACGTCATGAAGGCCAGCAGAGACCACGACTGCCATCGCTTCCGATGTGACCTGCACTAGTACTAAGACTTCCTGTTCGACTTATCTGAACGGGGTTTCACTACTAACACACACCTATAAAAATTAATTCAATGATTGTAAACAATATAATTTCACATCTACACCTATTATAAGGTCGATTAATTTTGAGGTAGTAACGTTTAACTGCAAAAAACCTGAGTTAGCTCTCTTATATTACTGGTTTATTACCTATTCAATGAAATATGTAAAGCTTGCTATGAAATACGGAAAACTTAATTTCGCAGCGTTTTATAATTGCGTCAGTATTGCTATTGTTTAAAGAAAAGTCGAATAGCATTATTTATGGAGCAGTTTACTCGCCTAGGATTAAACTAAGTTCGCCTTAATAATAAAAGATGTCTCTAGATATTATTTGTCAACTACTAATGATGAAGGTGGTACAATGATTGTGAAATTAATCACTAAAGTCAAACTCTTTACTGAAAGTTGTATAAGCTCCGTAAACACGTTTTGTATCGATTTTTTTCAAATATTATATGTCAGGCGAAGTTATTATTAGCAGCTTATACCACTTTTATAAGTACAAGAGATAAACAATTGTGTTTAAGATGATACAATATAAAATATGTTCATGATAAGACTATTGCATAAGAATTTTCATGTACTGTATTTTTTATTAGCAATCGTTAAAACATTCTGATCTGAAGAACTGTGATTCGAAACATCTACTGAAGACTTTCATGGATCATTGTGACCAGTGAAGACCAACAAATTATTTATTTTTATTTATTCCCTAATAATTGTAAGTTAGTCATACAATGTTAAGGTTCCGGGGTGAGTGTCACTGTTTATTTAAATAACAATAAATGTACCACATAATAGATTGTAAGAATCTATGTGTTGGACATGATGTATAAATAAACTATGTGACATTTATTGTATATAAATATTACAATACCGAGACGACTATTAATCGCAGTGTCGACTGTAAAATTGCTCGGTGTGAGGCAAAGGCCTTTCACGAACGACTGTACGCCATCAGCCATATAACGCGTCGTTCCTACATCTTGTGTCACTATCAGGTTCACCCGGCTACTTCTCATAATATTCGTATTTATTGTTACCAAATAATTGTCTATAACAAACGGCATTCTATCATAAATTATTTATTGTTTTATTTTAGTTAAATTATTAAAAACTTATTTATATGAACTTTTAAAAGATAGTTCATAATTTAATTGAGTACCTAAATAGGTACTTTTATTTGCTCAGGCACACTGCTGCTATAGTAGATTATCCTGGCTATGTATGATATGTACCGGTCATAAAATAAAAACTAAAATTAGATATAATACTGTATTTCATCGCCGATACATAACGTATTAAATCAAAACTTTCCCTTATTTTAAATATACCAACTATTTTATACTTAATTTAGTTTAATAGATGGCGCTATAAGTTGTACATAATGCTTTTAAAATAATGTAAATTATTTATTTATTTTTGTATGAATTAAATAAAAAATAATTAAAATAAAAACTATTTTATTAAACCTTTGAGTCCGAATGTAAATTCTGGTACCATCGCTATTCGAAAAACAATAATAAAAAATACATTTCGGTTACCTACTTTTTTCCTCTCCGGCAGTGCTCTATTTATTTCAGATCACTTTCTTTTTTTTCTCCTGTAACAAAATTTATGAATTAGGTATTTATCCAGTATCATTAATGAAATAGGTAAAACTACTTTTTACGGATTTTATCGCGGATATTGATATTATTAATCCCGATTTTTCGGGCCCTTTACAGCGTCCATGGTCACTGGTAGTCTACCCGTGACCATGGACGCTGTATATTATTCGCGTAAATGTCAGAAATCAACGGTATCATTAATGTCACTACAAATCTCAATTTGAGTAGGCCTAGTAAGTCATCTGGAGTCCATTATTATAATACGAGGATGGTTATTGATATATAAGGGACCACGAACAAATAAGTTTTGTGATGTGATCGAAAGTTTACATTTGTGACATTGAGGCTAGATCGAAAACTTATTTTAATATATGTACAAAAAAAATTTTACCCTCCGCGGCTTTTTCTGTGATATAGCATTATAGAATAAGGGATATATTCGGAACCTTAAAAGGTTGCGCGGAACTAATGCTTGACTCCCTATATTCGAAATCTTAAGTTATGAAAAGCTTCGGGAATTAAAACCTTAGGCAATAATTCAAAGCACCTATAAAATAAACATAAAAATTGTAAATAAAACCTCACCAGTTTCTTTATCATCGTTACTTCTGTCGGCCGGTTGTCCAGCGGCCTGGTCTCCGCCGCCCCCCACCGGCGTGGGCAGTGGGGCAGACCCGGCCTCCGGTTCGTCAGTACTCATCTTGTTACACTCCAAACACGGCAGGAGTTCCTCTTCCAACATGTACAACTAAGGAGGTAAATACTTACATTATCTTGGAGACAGAAAGAATCAAGTAGTCAGTCAGCTAAAAATGTTCTTAAGATAGTTCGCGTCTTTCATGATCACAAGTATGTACCACCTCGCCGGTGCTGTGCAATAAAAATCTTGCTATTAAAATATAGGACAAATTAATTTCTTGAACTTTTATACATATAATCAGGAAATGTTCACCACATTTTTCAGTTGGAATGGCACGTGTATAGCTAGATGACTTACCTTTCCATCCGTGCCATAGCCGGTGTATCTTTTGGTAGGAGTGGTCAGTATCTGCGAGGCTTCGGCCTTCTCCCGGGTCACGTTGTCAGCCATCAGCGTGTGGGAGCCGCCCACCCACCGGCGACATACGTGGTGCCTGAACGAAGACCTTTGAGTCAAAGATTTAGAATCCAAGGCACGCACCTCTACCTTTTCGAACTCATGTACGTATTGATAATTAATTATCACTCGCTTAATAGGTGAAGGAAAACATCGTGAGGAAACCTGCATTAGAGATTCTCGACGGTGCACCGGTGTGTGAAGTCCAACCCGCACTAGGCTATAGACTATAGACTAAAATCCCTCTAATTCTGTGAGAGGAGACCCGTGCCCAGCAGTGAGACAGTACCTGGGTTGATGATGATGATGATAATTATTGCAAATTTATTACATAAATAAATACATTGCAAAATTAAGATCTGGCAGGCAAATCAGTAAGAAGCAACACCTGGTATCAGGCGGCGGTGACGGGCGCAGGAAAGTGAGGCAGGGTCCGTCCTGGGCGAGCGATGGTGGGCGCAGGGCGGGCAGCGCGTAGGGCTGGTCATGGGCGGCGTCCTGCGGCTCCATGAGCGCCGGCACCAGGCACGAGCCGCACACCGCACCCTTCGCCAGCTTACGCATCAGCACCGCCGCCTGCACACCACACAAACACCAGTTTCAAAAATACAATTAATGAAGTGTGGATAAGTACCTACTAGCACTGTTTGTTAAGTTTTCACGCCTAGACCATTGTTGATGAATTTTGGTGTAGAGTTAGATTGTATCTGGGAGAATGACATAACTTTTGTCTCCTAAAGGTCCCTAATAATACCTACCGCGGACAATAGATAGCATAAGATAAAGTGACGGTGCAGGATAACGCGGCAACACTGGATGCAGCTGCAGTACAGGATGAAGCAGCAAGAAGCTACAACATAAGGTGAAGATGAAGTGATAGGTAATGTAGCTGCAATATGTCCTGTCATTATTAATCAGAGTGTTACCGCTCCAATGACCTAGTGATCTCAAGCGCGGCTACCGGATGCGACCAAGTAAATCGAACAGTGCTACAAGATTTGACTTTGAACTCGATTAGTTGGACATAAACTCGGTCCCTATTACATCGTAACTATACCTAATCTTAATATTAAATCGGACTTATCTGTACAGCCTGCCTGCTTGGATCTGAATCTATCTGAAAACTCCTTTTTTTTTAGTTTATGGATTGGAATGAAAACAAACCTTTGGTTCTCCGAGCATGATAAACAGCTCACGCAGCGTCTGCTGGATACTCCGGAGCTCGTCAGTGGCGTTGTCCTTGATAGCCAGCAGATGTATGATTTCCGCCTTGGCCTCTGCTATGGCGGTCAGGTCTTTAATAGCACCCTGGCATTATACCAATAACTTATAGGCAACTAAACTTAAAATATTCTAGGTACTGAGTATTGTTACTAACATCACTGTAAGCTGATGGCCTCTATGTTATTTATGCTCCCGCTAGGGTACTAAAGAATTCTTCCAATTTTTCAGACGACGTGTGACTGTGGTCTAATGGTAGGAGTGTCCGAGTGACTGCTGATGAATATTTATGTACCTAATGAACATAAGTGTTTGTGTTTGTCTGGGTGTTACTTATGTATTATTATTTGATGAGTCATTATTTCCAAAAAAAGTATATAAGCATTATATCCATTTTCCAGTACCCATTGTACAAGCTCTGCTTATTTTTTTTTTACCTTTATTTGGGAAAATAAACAGTTACACATTAAAGTAATACAAAAACAATTGCAGTGGCAGAGTTAGTAAATGTATAACCAACTACATTCTCCACATATTACAAAGAAGTTAAATAACAAGTACGATGTGTAATTCTTAATAGAATACAGCTGTGGTTAGTATACATATAAAATCTAACATTAATATATCAAATACATTCAAAACGGAAAGAGTATAAAAGTCTAACATCTAAAAATTATGGAACATAATCAGTCACCGTCTTAAGAATGACATTACGAAACTTCCCAGAAGAAACACAGAAGAAGTCTACATTTTGGAAAGTCTTATTATACTGACTAGTAAGGCGTCGCAGAGGCGCCCGCAAGCCCGCATTTGAACGGGTAGAGGTAACGGCGAAGAGGGGTTGCGCGCGCACTCCACGGCTTATGGTTGTTCTAGGCACTACGTAACAAATCTTATTACTAATGTCCACACAATCATATGTGTTGCTACATAAGTCAAATAGAAACATTGTTTCCAAAATAATACGTCTGGATTTAAGATTTTGCAGTTTGTACTTAAATAATAGATCATCATAAGATGCATGATTGCGGAAACAACGGAAATGCATGGTTTTTAGGAATTTCCTTTGGACTTTTTCAATTGCATCTGAATATTTATCATAGAGGGGATTCCAAACCGGGACAGCGTATTCTAACTGTGACCTAATTAACGATTTGTAAAGATATAAATAAGTACTCGGTCGGACAAATTCTGTAGCAGATCTCATTACAAAACCGTACATGCAGAAGGCATTGTTTACAATTTTATCAATATGAAAGTCAAGGTGTAGTTTTTCATCTAGTAGAACTCCAAGATCACGAACTAGGGTTTCCCTTTTAAGTATTACGTTGTTTAAGGAGTAGGGATGCTTAATAATGTTTTTGTTTTTAGTAAAACTAATACAGCAGCACTTAGATAGGCTAAGTTGGAGCTTATTATTGAGACAATACGCATTAAACCTGTCCAGGTCTTCTTGCAGGAGTAAGCAATCCTGTGAATTTCTTATAGGTCAGAAAATTTTGAGATCGTCTGCGTATAGTAATAATTTTGAATTTAAGAAACATTTATTAATATCATTAATAAATATGATGAATAAAAGTGGCCCTAAGATGGAGCCCTGAGGAACTCCAGAAGTAACACCTAGAGTAATTGAATTAGTACCGTTAATTACAACTCTCTGAGTTCTATTAAAAATGTAAGAAGAAAACCATCTTAACAGATCTCCCCTTATACCATTAAATGCGATTTTATTTAAAAGCAACTCATGGTCAACCTTGTCAAAAGCTTTCCGGAAATTGGTATATACTGTATCTACTTGAATGCGGGAATCCATATTGTTAAATAAGTAGTCTACAAAGGTCACTAAATTTGTTGTGGTTGATCTCCTTTTGACGAATCCATGTTGTTGTTGTATTATATTATTGTGTAGTAGGGGGTATACGTTATCATGAACCAGTCGCTCGAAAACCTTTGACAAGGCCGACAATATTGAAATGGGACGATAATTCTCCACGTCTTGTCTAGGTCCTGACTTATAAACGGGGGTTATATTTGCAAGTTTCCATGCCTGAGGAAAGATTCCCTGCGAAATTGATAAATTAAATATAATATGTAATGGTACACACAGATTAAATTGAATTATTTGAATTTATTTTGGGACTAGATCGTGCTTTGTAAAATTTGCCAAATATTTAATATTATTATTATTATTTATTCCGGCATTCCTTCTCAAGCAGAGTAGTTTATTTATTGTAATTAAATTACAATACAAATTATAGTGGAAGACGCGGGACCGGAAGAGAAGGTTTGCAAGTATTCATATACATTCTAAAGGATAGCATCAAAGAATGTCACATTACGATATACTAAGTTGAAAAAGTTTCTCAAGTTATATAACTTGAGAAACTTTATTGTAACTTTTTATAAACTTTTTGTATATCTAAATCTCTCAAGTTTTTAATCTTAATAATTTGTGTTTATACTGACCAGCCACACCCGATCCTGCTTCTTAAACTTTTCGTAACACAAGTCGAGACGTTTCTCGAGCTCAATGCGTGCATGCGCGAAATCGTCTTCATGCAACAGACCGCTCAAGCGAGTGATGTCCGCCTGGTGTTTGACAAATATGAGTATAATATTAATTAAATATATAATAATAAATAAACATAACATACCATCACGCCTGTATTCCCCGAAGGATTAGGTAGAAGTGAATTAATTAATAAATAATGCACATATTTAAGGAAGATTGACGGAGAATTGACGAAAAACCTTAAACCAGATGGATAGATGTAGTGCTTTCTTATGGTGAAGTGCAACATGCCGCTGATGTCAAGGATAAACCGAAGTGGATGAAACAGTTTATACAAATCTTTGAACACATCTTTGAAGAAAATCTTTGAACACATCAAATAGCAACAAGCCCGCCGAAAATAAGGTACTACTTTGTTGGCCTTTGCTTCGCTCCTTGTAATACCGAAACATACACACACAAAAATGTTCCCTACAGCCTACTGGAGATTAGTCCCTAGTTTCACAATCTCATTACAACTCTAACAACACATTAAAGTACAATGATTGGTCACTTTGTCTCTGAGGCCGTCGAGCACTTCGTCGCGATCAGCCTTCTGCTCGCGAAGCATCTCCACACACTCCACCAGGCTCTGCAAATATAACAATTTATTTTTAAATCTTCTAAGAGATATCCATTATTTCGGGAAGAACAAGACTGTTCAAGCTGATCTAAAATATTAAAGAAATTGAACTTTATCTCAATAGGATAACATTCATTTCAAAATAACAGTTGCTGTGTACGATGTTAATTCTTAAAGATCTCTTGTATCGTTGATATACTTTGATCACTTTGTACTGTTTGTAGGTACATAGGTACGTCTAGGTCCAGATACATCTACAGAACCAGTGGCCTGATCCTAAGGTAAGGTAGCACACCTTAGCTTCATTTTCTGCTAATAGACGGTAAAGGATCGGACTCTTGCACTATAAAATAACCTAGTGTATCTCCCTCTGTGTACGTACACATAAAGTAGGCTAAGATTTCCGTTTTTCCTGCGACGCAGGTTCAAAGGTTATTAGTCGTACCGCTTTATTCTAAAAAAGAGCAGAGTAGACAGCTGCGGAATTGCAGAGACAGCTGATTCGATCTAGTGGTGCCCTATTGACATCAAAGTAACAAAGAAAGTTATATTTCTAGGTGATAGGTTTACTCTGCGTTTCGGAATCAGCCCCCTTTTTCCAAATAAATGGGTGAATTTCAACAAGTCCATTAAAATCTTCGTTTCCGTGGATTTTTTTATCTTAAGTTTTATAAACATCATTTGTATCTTATTGTGGAGAAATAAATAAACTTTATTATTATTATTTATTAAACAATTAAAATCGCGTTTACTAAAGTTTTTCATAATGTATGTATTCTTGCTTAATATCTAGCTGATAACTAAGAAAAATAATGAATTATACAAGATTAAAAATTACGTGCCACGGCGATGAAACATGTGTGCACGGCAATGAAACAAGAGTCCACGGCAATGAAAGAAATGTGCTACGGGAATGAAAGAATCAACCACGGAAATGAAAATCCATATAAAACATAATATGTATTTTATATACCTACTTACATGAGTATTATACTTACAATAGAGAGATGATTTAATTTTACTCCATTTGCAGATTTTTCTGCAAAAGGAGTAAAATTAAATCATCTCTATAGTATCTCTATACTATCAGTAAAATTAAACAAAAAAATAATAGAATAAAAGCATAAGTACGATCATTTATTTAAATTCTTTCACACAAAAAAGAAATTAACAAATATGATATACTTACTTTTGTAAAGTATACAGCCTTATTATTATAAACATTGAATTTTTTACCTTTTCTCAATTAAATCTTGTGATAGACGTACAGTAATCGATTCAACAAGTTTACATTCCTTGTTTATGGTTCCCTCTCATGTCATGTAGCAATGAACCATAGACAAGGGGTGTAAACTTGATAAATCCAGCATTCTACATTTAAAAAATCTATTTATAGAATAAAATCAGCCTTTCAAATTTAACATCAAATTAACACTAACAATATAGCTCTGTTAACAGGAATATCACCCTTTAAAGTTCACTCGTCTCATTATTATTAAGTATCTATTAACTTCTATCTTAACTTAGATCACAGGGATATATTTTTTCACTTCACAAAATAATCTCTTCACAAAATTTTCCTCCCCTTTCTCTCCTCTTCAGATAATTTTGGTTTAGGCATCTCAGCATCCTAAAAATTAACAATCCTTTTTGTAATTGACTGTACCTACAGTAAAAAACTCATCAAGTCTTTCATCTTATTGCAGAAGGTTAACTTGACGAGTCCTGTACTGCATTATATTGTATACTAGCTTTTACCCGCGTACGAAACGCGTAGACTTAGTAACAAAATTGTTGTCGGATTGATTTCATGGGATAAAAAGTAAAGAAAAACTATTATTGTACCAAAATTTCACTCAATCATGTAAATAGTTTTCCTATATCGTCAGTAGGTCTCCTACATAAGTTTTCTGGGAAATTCCCACATAGTTTTTGGATAAAATGTAGCCTATTTGTTATATCGATTACATATTGTAAGTATACAACATTTCATTCAAATCCCGTAAGTAGTTGTCCTATATCCGTTTTTCGAGATTTCCGGGATATTCCTACATTTTTCTGGGATTAAAAGTAGCCTATACTTTATTCTCGGCCACATTCTGTTAGTGTACCAAATTTCATGCAAATCGGTTCTACCGGTTTTGCATGATTGAGTAACAAATAAACAAACAAACAAACATCCAAACTTCCACATTTATAATATTAGTATGATATTCGGTACTACCTTCATAACAGGTAAAGATGTTTTCTTTGCCTAATCATACCATGGCGGTGAAAACATAAGCCACGGAAATGAAACACCTGGCCACGGCAATGAAACTAAATTGTTTTAAAAAGGCATGGCAATGAAAATTTTTTCATTGCCGTGTCTTTTTTTTTTCATTGCCATAGCAAATTTTGACCACGGAAACCACGGAAATGAAAGCATGGCGATGACAATCAAGGCAAAAACATATAATAATAATAAGAGAGGCGTGCAATGA
Source organism: Acronicta alni (assembly GCA_964056405.1). Classification (NCBI taxonomy): domain Eukaryota; kingdom Metazoa; phylum Arthropoda; class Insecta; order Lepidoptera; family Noctuidae; genus Acronicta; species Acronicta alni. Next base: position 15,366,678 of record OZ043926.1, on the reverse strand, counting down.
TTGTTGACATTACCGTCCCGCATGACGGGAACCTCGTGAAAGCCGAGAAAGATAAGCAAATCAAGTATCTTGACTTGGCTCGCGAGGTTGTCGACATGTGGGATGTGGACACAGCGATCATTGTACCGATAGTCGTGTCAGCCAATGGCTTAATAGCCACGAGCCTCGATCTACATCTTAGGAGGCTCTCGTTAGGCGGCTGGGTCAAGGGCTTGATCCAGAAAGCAGTACTGCTGGACACGGCTCGTATTGTTAGGAGATTCCTCTCTCTGGAGCCCTGACTGCCGGTAGCTTGGACCCTGTTCCCGATACCGGTGGGCCTCTATTTTTTTTATTTTTAAATGTTTTTGTCTTTTTTATTTTATAAAAATATTTAAAAATGTAATTAGTAAGTATAAAGGAGATAATAATAATAGTTTATTGGCAAACAATTTACAATTTACACAGATGTTGAACTCTGACCCACGCTAAGATTGAACTTGTGTTATGGGTGTCAGGCTCGCATTTTAATGACATTAGGTTTGTAACATTCGAAGAAGCGTGTAGGTACAACAATATAACTATTATATAAATATTTATTTGTCTAATTGATTGTGTGTATGTGTGTGTGTGCATGTGTTTGTGTGTGTGTGTGTGTATGTGTTTGTATGTGAGTGTTAGGGTATGTATATGTGTTTGCTATGTATGTAGTTAACTGTTATGATTGAATAGTAAGTAGCTCTTCAGTCTTCTCATATGTGAGAGTCATTAACCACTTGCTCACTCTTTTTTTGCATTCGAATTTATTTAGAGCGTATATGTTACAGTCCTTATTAACTGCGTTGTATATACGGCTACTAAGTACACGAAAATGTCGTTCTGCCAGTGTTGTTCTATGGCTCTCTGAGGGACATACATTTGTACGTTTGCGTTTTGACTCATCATGGCACTTCCATTGCAGTAATGTATGCTTGTATAGCGTGGTGTTCAGTACAAAGAGCTGTCTCACGGTCATAACATTGCAGTCGCTATACAATTGCGCGGTGCTTGATTGGTAATTTTTAAAAGTCATGACCTTAAGAACAGTTCTCTGTGCCCTTTCTAACTTAATTAGTTTAGTCTTTGCCGCACCACCCCAAACTAAAATCCCATAGGACATCACTGACTGGCAGAGTGATATAACATAAAATAACAAAAAAACTATTTAATTAATCGAGGTAATAAACATTTTACAAATAAAAGAATTGAAATGGCGATCTGTCAAATGTTTAATCAAGATGATAAACTTATTCAAATAGAAAGTTATACCCATCCACGGCGATGAAAGAAAAAATGTCCAGTAACATAAAAATGGAATACTTACATTTATGGCATCAAAACGCAGGCACGTGTGTGAGTCCTTCTCGAGCCCTTAGGCGGCACTAATATGCAACGTTTAGCGCATAGGAGGGAGGAGGCAAGTCGTTAGATAAACTAATATTCTTAAACATGTTTAGGACACGGCGATGAAAGGTAATTCTGGGACAAATGAATTAGTATTAACCGTTCGTTGTTTAAATATTTGAATAAATTTATTTCGTAACAATACTTTAACTATTCACGTATCAAATAAAACTAGGTTTTAATATAAATAACCAATAGATTTTTATCAATGAGGTATCACGAAACAATAGGTGACGTGTGGACAAACACGGCAATGAAAGATTTTGAGTTTCAATTTTTTTTTGGAGTGTTATATACCTGTTTAATAAAATATTTAGTGCTTCACATAGATTACTATTTCACCTAACAAGAAAAAAATGTTAAAGCATTATAACTATGATTTTTAGTACCGATTTCATCGATGACATGCAATTCTTGGTCGCGGGAAATTCACCCAAATCATTGTTAGTCCTTGTGCATTTTTGCAAATTTGTTGAGTGAATAATACATCATCGCCATACCCTAGATGTATGTATTAATGTGAAAAAACAAAAATAACTTGGGACAATTACCGAGAATAAATCCAAACACCGAGCTGATACATACAATTTCATAAAAAAAACTCCGACAACACTTTGTTGGACCTGGTTATTGAACCCAGGACCTCTAGTGTAGCAGTCGCGCGTAGTTATGATCACTAGACCATTGAGTAATAGGTTCTTTAAAATGTAAATATTGTTAAAATGATGCTACTCACTCTAACTTCATCGCTGAGTTCTTTCTGCAGGGCGGTGAGACTCTGGTGCAAGTGCATTGTGTTGTCCAGCTCGATGAGAAGGCTCTCGTAGCGCTCAGTTAACTCCATTAGTGCTGCAAAGGCAATTCAGGCTTCCTCTCCAATTACCAAAACACTGTTCAGCCTCCAGTCATTCATTAGATAATAACTACAAGACACTGGACCAATCATGAGTCATTATTACAGTAACAGGGTTGCGTCCGAACAGTTCCTCAGAGATGGTGGTTCTGAGATGCAATAGTTTCAAACACCTGCTATTGCTTAATAATACGTCTATTTCCTCTCTACCCACCGGCCGTTTCTGCATTGTTGTTGGCCTGTTCCAGCTGAGTGAGGCCTCCCTTCAGGTCGTTCCGCATCTGCAACATCTGCTCTTGAAAGCTCGCCATCTGGAAGGAGTAATATTTGCCAAGCTTTAACTTTCATACGTGCTCGAGAACGTGAGTTTTGTAAGTAAGGCGCCCCTCTAAGGATCGCCGTTGTCTAAGAAGAATATAAATATATATGATATATTTTTATTTTGTACGTGTAATATTTTTTTATTATTAGGTATTCATTTGAGTGCGTTTGGCAGCACCTCCCCTGATGGTAAGTGAGGATGTAGCACGCAAACTCAAATAATGCCTATTCACTCTCAACTTGAAGGTTCCTAATCATATGTATCGGGAAACACAGAAACCGGCAGAGAATTTTCCACGGCCATTCGTATGATAAAGGATGAAGCAAAACACTTCGTTTTTTAATAGACGAGAAAAATTATAATACCTGCGTTGTGAGTCCGGAATCGAAGCCACTGAGTTGTTCGGCGTAGTCAGCAGTCTGCGAGAACAGGTTGGTGATACGTTTATCAAGTTTCAGAGCAATATCCAGTTTATCCGCTGAAAAAACACACTCCTAAACATCTTACTAAATTTGGCAAATATAATGTAGGTATCTGACAAAGCACAAAGGTTTTGATGAGAATGGGCTAGAGGTTATACCAGATCACAAAACAAATGGACCTACCGACTGACTTCGATGTATTAGAAGCTACTTCGGATGAGTGCGTGGCTTTACTAGTCATTGTAGTTATTTCTTTTATCAGATCCTCTTTCATAATTTGTAGAACATCCCTAAGAAAAAAAAAATACTTAATTCATGCTAGATAGATACTAAAACTGCCTTAGAGCGATTGCTACGCTACGCTTGAGGTTATTAAAAATATTATTGGGTTTTTCTATGAAATTCTCAGTAGCACCTCAAAGTTTCGATTTGTGCCCGGTTAATGGCAATAGGACCTAAACATACCGACGGACTGTGGGTGTACATTAGGTGTACTCTACCTCTGCCTTACCAGTAATATACGCGTGATGGTATGTGTAATGTAGGTGTTTGTTATACCCGTATTGTTTGGAAGCTAGACCCTTATTCCCGTAAATATCTCAGTAAATATGTGCTATATAAAGTGGATTGGATCACCTGCCTCAAAATATAAAGAAGCCCTAAAAGAGATCAGAAACATGGAGATTACGACACTAATCCCAGAATTAATGATACGAAAGAGTGCAATAAGTTAACGGCGTAGTACTAATAGATTGCTTAGAAATAGCAGGTTAAAATTTGACCCCAGCTTTTATGGCCCATCTAGTAAATAGATGGGCCACAAAAGTTGGGGTCAAAGTTTCCTTTCTGCTTATACCGAGAACACTGCCCGTTTTCGACAATCCACTTACGGATACAATAACGTATTTGGTGACGAAAGCAAATAATTGATCTAGGAACGCTTACTCCATCTCAGGATGCGTAACTCCGACTGGCACTGCACCTGAACCTGTATTGACAGCTACTGTAGCCCCCGCAACTAGCGAAGCCCTGCCCCCAACGGAGACCCGCGAAGGGGTCCCCGATGTGGCCTCCGTTCCGCCCCGCTTGTAAGTTTCTGGGCGCGAGGATGCGGAAGTGATTGTTGACGTTGCCGTCATCGGGTCTATGGCCACTGACTTCCGTCCAGTTGCGACTGTTCCTGTCACAATTGTAGAAAGACCACCACCGGCAGGCTGAAGTGCAAACATAAATAGCAAAGTCAATTAATATCTACGGGGTATAGAAACATACGTGGACTGACTTGCGGAAGGAAGCGACTGGATGAAAAGAGCTGAAGAGCGGGCTCAGTGACGTTCACTAAGAGAGACCTACATTCAGCAGTGGAAAATACGGGTTGGTGATAATGATGTATTTTTGATTTTTAAAACAGTACTCACCCCAGTACCAGCCTGACTTACAGCGTCTAAAGCGCCGGGTCTGACGGTCGCAGCAGCGGTGGCTGTGGTGCCAGCGGTGGTGCCAGCGGTGGTGCCAGCGGTGGTGCCAGCGGTGGTGCCAGCGACGGCGCTAGCGGCGGCGGCCCTGGCAGCTTGCTGCAGGTCGGCGCGCACGTGCCCGAGGCGGCCGGCCACGTCCTCGGGCAGCGCGCCGGCCGCCGCTAGCTGCGTCAGCAGCCCCGCCATGCGGGTCAGCCCTTCCTCTGCAGCTTGCACGCGCGCATTCAGCTGCAGTCAAAGTCAAAATATTTATTATAATAGGGTACTTAGGTATATCTTTAATTTGCATCTTTTCTTAATATTATATTGCAATATAATATTTTTTTCTTTTGTTTTGTATCTTTCAAACTGTAGGTAACTGTGTTTAAAGTATATTTATTGTCTCAACATTGTTATTAATAAATAAGTAAGGGAAGATGCGGGACAGCCCAACACAAGTATTGTTAATTACTTACTGGTGCTGCCTCATTTTACGTGTTTTGTATAACAATTGGAGATATAATAAACTTTATTATTATTATTATACTGTACTGTTATTAAATTCTTTACTTTTCCTTTATGTCAACATTTTTCTCGAACTGTTTGTACATGTATTTACTCCAAATGAGGTCCTTATCTTATTTATTTATATATACTTTATTGTAGGTACACCAAGTAATTAACTAGGTAATTATACCTATACAGACATTTTGTATTTGAAGACAATAGACACAATGGTGATACGATCCAGGCAACCTTTGTAGATAGAAGAAATCGCTGAAACAACTGTACCAGACAAAAGTAGGATTGTTTACGGTGCAAACAAGAAAAAATTGGGTTAAATTTACACAAAAAAAAACAAAAAAATACGAACAAATACATACTAAATACATACTATACTATACTACTAATGTAGATAAATATAAAAAAACATACATACATTATACCAGTAAATATTACAACATATACACATGTAACCCTGACCCAAAGCCCCGCAACACTGAGTACATAACCGCTCAAATTTACAGTGAACGAGAATGTAAAAAATTAATAAAGGAAATGAAAACATTAGAGAAGGAGAAATGCTAGAGTCCGCAATACTTACGTTAATTGCATTAATTAATTCCAATTAGTTACACTTGGGTCACCTGCATAGCCTGCATCGTCTCGGTGAGCGAGGCGGTTCCTTTGGCCAGGTCCTTACGCAACTTCTCGTTATCCGGCAGCACAGGCATCGGCAATGGTCCTGATACTTTCATCAGCTGGTTCACTGCCTTCTCGAGCATCGCAAACTGGGAGGCCGTCACTACTTCGATACTGCCCACGCGCGCTGGACGCCCATCTATTGTTTGTCCGTTAGAAAATTTGACACATTACTTTGAACACGAAGCGATTGCCATCAGAATTGTCGCATGTGGTGTTTCGAATGACTACCGAGAGGGCTTTACATGCTCTCCGAGGGAAGGAGAGGTCTCCATGTGTTAAGAATGGTCACCCATCCACAGACTGACCGCGGCTAGAGCAGCATAACCTTGCAGGTTAGCATAGTTACAACTTAGCCATGAGCCCCTCAGTCAAACAAACTCCAGGTGATGGAATGAATGTCCCTATGGAAGTACAGGAAGATTCCAAAAAGAATTCCGAACTTAGAAGGTAGTCATCAGGAAATTAAATGAAAAGCAAAAACTATTTGAATTTACTCACCGGGACGAGTGGTTGGGCCTTTTTCGACTGAAAAATATAATTAAAGTTAAGTAAATAATTTTTTAAAATTATATTTTAATACTATCACGATTTAGGTACACTCACCGACAAGTATTTTGTCTTGAGGTCCTTTTCCGCCCTTGCGTTCGGCTTCTGTCGAAATATTTCAGCACGTTAATTACCCATTTTTGATAATTATGGGCATGAACTACATAAAATTATTACCTTTTACAGTAATACTTGTACGAGATCCGTCTCTGCCTACGCCTTTCCCTTGTGATCCCTTTATTAAACAATGAAACACATATTGATAAATATTCCACAATGTACGAACATACGAAAACAAAAAGAACTTCGAACCCTTTTTTGGGTGCGGAAAATACTCAGATCAACGACCGATGAATGATGACGACCTCTGTGGTCTAGCAGCTCGAGTGCTGATCATGGGGTTGTGGGTTCGATTCCCACAGGACACAAATATTTGTGTGGATAAAACATGAGTATTTGTGTTTGTCTGGGTGTTTCTTATGTATTGTAAGTATGTATTTACAAAAAAAAAGTATATAAGTATTATATCCATTGTCTAGTACCCATAGTACAAGCTCTTCTTAGTATGGGACTAGATGGTGTTGTGTAAAATCTCCCAAAAATATTAATATTATTATTAATATTATTTATTTTACTCATAGATCATCTGCCACTTAGGGAGGCGGGGTAATTTCGGTCATATTTTCATGACCAAACAAGGTCACATAGTCATGGCCAAGGGATCTGTGACATTCGGCGGCACGTCCTACATGAAATCATTTTACCAATTGCCTAATTACCTACGACTGCACTTCTACTTTGGATGAAGGTCTAATACTAAATATAATAAGTATATTTATTCCCTTTGTTACAAACATGATAAAGTATGTCTTAACTAAATTACTAACCGCCACTGATTTGCCAGACTCAGGAGTTCCTTTTTTATCTTTATCCGCACCTCTATCTTTGCCTTTTTTTCCTTGTTCTCCGCCTCGGCCACCACCACGTTGATCATCGCGTTCACCCCCACGTTCAGCATCTCGTTGACCTCCTCCCTCAGTACTACGCTCCCCACCACGGTCTTCATCGCGGCGCCCTCCTGTGCCGCCTCGATCCTGACCACGTTCCCCACTTCGCTTATCGCGATCCTTACCTCGACCCCCGCCCCGTTCCCCGTCTCGTTCTCCGCCTCGCTCCGCACCTTGTCCTCCTCGCTCCGCATCCTGTCCTCCTCGCTCATCATCGCGATCCCCACCTCTTCCACCTCGATCGCCCTTTTTTCCCTTATCTCTTTCCTTGGAGCCTTTATCTTTAGAGCTACCCTTATCCGTCCCTCTTTCTTTAGAGCCACCTTTATCCCCTCCTTTTTCTTTAGAGGCCCCTCTATCCCCCTTTTTTTCCTTGGAGCCTTTTTCTGCCCTATCTCTGTCTTTGGTCCCTTCTCTGTCGTCTCGGTACTTTGTAGAAGTCTTATCTCCTCGCTTGCCCTTACCACCTGCACCTCCCTCTTCACCTCTTTCATCTCTATCACCTCCATCATCTCCATCATCTCGATCATCTCTATCATCTCGATCGTATCTACCCGCAGCTTCGTCCTTGCTCGTTGCAGACGAGCTTGGCGTGATTTCTTCTTGCGTATATGTTCCAGTTTCGTAAGTTGCTGGTGACTTTTTCTCTATTCCTAAATCATCTAACTTGATCTCCACACCTTGTTCAAGTAGCCGCATTTGGCGTGCTAAAATATGTAGCACTGTTTGTAGCAGTTTAAAGTTCAATACATTTTGCTGAAATAAAAATTGAGTTTATCTACTTTTTGCTTAACTTTCAGACTAAGTACCTGCAGATAATAAACCCTGTTGGTGCGATAAAAGTTCAGAAAATAGTAGGTATGTATTTATAATGCGCGCTCTCGCTCAAGATCACATATAAAAGCACTCAATGCGCAGATTTATCACTGCAAGTGTTTGGTCACTTGACACCCTGCTACTCACCGCGAGTATGGCATCTAAGCAGATTTAAATCTTTGCATATAGGTACACTGTGAGGCAGTGGCCAAACGGTACGATTAATAATAATTGGTCTAGCCAGGCCTTATTACCTACCCGCAGATACTCATGTAGGTACCTATCCACTTAGTCATTTATACGGTTTTCCCCATTCACGTCTGGATTCCCCGAAGGGTTAAACAGAAGTGTGCTAATTATACAACCAGTTCTCTGCCATGCTTTCCGTTTAATTAAATCAGCAATAGATAAGTTTTAGAAAACGCTTATAAACTTTAAATGCTTTAAACATGTACGCACATCGCCGGTTCCGAATGCTGTATATATGAGATCTTCAACGCTCATGAGGAGTGTTTTGTCGCTCATATTGGGCTCGTCGATAAATTTGCGATATTTCTGCATTTTTACAGATTCCTGCAGATTTCGCAATGTATTTAAAAACCAATTTGAGTACCAAGCAAGGCTAAATAAATCCAAAATCGTTAAAACCGATCTCGTAAAAATTCTTTGATTGATTGGCAGTTTTTTTGTTTTTTTGCTGTCAGTGGTTAATACTGAAAGTTTTAGAATAATTGTCAGCCAGTACCGAAAAATATATTGCAACCTTAGTTGAGCTTGTGTAACATTTATCGCTAACAAACGCAAAATTAACAGCATTAGATATTTCCATTCAATATTTCCTGTCTGTTAGTTTCGCCGACTAACTTTGCCATAGATGTAGGTAAACTTTATAATTTATATGTATTTTACTTTATAATTTATAAAAAAACAGGGTAATAAAATTTTAACTAATTCTTTGAATAGACAAAATCGTTAAGTAACAGCTAAGAGGGCTGGGAGTTTCTTTGCGTTTTTGTCTGATGTCTTATTTGGTAGGGACTACTACTTTTTATAGATATACCTAGGTACATTGTCTGTATTTTTACTATCTCAAAAACTGTTAGGGTGTTCCAGAGCATATAACTTTTGTTGCTAAGTATAAAATACACCAATTAAATAAAAAAATAAATCATTAATATAATTATTACATAGTCTGGGTCTTTGATTATATACTTGTCTAGATGCCACATTGACACGTACAGAACGGCCCAAATAAAGTCTAATAAAATTGGTAGACTCTCTTCTCACTTACGTCAGTGTCATTTGGATCACTTCAGGGTGTGGAGTTCTCGAAAAATAATTAATTATGTCGGTATGTGCTGTCAAATTGTGTCGCAATTATGTGGGAAAACCGTATAATTACACTAAGATCACATTACATCGGTAAGTTTTGTTATTTAACCTCTATTATTTTATGAAAACATGATTTTCCAATTCGTTAATTTGTAGGTTCGACAGATTAGCTGGTGTTGTCAATTTATTACAAGGGAGATTTGGCGAAACTATGGGAGATAAAATGCAAATATCAGTCATCTTTCGATCAGGAGAAAATTTTATTATTTTAATACTTACATAATTTATTTGATCAGTAAATGATAAAAAAATTAAATGTGAAGTGAATGCCTTCACAAAATAAATGAAGTCATTCACTAAATAGTATTTTTGTTAGTTCTTTCTAATATTTTGGGTTTCAGATTTCTTAAGACTGGAGAGACATTATACAGCGGACACGAAATGAAATATAAAAAAAAAACTATTTCGAAAACAAATACAAAGAGATGGATTTTGATCTATAAATTGCTGTATATATTTTTCATTGTATTTTTTGTTTTTATTAAAATAAATAAAACACTAATCTACAAAATAATTACTTTATTCAGCTTATTTCGTTTAACTGCCATCCCATTAAATTATGGAGAAAAGGTAAGTTAATAATTTGGAGCAGGCATCCCTAAACACGCACACCTTGACAGTTTGACTACAATAAGTACACAAGCGGTACTCACACATATCACGCAATTTGGCCCGTTTTCGCGTGTCGTATGTTTGCATTGCTCCATCTAGACAAGTATATAATCAAAGGTCTAGATGTACACTTTTAGTAAGCTTTTATTGTTACACACATCTTTATAGTGCACGTTGTGCTCTTTTATAAGAAATGGGTCACTTGGGCATCTAGTGTGAGAATGTATTTTTTTTTTAACTGTAGTAGTGTGCCTACTCATTGTGAAGATGCAAATAAATAAATAATGTGATACATCTTGGTAAAACATTTATTGAACTCTCAACAGGTAGGTACTATATCCAATATAATAATTATGCTTAGCAGATTAGCTATCATACACGTCCTTATAATGGACCAGATGTTTGTCAGGTATACAAGACTAGCGAGGTGACTAGCTGATCATAGCTTTACTTTCGTAGCTTCGTACGCGTAGCAGTGCAATCTGACTACTTTGGGCTGGAAGTAGCGGTTACTTTATAAATAAAACAACAATATATACACTTTATATTTAATTATTTATTTATAACTTTCGTCTCCTCAACACTTAACGTCACAGAGGTTCAAACAGCAAGTAATACGTTATTATTGCGCATGATTCGTTTGTACAGGACGCCGCTAACTACAGCGAGAACTATCAAAGTAAACATAATACTGAACTCTTATACATTTCCGATACATCAAAATGCTGGTAACACTGATATCGAGACACGAAAAGCGTAAACACTGCAGCTTTTATTTTTTTACTAAAGAAAACATGTTTCTTTGATTAAAACTCTAATAATAACGTGGAATGCAAGAGGGTACTCGATATTATGACTTTTATAAACACGCGAAATACAAACGGGCATAAAATAATTCATTGTTAGTGTATAAATAGTATATATTTTATATAAATAACAACTAATTAACTGCGGAGGCGCCGCGTGTGGTCGGCAGCATTTGTTCGTGTATTTACAAATGGAGAGCTCCGCCGGCCACACCCGCCGGCTCCTTTCAATTTCAACAATTGGAATCACGAATTCTGCATTGAAATACGAGTAATATTTTTAAACCTATACACACTACGTAGACTATAACACAAATAATTACGTCTATTTAGTGTATTAACAATACGCGGTTGCACTGTTGACTGTTAGCCATAGCGACCACGCCAATATGGCTCGTATCGCCTTTCGAATAAAGGTGACAATGGCATGTTTGTGCATTTGGTGGTAGATATGGTCGCGAGTGGCCGCAGTGCTGGCGGCCGACGGCCTCTAGTCCTCGAGGTTCCGGAAGGCGGCGGCCATGTCCTCCAACAGCTGGTCGTAATCTGCCTTGATCTTGGCTTCTCCATCTTTCACGGGGTCCTGGAAACGAAAAAATATGATTTATTTGTTCACTTACAACAACATAATTAGGTAACATTCAATGTTTTTTTTAGGTCTAGCTGTCCAATACAAATTTGAAATGATAGCTTCACTCTTAGAGAGTCCAAAAAACATGTTGGAACCAACTTTTAGTATAATTTCCATACCTTAAACCATTCATTGTGTTCTATAAAAAATAAGATTGTATATTGTAATAACAATATTATTGTCACTAACACTTGAAATTTCAGAAACCATGGCTGGCCATGGCGTCGCCGATGACGTTCCAGGTGACCTTGTTGTCAAATCAAATCAAATACATAGTTTAATGGAACTAGAAGTAAAAAAGTCTAGTTCCAATAAACTATTTGATTTGTCGTATAGTATGTATGTGTATGTGTATGTGCAGGTGTAGTTGTACCTTGAACTTCATGGAGGAGAGCTGGTAGAGCACATTGCCCATGGCATCTCGGATGACGTTCCAGGTGACTTTGTTGTCGGACTGGGCGGTGGACTCCACGGCGTGGCGCGACATGTCGTAGAAGGCGATGATGTTCTTCAGCATGCCCACCGTCTTGTAGAACGGACAGAAGCGATCGTACGCCGAGTAGCTGTGACCAACAAACATGTTCTACACTCCACAGTCTACAGGGAACATACTGGAGCCAACATGCTTAAGGCGCTCCAATTTTCATTTTTGATTGTACGGGTCGCCTCTTGGTAAACGGCAACCGAAGCCTATGTGTAGATGCCAGCAACACTAGTGGTATAACTAACGAGTTGTCATCTTGAGATCTGTTGTAAATTTCATGCACCCAGTAATTTCACTGGCTAAATTGCCTTACAAGCTGTTAGCACATTATTGCTTAGCGGCAGAAATATTTGGCAACGCATTCATACCACCCCAGATGAACTTATAAAATTTAAAGTTAAGGTTATACATTTGTTTACAGTCAGCCAGTCATATTACTATTATTAGTAGTTGATCTAATTAAGATAGCTAAGTGTGCGCACGTTTATTCTCAACAAAAAAGGAATATTGACAAACTTTTTCAGATACACTTATCACCCGCAAATGTCAGATGCCCTCCGATAGGTATTAAATAATTGACTTGTGGTTAGTCTTTTTCGTTTACCTGTTCTGTTGCAGGAAGTCGTCTTTGAGCAGCTTGGCGACCTCGAGGGTGATCTTGTCGGTTTCCGCTAGTGACGCTTTACCGACCAGCTGCACGATTTCTGAAAGGTCCTCCTCTTCTTGAAGAATTTCCTTGACCTGGAAAGGAGCGATGGGTTACAGTATAACTTTAACTGTCATTTGTAGATTCAGAGAAGTTCAAAAGATGGGCCAATTTAATTATAAATACTGCTAGTCAAGTGGTGTTAAACCCAAGGATGTATGTGATTTTTAATTTTGATTTTGGATTTTATTAGCAATAATGTTTTTAAACATTATTTTAGAAGCAATTATATATTTTACATTGTGTCCTGCGACCAAAAAAAGAGTTACGGTAAACCAACCTTAGTCCTAAGGGGCACGAACTCAGTGTAGTTCTTCTCGTAGAAGTCATCGAGCGCGCGCATGTACTTGCTGTAGGAGATGAGCCAGTTGATGGCGGGGAAGTGCTTCCTCTGCGCGAGCTTCTTGTCCAGGCCCCAGAACACCTGCACGATGCCCAGCGTCGCCGCCGTCACCGGGTCCGAGAAGTCTCCGCCAGGCGGCGACACCGCGCCCACGATCGATACCGACCCTACACACACAAACAAACACAAACATACTAACACATACACATACACATACACACTACACACTACACACTACACACTACACACTACTACTATACGCACGGCACGCTATGGTGGCACGATATCATGAAGTTTCGTATTAATTAGTAATTACATTTGAAGGAGCAAATTGCTGTTCTTTATTGTCAATAGTGATCTAACGATACTACTACAAAAAATATATACAATATGTATATGTATTGTGTTCTTTTATTTTCGCTCATTAACGTAACGGCCGTCATAGCGTGCCGCAAGTATAGTTATATCAAAATCTAATCAATATTTACAACTTAGAAGTTACACTGGATTAAGGACCCATTAAACTTAAGCAAGCAATCAAATTTAGTCCTCTAAAGGAAAATACAATACAATAGCATACAATAGTCACTTATCTTAAGAATGGGACGAATTCAAGTCTTCGATTTTATTAGCAAATATAATTATGGTACTATATGCGAAATAAACTTGATTTCGTTAGTCTTACCTTCCCTGTCGGGGTTACCCAGACACTTGACTCTGCCGGCGCGCTCGTAGAAGGAGGCCAGACGAGCTCCCAAGTAGGCGGGGTAGCCGGAATCGGCAGGCATCTCAGCCAGACGACCCGAGATTTCACGAAGAGCCTCGGCCCAACGGGAGGTTGAGTCAGCCATCATGGATACGTTGTAACCCATGTCACGGAAGTACTCGGAAAGTGTGATACCTGCGGGGATGATGATTCTCTTATAAGGGCTATTGCAGACAAACCCTCACAAATTTACTCAATGAATAACTGCCATTTGGTTGTCCATATTTAATTTATTTGTATAGACTCGATGTGGTGTCGTGGTTCGAGTGTCGGAGTACAACTGATCATGAGGGTTCGAATATCGTTAGTCTCGCTAAAACTCAAAAACGGCTTGACCGATTTTGATGATTTATATTCACACGGACCCGGTACGCGGCGATGCAATCGGTTTGCAAGACAATGTCTACCGAGCCCCAACAAATTTATAAAGTGGTAAAATGTCATCTCATCTTATTTTCGGTATAGCACTGTTGTTGCATTTATAAATATGATGTAGAAGTGTTTACCGGTGTAGATGGAGGCCTCTCGGGCGGCGACAGGCATGTTGGATGTGTTGGCGACGAGGGCAGTTCGCTTCATGATGGACTCGGTGACGCCTTCGATCTCCACGGTCAGCTCGGGGAAGTCCCGCAGTACCTCAGACATCTCGTTACCTGTGCATAAACGAACATTACAGAATTGTTTCAAGAAAACACTCAGAGAAATGAAAATTGAAATGAATTATTTTTATGTTTTTGTGTTGTTTTTCAGAAAGCGTTAATAGAACCCGCGACTCAACACCTTCCTATATAAATTCAACGAGTTAACTAGAAGTTTATTTTTATCAAAAATCAAGTTTTTTTACAGTATAGTTGGTCATTATTATTATGGTACTGTGTCCCTTTCAGCATTCCCTTGGTCTGGTGGCGCGGCCAGCGGCTAGTCTAATGCGTAGTAAGTAGTAGTGGTTGGGCTAAACGACTAATATATTGTCTATCTAATCAAAGACTACACAAAATAAGAATACTATGAGCGTAATTGAGAGAATTTCCATGCTGAGCATTAAATTAAACCCTCTAAGAAAATTACCTGTATAATTAATGAACAAATTGTTGAGTTCAATAGACTTCAGATTCATCATACACTTAGTATGTATACGTACCACGTTCTCCGCACCCGACGTAGATGATGACGTCAGAGTTGGAGTACTTGGAGAGCGCCTGTGAGATGACAGTCTTGCCACAACCGAACGCGCCGGGGATGGCCGTCGTACCGCCCTGCACACACCTGCCAAATATACAACATAATTATTACATTTTTTTTTGCTTGGAGATATATACTGTATTTGTCTACTAACAGAACTAGTATATAAGTATTCATAACCCTTTGAAATAATTCTGAATAATCGTTTTTGAAATAAAGTACGTCACATTTGTTATTTATTTTATTTTATCATAAGATTGTTAAAATAGGGGAAGAATTCGGGAGAACTTTTTAGAATTATTTTTTTATTGAAAACTATGATTTTTGTTAAATTTATTTTATCAGAAATAATTTCATTAAAATTTAATTTAACTTAATATTAATATTTTAATTAACATAGGGGTAATAGAAATTTAAGGCTAATCCAAGGTTGATATAATGTATGAAGATTTGTATAGCTTAGTGGTTGAATATAGCCACATAAGTACTGACACTGGGTCATACATGGAGAACATTAATGGTTGTACACTTTTTGGCTTTACGCTATTAAAAAGAAAGTTTATGTTACACCTACATAAACCTTCTTTATGTAGGTGTAGAACTCACGGGAAGAGCGAGTCGAGCACGCGTTGTCCGGTGAGCAGCGGATGGTTGGCGGGGAGCTTCTCAGTGACGGGGCGCGGCTGGCGCACTGGCCACACCTGCAGCATGGAGTACTGCGCCTTCTCACCGTCGAACTCCGTCTCCAGCACCACGTCCTACACACACACACACACACACAACTCAACTCAACTCAACTCAACTCAACTCAACTCACCATCTACCTAATCCATCACTTACGACTAAGTGACTAATTGATTTTATGTTTCTAATTCTAAGTAAATTACTTCTCATTCCTTTAAACCGCTACAATATATACAGAAATAGGTACATGTTTATAATATGAACAACAACTAAAAAAGAAAAATGCTCCAATAACAATATTCAAGAAACAATACTCACAGTGACTTTGTAGTTGCCGGCTGGCGCGATGTATGTGACGGTACCCTTGGCCTTGGGCGGCACCAGCATCTTGTGCTTCACCAATGTGTTCTCATGTACGATACCATACAGGTCTCCGCCCGTGATGTGGGAACCGGTCTGTTGGCGACAGACATAATACAATTGAAAATATTTCTGAACAACTTAAAATTCAAATGCATTTTAAATATAAATAGAAAATCGCAATTTAATAAATCTTTTCTCTTCTTAACCATGGAAGACTTTCTTCTTTTTCTGAGAAGAACTTCTCATTTTAACTATAGAAGATATTTTTTATTTTTTTTAAGATATACTTATTTTCGTCACCTTAACATTGAGGGGGTTGAACTCCCAGCTGACTTCCCTAGCAAGACTGGGCACGTTGACACCCTTGGGGATGTAGATAGACTGGGTCAGCTCATTGATGTCCTTCAGGGGACGCTGGATACCGTCAAAGATTGAGCCCAGGATACCGGGACCCAGCTCCACAGACAGAGGCTTGCCTGTACGGAGTACGGGGTCACCTACTGTTACACCTGATGTTTCTTCGTACACCTGGGTAATATAGTAAAGTTAATCAATTAGCAATAAAGTTGTGACTTGACACAGATAATAGATTTTAAGTGCATGAAACTGGCTTACATAATAATTCTAAAATACCTTTTTTACATGAGGGTATGTTGTTATGCATTTTTTAGATTTCAACAATAATATCGTGCTTAAAGAGTACCCAAGCTTCCAATACCATCATCTCCTTCTTTCATCTTGGCAAAACTTAATGCAGAGTTAAAAAGAATTAGCCAGTCAGCATGATCATAGCACTCACCACTTTTATTTGGACTATATTTTATTTGTCTAAGTAACAAAGACAGTTAACAACCCTGTTCAATTCATGTGTCCAATAGTTTCACAAGATGCTCACCTGAATGGTGGCCATGTCACCCTCAAGACGGATGATCTCACCGACCAGCTCATTGTAACCCACACGCACCAGCTCGTACATAGCCGATCCGGACATTTTCTCCGCCGTTACGACTGTCATAAGAAAAATGCAAGTAATTTTCTAGTGCTATCATTATTGAAGAACTATGGATTTTGTGGAAAATATGTATGACAGCATAGACATGATAGCTCCGAGGACGAAATAAATTACTGCACCAATGTTAAGTGCCCAAGTGGAAATAAATGAAAGTAAATGATAAATGATGATATGATAAATGATATTTATTTCTGTAAATAGATCTTTTAAAGACACTTTTACAAGTCAATAATAAACATTTTTTTTTAAAGCTAGATGGCTCCGGCATTTCCTAGCTGACGACCTCTGAGAAGAAACGCCGAAACAAACTCAGAGAATCATAGTCTCTTTTAAAGTCCAGACATAGAGTAGTGGTAGCAAATATGTGTCTTACAATGTAGGGCAACGTCTGAGATGGCCTTTTGAAGAAAGAGCCATAGCGGCTTTGAGTAGACCAGTCCCAACTGACGGCACGCATGCATCAGTCATTGTGTAGCTCAACCATAATTTAGGGAGCTCAACAATCCGTCGCACGACGATACCAGATCAGAGAAACATTTGCGTAGGCCATATAAAAAAGGCTCAAAGCCACCAGACTGTTCAAAGCTGAGTATGTATATTTAGCCTACAAAGTACTCACATTTACATTGTATTGAGTTAAACATTAATAAATAATAAGAAAAAATATAATCACAGTAATTATTGCAGTAATGTCTGCTAATATCAAAATAATATAAATAATTGTCAGACTTACATGAGAACAATGCAGTTTGATGTGTACTTTCAAATTAATATAGGCTACTAAACAGAAAAATTTAAATAAATAAATAAAGAGATTGCCACTGACAGTAAGAGCTGACCAGCCCCAACAGACGGCACCCGTTCACGAGTATGACGTGTGTATCGGCGTCGTTTGACTCAACCATGTTGTAGGGAATAAAACGACCCGACACGCAACGCCACCATCAGCAGGACATTTTAGTGAGCATGACAAGCTCAGACCGAGCTAGGCAACTGAAGGGCACAATGTAATTTTAAGTCATTTTATTGCTTATCAATATATGCAACATCAATGGCTGCACGACTCTCATACTTTACGATAAATTCATGTTTTTACAATATTAATCTGAATAATATTTCAATTTCAAAAAAATAAATAAAATAAAACAAAGAAATGTCAGAATAATAGAATATTAAAGCATCGAAAGCCTAGTTCATTAGAACAGTTCAATCCCAAGCATATTTGTCATCTGTATAATCTCTTATTGAATAGTATCCTTTAAGACACAATTTCTGCTTAACAATTGATTTAAATTTGTTAAGACTAAGTTTTTGAATGTTGCTTGGGATTTTATTGTAGAAGCGTATACATTGGCATTTGAACGAATTACTTATCTTCTGGAGCCTCGTTGCAGGTACAATAAATTTATTTTTGTTCCTGGTATTAACATTATGTGTATCACTACGTTTTTTAAAGAGATCAATATTCCTCCTATTATTATGAATACCAACAGTAGCCCATTCACTGAAGGATGCGGTACCGTTAACTGAGATCGTCTTGGGTATAAAAGTAGAATCAAATGCATTGCAGTAAGTATTAAAAAATATATCATAAAGTTGATTAGGATCATCATTATATGGCAAAAAATCTAATTTGCTAATAAGTTTATTTTTAAATAATTCCAAGCGACTTGTAGTTTTCGGGTTCACAGTGATATCTTTTATGGCCACATGACAATTTTATTTTTATTATTAACAGTAATCAGCTGTCCGCAGTGGTCAGAATCCAGTAAATTAATAACTTCCTTATGGCGAACTGTTATATTAGTAAAAATATTATCTAAACATGTGGCAGTAGAGGCAGTTATTCTAGTAGGCTCCAGAAATAAGTTTTCCAGGTTGTATGACAGAAAAAGATTTTTTATTTTAGTGCAAACATTTGAATTTTCTAATAAATTTACATTAAAGTCACCACAAACAATGATGGATTTGTTTGACTTACAGGTCTTATGAAGTACTTCATCCATCACCCTTTCAAAACTATCATACAATCCAGATGGAGGTCTGTACACACTTAATACAATAAACTGATCCAATTCCACACAGGCTATTTCAATTGTTCGTTCAACAGAGAGGCCCACAATGTCCCTACGTTCTTTAAATTTAAACTGATTACTAACTAGGATTAATGAGCCACCGTGGATAGCATTCTCTCTGCAAAACGAACTACCAACCTGGTGATTATTGAAATTAAACATGAACTGGTGACTTTTTAACCAATGTTCAGTAATACAAAGAATATCTATTTTATTACAGTTCATAAATAATTCAATTTCTAGTTCTTTATTATTAATCCCTTGAATATTTTGGTGAACCAGGTTGATAATATTTACAATTTTATTACTGTCAGATATGCAAGAGGTTGTCTCTGTTGTCCTAATTTCTAATTTAAATTATTAAACATGTCAACAGATGAAATGTCAGGTAACGGCTCAATAAAGCCAATATGTTTTTTAGCCAGATTCTTGGCTAACGTAACAAAATAATATGATAGAGACATAGCAAGCTGTCTCTTACAATAAGTAGAAAGATAATAGTTATCTTTCGTCAGGTAAAAATATTTGCTAACATAGTTGTTAGTGTCAATAAGATGTAACTTGTCATTATTAATAGATATAGTATGCAATGTTAAGTTTAATTTGTTTTTTAAGTAACTAATGATTAGGTATAGGTATGTCCAAGACAAATGCAAGCTGGGCCCAGCTGGTCATTAATGTCAAAAGCCCGAGAGTAGACGCAGGTAGGTAGCCAACGTGGGTAGAAGCATGTTCTTTCTGTCCCATACCTAGTTTAAAATGGAAAACCTTGCCCACAGTCATCTACTAAGTAAAGACAATCATTATGACCAAGTACTAATAGAACTCTGACTGCTTACAGCATCGTGGAATATTATTGAACCATGTGTAATATCTATAGAATCTGCTGCCAAATAACGCTTAGGGCGCGTACTGATGACGCGACATGTTTCGAGCAAACGCACAATGGTCGCGCTAAATGCTTTGCAGTGTCAGTCCGCGCCCTTACACGTGACGTAACATGCATTATTGTTACGACCAATAAAATATATCGCCTAAATTTTTCATTAACACCTTCTAGCCCATAATTGTCAGACTACATTGAAAATGTAACATGATGTGTTATGTAACATTTGGAATAAAATTAGAAATCATTTAGGTAATATTTTATATTAGAATATAACAACTATGATAGTGATTAGTGGTAATAGAAATGTGTATGCCAAAAATCTCTCTCCCTTACCTCACTGATCCAGTTTGGTCCTACTATCTTTTTTATATCATCAACTCATCTGGTTGCCAGGAGAGAGATCTTTAAATGCTAACGCATTTAAAGAAAGGAGGCTTATTCCCAGCAGTGGGATAATAAAAGCTGAGTATGATGATTATGATTAATGATGAGAGGATATCATGGTTACTAATATATCTAATATTTGGAGCACATACCGGGACCGGATACTGCAAATACATATCCGAACCTCTCCTCATTCTCCTCATTGGCGATCGTCTTCAAACCGCCTTTGGTCGCCATAATGAATGATTAATTCTTTGCCTGAATACATAAAAATAAACAATTAACTATAAAAATTACAAAAATACTAATGTATCTAGTTAAAACTGCCAGTTTCAATAGAAGAGTGGAGGAAGAAATATGAGGTCACTTTCTTTTACAGGTAGCATTGCAGTTGTATTTCTACATATTATTATTATGGAACATCCAAAAAAGATTAGGTAATAAAAAAATAAATATAAGCAAGCTGTATAATAATTTTAATAAGTATAATAAGTAAAAAGATGAAGTTCATATTTGTTTACAGGAGTAAAAGACCAGGTTTTAAAAGATTATTTCATAAAGCCACAATCACATTTGTTAACATACTATAATACCAATAGTAGTGGAGCTTGTTATCTATAGTCAATTTAGTAAATAGCAAACATTAAACTGACACTTACAAACTAGTAGATTGTCCTTGATTCTGCCATTTTTTTTTCAAATAAAATCAGATATGCTTTTAGAACCCTAGTTTATTCAGTATCCATTGTATATTACTATCTTGTCCTAAGGTCCTGAATATTTTATTAGAATTTCATTAAAGTACATAATGATATATTAAAATAAAGAATAGTGATCCTTCCACCACACAAAAATGTTACATTAATATACAAAAAATTTACAAATTTTTAATATCTGTTCCTTTTATAAAATTAATAAAACCGGAAATTACATAACATACCCTTATAGTTAAATGGTAATAAATCAATAGTGTGGTTCCAATGTTACTGATCAGGCTATGATCATAGACTGGTTGATCAGCTGACCAATGATTTTTATCAATGAGCACTGATAAAAACTCTATCATCCATCAATGTCAACTATCAAATTTTTAAGAAAATTCACACTAAAGTATAATGGAAAAATCAAAGCACATTTTTTTTTACTTTTGTCTTTTGTCCTTGATTGGTAGTTTTAGCAGCCACCAATGCAGGACATTTTATTTCTATGCTTTGGCCAAAGATTAAGGTGCAATTTGTTTAGAATATTTTAGACTTATGCCAACTATCTTACTTTTCACTAAGTCATATGACCCAAAGAGGACTCTAAGGATATAGCAGATTAAAGAATGCATAAAAAAGGAGATGAAAAGAGTTACATCAGCTAGGTACACCAAAAAGAACTATAAAATTAAAAAAAGCTCTTAAATTAAGTATAAAATAATATGACCTAATTTTTTATTTGATTTGAATAAAATGTGATTTTTAAAGTTTCTTAGATGTTTCACGACTTAACTCAAACATACATTTCACTGCTAGACCCATAGAAGGATAACATTTTGCTATTCTTCTGCTAATTGGATTCTTGTAAGAAATATAATTTTAAGGGATGGTGATAAAGGAAATACTTGACATTCCTTTGAAAAATGTTAATATGATAGAAACTACTACTATAGGTAGTACAAGAAAGGGTAGTGCAATCAATGGAAATAATTTAAACTGTCAAAAGGAACTGTCCCTGAATGAGCTCAGGTATTATAAATAACCAATTACATTATACTAAGCTCATATGCAACGGCACAAAAGTGCATACTTTCTTTAGATACACGGGCCCAAATAGACTTAGATACAAATCTCTACACCATGTCACATGATATATGGGTGGAAGGATAATTAACCCATTTAATCTGATGTACCTACATATTTGACGACTTTTATATTAAATTGATGCATAAAAGCGTATTAACATCAGTTTAAAACCAAACTACATTTCAGATAAACGAAAAAATTATAATAATGCGTGACATTACATGGTTCTCTAGGAAAACTACCTACTGTGGCAGAACAGGAACAATCTTACCGCAATTTAGGAAGCAAGGAAGATATCCAGAATAAATAGCACATACACCGGCAATAACAAACTAAATAATGTACGAATTAAAATATTTTAAATATAATAAAATTCAACTCACGGGACGAGAAAGATGGAAAAGACGGACCGAGAATGGCGGAGGTTCACAACTTATCACAAGACCAATGATAAAAGTGAAGTCAGCTGACCTAAGTCTATGCCTCATTGTCTATTCCAAGCACTTCATTGATTTTCTGTCACACTACAAAGAAGCGGTGCACACTGTATCAGAAATAATACACACAATTTTGACTCTTCAGTCCTTGGAATTATTGTGAATATTGTATGCGCGTATTTAAAGTTACTAAAAGTTATTTTACCTACTGTTCTTTTTTAGTGGTAGCAATACTACTAACAAAAGAAAATTTATAGATTATATGTAAAAAATATTTTAAGTTGTACTGTAAAGGTAGACTACGGACTAGATTTACAAATAATATTCACACACATAGTTAGTTGAACCTACATCACAACAGTTGAGTAAAGCTTCTTCCGAGTCTAATAAGTTCCAAGGCCAGACCCTCCAGATGTGGCTGAATAACAGTATTTTATTTGAAGCGACTGCCATCAGACCTGCGCAATCCACTGAATAATGTGGTAAAAAAATGTACTGGCGGGTTTATTCACATTAATAACTTGGTATTTATAATATTAAACTTGAAATAATTTTGAAATTAAGATTTCTATAAAAACATCGAAAGTTCACTAAATATAAATATATATATCCATTTTGTTTGAAAAATATTAATGCGAATGGTTTTTGGGAAAGAAATTCATTTTATTTGTTAAAATAATATTTTTTTATTTAATAATATTTACATATTTTTTGTGTATCTAAAATATAATTACCAGGAAAAAAATACTTACCGTGATTACGGATATTTATAACTTTTGTGACAATACGTGGGTTTTGGTGTAAAATGGCTCAAATGCATACAGCACTAATAGTTCGAACCACTGGTTCCACTTCTGCGAAATTGTGTCATCAGCGATCAGCCGCTAAAACGTGACGGAATATAATAAACCGCGTATCAAAAATACTGATTGAGCGACAAAATTACTGATTGAGCACCAAATACAGATATCGGTTAGGTTAGAACTGTGACCACACAAAGCACGAGCCGAGCGAGCGAAGCGAGCGGTGCCGCGGCAGCGGCCGGCGAATGCCAGAACGAAATCTGAATGTTTTGAGTATATATAACAATATTTTGAGGTGACTTTTATAT
This sequence comes from Acronicta alni, assembly GCA_964056405.1. Taxonomy (NCBI): domain Eukaryota; kingdom Metazoa; phylum Arthropoda; class Insecta; order Lepidoptera; family Noctuidae; genus Acronicta; species Acronicta alni. Next base: position 15,342,963 of record OZ043926.1, on the reverse strand, counting down.
AGAAGATATTATTTTGGTGACCATTTATCCATTTTGGTAACCGTTTAGAATTTTTTTGGTAGTAAAATAGGTACTTTTTTGGGCGGTGTTTAAACTTTTTTGGGTGTTGTTTAAACATTCAAAAATACAGTTGTTATAAGAAAAAAAATCTGTGTCGTTATGGAATGCAGAGCTTGTACGGTTCCTGGGAAAGTGGGAACCAAAAACCAAAGAGTTTATGGAATGTAACGTCTCATTCTCATCAACGCCAACGTTTTTTTTATTCTTGAAGTTGACATGACATTGTTACTAATTATTACATACGTCAACTTTTGTCAAATCGACGGGAAAATAACGCATGCGTTTTGCGAAGACAACCGCATCCTTTGTTTTCTAGTTTTCTGTTTTTAACATAATTCGCAAATTTTCAAGTCGTGTAGGACTTGATTAACAAAATAAAACATACTTCATAATTAGTGTTAACCACGAGACTTCTTGTAGCATCATACACGTTGTAAATTTAAATTTTGTTGACAAATTAGATGTACGTTGTCTGAATGACGCGGTGTGTTGGAACGAGTATTATTATTTTATTATACGAATGTTTTTTGCAGGAATAATAAAGATATACAGTTGAGTAAATCGTTGTCTTGGCTACTACGACACGGAGCAGTCCGAGAAGGTTTCAAACTAAGGTGTGATATCGAGTAATTTCTCGCTCATACATAATCCACACAGCTGTATGTACAATACATAAATATAATTGGAATGACAATTTCTATATCTACATTGCGCCGTTTGAACAATCGAAACGGAACATATGAATTAATAGATTATATGAAAATTAATTGAGAGTAGTTCAATATGTAAAAGGTACCATAACAATAATTATATTGGTATATACCTAAACTAGTTTTACCCAATTTGACAATAACAGTGCTCCACGAGGAAATGTTGTGTTGGCAGTGGGGGGACTGACCGTTATACTGCCAACCCAACTATTCCTCTTTCAATACAGGGTCGGCAATGCGCAAGTGATACTCCTGGTGTTGCAAGCATCTATAGGCTATGGTAACCGCTTACCATCTGGTGGGCCATATGCTTGGCAAACAAGCAAACTTAGTAGAAAAAAACCAAAAACATTAGATGGAGGTTCTTTGGGTATATGTTGATACTCCCTTATTTCCTAAGATAAATACGTACAACTAATTATAGACACAAAAAAAAGATTGATTTTAAGTGCTGGTGTACAAATATGTAGGTACTAATCTTAAATCCAGAGATAAATAAAAATCAGTGAATGAAAAATATATTAAAAATTGTCAGATCGGTATCATTAGAATGGATATAGGGCTACCTAGTCTCAAACAGAAAAATACCAGTTGAATAATACTCACAAGGTATTGGTGGCTCAATTTAACTAATAAAGTGAGATATAGAGCTAGATCTTGCAACACAATTGAAGCTGCAGTTAGTTTGTCATAAATTAATAACAAGTACAATGTATTGAATGCATTTATGCAATTTTGGGGTCCACATTAAATTGTTTTACATCATTAGCCACTAACAGTCCACTGCTGGACATCACCTTTCAAATTGTTTACATGCAACAGTATAATCCTCAAAATTCATTCAAATTCATTTTCAGCTCAGAAGGTTATTTAGAAGTAAACAAAATATTACAGCACAAAACATTCAAAGGCAAATACAATACTTTGGACATTGAAAGAGTTGTAAATAACAATGATAAGCAGAGGTTCAAATTAAGACAGAACCCTCACACCAGTTGTCTGGAGATCAAAGCCAATCAAGGACACACCATCAGTGAAGTATCCGACACTGACCTTACACCAATTATAAAGGTAAATGTTCAATTACTTTATCTATAATCTTGTCCCCATCATACTATTATGATTGGGACAAGAGTGGGTCTATACCCACTAGTCTGAGAGTCATCCAGGCACCACTGACTTATGGGAAATCATACTGAGCAAGAGTTACTTTATAATTTATTCTAGTCTATAATGTCATTTATGTCGCATGTCAAATGAGCAGTGGGCTAAATTAAGTACTGAATGGGTCTCACAAAACAGCAGCGGCAGGCCTAGGCGGAGATAGTGGGATGAGCTTGACTTTTTCTGGAAGGATTAGCCCACAGTTCAAGGCTATTCCTTGAAACGTGAGAAGGAAGGAGGTTAGGGAGGCCTTTGCCCTGCAGTGGGATGACAACGGCTAAATAATAATATTATTATAATGCTACCATTCAATGTTCATTTGTTTATAATGAACTGAGTAAATAGTTATTCTTAATTAATGCTTTATCTCTTGATAAAAAAAGGAATCACTAATAATAGGTATACTTAACATTTTTCTGTTTTAGCCCAAATACAACACAGTTATCCATGGCACCTATTTAAAATGCTGGCCACAAATAAAAAATAAAGGCATAAGTCGTATGAAGCGGAACCACATACATTTAGCAAAAGGAACCTTAGATGATGCTTCAGTGACCAGTGGACTGCGACTGGGCGCTGAGGTCCACATATACATAGACCTTGCAAGAGCCTTGGCTGATGGTATCAAATTTTATGAGTCGGAAAATGGTGTTATACTAACTAGTGGAAACAGTAGAGGATATTTGGAACCTAAATACTTTGCAAAAGCAATAAATATTCACACCGGTATGTAACATAAAGGCATCTCACAATTTGTTACTTTGACATATTTTTTTAGTGACACAGTTAATTAAACATAGCCTGTGTTTAATTGTTTGGGGTATATTTTACTGTTACATTACTTATTTTGAATTGCAATAACTTTTAACAATTTGTACTAAATAAAACAACATCCAGGTAGATGAGCTTGTATGGGTGCGAAGGTCTTCGAAAATTCAATTAAATGAGGTTTTTTGTGTCTCAGTTATTCAGTGACATGCATTATATCCTAGATCAGCAGCTCCTAAACTTCTTGGAACTTTGAACACTTATAATATGGAAACAGTCTATAGTGAACATTCATAAACAGTGCTGCAATTTACAGTAGGTAACTCCGAACTATGGAACCCACTTTAGGTATCACTTCACTATAAATCTGTTTGTCAGTCCCAAAAATTTATTAGCGTTAGGTTTAATTTGCTCAGGATAATTAAATAATAGTTTATTTATTGATTTCTGACATTTACGCGAATATTATACATTGAAATAAAACTACTTTTTACGGATTTTATCGCATATATTGATATTATTAATCCCGACGTTTCGGACCCTTTACAGCGTCCATGGTCACGAGTAGACTGAGGTGGTGGGCGTCTTGATGATATAATTACTGACAGCTACCCTTCATTTTTTATTGTTACATGATCAATGACATTTATTACTAATTTTTAATTAAAACTAGATGGAGCCGGCATTTCCTAGCTGACGACCTCTGAGAAGAAACGCCGAAACAAACTCAGAGAATCATGGTCTCTTTTAAAGTAACAATATTCAATGATCATTGAATATTGTTACTGATACTGATAAAATCCGTAAAAAGTAGTTTTAATAGTTTATTAATGTAAGTATAAATAAATACTGTAATTAGCACTGATAAAGACTTTGTTCCTAATGTCTTCCACGTCAAATGACTATCTGCCTCTACAACTAAGTCTATTCAGAAGGCGCACTGCCAACAGACTTTGGTACAGCGATGTTGATGACGCATTTAGAGTTCGACGCGAGTAAATGTTTCAAAGTGAATTTTCGGATACATGGTACTCTCAAAAATCGTGAATTAATATTTTTTTCAACTCGGGCAGAGTTGAAAGAACCCGCGAGGAGAGGTAGGGCAGTGGGAGTAATTCCACTCAAATTGGAGCTGCCCGACTGGGGAAGTACCTCCGCCTTGAGAAAATCGAAGTAAAATAACACTGCTTTGAGCTGTGTTGTGTTTCTATATGAGCAAGGTTGCCAGTGCTCCACGAGGAAACGTTGTGTAGGCAGTGGGGGGACTTTGACCCTTATACTGCCAACCCAACTATTCCTCTTTCAATACAGGGTCGGCAACGCGCAAGTGATACTCCTGGTGTTGCAAGCGTCTATAGGCTACAGTAACCGCTTACCATCAGGTGGGCCGTATGCTTGTTTGTCACCTTAGTAGAATGTTAAAAAAAAAAGGAAAGATTCGACCGCGGGCAGGACCCTGCGGGTCGAATTTTTTCCTTTGCTTAATAACTAAGAACAATAATTATTTTATGCAACAATTCTTTGCTGCTATTTGGTATGAAGTCTCGAGAGCCCGTCTTGATACATTTATTAAATTACGTTGGCGATAGCGTACAATTTGCTCCATATTTAATGTGACCCTGTCGGGGCGTAGTGCGTAGCACATCAAACATTACAGCAAAATAGATAGTCCCTGTATTTTGAACTGAGCCTTCTGCACATTAATGTGTTTATGTTGTGTCACAATTTCGGGAAATTCCCGAGTATAGACATATTAGAGACAACTTCAGTGTGAAGTTCATTTATATTTACATTCGTGTTCTATTAGAAGTAACTACGTATACACAGATACAGTTAGTTGCTGACTATTCAGAATGTGTATCTATAAGTCGACGACGTGTAGACATGGACTGTACTGTGTAGTGTATAGGGTACTTTATTTTTATAACAGTAGTGTTACTGGTTCGTTTGTTTTCCTTTTGGCGGTTCTCAGCTGGTATGTCTAAAATTTTTTTTATATATTTTACCCTAACGTCCACTGTATATTCGCAATATACAATATGATAGAAGTTATTTCAAAAACTTTCAAAGTTATTGAAATAACTTCTATCATAGTTTTGTTAATATGGATATCTCAGGAAAATTTGCGATAACCATATTAATGATATTCTCCCGAATTCCGTTATTTCGAATTTTCTATGTGGAGTTCTCATTGCCGCGGATGGTAACTGCGAGATAAGCTCAGACTCCAGTGAAACGGACGTATCTCTCTCATCTTGTGGCAAGAATTCAATTACCTATCATTTGCGATAAGCGCCGTATTAGCTGTTGATGAAAAGGGAATTTATTAACTTTTTGTTAATAAATTCCCTATATAACAGTGAAATAAATGTTTTAATATATAAGTACTTAAAATATAATTTAATACATAAATTAATAAGAGTAATCGGACCTGTACATGCGCATACAGTAATGGCATTGCTGCTAAGTTGCAAATCAGCGCAATCCGAGTCGGAAATCAGCTGACGTCACCGAGACAGTTTTTACGAGTAGATAGTACTTCGTCACAAGAAAACAGCATAGGTACATACGATTTCGATCGGGTTGTTTGAGCAACTCACTTTTGACTAGGGCTGCTTTAAAACATTTTTGTGAATAAGTGTGGCGTTGCTGATCGTGGAATGTTTGCAATGTGATCAGGTAGCTGCGTTTACCCATGAGCCATGGAGGCAGCATCGCGGGTACAGCCGCTAGCGTCGCCGGTACATCCGGTAGCGTCGCCGGTACATCCGGTAGCGTCGCCGGTACAGCCGCTAGCGTCGCCGTCCGCCGCGTGCTCGCCGAGGCACGCACGCCGCCGCGGCCGCGACCCGCTCGACCAGCAGCCCCCAACGCCGATACAGCATCGCATTCTCGTCTCCGGTGAGTGACTGATACCGTCATCGTGCTCCCTGAGGCACGCATTTATCTCGACCAGCATAATTTTATTTTTACATTTTTTTCTCTTTTTACTCGACTGCGCGAGGAGGCTAATGTGTTTATCAGTCTATGTATGAATGTACTATATTTATTCCTTTGTGGCACTCTAGAGACCAAACGCTTGGGCTGTTTTTCAATTGATTTGTCAAAAAGATTTAAAAAATTTAATAATACCTAATATATTTTTTTTATCTTTGTCAATCTATGTCACTAAAGACATGACAGTACTTAATCAAAATTCAATATGGCTACAACCAGACGCCATATTGTGAAAAGAAATTTTAAGAAAGTTGACGAACTATGTTAATTATCATGGGGTATCATTGAATTTGTCTTGTTCTTTTATTGGAACGAAGTTCCTTATCGCGCGTTGTGAAAGGGGGCTAGACGGAAAAAAATCTTACGAAAAGTTGTCACGACACTTTTTTCGAAATTCAAATATTGTTGACAAGCATTCAAATATTATTGAGTGAATGTCAATATTTGAATTTTGCGCGTTGTGAATTGTTGAGTTTATACAGGTTTTTTTATTTTTAATTATTAAATTTTAATGAAAGGAACTTCGTTCCATCCGGGTGTCCCTTGACACCTCTCAAGTTTTTTTTTCTGTTGGGCTACTACTTTTAATTTTTTAATTTACTTTTTTATCTTCTTATCTGTTCTTATTTATTCTTCTTATTCTTATTTTTTATTAATATAATATATGTATCTTGTTATGTTTATGTATTTTATTAAAATAAAACAACTTTTAACGGATTTTGCCGAGAATATTGCTATAATAATCACGATGTTTAGACCTGTTAATTTTAGTTGGTCCACTGTACCCTCAGTTTAATTAATTCCAGATTAATGTTGCTGCATAAATGGTGTTCAATAAAGATTATTTATTCTTGTCACATCGATTCTAAGTTTACTTTAATAATATCATCTTAATTCTTGTTCTAGGCTACCCAAACTACACACAACCACAAGACCTTCTAGATGTATTCTCAAAATTCGGTAACGTGAGGATAGATAAGTGTAACAATTGGTCGTCAACCCTTACCTACACTACAGAGGAGAGCGTGAAGGCAGCTGTCAACGCCAACAAGCGGCTCCACATCTACGGGCACTACCTCGCGGTGAAGCCGTACTCCGCGAAGGCCGCGGAGGAGTGCCGCCCGACGGTGCAACCCACCACTCCTAAACGAGAGTTCCCTATGAGTAAACAGAAAGGTATATTAAACCCATTGATCGAGATCCGTATCCAATTCTAGCCACTATAATACTGAACCCTAACATTATTCCAAATTTCATGTTTCTAAAACTTATAGTTTTTAAGACTTCACTAATTGATCTGTGAATAAGTGGTATTTCACTTTTTACGTTCATCTTCCGAGCCTTTTTCTCCAACTATGTTGGGGTCGGCTTCCAGCCTAACCAGATGCGGCTGAATATCAGTATTTTATTCGAAGCTACTGCCATCAGACCTCCGTAACCCAATTTCTGGGAAATGCCGATATCATAATAAAAATTGCAGGCAGTTCTGCTTCGTAAATCAGTTTAGCTAGAGTATAGCAGAAAAAAAACAATTCAAGTAGGGACTGGATATTTTCATCAGTAAAATTTCCACAGTAGGTAATCAAACAACCTTGTTATTGATTTTCCCTCAGGAGTAATAATAGAGCCGAAGAAAATCAACCTGTCAGGCGACTTTCACTGCCAGCTGGACAGCATCCTGGCGGCGGTGAGGCTGACGCAGGAGGACGTCAAGTCTCTCAGCCAGCTCTACTCCGACCTCGAGATCGCCTTGCAGTTACTGTGGCCAGGTAACACAACTGTTACGTTACATCTTCAGGTTACAAAATTACGTCAAGTTTTCTTGTGAATGTAATGTTAACATTGTGAACTACAGGCTCTGAGATCAACTATACTCTGTCCAATCGTTAATTCTCTTTTTGACAGATGGAACGTGTTTGTAGCAACGTAACAAATATCGATTATCGATTCGATTATTGACTCGCAATTGATATGTAGTATGGATTACATTTATTTAGTTGTTTAATTTTCGATGTACAGACGCCAGCAGATCAAGTTTTCCAATACTGTCAAATTTTCAAATTGAATATAAACCTTATTATTTTGTATTAAAGTTGAAAATCTATTAACGAAATTTATACCACGAAGGTGGCAAACAAGCTTAAGGCCCACCTGATTGTAAGCTGTTACTGTAGTGGCGTTGTAACACCAGGGGTGTCACTTGCGCATTGTCAACTCTGTAAAATTAAAGAGGAGTAGTTGGGTTGGCAGTGTAAGGGTCAAAGTCCCCCCACTGACAACACAACGTTTACTCGTGGACCACTGGCAACCTTGCTCACCGTAATTCAATTCAATTTCTTTATTTGCATAAAACATGGTATATGAAGCTGTTACAAAGTTATAATTATTTTGATCAATCATGTTTTGCTTATTACAATATAGCATGCAGAAACACAACACAGCTCAAAGCAGTGTTATTTCACTTCGATTTTCTGCAAGGCAGATGTACTTCTTCCCTAGTCGGGCAGATCCAATTTGAGTAGAATTACTCCCACTATGCCCTACCTCTCTAAAATGTTCTCTTGATGGGCTACTTTTAAAAATGATTGTTTAATTTATATATTTTAGTGGTATTTAAGTGAATGCAAGGTGTTTCCTTTCCTGTTTTACCGATGTATAAAACTATAGAAATTATTTTCGATTAATTCTTTAATCAAAACACTACGTACGATAGAATGTAACATCATCAACCCATATACTGCCCCCGTGCTGGGCACGGGTCTCCTCTCATATTGAGAGGGATTAGGCTATAGTCCACCACGCTGGCCTAGTGCGGGTTGGCAGACTTCGCAAACCGTTGAGAATAATCTCTAAGGTATGCAGATTTCCTGACGATGTTTTCCTTCACTGATAGAATGTAGCTATATTTAATATGCATAAAAATTATTCTATTTAGTAAAAACTGATACATTTACGATATTATAGTGTTTTTCTGGAGTTATAAATAAAAAAATTACGTAAGATTTTAAAATATATAATGTAATCTGGAACAGTTGCCTTTGAAGGAACTGTTAATAAGTGAATCACGGATTAGACGAGTATAAGTATTGCAGGTGTAATATATGTAGCTTAGCATGAGGTGACAAACACCTCACAACTTGAAATAACTCACTCACTCTATCAAAATATTTAATTGAGCTCTAGTTGATAAACAATAATAATGTTTATTTGCTCACAGGCTGTAAAGCTGTGCCGTTCGGCTCAATAACAACTGGACTGGGCATCAAGACGAGTGACGCGGACTGCTTCATCAACATTCCGGGCCAGTTCCGGCAACCCAACGGCAACTTTGTGAACAAGGCCAAACGTGTGCTCCTGCAGTACCCCGCCAAGTTTGCGGAGATCCTGGCCATACCCAGAGCCAACACGCCCATCGTCAAGCTGTTCCACATCCCCACCTCCACCAACTGCGACTTGACGTTCAAGACGCCCCTGGGCGCGCAGAACAGCCGCCTCATCGCCTTCCTGCTGCAGTCCGACCCGCGCCTGCTGCCCATGGCCGTGATGATCAAGTACTGGGCCAAGGCGCACGATCTGTCGGGCACCGGCAAGCTGACCAACTACGCGCTCACGCTGATGATCATCTTCTACCTGCAGCAGCCTCCCATGTCCATCCTGCCGGCTGTGGCCTGGCTGCAGCGAGACCCCGCCCACGCTTACGTCGTGGACTACTGGAACACAGGCTTCATGAACGATCCCAAGTTTCTCCCACCTTCCTCAAACACTTCCTCCATCTCGGAGCTGCTCGGCGGATTTTTTGAGTATTACTCAATGTTCAACTTTGACGAGATGGTCATCTGTCCGTACCTCGGCGTTCCCGTTAAAAAAGACATATTCAAAGATACCGAGAGCATACCTATCAACGAGTTCGAACGCTACAAGAGCAACGTCTTAAGTAATTACGTGATGCCGATACGTTGCCAGACGTCAATCTGTGTGCAGGACCCCTTTGAACAGTGTCATAATGTTGCTTCAACTATAACCAGCAAGTTAGCACTAGATATCAAAACATTTTTCAAATTTGCTGCCAACGCATATGAAAAGGAAAAATTGAATATGTGCCAAGAGTTTCTTAAAACTATACTACTGCAAAGACCAAAACTGGTTCGAGGAAAAACACACCCTGAGTACAGAGTCAATTTGTTCCCCAGAATTGTTAATACTATCATCAGCTTTGACTGGAAGTCTGTGGTGAGAGACTTGGTGAAAGAAATATTTGAAAACATATTAAAGATTAAACTTGGCAAGGTTGAAGAGAAGGTCAATCCCGATACGAGAAAGGAGAAAGAAAAATACAGTGGTGTGGTGACAAGGGCTATATGGAAAAGAAAATCATTCTCCAAGCTGTACAGCATCACAAACATGACCTTTGAGGAGAAGCAAGAAAGGATCACACAAGAAGTACTGTGTATTGAGAAAAAAGAAATCAACTTACAGTTTCAATTGACTTTAACTTACTGTCACGATCCCAAGAGCGCAGTGATCTCTATCAGGTTAGGTGCTGGAGACTTGGACTTATTCAGAGAATTTGGCAAGTTCTTTATTTCGGTGATGCAGGACTGGATTACGGAGTTGTTGAAACCACATTCGATGCCCAACTGTAAGGACACTGCAACTAAAATAGCGGAGACATTGGAGAATGAAAACAATGACATAGAAGCAGATTCCGATGACGACGACGAAGAGGAAATACTAATTTTACCAAAATCAAATTATGTTAACGAAAATTCGGTGACAAAGAACATTGAACAAACATTGCCTAAAAATAGTGAAGAGACTGCAAATTCTGTAGAAACATTAACTAATAATACAGAAGAAAGTTTAACGAAAACGGTCGAAAGTTTGACAATAGATGCAGAATCCCCGTCTGCAAATGCTTGCAGCAGTTTAGTTAAAAACGATGTCGCTGAACCTTTAATAAAAAAATCCGCTCACAACGAAACGCCGTCAGACCACGCCAGTGACGTCACCGTTGCATGCACACTTAAGTGACCAGAGACTACGTTCTGTTTTGAGACAGACAGAGCTATTATTTACTTAGTGTAAAAATCGTTCTATCAATAGACATAGTGAATACAAATTATTTTAATATTAAGCTAAGCCACTTACGATTTATTTTTATGCGGTTTGTAGAAATTTTAATTTCGAATATGATTGCTGTTTGATTTTTTACATACCCTACACTAAGTCTGCACAGTGGTAGCAAAAAATATAGAGAGGTATTCCGCCGAGTACCTTTCGTATGAAGATCGCGTCTAGAGCGAAACTAGAATACCGAGTCATACTGTAGCTAAGTAGGCAGAACTCGTGAACCGGGACAAAACAGAAAGGGTATTATAATAAACCATTAGAAAACCTTGTTGGCATCAAACTATAATCATTAAATCTGAAAATCGCTTTCAGTTTTGTCGCGATTCACCCCATTCAACGATTATGCAAACTGCTTAATCTTATTTGTGACTTTCTACAGGCGTAATACCGTAAATCAAGAGATTTACGGTAATGGCATTTTATACTCTATCCACTAAGAAGTGGATAGAGTATAAAATGCCAATATTTAATCAAAATGTAACGTTGCTGCAATCTCGTTCTCTGAATAACCAACCAGTGCCCGGTATATACTTACATACTCTACGTAATTTGTGGAGTATACATACCGGTAATAAGGGCATCATCTCGACATAATTAGAACAACCGGAGGCGATAACATCTATTTAACTTTAAAGTTATTTAGAAAAGGAAAAATTGGACCGCGGGCAGGATTCGAACCTGCGTCTTCTGGTTAGGTACACCAGACGCTATGACCACTAAGCCTCCGCGATACCTACCCGTCATGTCGAATTTTTCCTTCACATACTGAAGTTTTTTGCTTTTCAACCGACACAACTTACTTTACAGTTAGTTCAATGTCGAACGATGCCACCTTACCTTCTAACTATCTTTTTGTCACCATAAAGACGTAAATTCAGTATGTGAAGGAAAAATTCGACATGACGGGTAGGTATCGCGGTGGCTTAGTGGTCATAGCGTCTGGTGTACCTAACCAGAAGACGCAGGTTCGAATCCTGCCCGCGGTCCAATTTTTCCTTTTCTAAATAACTTTAAAATCTTAGCATGGAAAATGCCAAAAATATACAAAAAGATATCTATTTAACTGCGTTAGAGTTAGAATTAGAACCTACACCTCATTTACAACTCAACCTCCGCCTTTTCCAACTATGTTTCGATTGGCTTCTAGTCTAATTATAGGCGCGGGTGAATATCAATAATATACACGAAGCGACTGTCATCAGACCTCCGCAACTCAATTTCTGGATAATATCGATATCCTAAGGATAGACTGTCAGGAGGATTTTTGGGCTTCCGACTACCTACCGATTGTCTTGTGTTCTTATGAAAACCGCCTGGGACAGAGACAGCTTTCATTTATTAAACCTCATCCAAGTTAAGGGAACATGCCTCCCACATAGTATTTTCGATGCTCATATCAGGTTTAATCAATAAACCGCCCACACTCAAAAACTGTAGAATTATAAATCACCTATGGTCACTTAAAAAAAGCGTGAATTGGAACGGAACTTGTCACTAGTCTATTCTTGTCACTTTTACAATTACAATACAGCCATAACCAGTCAAGTCAATCTGTGCCACAGATTCTGTGGTTTATATAATAATTACTACTGCATTACTGATTTATCGTCTCTGCATCACCCCAAGCTTGTCTGGCAGAAAATGCCGTATGGCATTAAGACCGCCTTTGCTTAAAGTGTTAATAAATAAATAAATAGTAATCTAATCACTAATCTGTGGACAACGACTAGTCGGCTACTGTCAAAACAAGCAAAGGAAATACCTGCAAAATAAACAAATTAATTTGTGTTTAGTTTTAAACTTTTCTAGACTAATTCACTTTTTCAAGGGAGTAATATGAATTGGGAAGGTAAGTTTGCTGAATATAATACAGAACCAACCGATCCTTTGCTTCCTTCAATTGCCTTGCAAAACACATAGCATATTACATTTAAATTCTTTTAGTAATAAATTTAGTGTCCCAGTAATTTCTAGCATTTTAGGTACTGTTTGCACACTAAATTGTAAAACAAACCCTTGCCCTCACCCGTGTGAGGCTGTAGATATTTATTTATTAACCTTGTTCCAATGATAATGTTGTTTTATAGTGGACATACTGGATACCTCACAGCTGCAGTTCGAAGGTGACTTTGATGCTCAAGTGCAGGAAATACTGTCTTTTGTAAGACTGACTGCTGACAAGGTACATAACCTAAAGCAATTATTTGATGACTTAGAACATGCATTGCAGCACCTTGCACCAGGTAAATTACAACTATAAGTAGCTTTTAAGTTGTTTTGAAATTTGGCAAATAAAAAGAATAATGCAATACAAATAATGTAAGGAGCACAATGGTTTGTCTGTTTATATTAATTTATGAGTATGTACAATGCATTTCAAATAAGAATAAGAACGTCAATGATCTCAAATGACTGCATTCTGTCAAAAAAGTACAGCCTTCAAAGAAAATTACAGAAAGTTAAAATACAGAAATGATATTAAAATAAAACTAAATTTACTACTTACATTATGTACAAAAAGGATAAAATACATAGACAATGGGTTCACATGTAAGCATCAAGTATTCCTCCACATCGCTGTCATCTGGTAATGTTCCCTGAAAACTGGTCACATTGCCACGTTGAAAGGCAATGCTAATTCTTTGATTCATGAATAAACCAGCCCTCTGGTCACACAAACGGTCAACAAGTCTCTTTGAAATTACACATTAATTTATTATGTTTAGGTATCTAACTAATATTATGTCTTTTGTATCTTGTTTAATATATCCCAGTAGGTACTTTATTATATACCTACATAATTATTTTGATTGACATTACATAGTTACAGTATTCCACAGTCTAACTGATAACACAGTTTTGTGGGGTTTAGGACCGACAGACATCCTGCATGATCCAGCTGTTTAGTTGCAGTATAGATAAATAACCTAGATACCAACTGCAGCGCCATCTGCCGGGCTGATTTGTGAATCTAAACCATCCAGGGTGCCACTCAAACACATACAAAAAAAATCATTCAAATTGGTCCAGCCGTTTAGGAGGAGTTCAGTTACATACACACATACAGTAGAATTATACATATATAAAACGATAATTATATTAATATAATATAATAAATAAATAAGGACTAGTACATAACAGTGCAGTTTAAGGTGGGGTAGGCAAAAAATCTAGAAATTTACTGACATATTTATACATAATTATAAAATAATATTAGGTGTAAGAATTTTGTGTTTTTGAAAGTAAGACTTGCAACTGTCTGTTTGTTCCGTGTTGGTTATTAGGTACTAGCTCTTTTGTAGGGTAAATAGTGAATATCCCGACAAAATGATGTCATAGCTAAACCAAGGGTGGTTTGCAGAATTTTGTGGCCTATTTATTGTTGGAGAAGCAATACAAAAACATTGTAATTTTTTATTTCACTTTCATTCAGTATATCTGATTTCCAATTATGTGTGGGTCTATGGTCAAATCTGGGAGAGTACAAACTACTTACTTCTAATTATTGTTGGTTAAATGTTGAAATGTATATAATAATTATATTGGTTATTATTTTTAGTTAGGTTAAGTTTAGCATTTCATTGGCATGAAGCGTATGACCTACTGCTAATATGTACCTTTTTTTTGGAGGGTCAGTCAGTCATACCTATCCATAATAACAGTTTTATGTCATAACCCTGCAATTCTTTTTATTTTTAGATTTAGCTGCACATAATGTGTATTAATTTTGTAATAATTTGTTACAGGTTGTGACATTCAGCCGTTTGGTTCAGTAGTTACTGGTCTGGGAATAAGAACGAGTGATGTAGACTGTTATGTAGCCCTGCCACCGGGGCAGCAGCCCACCAGGGAACATGTGGTCTATGCCAGGAATATACTTCGACGCTATCACAGGAAGTTTACTCAGATTTTTGCCATAACTAAAGCCAAAGTTCCCATTGTAAAGTTTCTTCATATACCCACTAATTGTTATTGTGATGTCAATTTTAAAAGCCCAATGGGAGTGCAAAACAGTAATTTAATCGCGTTTTTATTGCACTGGGACAAAAGAGTTCTTCCTCTGGCTGTACTCATAAAATACTGGTCGAAGGTACATAAATTCTCAGGGACCAATCTAATGGGAAATTACTCTCTGATTATGATGGTGATATTTTATTTGCAACTGATGAACATTCTGCCGGCCGTGTATGAGCTACAAAAAAATGTGCCCAGCTATATGATTGATAATTGGAACACTGCCTTTGATAATCGCATGTGTAGCAGTGCAAAGAGTTGTGACACTCTGTATGATCTCATGGGCGGGTTTTTCAAGTGCTACAGTACATTCAATTTTAAAGAAGATATGATTTCGCCTTATTTTGGGCGTGTGATAAACAAGAAATGTTTTGAAGATTTAGATAAGGTTCCTGAAGAATTTTCTTTATATAAAGACAATGTTTTAAATAACATATGTAAACCAATAAGCCTCACGCCCACGATTTGCATCCAGGACCCCTTTGAGCATGATAAAAACTTTTTTATGTCTAATAAACTTATGGCGAAAATAGTTTCTCTCTTTCAGTTCGCCTCACAGAAGTATGAGGCGGACCAAGCGGAAAATTTTCTAAGAGCCATCTATACACAAGATCCCAACACTATGCCAATTAACAAAGCAATAACTATCCCGAAACATGTCTTCCACAACAAAGTTAAGAAACCCAATCGTCAAAAAGTTAAGCATGGCGAACAGACTATGTTCCACGCCTGGTTCGCGCAAGTGAACAGCAAGCGCAAGAGACAAAACAAACAATACTGAACTCGTTGTAGGCGAGATACCACCTACCGACATTTTTGTGATGCTTTATATCGTATAAACTATTTGTAATTTGACAAATAGAAATATTTATAAAGATTGATTTTATTTTAATATAATGACACATCTTGGGATCTTCTGTCTGGAGGATTTCAGTCAGTTTATGCTATCACCTACATACCCAGGTGCAGTCTACATTGCGTCAATCATCATTATGTAAGATTAAACATGTACTTACACTAATCAAACAACAATTTAATACTTAAAATATAATTATTCAAATTTATCAGTGACAATAATTAGGGGATTTACCATGGCCATACTTGCTTTAACTGTAAAATGATAAATTTAAATATGAAATCGTTAACTTATAAATTTACGTATGTAGGTACAGAGGCCAGTACATCACGCTACCACAATCTGTCAAATTTCTTTGATTGATTTCATCTTTAATGCAAAATGATAAGGTTCATATTCAATTGGGAAAATTTGACAGTTTTGGATAGCTTGACCTGCTGGCGTCTGTACCATTTTTTCTTCATGTGGTACCTACTTAATGAGTAGCACATAAAAAGTGTTGTTGGATAAACAAACGATTTAACACCCAATATTTCAATAAATATGAGATTTCCATTGGCCCTCCGCCTGCCTTCAATGTTTGAAGAAGGTATTGGCGGTATTGCTGTGCATCACAACTGCGTGCGTGTTGACTGGTGACTGGCTCACAAGTGCGGTTTTTCTTGGATCACTTTCACTCTCACTATTTAAGGCCAGAGGACTTTCATATTTTCAATAGTGTTAGAAGATATAACCGACTAGGTATATAACGGTTAACGAATTAACATCGATTTGGGAAAAAATAATTCGACTGGGCCTCGAGGTAAAGAATAACACATAGGTAGGTAGGTAGGTACCATACCCAGATACGCGTGTAAGACATTTTATTATACTTTGCTGTCGCGCAGGCGGGTAATCACAAACTAATTAGTAGGTAAACATGTTTCAGTTACGCATTTTGGACAAAGCAGCAAATTTAGCATGCTTTAGAACAATCAACAGTATTACAATTTTATTATACCTACTATAGGATTAGAACTCGAGATAAGGTCGTTTAGTTGAGAATAAAATGAAGAGATGTAATAGGTACCTACGTACATACTTGGTACCTAGAACGTAATAAATCTCTCTAGTATTTTTATAAGTATTCAGCAGTCCGTTGTGTGTAAGTAAGTTTTTTAACAAGTGTAGGTACCTACAATGGTTTTGATAGCAGGTTATGATATGTCAGCTTTATGCGGTGAGTGATACCATACAAAATGTTGATAGACAATTTTATGCTTAGGTGTGCTCAATCGTTGCTCACAAAATTATTCTTGTTTCTAGTGTTAATGGCAGTGCTGTTGCTACGCGTTAATAGCGTCCTGGCTGCTGAGCTTTGTCTGGTGGGAGACTTCGACGCTCAGCTGCAAAACATAATACAAAGCCAGACGATGACGTCGCAGGGGACTGCTCACATATTAGTACTACTGAGTGACGTGCGGAAAACACTCATGAATCACTGGAAAGGTGGGTATTAATTACTTAGAGGAACGTTTATTTCAAGGAATACAATGAACAAAATGTAAATTATTTCATTTAAATTTACAGATGTCCGAGTATCCCTGTTTGGCTCGCTCCTTATAGGATTAGGCACCAAAGCAAGCGATATCGACTTGTTCGTGCAGACGCCGAACTCGAATGGTTCCTTGATAGCGGATATATCAAATTTGTTTCAACAAGAACCGGCTCTGTATTCACATCTGAACATATCAACTGCGTTCACGAACCCAGTTTTAACCTTCTACCACATTCCCACGCAAACATACTGTGATATTATAGACGAACGTACGAATGGTTTTGACTCCAGCAAAATCTTTCAATATTATTTCAATTTAGACAAGAGGAATAAAACGCTGGGGTTGTTTTTAAAATTTTGGTCGAAAGTTCACGATATTATTGGGTCTCACAAGAACCTAACCAAGCTTCAAAACTATACGTTGTATACATTGATTATATTCTTTTTACAACAAAAGGACATGGTGCCTTCCGGTTTTATATTACAAGGCCCTTTGGAAAGTGCCGAAAATCACTTCACCAACAGTTGGAGTTGGGACGGCAGTTTCAACAAATTGCCCCACCGTGCAACGAATATAGATAACTTATACAAACTCTTGCGCGGGTTCTTCGAATACTATAGTGAGTTAAATTTTCAAGACTACATCGTGTCGCCTTTTGCTGGACGTCTTATAGACAGACGTAGCTTCATGGATGTGAAGAGTATCCCTCAGGAATTTTCATTATACAAAACATTTCTAACAAACCACTTTATTGCACCGCTTGTTCTGGACTCCGAGATGTGCATTCAAGATATTTTCGAACATAACATTAATATTGTGACCAGTGTCGGACGTGAAGAGGTTTCGACATTCATATCGCTCGTTAAGTATGCGGCTAAGATGTACAATGAACTTCCAAGTGACCGCTTTCTCGGAGCAATACTTACTCCCACTCAAGACGAAATAATCAAAAGGAAGGGGATCGATACAATAAGACATTCTAATGATTATATACATAATAGCTGTATTAATGTTACTCTAATAAACGATTAATTTACGCCAATTTTTTTAAAAATAACAGAAATATCCAAAATAAAGCATAACAAGTTAGGTAAGCGACTGACCCGGTAATATTTAGACTATTTTACCACCTTTTAACTACTAATTCATTCCTTACCCCGTACATCCTTGTTTCACAAATCTTATTCCCGTTAATGTAAAAAGCTCTTATCAAGCAACTTTATATGCAGTCTCAAATCTGTTGAAAACAATAGTACCTATATTCAAATGAAAAAGGAACTTCATGCAGGTATTAACAAATTTAACCATTTCCATTGCGTCTGTACCTGATAAGATAAAATTATCTGCTGATGATGGTTTAGAAGAAGCACCTATCTACGGCTATGTTAGTTTTGCAAAATTAAATGTCAAGTATATGTAGGTACCTGGTATGGCACCCCGTGAAACGCCTATTTGCAGAAACAGTCCTGATATACCAACTTGTTCGTCACGTAATGCATACTATATTTTTTATGTCTTACCTATATTTCGAATCAGGACTATGGCTAGTCGAAATCGACAAATTGACGTTTTTATAGATCTCTATATAAATACAGATAAAAATAACTACTAGATTGTTGTAACATGTATTTTGTGTGTGTTTATTTATTGTAATGGTACTTTAACTAGAACATGTTCTTTATAATTATTGGCACTTGCATACAACGATACTGGATGTCCATTTTACGAATAAGTAGGTACCTACATTACTGATATATATAAGTTTAACAGCAACATAAATATGTTGAGTTAACCTTTGACCGTTGTTAAGTTGAAACAATTTTCTTGGTTTGTTGTTTCATCAGTAGCACTATTATGGTCTTTAAATGCATGGTTGTGTTGATTTAAAGTTAAAATAGCTCTAATGAATTCATTACTTGGGACGTCATCGAACAATTTTGATGCCATCTTTATGAGATATTTTAACTTTAAAGAATACACCTGTGTTAGCCGTTTTGCAGTGTTTAATAAGTGTTGTAACGAGTCTTGAATACACAAAGCAGTGTATATGTTTAATTTATTTTTTATTCTAAGTTGCAGCTCGTGTCTTAATTGTGTCTTGTACAAAGTATACTCCTTAGGAAACTTTTTAATGTCAACAAAAGCTTTTCTGCTTAAAGGACGACCAGCAAATGGTGCCACGATGTAGTCTTGGAAGTTAAATTCGCTGTAATATTTGAAGAACCCGCCCAACAGTTGATATACATTCTCTGTATTCGTTGTATGGTAAGGTAACTCATTGAAATCATAATTCCATTTGTCGATATAGTAAGTGGGCGATTCAATTTGCAACTTAAAAACCGGTGGGGCCATGTTCTTTTGTTGCAAATAAAAAATAATTAGTAAGTATACAGCATAACTGGGAAGTCCGGACATACTTGTTAGTCCGTTGACTACGAACCACATTTTTATAATTATCCCCAAGGCTTTGAATCTCTTGTCTAGCCTGAAGTAGTATCTGATAAGTTTACTGTTGTAGACGCCAGTGTCGCCAAACTTGAACGTGACGTCCACCCACAGCTGTAGCGGAATGTGATAAAATTTGAAAAGTGTGAAGCGCTCCATATCTTTTTTACTTATTTGGGAATACAGTGAATGTTGTGACTTGAATAACTTCTCCGTCTCTTCTAATACGTACGGCATATCTTCTGGAGACGTATAGTTTTGTATCTGTACATAGCAGTCGATGTCACTTGTTTTTAAACCTAGTCCTGTAATCAGGGAGCCGAAGGGAAACACCGCCAAGTCTGCAAACAGGAATATACTTCAGGCTCGGTTTATAAATGCATAACCAGTTTATGAACGAATAATTTCAGATGTAAAGACAGGTTATGTCAAAACAATAGGTACCTACTTATCAAGAAACCCAAAACACGGGCTCGATTGTAAAATCTGTCTGTGTGTCTGTTTATTTGTTACATTTTCACGGCTAAAGCGCTGAGACAATTTTGATGAATTTTGATGCTATACGTACAGGTTGGACTTTGGAGGAGGTAGACTAATTTACTTTTATCTGTAAAATGTCCTTTGGGATGCAAGTGCAAACCGCGGGTATCAGATAAATAAATAAATATTTTGGGACATTTACACAGCACCACCTAGTCCCAAACTAAGAAGAACTTATTATGGGTACTAGACAATGGATATAATACTTACATACTTTTTTTTATATATACTTAAAATAACTACTTATGAAACACCCAGACAAACACAAATACTCGTGTTTTACCTACACAAATAATGTAGGCCTACCTGGCCACCGTTTGTTGAAGGTGGACATCATGTCGTCTAGTACTCGAGTCATTTTAGCGATATCGCTCTGAGTCAGCA
Source organism: Acronicta alni (assembly GCA_964056405.1). NCBI lineage: Eukaryota > Metazoa > Arthropoda > Insecta > Lepidoptera > Noctuidae > Acronicta > Acronicta alni. Next base: position 15,322,357 of record OZ043926.1, on the reverse strand, counting down.
CATATGTTCGCAGTATGTGTTGCAGCTGGGAGTCAAAGTCCCCCGCGAGGCACAGCTCGTCTGCTACAACTCCGCTAAACACGCAAACCATCACTCCAGCTATGGTCACTACAAAAAGAACTAAGCAGTTACACAATTAGGAAATTTATATTATTTTATAAAATGCAGTTAATCAATCTTACCTAGTAAATTAAACATGTTTATGTAACGTTTGAGTTACGAAGGCATGATGCACTACGAAAAGAAATGCCTAGAATATTACGCAAGTACCTATAAGTAGGTATTTTTATAAATTTACAATTTTACACTTTAAAGTCTATATTATTTTATTTGAATTACATATATAATCGCATTATGTACAGTAAGTTAGTGCATTTATATGATTAACTGCCAAATAGAGCATAAAGATAAAAATAAGTTGTCAAAACACTCTTGCTATAGCTACAGCCAGGTACTCTTGCTAAATTAGTAATTAGCGAGTGATATTCGGTATGTATTCGGAAATATATTGCGCAGGTGAGTCCTTCTTATTCTATAAACACGGTGAATATTCCATGCTAAGATTTTAAAGTTATTTAGCAAAATTCAGAATGTGAAGGCAAAAGTCGACATGACGGGTAGGTATCGCGGTGGCTTAGTGGTCATAGCGTCTGGTGTACCTAATCAGAAGACGCAGGTTCGAAACCTGCCCCTTTTCCTTTGCTAAATAACTTTAGTATCTGTATATTGTTGTGAAAAAGAAATGCCGACTGAACTATAGCTTTAAAAAATGTTAAAACCTTGAATTATAAAAGTGTCTTCTAAGATCTATTTACAGAAACAAATATAATTTATCTGTTTAAATGGTTTTATGCAAATGAAGCTAATTTGATAGACTTACCGGAGCAAGTGCGGCTTTACCTTGCAGAAGATTGATAGGCGTAGCTAGAGGTACCTACCTAGTTATTATAGGTTGTAATTGTTATGTTGTGAAGTGGTGACGGCAGTGTTGTTAGCGTGGGTGGTGCCGGCGCTGCAGGGCGAGGAGCTGTGCCTGCGGGGCTCGTTCGAGGCGCAGGCGCGGGCCCTGCGGCGCCGCGTCATGTTGGCGCCCAGGGACCGCGCCAAGGCCGAGCGCCTGTTCCAAGACTTGCGCAACACGCTGCGGCGCCGGTGGAAAGGTATGACATATAAATGTACAAATGGCCAATTAATTATAAATTAACGAACGTCGAGAACGTTTATACTAGTGGGTTTCTAGGTAGTGAGTCGGGTACTATTCGAACACGTGGACATACTTCGATGGAACCATGGCAGGAATAATACCAGGTATTCTCTTCACGTGGCGTGACAGCTAGATCACACTCGATTGGTACGCAGACGCACTGACGTCATGGACAGTCTGACGTTTAGGTTATACAGGCTGTTACAAAACTATCCGTAAAGCCGAGAGGAGGTTAAATGGGGCCTCATAACGAGTCCATTCACAATATTTAAGAACCGTAGTAACGCTGTATAACATACCCCAAAAAAAGGAAAACAACAAAAAAAATAAATGAAAAATAGAAAAACTATTACAGTAGACAATTATTAGGTAAAATAGGTACGTAGGCCTTTCTGTTAAATAATCTGGTTCCCTGACATGACAGCTGACAAAATTTTTGGCTTTGATAATCAATTATATTTTTTACGGGGTATTTTGTAACACGTATTACCGTGACAAGGTAATGGTCGTTTATTCCTTCCAACCATTTGTATCTTTGACAGTTCGACAATTCTAATCAAATATCGATGTGTTACTGACTTACTGCTGATCCTAATGTGATACCGATTCGATTTCTAATAACAATCGACGTAATTATAGCCTAATCCCTCTCAATATGAGAGGAGACCCGTGCCCAGCAGTGTGACAGTATATGGGTTGTGAATGAAGAAATTTTAATCGATTTAACACATTACTTTATTTTTGCTCAACATTTTGTATTGTATTTTAAACTCAGCTACATTTTTAAATTAATATACATATTTTACATATAAAAGTGTGCAAAGCCTTGTGATATGGCCATTGGTCTGCCAAATCAAAGGTCTCGAGTTTTGAATCCAAGGCGCATCATCAACCTATGTGAGGTTTTTAATTGTGTAGCAGTAGATACCTACTGCCACAAAATTGCCAAAACCTCACAACCTAAACATAAGTAGACATTAGGTTAGGTTGCTAAAAACCTACCAACGCAAACAGTACTAGTCATGGGGCAGAATCCACCAAATTTTAAGCTAGTGGACACTGGTCCACTAAAATCTATTTAGTTGGGCAAAATCGTCTGCGAACTTTAAGGCGGTCTTAGGCTAAGGCTTAGTGGGGAAAAGTGGGATAATAGGAAGGTACCTAAAAACCACACTTGCCCTGTAGACAAGGGATCCGTGAAATTTGCCACGACCATGACAAGTAGTAAATAGCTTAGTCCTTCTCATTCTGAGAGGAGACCTGTGCCCAGCAGTGGGACAGTATACGAGTTTATAATGAATGTTACTAATAATTGGACCAAGTTGCCATTAAAAAAAAGACAAATTTATTTATTATTATTTATAGAATTTTCAACCGATTTTTGATTTACAGACGTTGAAGTATATCCCTACGGGTCTCTCGTCACTGGAGTAGCTATAAAGGCGAGTGACGCTGACTGCAGTTTCAAAATACCCAACGATAGAGCGATGTCAGAAATTGAATTGATAGCAGAGGCAACGAAACTGTTTAGAGCACAACCCGACCTGTACTCACAGGTTATGCTATTCAACAGTAGCGCACTTATTACCGTGTACCACAACCCGACAGGCCGCTACTGTGACCTCAGTTATTCCAATAAAAAAGCGATCAGCAGTAGTAGAGTTTTCAGCTACTTTATCAAATTGGACGAAAGGATACCGCCTCTTGTTTCTATTTTAAAATATTGGGCCAAAATCCATCAAATCACAGGACCTGAAGTGCTCTCAAACTTTGGTTTGTACTCGTTAATTATGTTCTATTTACAACAGAAGAAAATTGGACCTCCCATTAGTGTTTTGCAAAAAAAATTTCGCAATAAAGTCGATGTTAGATGGAACCTAAGTTTCAACGAAATACCGTTCATTATAAAGAACACAGAGAGTCTTTATGAACTCTTGGGTGGGTTCTTCAAATACTACAGTGAATTTGACTTTAAAGAGTATATAGTTTCGCCATTTGTTGGCCGCCCTGTGCACAGACGTGAATTTGCGGACATTAAGAATGTTCCCCCTGAATTTTCTTTGTACAAGGCTTTTATGCGTAAACGTCTTAAACGACCGCTTAATATAACAACAGAAATATGTATTCAAGAGCCATTTGAACATAATAGAAATCCAGCAAAACGAATTGAACACGAAAATGCGTCCAGAATGTTTTCTCATATTAATTTTTGCGCAAAAATGTTTAAAGAACTAAAGAGTGACCAGTTTCTGAGATCTATACTTATCAAGGATATACATAACGAAAAATATTTTAACCCGAAGAAGGTTGTATTGGATAAGATAAGGAAACTGAAAGAATGCATTAATAGAACAATAAATTAGTCATCGCATCCACTACACCTACTATCACACCAAAATATAATTAATTGATTATCTCAATAAATAAATAGCAAAATGTTAATAAACAACTTTTATTTGAATTTCTTACAGGGTGTTTAGCGTTCTAGATCTCATAATAACTTTTGTAGGGATTAAAAATGTGTTCCTTAATCAGAGATATACAAGATACCTTAAATAAAGTATCTGGAATACAAAATGCAAAATACTTTTAAATTAAGTATTTCAGATACCAGATGCAAATAACTTTCTGGAATGGTATTTGAAATACTAGATATAAAATACGTATCTTTCAAATACTTTTTATAGATAAAATACTTTAGCAAAATAACAAAAAATTTTTAAATGAATATTTTACTGTAGTAATTTTTTATATATAAAATACTTTTGTAAAAAAAAATTTTTTTTTAATGAAAGTTTATTTTTTTACATGTAAGTAAATCGCGTTGATCGCGCAAACGTGACAACAAAATTAAGTTTAAATTGAAGTTTAGTAAACAGTTTATAACACATTTTTCTTCGATGAGGCCTCATGCCCCGAAATGAGAATTAATGTCACCTAAGATGTCTGTCACCATATCTATTACTAAAAGTATTTTAACAAACATAGTATCTACAAAATACTAAGATACCAAACAAAAGGTTAATATGTTCTGATACAAAAAATAGTATTTAAATGCGTCTTTCCCTACTATGAGTTTATTGTACTTATTTTTACTATTACACAATATTGTCGGCACTATAGGTCTATTGTAAGGAACCATCTGTCTTAAAACAATTTTGTACTATGTATGACTGTTTGATGCCAAAATAAAAAAAAAAAAAAAAAAAAAAAAAGGTATTTAAATACAAGATACAAAATGAATTTTAAAAAGTTAGATACAAGATGAAAATACGTATTTTGTATCTGTATTTCAGATACTTGTATCTTAGATAAGTTACATCTCTGTCCTTAATAATAATTAAATATTTAAACATCGATCTTGTTTTTAACTTCTGAAGTAAGATGAGCTAAGCAAGAAGTGTGAAGCCTTTATCAACTAACAATGCGTTTTTGTTAAAATGTATAACCACCATTCTTTCTATATTTAATTCAATTTAATCACTTCAACCATTTCGAAACCTTATACCGAACACGAGATTATGTTATAAATATTATAATCTTATGTAATTTATATCTATTTATTAATATAAAATTATTATCTGTACAAACTACATAGTTTAAAGTGAGGTTTATGTGCGAGGTATTTTGGAATGAGTATTTAGTAAATAACTATGCTACTTCGTACATTTATTTATTTATTTATTTATTTATTTAGTCAAACTCATACCATCTTTACAAGATAAACACCTAATGCGACAGTACAGCCAATACATACAATATTAAATATGAAGTTTTCAGTTAATTACTTAATTACCATAGCAAATTACCGCTAGTCCTATTCTGTTAAATTCACTCAAAGTACAAATGAATAGGTCTGATTTGTTGTGTATGAGATTGAGAATGCGAAGAGCGCGAGTCAGAGGCGATTCCTTGAGTAGGTTTGTTCTCGCCCTCGGCACTTCCAGCAGTGGTGGCCTAAGTCGCCGCCAAACATATCTGTTAGGGACACACAGCCACAACAACTCCAACAAAGCTGCATTAAAAAGCTTTCCTCGCAGTACTTTAAAAATGTAAAGCACGAGAGCAAGTTCCCTTCGAACCCTAAGTTCATTATATCCCACCATGCCTAAAATAAACAAGGTGGGATACATTAGAGGAAAGAAGGGATAAACACCATAATATTTCAAATACAAATATCTAATAAATTTGTTCTGCACTCGCTCTAACATCAAACTATATTTAGTTTCATGTGGAGACCAGATGACTGCGTTGTATTCCAATTGGCTTCTTACTAAGGCATTATAAAGCGCTATGATTGTCTTAATGTTGGAAAATTTTTTAGCCCTACGTAGTAAAAATCCTAAATTTCTGTACGCTTTTTTACAGACTTTAACAATATGGTCCTTAAATGTCAGTTCAGTATTTACTGTCACTCCCAAGTCTTTTACCTCAGACACACGGTCTAAGGGGGTATTGTTAATTCTGTAAACGTATTGCAGTGGAGTTCGAGATCGTGAGAAACTGATTACCACACATTTCGAGTTATTAAATTCCAAAAGGTTGTCCTGACTCCATTTCGTTACCCTGTTAATGTCGTTTTGTAATTTCAAGCAATCATCTAAATTACGTACGGGGAGATAAAGCTTAAGGTCGTCAGCAAATAGTAAACATTTGGCATGTAGTACCACCTTCGGCAGATCATTTATCAGTAATATAAATTCGAGAGGTCCGAGGTTGCTTCCCTGACTTACTCCTGATAGTGTTAAATATGGTTCAGAGCTGTGATTGGCGTATTCTACATATTGCCGCCTATCTCTCATGTAGCTTGCAAAAAATCTCAATAAATGCGGAGTGAAACCAATAGCTGCCAGTTTTTCAAGTAGAACGTCACTATTAACCAGGTCGAAAGCTTTCCTAAAATCAAAATAAGCAGCGTCAACCTGTTCCCCTCCATCTACTACAGGCAAGATGTCCGCTACGTATGAAAGTAGATTACTGGTGGTACTTTTACCCGGTCGGAAACCGTGCTGCGCTTCCGATAGCTGTGCGCTTATCTGTGAAAATATTGCTTTCTGAATAGAAGACTCAAATAATTTCGCCGGGGTAGACAGCACTGCTACCGGTCTGTATCCTTCCACCGTTTGTCCGGAACCTCCTTTTGGAACAGGTACTACTCGAGTAATCTTCCATTGCTCTGGAAATACTGCCCTATTGAGACAAAGGTTGAAAATATGTAATAACGGGTAGGCCAGAACAGATCGACAATCCTTGAAGATATAAGGTGGAATGCCGTCTGGCCCCGTGGATTTTGTGGGCTTAAGTTTTTGAAGGGCATGTTGTACCTCCCCCAAATGTAGTTGCTCCAGATGGACCCGTGCGCCTTCATTTATGCCCCCAGCTACGCCTACTGCAGACTCCACACTAAGTTTCGCCCTTTGTGTGCTGTATACAGAATGAAAGTATTCCGCAAACTCCTTAGCACATTCGTCGTCAGAAAGTACCTCCCCATTTTTTAATATTATTTTTGGTGCACGACTTATTTTATTCGATTTAATATAATTCCAAAACGATCTGGGGTTTTCGAGGAACTGATTTTGAAGACGTTCTTGGTACTGTATATGAGCCATTTCTATCTGTTTTTTAACCTTCGCCCTACACTTAGAAAATGCTACGTAGTCATTACTTGCCTTGCTTAATTTATAATTTTTATGAAGAACAGATTTTAATTTAATGTCGCGAATAATTTCCAATGTGTACCACTCGGGGTAATTGTACTTCGAGTTTACACAACTTCGCCTTTTCTTTGGAACGCAGTCATCTATAATTTCGTTAACTTTATCATAAAAAAAATTTAGGCTTGCATCTAACTCTAAATTATAAATGGGGGTCCAGTCAATGGCGCCTATTCGTGAATATAGTGAGAAAAAGTTAGCCTTGTTAAAATTCCATTGCAACTTTTCCTCTCTCTTTACATTTAGTGGCGGTGTGTGCGACAGAAATGCTTGTGATTGTGATGCATTGTAACGATGCAGCGGGCCACATAGACATACTGTCACCTCGAGTGGAGGATGATTCCTATCCACACTTACCAACGGTGAGTCGGCTAAGCGCACCCTCACGCACTCGACCTCAGCAAAAGTACTAAGTACCAAGTCAAGAATACGATTATTGCAGTTACCTATTTTATTACCTTGAGTGAACCCACAGTATGACTGAAAGAATTCGTAGTAATTAGTCACATATGAAGAACTGGAATATAAGTTAAAATCTCCTACTACAATTACTTCACTATAGCGGTTACAAAATTCTTCAATTATCTTAAACAATAACATATATTCGTTGTCACTACTACTCGGCGGAATGTAAACAACGCAACATAGAAATAAAAATCTATACCCATGATATACCGCCGCACAAACCAGTTCGAAGACTCGCTCATCTATGTTGACGTCACACGGCACCGGTACTCGTCGCAGCTGTAGTCGCTGTGTGGCCACGAGACACGCGCCGCCTTGTTTACGTCCATCCATCCGATCGCACCTCAAAATGGTATAATCAGGTGGAGCTAATTCCGCATCATGTATAGATGAGTTGCAGCCTGTTTCTGTGATGGCAAAGAGATCTGATGATGATGAGGCCACACTGGAGTAAAATTCATCTAATTTAGTGCGAAGACCCGCTACATTCTGATAGAAAATTTCGATTTGGTTGGGGTTATGGTTTACTGGTTGGTCTGCGAAACCATATCCATTCACAAAATTCTATATTTACCGGCCAGTTTTCCGGTAGACACAAAGTATCATATTTGCTTTCTGGAACACCTATAATGAAAGAGGAATAATCCCTCTCTGTTTTATGTTTTATTTGGTCTACCATTACAGGAATGCCGTTGCCACAGATATTCTTAACATGTTTTTCTATGCTTTCGGCCGTGGTTTCCTTTTGCAAACGCCAAACGTGTAAATACTTTTTCTTTTCCATTCCCTGTATTTCAGAATGACCAGTGTTTCCTCCTTTTCTCACTTCTTTAAGGCGGTACCTATTTTTTTTCTTATAAACTACGTCCGACCATTCTTCTTTATTTTCCTTATTACTACTGTCCTGCGTAATTGTATCATTTTCTATAGTGCTTTTTATTTCTTCAATACTTGTTTCCTCAAACTTTTCTTGAGTCTCTAGTGGATCATGCAGTTCTGTGGCCACAGATTTTTTTTCCAATACTGCTTTGTCTACTATTTTACTTTGTATACTTCTACTGTTTTTTTCTTTCACCAATACATTTTCAGGTTTTGTGGCCACACACCTATTTGTCGACATGGCTTTGTTGACATTTTTTTCTTGATTTACCTGCACTGTCTTTGCATAAGATACTTTTTGCCGTTCAGACATTAGGATAGGTCCCATCGTATCCTTCACCTGGCAAGCTTCCATTTGCTTGTTTTTTTCTACTAAAACTCTAACTTGTGATTCTAGACTTTCAACTTTATCCGCTTTTTCTTTAACTACCTTCAGTATGGTTTTTAATTCTTGCAACTCAGTTTCCGTTGTAGTGAATCTTTGTTGTAGGATAGAATATTCTCTTACTTGGGCATCCATTCGCATTTTCATCTCTGCACGAAACTCAAGAAGCTCCTGTAGGATTCTACTGTCGTCCAATATAGGCACTTCGTTGGGATTGTGACGACTGCCGCGGCAGGTATTTACGTTACTGCTCGGTGTGAATGTTTTGTTCATGATAGGGATTCCGCGGACTGGTGTATCCGAATTGTCCCGTTTAGGCATAGTACGCACACAATCCGGGCATACCCATTTATTCCTGTCTTCGGGGATTAAATCCTCAAACTTTTCTATCGTCCAGCCAAGGCACTTTAGGTGGTATAGCTTTTTGCAGGGTTCTTGCGAGCACTCCATATACGAAATGTCGAAGATTCCTCCCTCGCATCCTCCGCATTTCGTACCCATAGAGGAAAATCCACTACACAAACTTAATTTTTAATAATATTGCGTGCTCGTTATCCGTACACGTCCGACCGACACAACAGCTGCGCGTACAGTTTCATGACTACATGAATACTAAGGGTCAATTCATACTAGCGCAGAGTCGAGTTGAAGCGAAGCTTAAAATTGTTCGGTAGATGCGGGAATGCCCTTTCACGCGAAGGCAACACTCCGACATAGCCATGCGCAGGCACATCAATCGGTGCGGACCTGCCTGACGTTTATTTTTGTGGAGATTGAAATTTGTGCATTATGTTGTGGAGAAAGGAGTCAATATGCTATGTAAAGTCACTTCTGACTGCGCTACTAGTACAAATTCTCACTTAAAGTACTAGGGGGATTAGCTAAGATACAATTCTTGATTAATTAAAATATATGTTCTTAATTTTACAGAGACTTAATAACATTAACATTTTATGTTTAGCCGGCGCGTTAACAATAATAGTCAACTATTTATAACGTCAAAAGCTACAAACATAACGCTGTAAACTACAAAATAACGCTTACATTATAAAATAATGGTAAATAGTTTTTGTTACATTTGCCACAAACATAGTATAATACCTAAATGTAAAAAATAACGTAGTGATTACCTCAGTTTAAAAATAATACCGCTTTCGGCCGAATGTCAAGAATAAACAATCGTCTAGTTAGGAGACATAATTGGGTGGGAAATAAAAAGTATTAAATAAATTTAAATCTAACCTTTACCTGGGATTGTTTCTTTTTTTTTAATACAGCTAAATAATTATATTGCAAAATTCGAATTTCGACTAAGAATCTTATTAGGTAAATGTATTTTGTTAAAAAACCATAGTGTTATCTGCGGTGACAGCAGTACAATATAGAAAATTCAAAAATAGAATATGATTGTGACGATTACATGCGCGCGCTTAAAGCGCGCTTTCGCAGGATTCTATTCAAATCAAATCGTTTATTTGTGATTATTGAAATTTATACCTACTAGGAAGTTTTTATTTTCATCGTAGGTGAAGTAAAAATAATTATGCTTCATTCGGGGGAAAGTACAGATTAAAAACTTGTGTTCTCATCTTGGTGAACAATCTGTTATAGTAAAATAAAACTTTTTAAACACTCAATCCCATCGGCGCTAGTGTTGGTGTAACTTCGTAAGAATAGTAAATTAGCTACGATACCTTATGTTACGATTATGAGAAAGATATCGTCCTGCTCTTGACAAGCCAAAAGGAATCTATCACCTGTCCGTGGAGGTCTACTGACACCTGAAACAAATAATACAATCAATTAGTGCAGCACAAAGAACTGCTGGGCACGGGTGTCCTAGCAGAATGAGAGGGTTATAGACTATGAGGTTATAGACTAGTGTAAGGGGATTGTTGAAAATCAACTTCAGAAGGCTGCTAAGATCACCTGGTGTATGGCATGTGCCACTATAGAAGAAGCGATCGCGATCGAGTCGCTACTGTCCATAGATGTTATAGTTCCCCGTGTGACCACTAGAGGCGCTAGTATATTTATATATTATTAAGAAAACCAACAGCGACATATATGACAAGTCTTAAAGAAAACAATTGTGTGTTACAAGGATGCGAACCGACATTAAAGTAAGACAGACTCTAAAAAGGCAATAGCCGTCAGTTTGTTAGGTTATAAGTAACAATTAGTGTTAATAAATGTAAGTAACACTAATCAATCAAAGTCAACTTGAGGGAAATTTGTGTTATAAATTCGAGCAGTTTTGTTGTTAAATCATTAATGTGAAGCTAACCTGTTCCATGTAGATGTGTGTCTTGTTGAACGCTTTGAACTTCGTGTATCCGAAATCCTGTGACCGGAACGCCGACCATTTGGGTTCATCGTCTGTGGACCGAAAAGTTCATTTGCAAAATTGTATATTTTTTACTCGCAGCGTGGGGCGGCCTTCAACCAGATGGACGGACGACCTGGTAAAGGAAGTTGGGAGTCGTTGGACGCAGGCGGCTTATAACCTTGTGGAAGTCCATTCATTACTTTGTTCAGCAGTGGACCTCCTGCGACTGATTATGATGATGATGATATTTTTTACTTATTAAAATGAATTCGTAAACATCCACGTTTCTCTGATAACCAACAAGACGGATAGTTAGCCCGGTCTGAAATTCCACTGATCATCGGAACAATAAGTTAAAAAAATATGGAATAATTATTAAAAAAAACTTACTAAGAAAATGGTCCCTGCCTTCTTGACAGCCTGCCGATCCCGTTACGATATGGACAGGTGCTCTGAAATAGCATCGATACACGAGGATTATTAAACAGTTAGAAAGGTTTCAACCGTTTTTTAAAGATAAGGAAAGAAGAATTACAACAGTGTCTTTTCATTGTATCCAGGCGATACGACTTAGTAACTGTGCTTGTCCCTTGGTAGTATTCAGGTTGTGTATGGGCTACGTAGGTCTCATACCATCCGATGCCTTCTCCGAATGGTTAAAAAACATCGATTCAGTAGTAATTCTGTATGGTGAGATAAAAATGTTCGAATTTGCTGTTTTACCAATAAAAATTATATAATTATAGGTAAAATGGTATGTAGCTTTTTGGGCATTTACAAAACCCTACAGTATTTTTTGCTAAATATTACAGGAACAGCAATAAAATACCAGCAGGTCAATTACCTACTCTTAGGTACCTATTTAGCAGGTTAAAATATTTTTTAATACCATCTGATATACCTTTAGTTGTTATAATTATGTATAAATCTTTGGTCAGTTCACACCCAAAATCTTATACGAATTGAATTTCCTATGAAACTATATCTGAAGAAGACCATCACAACGTAAAAATAAATTGTCTGAACTAGCAGTCTGTTGTCAACAGAGGCCAACATACTAAGCTACCACAATCTGACAAATTTCTTTGATTTATATACAACTTTAAATCAAAATCATAAGGTTCATTTTCAATTGGCAAAATTTGACAGTTTAGGATAGCTTGACCTGCTGGTGTCTGTACTAATACTTACCTGATTCACATCATTTAGGAAACTTATAATAAGTGCTGCAGATTACTGAATAAAATAATAGGTATCTATGTTTTATAAACTTTATTATTTAACCGAAATTATACAAAACTGGGCCCAGCAGTGGGACATTAGATAGGTTAATGATGATGATGATACAGATTTTTGTGGTACCTACTATATTTTAAACACATAATGAAATTATTGAATCAAACTTGTTGGATAGTCTTCATGGTAAATTAAAAATCACTTTACGTCTTTAAGTAAAACCTATCTCTCGATTGTTCCTGTAATGAATTTGGCAGAAGCTAGAGTTATGCTAGCCTAGAGCCAGCTATAACGCTGCTTCTTTGGTTCACTATCCATTATATATTGATTATTATTTAATATTTCTAACCTTTGGTAGTTCAAAAACAACCAATCCAGATATCGATCAGCACCTTATTACTGGTATTTCATTGTGATGATTTTTAACATGAAAATCAGGTATAACTATAAGTAGTAGGTAAGTATTTGTAACAATAATATTTTTGACTAACTTATTGAGTACCTAGCTACTTCATATAACCAGAACATGAAAACAAAACACCATTATATTAAGGTATTACTAATTGATTAACCACATTCATATTTAAATCCAGGAAATATTTGCGCTGCGGCCTCACGCGCCGCCCTCTGTGAAGAGAGAGCGAAGTGATGTATTTGAACAGATATATTTTTACATGTTAATATTAAAGATTAAATACCGTCAAACGGGGTGAATAGGAACGCAGGGGTGAATCGAGACAAAACTTTGAAAGGGATTTTCAGCTTTAATTATTATATTTTGATGCCAAAAAGGTCTTCTAATGGTTTATTATAATTTAGGAACAATATTAGAGTCCCTTTTTCCAACAAACTATAATAATTAAAGCTAAAAATCCCTTTCAAAGTTTTGTCTCGATTCACCCCTGCATCCCTATTCACCCCGTTTGACTGTATCTTACAACGGTTTTTGTAAAAGTTTGCCACCAGCATTATGTTAAATTCTTTAGAAAGGTATTCATTATTATTATCGCCACTTTCGTTGTTGACAAAGTTACTTAATAGATATCATTTTAGTGTGTGTTATTAAAATATATTAAATATTGTAGGGCTTGTGTTGATCCTTGACGAGCCAGAATGAATCGATCACTCGGCCTTTTAAATCCACGTCCACCTGAAAAAATAACGACTTATTAGCATCGACTACTCGTAGGCTGTTCACACGCCAATAGACATATATAGACATGTATATAGTATAGCCAATAAAATATCGATTATCACTCGATTTAATTAAGAAGTTAAACAGTCTGATGAAACTTCATCAGCTTTTCTCTCTGGTCGTTATTAAACACCCACAATTATTTCCCCAACGCAATATTCCCAGCTTCAAACAAACCGTCGTAGACGTCCGTTCGTGCGTCGAAGAAGTGTTGCTTGGTTTAAAGGCGTCCACAGTCTTACTTAATACTTAGTTGTTCCCTTAACCCATCAAAATGTATATATTTTCCATCTTTCATGCTTATCGTAATTTACTTGGGGTCGGCGCACTAGTTATGTCTTTTTTGTCGACACTATTAGCCGTCATCCGTTCATTTCACTACATTACGGGTTCATGGCAATAATGATTGCAGCAATTACTTTACCGTATTAACAATTTCGTTCTAAAAACATATTAATCGTGATCATTCCATTATTATACATATCCAAAGTATTTTGAAACATTATAGAACTTTAGACTAGTCATTATCTACTAAAACGAAAAAATTTTGTGAATATGGTGCATTTACTATTGTCATTATGAACCCAGAATGTCTACAATTAGTTTACAAACAACAGTATACCTGTTCCATGTAGATGTGGGTCTTGTTATGTGCCACGAACCTGGTGTAACCGTAGTCGCTGTTTCTGAACGCGGACCAGTCGGCCGGGTCCGCTGTTTAAAGTTACAACTCATATGAGAACTCCTAAAGGCATAGCATATCGGCGTAAGACAAGGGGTTCCACTAACATATTAACCAATTTTAATGGATATAAACGTTACCAGGTTCTTTGTATTTCGGACGTAACCCTTTTATAAGATAACCACATGTTACGCTTGTACTAACTTTCCGGCCCAGTTGTTCTCTCAGGATTAAACGCATACTCTTTCTGTAAGACCCGTATAGCTCCGGTCAAATACGTTCCATATTTTTTTAAATCGGCTCTATAGTTCCGATATCAATACATTTTAATAACAAATTTAGTATATTACATTTTTAGTCAGTTATAAAAGTTATGTCTACTGTCAATTCAGTCCACTGATCTTTCAATTAGCCTTGGTGGAGCGTTGAACGCTACAGGACATGGGTTCTACAGCCTCATGTCCCAGCAGTTTGAGAAAACACGAAACAGGGCAATTTGTAACTTCTCTTAAAAAAAAAAAGAATCGTTTTCATTTGTTTTGATTATAATTGGCCGGTTTAAAGAAGAGTGTGGTCTATATAACTTACGATTGAAAGGATCCGTGCCCTCCTGGCATCCTGCCGACCCCGTTACTATGTGTACTGGAGCTCTGCAATACAAACATATTTGTATAGATTATAGTCCGAAATCCTGATTGTATTTCAACCGTAGGATAGAGTAAATGATTTACAAACCTATAAATCATGAACTAATCTTTAATTATTTTTATGACGTCCCACGTTTCTGGGAAGTTGTTCTGATCTATGTTATTAATTAATATTATGCATGCAAAGGTAAAATGTATTAATTTTCTAATAATTCTTTTGACCCAACTTATCTAAACAATTCACTGTTAGTATGTTAGATGCTAAGCTATAAGCTGTTATTTATATTATCAAGAGCACTTAAATATAATAGTTCAGTAAATACTGCAGCCCAATATTTCTCTTTCTTTAAAATCAACTTTAATTAGTCCTTTGAATGATCCTAGCCTGGTCTGATAGAAAACATCTACAGGGTCTAAAATGGAGCACAAGTAAATATTTAATGTTTCGGCCTCTGGCTCACACATTATACACAAACGACGGAACACTATAAAACTATTTGGTCCCGGTTTATGTGCGTGATAGCCAGGCGGATCATTAGGTCCTACAAGCAAGGAAACATTTTGAATGTTTAATACATGACGCCATCAAAAAGATAAACAAATATTCTTGCACAAATTTACACAGTAGGTACCATCTAGTCCCAAACTAAGCAGAGCTTGTACTATGGATACTAGACAACCGATAAAATACTTATATACTTTTTTTTGTAAATACTTACTTATAATACATAGGAAAGACCCAGACAAACAAAAACATTTATTTTCATCACATAAATGTTTTAAGATTCCATTAAAATATAGAATATTCTTTTGTATAAATTAATATAATTAAATAAATATTTACCTTTAGAATTTTGAATAGATATACTTTAGATCACCAAACACTCCAAAAGTTTTATAAAATAACACAAGTTCTGTAGCTAGAGTAACATGCCACCAAATTATTTTGTCGTCGAATATCCCGTGTCAGGTTGTATTGCAGGACGCATAATAGCACCTACGTTTTGACAAAAGGATGCGGAAGCGATTAGTTCTTCGGCTTTAAGTAGGAAATATCAAGAGCCTTCTTAGATATAGTAACATTAATTACATTAATATATTGTAGGTACACAAAACGCCATATTAAAGAAATAAATTTAAACGTGGTTATAATAAATTGATATGAATGAATGACCAATTTTAAATTAATAATATTTTTCACACATCACATCAAACGCCAAGCAATTTATAAAAACACCACAGTGCATGAAGCTCCATCGCCAGTTATTTAGAAGTTGACATAAGGCCCAAGATTATACCATAAGCGGACTAAAAACTGTTTAATTTTAAAATACCGATATAACACTATGTAACTAAGTTACACAGCTAGTCTTGTACATTAACTAAAGCAACCTCAACAAGTGACAACAGTGATTCCATATAAAGTTAAAAAATACGCCAAAACTTGCTTGAAGTACTTTATATTCCTCACATTACCGCTATAGGCGCTGTATGACTTTTATACGAACATTGTTCCACTTAACCCAAACAACTATTGAGCATAGTTCCGGCAGGACGATACGATGTTATAGTGAACTCACCTGGGATTGACGTAGGGCTGCTCTAGTGATCCGTTGTAGACCTTGGTGTCGTAGAGCGGCCAGCTCCTCTCGTACGAGTGCTCGTGTGCCCAGATGACCAGGTCCACGCCGTACTCCTTCAGTAGGGGCTCAAGACCTAAACCAATTTATTTGTTTACTAATGCTCACACCATTTATATTGACGGTTGAATAATGAGGTGACGGGTGACGAATAGTGACAACAAAACGAATTACATATGCTGCGTCGAACACAAATAAATTGGGATCAGACAGGAGGACGATAATTATAATGACAACGATTTTTTAGTTAATTTAATGATAAATCCAACAATAGTTGGGAGCCAAATGTAACTAGATTTTTTTCCATCATAACAGCAATTTGACAGAAGACCATTTTCTTACTAACAACATTAGGTATAGTTATTTATGTGTTAACATGGGTAATTTGCCCTCACTTCAACAATTAACATAGTTATAGTTATGCCAAATGAAATAACAATTACATTAGCAAACCTTTATAAGCGCATAAGACTTCAAATGCGAACTGACAGATAGACAGAAAGAGAGGCGAGGGATGTAAGTAAAAACAAATTCAATGTCAGTTCTACTAAGTTTTATAACATTACCTATACTGCTACGCTAGACACCAGAGCGTGTTATAACTATAAGGTAAAACAAAACATTATAGTTTGTTATTTTTCTATTCATCTATCGACAAAACATAGATTATAAAAATGTAGATACATGCATCGTTTTAATGACTACAAACATAAAATACTTCGGTTAGAGAAGATAACATGCAGCGCACATGCAACATTAAAATCGGACCATGAAAGTAGTACTTAAATAACCAATATTACAAACATCTAGTGAAGTAACACTAGTGTTCTAAGAAGACTAAATTCACAAGAAAAACTACAACAATCTCTACGAGGCATGCGAGATATGCATGTATTACTTACCATACACGCCGAGCAGACCGACCCTCGTGTACTCACAACTGCAGTCAATATCATTCGAGTTGCTACAATACATCGGTCTATGGCCGAACAAGACAATCCACGGCCGCTTGCGTCTGAAAAACCGCTCTTATTTGTATAAACATTTTATGTTCACCGTCACGGTTGGGTAAGTGGGACTGACAGTTATGGTCATAGTTACTACAATAGATGTGCCTGTGCCCAAATATTATGATACAGGGGTGCTTACTCCTGTAATAGTTTATCAGGATTTGCTCTTAAAATATAACTACTAATAGCGGACCCGACAGACGTCCTGCATGATCCAGCCGTTGTAAATTGCAGTATAGATAAATAACCTAGACACCGACTGCAGCGCCATCTGCTGGGTGGATTTGTGAATCTGAACTATTCAGATTGCCACCCAAACACATAAAAAAATTCATTCAAATCGGTCCAGCCGTTTAGGAGGAGTTCAGTGACATACTCACGTACAGTAGAATTATATATTATAAAGATAATCAATACTGTATATGAAATCAATGTTTTATATACAGACGCCAGCAAATCAAGCTACCACAATCTGTCGAATTTCTTTGATTGATTTTCAACTTTAACACAAAATATTAAGGTTCATATTCAATTGGAAAACTTTGACAGTTTTGTATAGCTTGACGTGCTGGCGTCTGTACATAATTGATTAAGTCCACTTAAAACATTAAGTACTAAAAACCAATAAATAATATATTAATTTGATGGCAAATAAACAGTGTGTATGATATGATACAGAGTTGTTTGAAAAGTGTACTTAGTAATTCAAATTCAGTAATATGATTGGTAACGTCCCATCCGTGTCGAGTGAATATGGCGGATGCTAGAAAGTGAGGAGTCCGTATTTCTTTGTGTGTTTCAAGGTAGTAAACACTAATCCAGATATTTTTGCGTGAATATCTTTGAATACAGTTTGAAGGTAATATCCACGACGTGGCCTGTGAGAACGAATTTATATTATAACTCTTTATTTCTATTTTTTTCCCATTCCCATTTTTACACATCCCATTATGCACTGTGAAACGCAGAGGCAACTTACAACAAAATATAGATTTAGAAAGTTACAAATAGTACAACGACTTGAAAACCTATTTTCTGGTGAATTTAATTTAATGTTTTGCAATAACTCAAATTTTATTGTTGTATGTGATGTTACTAATTATAGTCCTGCGAGGTTGTTAGTACCCTGTACATTACAGCCCCCTCACCTGTTCTCTGGCAGGTTGGCCTTAGCCAGGTCTTTCTTGAGCCACTCGTATTGATTCATGATGAGTTTGATGCCATAGTTCGTGAAGTAGTACACCTCAGTGGATATGGAAACGAAATGCACGGGTCCCATGTCGAAGCTGTAGAACAAACTCGAATCCGGGCCTGGCATCGAGAAGCGGTTCGCGTAGTTGCTGAAATTACTGTAAATAAAACAGGAAATATTTTTTAAGAATTTGTAATACAGACAATAGAGATTTGCTACCAGCTCTCCTGTATAGCGTAAACTTTTTGGAATCGTCAAATTAATATGATCTTTGAATATAAATAAGCCATGAAATGATTGGTGTAATTTACTGAACGAATATTTTGTTTCGGGGTCTGTGCGTTCGATTTTTTCAAACCAATTTTGGTTTGTGATTTGGGATTAAGAGTTGTATAAAATAATATGAATATCGTCGCAGATACTGTTTATTCAGTTTGGAACATTGTTATTGAGCTTCTACCGCCCCGGAGAAGACGACGGTACAAGGGGAGGGGATTCTATTTAGTAGCCTTAGGTTTTTACACTTATCACATAAGCAAATCTACAAATTAAACTATATTCAGACCATGGAATTCGTGGACCTATAAATGATCGGAGTACAAGGACATCGACAGTTCAGGCACTGCTAGAAAACAGACAAGATAATTAAATGGTGCAGACTCACTATGCCTGCTCGTGGTTGCCGGGGCACGTCATGTAGGGCACGATGGCGGCGAGCGGCTGTATCTGTCGCATGAAGGCGTCTCCCACGCGCGCCTCGTCCGAGTCCATGTCGTACGCGAAGTCTCCCACGTGCAGGATCACGTCGAACCGGTCCCGCTGCGCTTCGTCTTGTAGGTACGACAGGGACTATGCGCACCAAGTAAAGTGACACCAATTTATCAGACTGTAAACATCTAGATCAGAGGTTCCCAAAGTGTGCACCGAGGAAGTAAAGGCCCTCTTTATCGTTCTCCGGAAACTACACTTAGGTACTATCGACTAGCTAGTACGCTGAGACAAAATACTAAATCTGTAAGTGCGGTGCGAACTGAACCAAACTCCGAGCTGTTACTAAGAATTTTATAGAAAAACCGTATAACACTGCGAACCAAGAACTTGAGGTCCTTGCGTAGCAGTAGCGCTTACAACTACTAGGCTAATGAGGTAGTTTAGTAAGTATTTTTTTTTAGATTTCAACTACAAATAATTTTAATTTCTTTTTATGTTAAAAAGTTATTATATGTTACGACTTGTCTTGATCTATTCTTTTATTTTTTATGCAAACAGATTCATGATTTCACAAGTTCTCAGCGGCGTATTATATATATTTAGGTTAAGACATAAGACTATTAAAGAAAATGTTACATGTGCATTCTTGTTGCCCATGTCGCCGAAGATGGCAGCTCGCACTGGCCAGGCGTCGCCCGGGGGTGGCGTGCGGAACGTGAACTCCTCGGACCAGCCGTACACTGAGCCCGCGTGGTACACTGCACATACCACATACCACAAAGTTACTATAATTAAACAGACTATTTTATAGAGGAGTACAGTGCACAATCATAGAGCACTGTGGAGCCCATAGCGTACTGTTGCAGGTACTTACATTAAACGAAATTTATTTATTTTTGATGCATACTAATATTTAAATCAAATCAGTTTCTTTAATGTGTATCATTGGAACATAATACAGATGTTGTAATGTAGAAGTTTTGCGATCGGCTATGTCCCGCCTTTTGGGAATACAATGAATACTATGGCAGATTGTGCGGACTGGTATATGATTATCAATTCACTCAGATCACAATAGCATTCAGTGGAAGAAATAAAACATCAAAACTTCAATAGAATAGATATCAACGTCTTCTCGTATTCTATTTTTAACATTTTTAATTAGATAAGGACGTCTTTTAAAATATTATTGGAGAAATGCTCGGACATAATCTGCACTCGGGGGCAAGCAATAACAAAAAGTAATGAATGAATGGTCATATTCAAGTACCTAATATATAAACAAAAATCAATGAATCGGATGTAAGACAAAAGAAGAGGTCATATCCAATGCATGTGGACATAAGTGCATAACCATGTGTTCGGGGGAGTTTTGTTTTCTTTTAGTGCGTCTAACCTTCGCACTCGGAGATATCAGTCAATCTAAATGTGGTAGTGAGTAGTTTAGGACGCTGACAACGACACTTAAATACGGAAACATTAGTTCTTTTGAGGTTCGATCCCCGCGGGGAACAAATACTTGTATGAACTACAAATGGTTGTTATTCCGGGTCTAAGTGTAGGTATTTGTATGTGAATATTTGTGTTTGTAAATGCACCCACGATACAAGACAAAATCTTAGCGTGGGGAATCGTTTTTTTTTTTAAGTATAAATACAAAATATGTCAACATAAAAAAGTTAGGTAATGTGGATAATTATATTAATTTATAACTTAAATTTGAAAAGCAAAGATTCACAAGCTTCCTTATCCGTTCGGTATGACGAGGTATACGTACATACATGATGATAATGCCGGATGAACGTCCGTCAAGCCATATCGAAATACAAGTCAAAACAACAATACGAGTAGGTATGCAAACACATTTGATCTGTACCTACGACTCAAAATCATTTACTTATCTAACAAAAATATTAATGACTGCTAACTTGAAAATACTGTTCAGCAACACGGACTTTGGTAATTAATAACAATACCTTTCGAATAGAATACTCTACTGAATAGAAAGTGGAAGGATATTCCACAGATTACACTTTAAAAATATTGATGTCTTAGGCAAGAACGCTTTAGCAGATCTTTAGTCTAGTTTCGAACCACACTTAAACGTCGTAGCTCTTCACGTAGGGTTTATAGCATTATCATCGTTCTAGTCTGTTGGAATTGGCTTCTAGTGTAACTAGATGTCAGTTGAATATCAGTATTTTACACGAACGACTTCGTAACCCTATTTCTGGGCAATACCAATATGTGGGTAGACTGGTTATCAGTTTTTTTTGACGTCTGACTACCACTTAAGACTGTCATAAGTATTTAACTGGAACCGACGGCTTTACGTGCTCTCTGAAGCACTCGAGGACGGGTCTCGATGTGCTATTTAAAATGGTCACCCATCTACAGACTGTGACTAGCGCAGCTTAACCTTATCAGATCCGTTTGTCAGCGTAGTTTATATAACTCAAAATAATATATACATATATAGCTCAAAACGAAATTTAAATGGACACATTTTATTTTACTTCTGCTTACCATATCTAGTATTGAACTTCAAATTTTTCAGCACAACTTTATGTATAAATTGAGTCCGCTTCAGTTCTCCCCCATCGACGAAAACCTTGCTGTTTCCGACCTGCTCGTGGTCCATGATACCCACGCCGTACTGGACCCGCGATTCCTCAGTGTCGTTGAACGTTGACCATGTTACCACTATGTCGTTTAGGTTTTCTGAAATATAATTATATTAAAATTATAGTCTACACATGATTATAGCTAACGGCGCGAATGGCGCAGTGCCTGAGCAAGCTGAGAAACTATTGTGGGTTCGATTACCAGACGGAACAAAATAATGCCTATAGGTAGTTGTTCTGGGTCTAGGTGTTTGTGTATGTGTAGGGCGGTAATTAAATTGTTACATCATCAACCCATATACTGTCCCACTGCTGGGCACGGGTCTCCTCTCGTATTGAGAGGGATTAGGCTATAGTCCACCACGCTGGCCTAGTGCGGGTTGGCAGACTTCACAAACCGTCGGTATGCAGGTTTCCTCACGATGTTTTCCTTCACCGTTTAAGCGAGTGATAATTAATTATTAATACGCACATGAATTCGAAAAGTCAGAGGTGCGTGCCTTGGGATCAAACTCGAGCCCTTCGACTTGGCAGTCCAATGGTCATAACACTAGGCTATCACTGCTTAAATTGTTACATAAATACAAAAAATATGAAACTGTCACTTTAAAATTAAATCAAGGGTGTCTTAGTTCCGTGATAAATACACGTGCATAAAGCGAATACCGAAGGGCAGAAAGTACACTGACAGATCGCCAGTAGTTTGGGTTGAGTACTATCTATGTAATAGTAGGCGAGTCTATTGTCAGTAACTGGGCACAAATCCAAACTCCGAGCACTTATTGAGAATTTTATAGATAAACCCAATAACATTTTGCTTGATTTTGGAATCGAACCCAGGATCTCAAGCATATAACAGTTGAACTTACAACCACTTGGATAATGAGGCAGTTACTAGTACTTACCTTATATCAATATATTAATGAGTCATGTAATAAGTTGTTTACGAAATACACAAATAACCTACTGTGTGATTAACTTTTCCTTTGTTTAATGTACACAGAAAAACCTATACCTAGGTTTAAATTTTTTCCTTAGTGTTTGTTTATAATTTAAAAGTTACCCAAAGGCAAAATCACAATGACTTATGCTGATACACTAGGCAATTAATATTTATATAAAGCAATTACATAATTATTTATTTAAAGTACTTATGTATAGTATAAAATATTATCAATAGCAACCTCAACAACTCTTGTTAAACATTTACATTAGGTTATTTAATGTGATATTGGTGAAAGAAATTTGAAATTCCATTTCTATTACATATGTAGGTATATCCAATACAATTTAACATAACAACATTTCATCATTCCTATATATTCTTCGAAGGGTTAGGCAAAGATTTACAAGTATGTTTAATTTTCATGTAATAGAGGATAAGATAAGCCTATTGGCATTAACTGGGAACAAAACTCTGGGCCACTGCTACCCAATAACACTGCTTCATCTGGGTATTGAATACAAATTATTAATTTACTATTAATTTAGGTATGCCCTTAAATTAGGCACAGGCAAACAAAATCATATAAACACACTCTTACAAGCTTTGTGCTTGTTAGTTGTATGCAAACAACTGACAGTACTAAATTATTGTACGAAAAGAGTTAAAAGAGTGAGGCTGAATGTCTACCTCCTCACTGTCCACATAGGATGTGCCAGGTGATAAATGAGAAAATGAAAAATGAGTTTCAGAAGAGACACCATTATCATTGATTTTATTATGTAAAAAGTTAAATATGAATTCACTCGAAAGATGAAATTGGGTTGAGGGTACTGACCCAGAGTAGAATCCAACAAGAAGATTATCCAAGTTGGTGTCAATTGGAGTTGATCTATACTGATTAAATCCAACATAAACAACTGATAAATTACTTACTGTAAACATTAGAAACTATTATCATAAACAGGATAAATTACACTGAATATAACTAGTTCTTATACCTCATAGAATAAGGTTCAAAATCAGCTTAACAGTTTAGTAACATGATTGTTGTTAATTAAATAATAAATGGCATACTATTAAGTATTGAGGTTTCTTTGTGTTATTGGGTAGGTATATTTAAGTATATAAGGATGTTTTAGCTCATCATAAAACAAATTACCACTTACTCATACGCCAATAGCCCAGTTGTACTTCTCTTTGTTACTTTTAGCTAGAGAACCTAAGGGGAATCTCTGACCTAAAGGCTAATTAAACAGTAAACCTGTAGTACATATCATTTTTTAATTATAATGATTTATTTATTTATGAATGGGTCCTGTAACTCAATTTCGCTTGCTCGGTAAAAATAAATTATTGTGGGTATACTGGGATATTGTTGTTATATTGTATGTTAGATTTCATAGTTACAAGATAGATCCAGTTAAAGACTTACCTCCAAAGGCTATATGCACTTGTTCTGGCTGGCAATGAGCACAATCATATGTCACACCAGCCCTATTTACAAATTTTCTACCGCAACTTATCCCTATTAACAGCGAAATTATTAATAACTTCATTTTCGTAAGTCTACGAGTATATGTTGCTGTTTTAACAAATATAAGTGCTCGAAATGACTAATTTTATGACTAATATGCGAAAGTTGTTACGAAAGGTCTACGTCTCTTTAAGCACAATTAATTACTGATTGGCCTTTGTTAGATTTCAAATTTTATAAACATCGCCCGCACTACTGATCAATGGTAAAGTTTAAAATAAACAAACAAACAGGAAACAGGCGAATCACCGCGAATGTCATTCTACAATGCAATGACAGTGACAGTAACATTCCGAAATGACACATAAAAACTTCGGCAGTTTGCCATAATTAAAAAAAGTTAAAACAAGAAAAAAATATTAAATATTTTTTTTATCGACTTAATCTTTCATACTCCTTTAAAAATCAATATAAAAATCCACATACCTACCTACTTGGAGGTCTGCATTTGGGACACTGACCTCTTTATTAAAATTACGATTTTAAAATAGAGTCAGTGATTTGGCAAAATGATGTGTACTTAAATCAATTAGTTTTATTTTTTTGTTGCTCGAAGATTATTAAATATCAATAAAATCGAGCTATTTATAACACATGTTGTATAATTTCTTCTCGGGTAGTAGCGTGATGTCAAGAATTGGGCAAACTAATGCTAAAAGAGATTTTGTATAAATGCGAAAGTAACTGTCTATTACAATTTCACGCCTAAACCGATGAATTGATTTACTTAGATGAAAGAAGAATGACGAGATTGCATGTAATTTGACCAATTATTATAAGTAGCGTACATAATGGAAACTTCTAAATAATTTTAGAACAATAGAAAACTAACAAAAAGGCTTTATTTTATTTAATACGTGGTTCTATATGTTATTGTTATATTTAACAAGATTTAATTATAAAAAAGGAAAACCTCAAGTATATCGTACATATGTATAAAAAGGTGACATGGTACAGGCTAGTGACTATTTCAGATGGTACATTTCTGATAACCGCACAATCATCAAACGATAAAATGAAAGTAAATAATAAATAAATAAAAGTGTAATTACTTATCTTTATTTTCGTAGACGGGTGGGAAAATGAAAAACACAAAATATTTATAAGTATCATGTTTTATTATAATATATACCTAATTATCATAAAGGTATCGTATACGTATCAATCTAGATACGTTTTTCTGGTATAGGTAACAATAAAGAGTAGAAGATAAATAAGACTGCATACTTAATTTTATTCAATATCGTAAGCCTTGTGTTGCTCCTTCACGAGCCAGAACGAGTCGATCACTTGGCCGCCCATCTCAACATCCACCTGTAAATTATCAAGTAGATAGGTATATATTTTCAATGTTTGCACATACTCGTTCATACACTAAAACCTTTATCCCAAAAAGGTAGGTATTAAAGTCCATCTAGGGCGTCCTCTACTAGCGTTTCCACTGACATCCGCCTTACTCCGAGTTCTGCAACCAGCGCGACTGAATTTATCCTCGAAAACCTCGAGTAGAGGATGCGTAGATATGGATTCCACCTTGTGTACGACTGAAAACGCCTTAAATAGGTAGGCTGTAGGTACAGTCAGCAACGAAAGTCGCTGAACACAGCTAAATTTTGAAAACATGACAGCTCCAAAACTTGTCAAGAGATTTTTTTATTATGAAGATAAGGTAAATATTTAATGATCATCTATGCAATGATTTTGCACAACCTTCACAGGTCAGTAACTTCATGTTAATAATCGTATTGCAGATTGCAACATGTTCAGCGACTTTCGTTTCTGACTGTACATAAAGTGAATGTTGATTAAAAAGATTAACGTGTCATTATAAGTACCTATTCATCATTATAAACTGTTTCATCAAGTAGATAAGTATATTTTGACTCAAACACTTTGTGAACGTAAATGTATGGGAACATGATGTTCCAGAACATCTACTAATATATTCGCTATTTCAGAGTCGATCCCATTGCTTCCAATTTACATCCAATTCATTCCATTTTCCTTCCGATTGCATCCAACAGTTGCTCATAATGATGAGTACAGTATCCCCTTAAATTACGGTAATTAAAAAATAAAGGGGTAGGCATTTAGAGATAATGTTTGGCAAGTTTTATATCTTCCAGAATGATCGCAGAAACAAGTAGCTGCCCCCGGTAGTATCTACCGTTCTCCCGTGGTACTTCATGAGATTTTGAATCAGTAGATTGGAAAAAATCCCGAAATCTAGTTTTAGCAAGTTTCTACGTCGTGTACGGAGCTATCAAGTTAAAAGTTATAGGCCCATCGGTATGCCAGTTATTAGTTTCCTCTGATTGGAAATATGTAAATGTAAGTACCTACCTGTTCTATGTAGAGGTGCGTGTTGTTGAGCGCCAGGAACCTGGTGTACCCGTAGCTGTTGCTTCTAAATGCCGACCACTTCTGGGGGTTGGCTATAAAACAAAGAAGTTAAATAATACTGAAACCGTTGTATTCCAGCATGACTCTCGAGAAAATCACTCACTGACCGATCATTGGCTGAAGAGTGAACTATCTCATTTACCCTAGTGGTCCTAAGCCCGACTGCTACGCTAGAGATCCTGGGTTGGATTCCGAGGTCAAGCAAAGTGTTATGCTCAGAGTTGGATTTATGCCCATTAAAGCAACAAGCTCGCCCCTTATTACATGGGATCTAAACACACCGGTGAACTGTGGGAGTAGATACAATTAGTACACCTCTGCCTAAACCTTCGAGGAGTACAGGTGTGATGGATTGTTATCAACATAACAATCCATCAATGACACAACTGTCATATAATGTGGTCTCCTCTCATCGACTTCTATAATTTAGAAGACCAGAAACAAGAGAAAAAGATCCTAAAACACAAGGTTTAAGTCTGAAGGGAATATTGTAACACAAACTAGTTCTTAGAGGACTATGAAGTCCCCACCGAAATGGGAAGCGAAACTTTGAACGTACCTATAGTTTGGTGAACTAAGTATATTCTGAACCCCTTAGTCTAGTCTAGTAATATAACGCGATAAAATCCGTAAAAAGTAGTTTTAGCTCAATTTAATATTATATATTTAAATATAATTATTTATGTAAATGTTCCATTTCAAATACTTTGGACAAAAACCTGGATACTAGTGTACCTAAGTTACACCTAAGAACTATGAATAACGAAGGAATATAATTAAATAAGAACGAATTTCAACACAACATTATTATGAAATAATATTTACTTATACTTACGTAGGAAGTTAGAATGCCCCTCCTTACATCCAGCCGAGCCGGTTATGATGTGAACCGGGGCACTGGAACACCAGATATCAAAGTTATGAAAATCAATAATGAGGACTCGTCATGTTCTTTTACCAGATAAATTATATTTATTACTGATTTTTGTCGCATAGGTAAGTGCCCTTTAAAAACGGCAAGGCGCAGTCGCCATTTCTCCATGTCGGACAAAATCATATTTTGGTTCAGCTTCACTTGTTTTTCTTATATCTAGTCGCGAACATTTGCTCCATATTTTTATTGTAAAAAATCAGAATTTCCATACTGGAGTTTCATTGAACAATTTGATTTTGACTAACCTAACTGATGACCTTTAAAAAGAAACGCTAATACATATTCAGAGAATTATGGTTCCTTTTATTGTCCGTGTATCCGTAACCGTATCCATATCCGTAAGTAGGTAAGTATTTTTCAACGTCTGACTTTACAATGCCTGCAAATGACCTTTTGAAGAAAGAGCAGTTGTGAGTTGACCTATCACGACAGACGGCAAACATGAATCAGCCATCGTGTAGCTCAATCACAATAAAGGGGGCTCATCGACCCGACAAACGACACTACGTTGTCCCACACAAGGATTTATGCAGTGAGTGCGTTGACATACATTAATCTCACATGGACTAGTAATACAAATATTTCTTATAGTCCTAGCTGCCTGATGGTACCTATCTGTAAATAGAATTGACATAAAGTTTGATTTCCAATAATTGACGCGCACTTGTAAAATGAAACCGTCTTTGCACTGTAAGAGCATACCTGCTTCTTGTCTTACCCAGGGTTAACATAGGGATGTTCTGTGGAGCCATTGTACATCTTGTTATTGTACAAGGGGAAGGTCCTCTCGTAGTAGTGGTCGTGCGCCCAGATCGCCAAGTCCACGCCGTAGTCCTTCAGGAAGGGCTCCAGAGCTAAAGATGATAAACAGATCTTACGAAGAAAAATATGCAAAACCAAAGTATTTTGATCATAAATCTTATATGGTCCAATCATAATGCAAAGAAAGAACAGTGCAGTGTTTAATCGATACGAATACGAGTCTCACATACGAGAGAGTACCTTGAAGATCCGCAAATAATAAAAAAAAACAGGCCGATAAAAAAATTACCCACAAATCAGACTAGAACCAGATTTTAGACAGTTCCAAAAAAGTTCTCGTTTCATATTCGTGATAGACTTGCCCCCAAGAGTTCGGCGCATACTGTACCACTTTTTATTATATGGAAAATCCTCATGGATAATACCACCCGGGGAGGTGGCAGGGTATGTCGGACTCGTACCTACTAAAAACAGCTCTTGCCCACACTACCCACAGTGCTACTCACGCCAAAGTCCATTAAGCCCGATCCTCGAGCGCTCTTTTTTGCAGTCGTAGTCATTTACGTCACTGCAATACATTGGCCTGTGCCCGAAGATTACTATCCACGGTCTCTTTGATCTATGAAACAGATTTTTAATAGTTAGTACCTAACGGTGTAGTAACAATCTAGCCTAAAAAGGAATATAGACGATGTTTGAAAATGTTTTTAGTAATTGTAAGCGGTAGGTAATTAGAGTATATGGACTAGCACTACCACAGAAATAATTTACTTTGAGACGACGGAAGTCCTACTTACCCAGTAATTTTAATGTCACAATTTAAGTCAACCCTCCCAAGTGAACTAAACACCAGAGTATCTTTTTGTATATTTTTGGCATTTTCCATGCTAAGATTTTAAAGTTATTTAGAAAAGGAAAAATTCGACCGCGGGCAGGATTCGAACCTGCGTCTTCTGGTTAGGTACACCAGACGCTATGACCACTAAGCCACCGCGATACCTACCCGTCATGTCAATTTTTTCCTTCACATAAGTACTGCATTTACGTCTTTATGGTGACGTCAGTAACACCTATTGAAAAGCAAGCTTTTTTGCTTTTGCTAAGATTTTAAATAACTTTAAAATCTTAGCATGGAAAATGCCAAAAATATACAAAAAGATAGTTAGAAGGTAAGGTGGCATCGTTCGACATTGAACTAACTGTAAAGTGAGTCGTGTCGGTTGAAAAGCAAAAAAGCTTGTTTTTCAATAGGTGTTACTGACGTCACCATAAAGACGTAAATTCAGTATGTGAAAGAAACATTCGACATGACGGGTAGGTATCGCGGTGGCTTAGTGGTCATAGCGTCTGGTGTACCTAACCAGAAGACGCAGGTTCGAATCCTGCCCGTGGTCGAATTTTTCCTTTTCTAAATAACTTTAAACACCAGAGCTTTATCATGCTAAAAACTAGAACTATTGTTCTAGATTGAAAACTATAATTTCATTTATAATAAGCTCTTTTAACAGTACCAAAAATTTGATTGGCATAACAACAGAAACATTGTATTAATTTTAAAATTTGGAAATATGTAGATTTTAACTAGTTTCTAACCTGTTCTCCGCGAGGTTGGCTCTCTTCAAGTCTTCCTCAAGCCAGTCGTACTGGTTACTGATGAGTTTGATACCGTATTCCGTGTAGTAGTACACCTCAGTGGATATGGACACGAAGTGCACAGGTCCCATGTCGAAGCTGTAGAACAGACTCGAGTCCGGGCCTGGCATCGAGAAGCGGTTCGCATAGTTGCTGAAGTTACTAAAAATTTACGCATTTTTTTTTATGTTGGTAGTGGCTGGATTACGTTAAAAAAAAAACAGACGATTAAGATTACCGTTACTGTTTATGATCTTAATCCAGTAGAAAAATATTTACAAGATATAATATTTTTTTAAGCTTTGGAGATTAGGTAGAGAGAAATTACAAGGCAGTATTTTAAGAACTACAGAGAGTTATGGTCGAAGTCTCTCTGATCGATAACAACCAAATATCGCAAAGGACAATAGATTAGAATTCTCAAATGGCAATGGGCTGGTCACATCTTTCGAAGAACTGACAAACGCTGGAGCAAACGATTTCTCGAGTGAAGACCGTGTTTAAGCAAGCGTAGTGTAAGACGCCTACTCGTCCGTGGAGTGATGTACTGTGGAAGGTAGCTGACAGGATGAGGAAAGTCGAAGCTCTGTAGTGTTCACTAGGGGCGGCCTACGTCTAGCAGTGGACGAATAATAATGATGATTTCAACAGCAAGTCCTAATATGTGTAAGTACGTACTATTCGCGCTCGTGGTTACCAGGACACGTCATGTACGGCACATAGGCTGCTATCGGCTCTATCTCCCGCATAAACTGGTCACCAACCAGAGCATTTTCGGAATGCATGTCATACGCCATATCGCCAACATGGAGGATGAGGTTGAAGTTACCGTTTTGCGTCTCTTCTTGCAGGTAGGATAATGACTGAAAGAAGAAACGTTGAGTATAAAGATACTCTTATAGAGGTACATCATGCTAACTGAGCTACGATGAATATGCGTCGCGATAAGTCAATTACGTTGTATAAAATTATATATTTACTTTAAGCAAGCAATACGTTTTAGCTCTGAAAATCATGATGGGAATACCATCATGACTGAGCTGAAATACCGTACTTGTGCATTCTGGGCACCCATGTCTCCGTATATGGCAGCGCACACGGACCAGTCCTCGCCCTCAGATGGAGTGACGAATGAGAATTTTTGTGACCATCCATACACCGAGCCAACGTGATACACTGCGAACATACAGAATACAAACTCTGATTGTTGCAAAAGCACTGGCCGAGATATTCCTAATAAGATAAAAATAACATCAGTAGGTCACATCCGCGTACTGATAGATAATACTAGGTCTCAGGATAAAACGCGAATTGCTTTTCATGTAATTTAAAGCTTAAAATGGGCCAGCAGACGTCACTAAATGCAACTGCTTTTTCTTTTTAGCGCTGCTTTACGGACTGTAAATTCAGCTGTGCATACAGTATTCAGATTTGGAGCAGTGGTTCGGTATCAAAATTTAAATGAAGTCTTTCAACGCGATGTGACTGACCGTATCTGGTGTTAAACTTGAGATTCTTTAAAGTGACAGTGTGTATGTACTGGCTACGCTGGAGCTTTCCCCCATCAACGAACAGTTTGCAGGCCCCGCTTGTCTCCTGGTTCATGACTCCTTCACCATACTGGACACGCGACTCCTGGGTGTCGTTAAAAGTCGACCATGTCACCACTATGTCGTTGATTTTTTCTGGAATGTTGATTCAAGTTCAAAAAAGTAAATATTCGACCAACATACTGATGATACCTACTATGCTCTCTATCATAGATACTTACCCCCAAATGATATATGCACTTGTTCAGGTTCGCAGTAATCACATTCATATTTCGGTCTCGCGCCGACTGGAACCCAGCAAAACACTTGTCTACCTAAACTTATCCCCAGCAAAAACGAAATTAACAACTTCATATTCAGTACAACGTAGGAGATTGTTAATGAATATTATTACTTAATAATACAGATTAAATTAACACTACTTAATGTTTAATGACACGACCTGACTCCCTGCTCACTAATAAGAATCTAATTTATTTGAATAAGTACGTAAACATTTTACACAAACATAACACTAACTACTAAATATGATTTACTCGTTTGTTTATGTGTGATACTGATAATACATACATGGGTTGTCACAATTCAAAAGCGTGTTATTGTCAACTGAGATACTCTCAATAATTCGTTGATAAATTATTATTTAAAAAACAATGATAGTGGTTATTACCTACTTTTGAGGTCCTCATTTTTGAGGTCGCTAACGTACCTACCGATTTACTTAGAATAATTTGCTAGTAATTCCACACATAGTTGAAGTAATTCCACTCAAATTGGAGCTGCCCGACTGGGGAAGTACCTCCGCCTTGCAGAAAATCGAAGTAAAATAACACTGCTTTGAGCTGTGTTGTGTTTCTTACGGTGATCAAGGTTGCCAGTGCTCCACGAGGAAACCTTGTGTTGGCAGTGGGGGGACTTTGACCCTTATACTGCCAACCCAACTATTACTCTTTCAATACAGGGTCGGCAACGCGCAAGTGATACTCCTGGTGTTGCAAGCGTCTATAGGCTACGTTAACCGCTTACCATCAGGTGGGCCGTATGCTTGTTTGCCACCTTAGTAGAATAATAAAAAAAAAAGTAGGATCGCATTTAATATTAATAAGATCGATATGTATTGTTGGTAAGACTTGTATTGATATTTGACTTGTATTAACTTGTATTGTACTTGTAGAGATCCAATAGTTTTAGTAGTTCTGGCAGGGATTATTTATAGCAGATGTTGTCATAATCACTGATTTAATCATCGACATGGCTGTTATAATTACTGTAGCAATTGCTATCAATCAAAAGCATGCTGATAAGCTTAGTGTGGTTGGTAGGTACTCCTTTTAACATCTATTGTATTAAAGCTAAGTAATGCAAAAATAAAGACATTTTCAGCCGGTCCAGCAGTGTCGGCAGGACGCTTGGACATTTATAAAGAGACACAAAATCAGTGTCGTTTTAGAACACATACTTAGCAATAACTCTTTTATTAAAAAAATTACCATAGAGTTCATAGCCAGATCTTAGAATTGATTATGTATGTACATAACGACTATTTCACGAAACGATTATGACCACTTCTACGGTCTAGTTAAGAGAGTTAAGAGTTCTATGTTTATGTGTATTTAGTAGATATGTTTGTATAGATATAAGCGATTTGGTTGTTTAAACTGTAAGCTTATATTTCATGAATAAATGAATGAATAAAATCAGATGAATTAAAAACCTCCTCCTTTTATAGTCGGTTAAAAAACAACTCTCTTAATAATAACTGTTTATTCAGTCATACATAATGTAAAAAATACGCTTATATACCTAATTAAAAAATAACTAGATGGCATATAAAATATACTAACATTGTATATACAGATACTTAAACATTATAATTAAAAGTGTATCATCATGCGTTAACTGATTTGTACTTTAGGTGAACAACAAATATTGACAATTAATGAACACACGTTAGTACTATGTACGTATAATGAGAATCAGTACTGTAACAACCACTTTTAGTGTACAATCAAACACCTAAGCTATACTTAATGTCCTTAATTCCCTGCGGTACCTACCTCACAATTGCCCAATCTGGAGACACTACGAGTATTGGAGCTTAATTTTAAATTTCTTTTTGTGTATCAATTTTCAACAAATTCTTCAACAGTTTTTCATCGGAATCCACAGGCCAACATATTTTTCCTATACGAAAGGTCGACAAAAGAGTTAAGTATACAGGCAGCTAATTAAACATCTGTGTTTTGTTAAAGATTGTGTAATAATGTGTCACGCAATGACAAGACACATCAAACCCTTTGACGGGTAATTATTTAAATCACAATCTGTGTTAAGATGGAGATTTCGTTCGATACCTGTATACCAATCTCTTTTGTTGATTTTATACATACTTTTTGAGTACCAAATTTCATACCATTTTTTTATCGTTTTGACATGACTGAACCACAATAAAACTAACAACCATTTAAACTTTGGATCTGTCAAGTACCTAACCAATTACAGATACAATACATAATTGATTGTTCTTCGACGTCGCGGGGACCTTGCGAAATTTGCTGAATTAGTAGGAAGTACGATTAATCTATTACTAATATTTATTAATAAGAATAACTCGAATCTCCAAAGATATTTAAAATTAAGCTCTTATAGATCTAAACCAATGTCAACATTTCTAAACAACCTTAACATACAACTAACTATCGTAATATAAAATTCATCTTTCCATTTTCATAAATATATACTTACATATAAATTAGCAAAAATATCGCCCTACTTTCATGCCATAAATATTTCAATTTTAAAGGAAAAACCTTTCAATATTTTCTTCTAATAGTACTGATCCTCATTAATGATACAGTTACATCAAACTCAACAGTTAAGGCACCAAAAGATTTATCTAAGAACAAATGTAAAATCAACAGTACCATGTTTACAACAGGCCGAAACTCGCTTCTCCTTCACTTTTATTCTGTTTATTCAACTTTTTGTGGCGACCTACGCTCAGTTCACCTTCACTTCTTAAAGGTAATATGCCTGATTGGAAATCTGATGTAGAACATGAGGAAGTGACGGAATCTGTATCTGATAGGATTCTAATATTGCCTAATTTTCTTCTGAGCTTTACTTCACCTAAACTACTAATCTCTGAAGAATCAGCCTCTACAGAACTCGTACTTGTTACTGTTATGCTACTTTCCTTCCTATACCTTACGTTTGTAATATTCGAAGCATTTTTAGTTTGTGCTTTTCGTTCACTGTCGCCTAAATTAGACAATACTTCTCGGGAAGTTTGTGGTAAGCGCAAATTGAACCTTGGTGACGATAAGTTGATAGAAATTCCGGGTTCATCTTCATTTTCAATTTCTGATTTAATATCATCTTCGTTCGTGACGAAAATCAAAGGGCTGGTGTGATGGTCAACACTTAGTTTTGCAAAAGGCGAAGTAGTTCTAGTTTTGGTTCTCGTCGGTGACGTCATAACATTTTTAACGTGAGCTGGAGATGTCTGAGTATTTTTTTGTGAAGCGGCAACATTTCTTGTTGTCTCAATATCCTTTGAAGTCGACGGTTTTCCAATATTCTTTTCCAGCAGGTCACCATATTCTTCAACTATGAGTTTTTTAATAAACTCTTTCTCTACTTGAAACATTTTTTCGACTTCGCCTTTAGGATCAATGGATGGCCAGAGATCGTTGTGTATTGGTTGTATATTTCTGTCATTCGTGGGCGACGTCTGAGTTTCTTTAAGAGATATTTTTTGTCCTGTATTATTACTTTGTGTAGCAGAGTCCTGAGTGTCGACAGAGTGCACAAATTCATATATATCAACCGTATTCTTAAATGAAAGATTTGATATTTTGGTGTATGTCAAATTCAGAATATTTCTATTTGATGTACTGGGGATTCGTTCGCCATCAGATACACTAGCATTATCGTTGTTATGATCGCCGTCACTTTCTGATGCAATGTTACTTTGTTCATCGCTAGATTTATCATCAACATCGGAACGTGGCCCATTTCTCTCGTCGTTTTCTGATCGGCCCGGTTGATCAGATTTTTCATCTTCAAAATCGTCAGCATAGCTATCATTTCCTTTAATTCCATCACTGTCACTCGTATTTGATTGATTTTTTTTATCATTATTGGGGTTTTTATTATTCTTCGATAATGTCTCACTGACAGTCTTTTCTATATCAATTACTTCTTGAAATAAATTCTCATCTGATGTGGTAAAAACGTTGAACCTATCTCTCGGTGTATGTTTTGGAGGAGTATTTTTAGCAAATGAATTTTCCCGGCTGCTTAAGATTTTGTCTAAAATAGGGCTCAGCCGTATATCTTTCTTGTTAGGGATATCCGATAGTTCTCTTTCAATATCGCTAGCTCTTACCCCTCCTACGGTTAACTTTGAATATGGTATATATTCCATATTATCAAAGATATTCGGTTTGCACGAAGTTTTCTGAGATATATTTGATTTCTTCGGAGATACCATAGTTTTACTTTTGGCTTTAGTAGACTTCCCTTTATTTGAATTTGATGCTCCATATACGGAATTTAATTTTTTTCGCCATTCATCTAGATTTAAATGAGAACGTTTTACAGATTCTTTTTTATTATTAACCTTTTTACGATCACTACGTGCTGAACTTTTTGGAGAAGATCTAATATTTGTTAAAATACGTTTTTGAGTTTTCAATTTAACTTGTGTGTCTGAACTTATGTTATTATTAGTAGATTCACTACTATCGTACGTAGACATTTTTGTTATTTTTCTTGTTGTACTGGGTTGATTTAACTGGTGGTTTGACGGGTCTGGGTTGATTTCTTCATAAGGTTTTGAAGGCAATTGTTTAGCAGGGACGGCAACATTTGTTCTGGGTATCTCGTGTTGTATCGCCACTACCGCTATATTTTTTGTTACCATCTGAGCTTTCTCAGATTCTTTTACTTCAGGTATTATATCTAAGTGTAACACTTTTTGCTCTTTTAATTCGCTTCTTATACTTATACTTGGCATTTCTTGTATATTTAAAGCTTTTCGTGGCGTCTTAAGTTTAGGTTCTACATATTTATAAGAATATTCATTATAAGCAACTGCTGGGGCATTAACTACATTGCTATTGTTAAGCTTTTCAGTCTTTATGCTATTTTCTTTACCATTTATTTGTATAATTTTTGTACGTGTTATTGCTAAATTTCTATTAGTAACAGGCTTCCTATTTACAGGTCGAGTATTGACCGGAACGTTAATTTTATTAGTAGTATGTTGCAAATTAGCCGTAGGTTTGATACAGTTCGTCACATGTTTTCTTGACTCGTGCTCAGGCATACATGAAGGCAAATTATCAATAATTTTGTACCCATGGAATTTGGCATTTACAATTTCCTCGATATGAACTTTCTCGTTGAATTCTTCGTCTAATGGTGTAGGCGCGGACTTAACTTGCACGCCCGGCTCGTGAAATTTCGACAATTCCCCGGAAAGCAGCTTCAGGTCATCCGCAGTCGATTGCAGCGTTTCATGCAGTTTTCTTAATATTATTTCATCTTCTGGTTTTAATGTTGGCTCAGTGTTCCATATATCGTCATCTATGATATTAACCATTTCCAACTTTTTGCTGCTCTCAACCTGAAAAGTTTAGTGCATAAATAATAAATCGGTTCTAATAAGAATTCGGTTATAGCTATCCTCAACCTTTGTAAGCAGTCTTAATTCATGAGAAGAAGAATTATTAACTAAGTTGGGGCCGCCACTATCACGATTAGTTTGAATTCACGAACAGTCGATTGAAATATATATCTCAGAATTTTGGAGCACTATCTTGGAGGCATTACTTATCATGCTGTAAAAATGCTAAATACTCAAATTATATTTAAAATAGTTACAAAATACTGACCAAATATCGATCGACTGGGTATCGTGGTGTGACTCTTTTCATCTGTTTGTCAGGCAGAGGGGCTCCGGCATCCTTTCCGACGCACCTCCACTCCTCTCTGTAGACAAATGTTAAAGGACTGCTTGTTATTCATTCATACTAATGACATTGGTAAAGGACCAGTAATAAGCGAGAATATTTAATATACTATGATAAAATATAAGTTTAGTATAAGTTATGAAATAATATGGTTGTTTATTTTTTCTTTATATAAAGTAATCAATCGTTTTTTTGGAGACCAAGTTCACACCTAGAGGCGGGCGGTGCTGGAAGTGTAGTATTTTCTAGACATTATTACTTTGTAAAGAATATAATAGAATGACAATATGAATTCATGCTAAGAACAAGCCACCATACAGCACCTATGAGATTGTTTAAAATCACTAAGATCTCCTTTATGCATAAATTTTAACGTTCTTTATTAATGCTGTTATGTTTTTCTAAAGGTATGTGGGTAAGATAAATAAAAATACGGAAATATACAAAATCACATCAATTGTATTTCACCAACATTTACATTAACGTCTTAATCGAAGCATTTCACTTGCTGCTTACTGTAAGAAAGAGACGAGTCTCGAAATTATACATATTTTCGAGTCAATAAACTATCGACATCTACAAACAAGCCTATGGGTAAAGGCGGACAGTAATTGTTTGATATGTTACACGTACGTTAACAAAGTGAAACTGTAAAATAAAATATTGCGCCTTTCGTTAAAGTATTTATTCTCAGTCCAATAAATAAAAACTTTCTCCATTAAAACTGATTTGAGTGCCCAGTGGCGCTTACAATATTTGGTAAAAAGTATGTATAAACCAAGTTTTAACGTAATTATTCATAAAAGAAAACTGAAATAAGTGCGAAGTATTTTCATCATAATCAAAAAATAAAGTATGACTTCGTCAAACATCTTTTAATTTCATAAGATAGAAATTTTAGCGAAAGAAAAATTCTATATCAGGCAGGGTTTGAACCTGCGTCCCTCCGGTAATTACCGCTTAAACCAACTAAGCTTCTCGATAACTACCACCACTACAGCCGGACCACTGCCTGTGATGTCGAATTTCTCTTTCACGTTCTACGTCATTTGAGTGACGTCTGCGACATTTATTTAAGAAATATTGCCATGTTCTCCAAAGGATACACTAGAAAATCTTAAGTAAATTTGTTTTCGAATTGACGTACATGTAACACAACAATCTATAAAAAAGTAAAACGCACAATTTGTGCTTACAATTTTTTCACCTTTGCCAATACTGGCGAGAATTAATTAACATTTCACAAATCCCTCCGCGGGTGATTTCCACTGATAATACTAATATCAATTTCGAATCTATCAGAAACGCGACGAAGAATAAAAAGCCCACTGACAATGTGAAAATATGATACATCATCACATCTAAATTAAATCCACTTGAAGTACATCATTGAATATTAAATTATATACATATTTATATATACATACATATTAAAAATAGAGCGCGCCACGCACTCAATATGAAAACTATTATTAAGAAGAAGTTATACAGTTTCATAGAAGTAAGTAATATTTCTTGTTAAGCAAAATCAAGATTTAATTTTAGTATTTCGGGTAAAGCAACGAGTAAATAAAGTTTCAAATCATATAATAATTAATTAACATGGCTCAATGTCCTACTACATAATACTGGATCTATAGCCCGATTGTATTGGCTGTATACCAACTCTACCTAAAATATTTACATGTAGACAAAATATGTACAACGTACGTATATGTACACAAATAACATCTAAAATAAATAATCGACATATCAATTTCATTGTATGCTCTAACTTTTAATATTTAAAGACACTGTATCGTCTCGATTTAAAGATAAAAGCTATCGAATTTAATGATATTGAAGTAGGTACGATTAAGATTTTATAAGTATAAATATACATATAAACTTAATAATGATCGAAATCCCGAGGATTCAGCAGACATTATAGTTTAAATATTACATTTATAAAACCACCAACTAAAGTAGTACCAATTAAAAGAACTAGATAAGATTCGATCATATCGCACACTACAACTCTGCTTAGAAACACAAAAACATATTGAAGCTAAACGGTCGACGTCTGATAGTGTTCGAAACTGACGTACACTACGAATCGTTTAACATTATGACATATATAATGATAATAATATAATGA
Organism: Acronicta alni; assembly: GCA_964056405.1. Taxonomy (NCBI): domain Eukaryota; kingdom Metazoa; phylum Arthropoda; class Insecta; order Lepidoptera; family Noctuidae; genus Acronicta; species Acronicta alni. The sequence continues at coordinate 15,282,568 of OZ043926.1, read as the reverse complement.
TTACTTCACTTTATACAAATAGCAGCGAGTTTTAAGAGTTCCTATAACGGCCGCGTGTTCGCGGATCTGACAATTTGACATTTTACAAAATGACTAGGTTACTTACGCCCCCACACGTATGCAAAGCGATCTCGCTAATACTGCGCTAGCCAGCGCGCACGTTGCAACCCCTTCACGACTTCACGCGCAGCGGTTGCACCGCAAGCGAACCATACTTCCGAGTAAAGTATAACTTATCCTTACAAAATAATAAACAACTCAAAACACACGTGACTCCAACAAGCCCCGCGTTACTAACTACTATTTTGAATGATTCTCAATATCCATGTTGTTAAAAAAAGAGTCAAAGAAAATCCTAAACCGGAATTTTGTCGCCAAATACAAGACAGTAACGGAACTCGAGCCACTCTGAATAAATAGCTTCATAGTAAAATAAGACTATTTTGCTTGCGCTGAATGCGATAATACAAATATGCATCAATCTACAGTCTGTACAGGGAGCGTTACGCTTCCGTTATCAAATAACTATCATTTTACAATCAGTACTCTGGACTACATAAAATATGTCATGATTATTATATCGTATAATACTTTTATAATATATAAGAATCACATAAATAAATGCCATGTTCACTATGGTTCGGGACCTAAGGGTAACTAAGAAAATGGCATCCGACGAAATATCTGCTCGTAAAGCAGTGTAGCATCCTCGAAATGTAACGACAACTCCGTCCGAGCACGATGTCAGATCATCACTTCTTTAGCGTGAACTGCGTTGACGACAACACAACATAGTAATAATCGAAAAATCGTTAAAAACAGACACGCTGTGTTTGGAGTATCGCACCGCGCTCGTCATCTGAACTAGTCAACCGTACGAGCTCCAAAATAAATAAAACAAAGATGCGATACGCCTACCACAGCGCCTATCGGCACGACGCCTCTCGCCGGCCGTGAGAGCTCATATCCGAATCGTCAATAGCTATCGGTGAGCGAACTAAATGTACAAGTTGACTATTTACAAAGTTATATACAAGTGATCGGTTTGTAAGGACGAGGGCCCGGCCTCGCCCCGCCGCGGAGCCGCGCGCCCAATGCGACGCTTGCGGCCGCGTGCCGCGGCACAGTCGCTACTCCTCCCGTGCACGGTTCACAACGAGAGGGACAAGAGGTAAAGTCGGGGCTTCGGAGCGCTGCCCTAGGTCTCTCGTTCCTTCTTCGGCTTGAACTCCTCGCCAAGGATTGTTGCAATCTCTCCCTGCATGAATGCCCACGGAACTGTCGAATTTGCCAATGGGCATTTATCCCCACTTGGACAGTATACCTGTTGACCGAAACAAAAATGTTAATATTCGACAAAATTAGAGAAACATTACATAAATAGGAACGTAATGCAATAATAGTAAGAACTCACCTCTGATCCTTGCTGTCGCTTGATAGAATCTCGGGAGCAGGGGAAGCAGAACTTGTGATGTGGCTGACTGGGGCACTGCACGAAGTGCGTGTCCTCAAGGCGCTCCTGGCAGAGCGTGCACTTGAGCAGCGGCGCTGGCGTTGGCGCCGCTGCTTCTGCACCCTCGCCCGCCTCTGTCGACGACACCGATGTCGTCGACGACACGTGCCGGGAGCCCGACGACCGCCGCCCGCCGTTCGACCCTGCCGGACCGAAATGGAATCGTGAGCTACCGTCTGCCATACGCATTCATCAAAAGGGATAGAGGTAAGTATAATAAGAGTGGCGTCCGCTGTCGCATCAGCCACGTGTCGCGGTGAGGCTCGTGATTAGTCAGCAGACTGTAGCTGGACGGTATGGGCGCAAGCGGTCGTCGGGCGCCACGCCGAGTCACGGCCGGCGCGGCGATCGGACGCCCGCTCGAGTCCGACCCCTCACGATACGACACAATAAACGATCTACTGTTAATCTGCACCGGCAGCTTTTGCAAATAATGATGTTTCGTTCGCAATTACTTTCTTTTCCACACGATACATTGATACGTTTAATCATAGTGAATCTTGTCCAACGTTTAGGACAAAATGGAGAAACTAGTTTGAGGTTGCCTTACAGATTCAAATTATGACGATTTGGATTTTGTCCAAATCGTCATAATTGTATGTTGTTTTGGAAAGTCAAGTTTAATTGTACCTGAAGAGTTGGGTGAGTGCTGGCTGGAGCGGCTAGCAGACCTCTGCGGAGGAGGTTGTGGCGGCGAGCCACCAGCAGATCGCGGAGAGCCTGGAGGTAGCGTGTCTGCTACCGACATAAGCGCAGCCATTGGAGATGGGCCAGCACCTGTCACACCCGTCACCGGGGGTGAGCCAGCGGTGCGACCAAGTGGTGATCCAGCTGAGCCATTTGTAAGCGGTGCTGCATTACCGTAGCCTGTGAAGATTATTATTTTAGATCATAAAAATTGATACTAGTACGAAATACTATCAAAAGTCGATATTTTAAGATTGCTACGAAACCAAGGTATGTTGCATAACACACCAATGTGTGATAAATAAACATACACCTAATTATAACGACAATAGTTGAAGCCGTAATTCTACAGCGATGAAACATAAATGATTTCCATTGTATAAAACAAAAGTGAAAATTTGTAAGATATGTTACCGTTCGGAATAGTTATGTAGCACAAGACGTCGGCCGCGAGTTTCATCGACGAACCAGAGACATTCAACATCATTTCAATTTGTCCGAATAACCTTACATTCAATGTTCGATGACACATCGTTTGCGGTGGACCGACGGATAGTAAACACACGTTCGCACACGCATATAATGTCTTATAAATAGCATTGTGTGTTAATACAAGCTACGTAGTGAACGGCGATGTGTCACTGCCTGGTCACACAACGTCGCGGCGGGCCTTTCGGACTAACTCCCATACTAGATAGGTAGGTAAGTATAATAATTGAAGATACGAGTGCCACACTCGTATGTGCAACGAATCGTGTCGCGATCCAGCCGCCGCGCTGCGACGTTGCCAAACATCGTGCGATGTGGGTCCCGTATGTGTACGCTGTTAGTCGGCCGTTGCTATGTTATGAAACTTTTATTGCAACTCCTATTCAGACTGGCACATTACACATGTAGCATATAAACAATAAAAGTGAATATAAAATTGTTTAGCGTATTTTTAATAAAATATTTTGACTAGATCTACCTCAGGCATTCTTACATTTTCTCATAGATTGATCATACTCCACAAACGGATAATGTAAATTATTAACACTACCATAATACCTATAATTAATGAAATAAATGAGCATAAAGTGTAAATTTACATTAAAAATACAAACAAATTAACATTGAACTCATAAGGAAAATACAAATAGTTTATTTAGACGACATGTTAAATGCAGTTGACCAGAACTGAACTAGTTTCTTCTCTATTGTCATTGAACATAAACATTGGATATTCATTATCAAAACGTGCAGAAGGGCGAGAATTATGGTCAGTTGGTTCTGTGTATGGGTACGGCCCATATGGCTGCGATGACGTCACGCACGGTGACCTTTTTGGCCGGCGGCTCGTGGCGAGCGGCTGCGAACTCCCTATACACACGCCAACGGAATGTGGTCGAGCGACTCTGCCAAGCGTAGGCAGGCGCTATATTTTTTCGTCCGTCGGCCTACCTACATACGTACGCGAGCGAAAATGTCGTCACGCGACGTTGCCACACCGCTGTGTCGTGCATGCATTCACGGCGCTGTGCCGCGTTTTATATTACGTGGGTGTTCGTACGTAGTGCGGTTGTGTGCGAGAGGCCGCGGGCGCGGGCTCGCTTTCGAGAACGCTCAACCAGTCGGACCGGTTTCGTATTTATGGACTGAGTTAATGCACCTACCTAGATATGAATCCCGTGGCGGACGCTTGCGCAAAACATTCACACTCATCCGTCTGAGCACGTTCACGTTCGTTTGCTATCGTTCGTGTTATCAAACTACGCGTGACTTACCAAATAACATTTTTTACAATATGTAGGTTATATTGTTATTTGTAAACAACAAATTTTCTCTCATCAATCTAATCGATTTTGAACTTAAATGAAATACTTACAAGCCTTTGGCATTAAAAGACGTATTCCTCTAAAAACGAAGAAGTGATATATTTGACAATAATTTTGACCGAGCATTTTCTTATTAATTTATGAGGAAAGGAAAAGTGATCCTAATTTCATTGAACAGAAGAAGAGAATGATTTTTTTTTTAATTTGTTAGTTTCCGAAATGTAAACGGTAAGTAGGTCCTGATAGGAACTACTGCACATAAATATCTCTACCAGCTATGAATTTGAATAAGTTTACAAAGAAACGAGACGTGGCAAACTAGTGTATACTCTTGTATCGAAGAATTTTTATTCTGAAACATCAACAGGTTTCCCAAATGTCAATGAGCGTTAATAGATTTACATCATCCTAAGACCAACTTTCTGAGAAGATTTAAATAAGAGAACCGATTCTCATTACAATGAACAATATCAGACAGTTTTTATAGTATTCGCAGTTTTCGAAACAAACGTTTCGCAAGTAGGAGTTAATATGACTCTCCTGGGTAAATATTTAAATCAGTTTCCAATCCAAGGTAACGAATTCTAGAAGACAAATTTGTAGTATTCTTTTGGACTTAATGTTCATAACATAACGAATACTAATTACTTCAGAATTCTCCTTTAAGTTTTCACTTTTTAAGGCTCCTACGAAAGGATCAGTTTATAATCGAAGCAAATTATTTTATGGAGTACCTATAGTGATATGTTACATTATTACAAAATTCACCAAGCATTTTTAAAAACACTTCACGGTTTTGTACCTTTGCAATGTGACGACGGGCTATTGGTTTATATCCATATTATTTATATAATACAGAAAGTTTGATCTAAACTTTTGACCATCGACTTTTGATAATATTTGTATGAATCTAAAATGTAAAATTAACAACTAGACACTTACCGTTTGATTTGAACGAAGATGCATCGAAAGACGGTGTGCGAAGAGGGTGCTTCTCCTGTTTGAATACACGGTCGGGGGCAAAAGGAGCTGCTAATGACACTGCTGGCAGAGAATCACCACGAGTTAGCGGTGGCCGAGAGTGTTCCTCTAAAAGCCTTTTAGCGGGTTCGTGATGGCTTTGATGGTCATCTTCATCCAATTGTCGCTTCAGTGCAAGTCCTGGCGCCAGACGCGCTCCACCGTGTGTCGGCAGGTGGTGTGTCGGCAGATGCGCCAACCGTCTGCCATCGTGTTCCTCACGCCTGCCCCCATACTCCGCCAAAAGTCCAGCATTCGCAGTCGGTCGCGGATGATGTAACGTAAATCCGGTTGTAGGGGCATGATGTGCAGGTGGGGCTGTTTGGCCCCTTGCTGTAGTTTCTACTCCATTCTGATGGGCTTCTAGCGGTGCTCGGTGAGCACCTTTAGAGTGCGTGGGCCCGCGACCCTCTTGAAATCCATGGGCACGCTTCAGCTGCCTGGCAGTGTCTAGAACCACTTCAATGCGGTCTGCGCCCTCGTAGTTAACGCATCCGCGACACACCGCCTCGGAAAATTCATGCAACATTGCCCACGGCATACGGGGCAAGTCACAGAGGTAGCAGTGCTGTCGCTTTTGCATCACCGACATCTCGCCGCCGGGTGTTGATCGGTGTGCGAGAGATCGGTCTTCCTCGTGTCTCTTGTAAATTGTCACAGATTTTTCTTGCCAGATACAATAAACACCGTCACCATGGTACACATAAAACACTTAACAATTACACACTCGCCTTAGCGAACGTCGGATGCCAAAGGTGCGTAACGTTAAAGGCATTCGCTCTGAGAGCAGGTCGACGAAAGACTGAAGCTCGGGTCGAGGCAACCGCGGGGGGCCGGGGCGGCAGCGGCCATTATCGAGCGGTGACGTCAGCGCGCGCAGCACGACGACGCGCCGAGGACGAGCCGTTAGCCGCGACGCGGATGCGCCACTCGCACCACGCTGCGCGTCCGCTCGCCCTGCCCCGACATACACACAACACGCTTATCGCACGATAACGAACATGATATATGTTAACATGCACATTGCACAATATCATGCCTTACAAGATGCAATGAGGTTAATATTATTCACTGACTTCCAGATTTCGGGAAAAATATATCTTAAATCGTTCCTAAATAGGTAGGTATATTTTCCAATTTAACATAGCATTTCGACAAATGCACACTTGATTCCTCAGGATCGATGAAACATGTTGGACCTACCAATAAATTAAGTGCCAATTTCTACCACTCACTGATGGGTACTTACTTATTTAAATATAAGAAATCCTGGCATTGCGATAAAATATATACTTAAGTATGAAGTAATAATGTGAGGTAATATTATTAATTTTGTTTTTATTATTAAAGGAAACTGTACAATCACGTAGTTAACATAGGTACCAAGTATTAATCTGTTTTTAGTAATTAACAGTAAAGAATTTGTCACCGATTAGGTAATTAGAGCATTAACTAAATGAATCACGGAGTCTCCCGCCACACATACTGGCTGGCCCTCGATTCCGCTACAACTGTCTATATTATTCAACGAAAGTAAACAGCATCTGTTGTAGAATAACAATTAGTGTGAACACGTATAGTCGACGTGTTCGATGCATTAAATTTCAATCTATTCTCGCTCGGTTTCCTTTCTGACGGCTGCATTTTAAATTATTATTACCGAGCAACACGATCGGATCCGGCTGGAAGACAGGAGTGCGCGGGGGGTGCCACGACCGGTGTGGCGGCCATCTTGAGACGTGACGTCACGTGACGAGTCAGCCGAGCGTGCGGCGCGGCAACGTCGCATTCGCAGTTTAAACACCGCCATGTTGCCGCTCAATTCTGTTGTGCTTTATTATTATTGAACGCAGCTTGTCAGATTTTGTATGCGAACGAGGATCGAAGGAGAAACAGTTATGTGGTCAGGTAGTCGAGGACGGAGATTACGGAACGGAACAGAAATACATCGTAGCCTTATGCCACGTGTACGTCTAACATCAAATCATACCTGTGCAGTCTTACTGTGACCATTTTAAATAAGTAATGTTTAAAAGTTTTTAGGTAGATAGGTACCTAGTCGTACTAAATTATTTTTTCTTTTATTAGATACCTAGGTATATCAGATAAGCTCAACACGTGTCGGAATGGAAGTAGATGAATTGTATGTATAGGTAGGTATCCTATACCTTCCTGTCATGGTCGTGGCGAATTTCGCGGATTCCATGGCCATGACTATAGGGCAGGTGAAGGCAAGTGTTAGTGGGTACGAGTCCAACATACCCTGCCACCTCCCCGAGTGGTGGAGGATCCATGAGGATTTTCCGTATCCCTATACCTTAAAAACTCCAGATGCAACACCATTGAGAACGCAAGTCAACTGATTACATTAATTATGTAATCGTGTCGACATATTGTACCGATTGTATAGCCATATATTTACTTATATTTATTATTTAACTAAATCTATGAGCATTTGAAACTTTTCATTTTTATATCTCCCTTATGAAATTGAAACTAGTATGAGCGCAGTTTATTTATAACTGGAGTCTCCAGAAACACGCACAGTCCTATAAAATCTTAAATTAAATAAATCGAGGGATACTACACCTAGCGGCCAATATTTTATACAATATTATGAAGAGAAAGATTAGCGAATACGACCGCCACAAACAATTTATGATGTAAGTAGCTAAGACAAATCAATGACAAGATAAATCATGCCATCGGAACCCTTTACAGGGCATTTCGCAACGAACCACATGCTCCATAATATTAAGCTGGCTTTGAATAATGATTGCAGGGCTTGTGGTGAATTCAGGGAATTTGTTTCCCTGCATGCAGCACATCTTGTGTGATTGTGACGTCCTAGCGACGACACGGATGAGTCATCTCGGCAACGGATACCCGAAGCTAGAAGACTAGAGGTTCCTTCCTCTTAGTGGGCTAGACGCCTTCATGAACCACGTCTTGGAAGAGTAAGGAATGTGCCAGGCTGGGGATAACACAATAGATCACATTTAGTTGAAGTGTTGCTGGCCATGCCAGCCCCCAATTCTAAATAAATAAATATCATTTATCATTTGAGTTCCTCTAGATACAGTTAATTAAGTAGGTACATCTTTAGTGAACCGTTTATATCACAACTATAATCAATTGGTAGGAAAATTATTCCACTATACAGTAATTAGGTGTTCATCAGAAAAGTTAGTCATCGAAATTTATATTTGGAACGTAATGGTTCATCGAGAAAGTAAACGCACGCAACGTGTCACCACCTTTGTACCTATAGTAATTATTTTAGTTATATATCCACGAGGAATACGAGGAACTAAAAAATGAGGAAGGAAAAAAAAACTTATTGCTCTTTTTAAGTAATATTTAAGTATATAAAAACCAACTTCCTGTGATTATTGTATCGTAGGTCTTCCGCAGTACGGACTATAAGTAGGTGGTACACATTGACGATAAACATTTACAGCGTTACAGATCAAATATTTTCGATAACAATCCATGCCATTCAAAAAACAATGTGAAAGCACATTGGTAATTGTCCAATCACGCTTGCGCACTGTTTGCTCAAAAACATTGAAACACGTGGTAAGCACTGTTTATTTACATCAAGTTGGCTGCAGCGAGCGAATGCACGCGATTGCGGATCTAACTATTATTTAACATTCAACAAGGATTTCATTAAACATTTGTGTTTTAATCGTTCAGGAAAGTAGCTGCAGCCGACGGACGCCATCCGCAGGGCTATTGATTTTGAGAACCCGTCCCTATGTATTATAGCTACAGAACATTGTTATACAGCTACGGTAACTGAATTAGTTCATTAGTCGGCAAAGTTTTCTACATAGAACGCACTTCACGTTTTCGTATAAAATTTGTGATATCGTGCACCTTAAAGCACTTTTCTTTTTGTAAGCAACTAACCATTAAATTTGACACTGCAGCTTGAGCAGTTAGTGCTACAGTATCCAAAAATCTTTTTTTTTTTCATTTCCATTGAAATCAGGGATATATTATTTAAATCTTTGATTATACCAAATAATGTTTGGGCAAAATGTTCTAAATAGGTGTAGGTAGGAGCTGACTGGGCGTGGGATCAAGCTGGCCTGTCGTCACGTATAGTGTGCCAGGAGTCGGGATCGATATGAGGATGCGTGCAGGACGCATGCGCTGGCCCGCACCCATAAACACGTGTCAATGTTTATTTACGTTGAGTTCACGTTTTAACTGGTTAATTAATACAATCATTGGTTGGTTTAAGCGTTCGTATTTATATAGGTTTAAATATCAGCATTTCGTTTTTTTCATCGTTTTGTATGTAAACCAAGTGTATTGATTAAATTCAATTCTAATCATAAGTAACTTTGCACTTTGTTTCACAATAGAGAAAGGTTTCATCACTTTTCTTATATTCTTCAAAGATAACGTTTCTTACAATGCGTACAGGTACCGTTTATTGTTTAAATAACGTTTATGATCTCAAAAAATAGTAAGTTTGTTGTTAGCAGGATGTTTGTTTTAGTCTTTGCATAATAAAGAACTGAATACGTCCACTAAACACTACACAGAGGAACGGATTTCTTTGTTCGAGTAAAACCAGCAGCAATGTATACTTAGATAGCTTTTTTATTTTTAGTAAGTCCTCCAATATTTCTGATAACATGCTGAACTGTAGTGGTTGACCTTTAGTAGTGTATGCATGTAGTAGCTATAATAGATTGGCAACATTTAATTCTCTGCAATTCTTATATTCTTTTCAATAAACTGAATAATAAAATGTAATAGCACATTCTTGTCTATTTCAAAAAAATGTAACGACTACTAGGGAATTTTTGGAACAGTGCGAACTATTAATAGAATGATGATTGCATATAATGGATTCTCCTCTAATAGCCAAGCCAACGTTGATATCTTCTCTGACTCCCTTACCCTGTTTAATTCAAAAATCACAGCGATTATTGATGATCCGTAGATCTCACTTTTGTCCTTGATTACTTGCTCACGATTTTACATATTTTTGCAATTTTATAATTCTGCTTGTAATTTTAATTATATATTTTTTTTAATGATTTTTATTAATGTTCAAATATTTGTACTATTAAATTGTAATAACTTATTTTTAAATGGTAATTGTAACTATTCTCTTATATTTGATTATTTAAAAAGTTATTTTAATTTTAAATAAATAATGTAAACGAGTGTTATAAAACTCGTCTCTCTGTGAATGATGTGCACGCCTGTAATTGACTTGTTTACACAGAATGTTCTTTTTAAATGTATTGTCTACTCATTAATTGTAAATAAGTTGTTGGTGTGCCTTATGAAATAAATAAATAAAAAAAAACTATACGAAGTGAACTATTGGTGAAAACAAGTTACTGGACATAATAAGGATAGACTGAAGCTAGTTACAGATTCTCGAACAGTAATTGTTGACTTTGTCAATCTGATCAATCAATTGCGGCTAGAATAAAAAAGGCGACGACACCAAAAACCGGCGGAGTTTATGACGGCAGGGTTGATGGCCGTCCTTTTTTTTTTTTTTTTTTTTTTATGGGATAGGTGGCAATCGAGCAGACGGATCGCCTGATGGTAAGCGATTTCCGCCGCCCATGGACACCCGCAACACCAGAGGAGTCACAAGCGCAATAATCACAATCCCTTGCCACTTTTCAGTTGATAAATGATGAATACCAAAAACGCCCAAGATACTAATTGACACATAAGTAACTAGTGGTTCGTCCCGGTTTCGCACGGGTGGACATTTATTTTATAAATATAGCCTTATTTGATCAGGGTTAATGTATCATTCTCATGGTGAAAGAATTTTTGAAATGGGTCCAGTAGTTTTTAAGTTAATTCGTTATAAAAATACAAATCTTTCCTCTTGTATATTACAATCTACATAACAAACAAATAATATGATGGCAGTTGTACCGTATCGTCTGGTTTCATGTCTACTTACATTTCGAGTACTATGATTGAACAGCCCCCACAAAAATATTGCGTTTCACCATCCCGTAACGCCAAGGGTTGAGGGCAGGGGTACTATCGATTGGTGACGTCATGAACGTGCGCCCCACCCCGGCTTTGTGTACGCTGGAACGAATTAGTTTGGCACATCTATTGATAGGTATAGTGAATGTAAAAATTGGCGAGTCGACTTTCGCTTCAGAGGTGTTTGAATGCGCTGCTTAGGAAAGATTAATTATTACAACTCTGTATCGCCAACTTCCAGAATTCTTTCTCTGTTCAAGAAGCCAGATACGACCTGTTTGTAAAAGTTTGCAAGAGACAGAAACGAATTGAGCTAGGTTCAAATTTATAGTAGTACTATACTTAATAGCAGACCGTTAATGAGATCGGAAAAGATGATGCTCATGTATTCAGCAAAGACGGAACTGCCAAGACTATCTTCCTCGTGACATTATTATCTAATCACTTCAATTCGAGTATGTGAGCCTACGTTTGTATGATGTTATCTAGGTTGGGGCATTTCAGACACCTACCGTGGCGACAGGACTGTACTGCACATGTGTGGGGATGGCTAACCACTGTCCATGCGTGTGGGGATGGCTAACCACTGTCCATGCGTGTAGGTTGGGCGAGAATCAATACAACATCTTCATTTTTGTGTTTGTAATTTTAAAATATTTTCTAGGAAGGCTGTATAGGCATCACAGTCTACTGGTTTATTGCTTACAACACAGTCTACTTATAGTCAAGTCAGGCTACCAAAATATGTTACATAAAGTTTGTCATAAATGCAACATGTACGCGTTTGACGTTGTTTATTAATTTATAAACTGCCATTTGACATTTATAATACTGCGACTCGATTACATCTGGCCGATGTAGAGGTTTTTTCCACAAGCAAGATCCTGGCTAGGTTTTTGCATTCATTAAATTGGTTCCAACAATGCCAGCAGTTTTCATCAAATCTAAGTATTTTTCGTTTGGAAGAGTCGTTGAATATGTCTGCATGATTTTCATAGTTTTCCATGGATTTTCCAGTAACCTACTAGGTTACTATGCAGTAGGTAGGTAGTAGGTAGCAGGTACCAGGTATGTACCTGACACATTATAAATACAAATACCTACTTCAATAATAAGAATCTCAATAAAGTTAGGTGTGTCATTCTGATGTTGTCCAGGTAATGTAATGTAATTTATTTTTATTTTATTGTTTCAGGGACGCCCTAGAAAGACCACAGTTAATAATATATACTCCAGTATTTAGTACTGGAGTATATTGTAAATCTATGAGAAAGACTTACACCAACCTTATTGGTGTTTCTTCAAAAAGGTCAGCTGCGTAGTACTCGCAACCGGCGCGTGTATATGACAAGATGTAGTGTGGACGAAGCAAAAGAGGTAAGTATGCAAGAATCGTAGCAAGTGGCGTTCTTTGGATTCTGACTAGTACTAGCTACTCCCCTATGGAAAAAAGGCGTGTGTATGTAAGTTTGATTTTCACATCTCATTTCATTAACTTCGATCTGATGACAGTTGCTAATTTAACTGTGAGTTCATATCTGTCGTGGAACCGTGTCCCTTTTTCAAAAGGACTTACTATAAATGTGTCCATAAATAAAAATCGCAAGTGGACGATGTTGGACTCGTGTGTTAAACGCATTGAATATTCAAATGATATTAAGATATTACAAAATGGTTTGTTAACATCAAGACCTATCGTAACGTTTTCGAGTCGTTTACCTCGGCGACGCGACGCAACCGAGGGGTGACGTGTAATCTTAGTTTTATCGAGCGCCGCTGCCGCCGGCCGATGGCGCATGCGCAACGACATCGATTCGGCTGTTTAGCGGTCGATGCGCTCCCATCGCAACACGCCATAGCGGAACAGATAAAGCACCAGATACTTCACTTCCACAGACAGGCATACTCACACATCTGAATGTGCTAAATTCAGCTATGGTGTCCCTAAGTGCCAGGCTGTTAATGTCTGTGCTTGAGGGCGACTCGCTGCACACAATGGAGTCTGGCGATAGGTGGAAGTACCTTACCGAATCAGGTTAGTTAGTGCGCATTGGATCCCTTCCTTAACCCCTATCTTAAAAATGTAATGCAGTCATCCATTGCGAATGGATAACTGCATTACAGAGGAATAAATAGTGGAAATTACGTGACAGGTGTACGTACGGTTGATAGTTTATGTAGATTATCGTAATTGATTACCTGTTGCAACGTAACGTTATGCTGCATTAAAATGTTTGAGATCCTATTGTTTTACAACTTTCTTTGAAATTGTATTGTAGTAGTGGATAGGTAGTAAAAGAGGTTGATGACAATACTTACAGTTCTCTGCTATTTAGCAGTTTTATTGCAAATTGTGCTTGTTTTTTATAGTCATCTTAGGATTAGTTTAGAGTTCGACATAAAAGATTTAAGATTTTTGTACTAATCACCGAAATCTCATATCAGGGAAAAAAAGGACTAAATTAGAAAAGAAAGGCTTCTGTGTTTCAGACTTCGTAGTGCGCGTTGGTGCAGGCTGCGATCAATATCTCGCGCGGTGGGGATCAACCACCCTTAGTTTTGGCACTGGACAAGACTGAATTAACCATGAGCGTTGTATAGAATGTCCGTGGATACAGTTATTCAATGAAGTCTGGTCAGCATATTGGAGTAGTTTTAAAACTGTATCCAAATCGAAAAATGCATTAAATAATCGGAATTTGGAGCTTGATTAAAGAAATTTCCTTTTTCTTTTTCCGGAAATTCAAATGTCTCGTCTATTAATTATAGTCTCGGTGATTTCCTCATCCCGTGGCGAAGATCAATACAACCACCGATGCCCGGGGGATCCTTGGCCTCATTTGTCGTGACCCGGTCTGGGCCCACTCTCTTCACAAATGCTTGGAGTACTACAGCAATGTTGTGCTAGTGCAAGTTATTATTAAACAATTCCCTGTCTAGCTCTTTGTTTGCGTAGAAGGCAAATGAATACAGATTTATTTTAGCAATTCAAATTACTTTACACTCGGTTAGTTTTTCAATGGAATTAATAAAATCACACGAATTTGAGGTGCCAAGGTTGCTAATAATGCCTGAAATACTTTATGTTGGCTGTCAAAATACAATTATTAACGTTTTGGCAGTAAAATTAATTAATCAAAACAAGATTTTATATAACTACGATATAATAACTGAGTAACATAAACTAACAAATATTATACTATTGTATTCTAGGATCTATAGTAATACGTTGTGTAAGTGTAATTATTAAAGTAATTGTAAAATAATGATGATGACGCCGACTCAGACATTATTCTCCATATTCCATGTATCGAAAACTGGGTTGCTTGTACTTTTCACTTTCAATTTGTATTGCACAAAAAAATGAGAATAATAAGGTTCCAGTATTACGATTCCCGGTCTCCCGTGCAATCAATAGGCGTCAATGAAGATGTGAGCCCATGAGGTGGAGCTGCCGGGGCATAGGTGACTAAATCCTTGGCCTGGTTGCCTATTTCGCCAAGGTCTCTACCTGTTGATTTAATTATTGTTGACACACCTATGAGCCCTTGATCGGTTGTCTTGTCTAGGGAATCGTGAAAAATGAATGTATCCAAAACATACAATATGAGTGTCAAGTTTTTTTCTATTCGCTGTTATATTATTTATTATACGGTGAATGTTATGGTGTTTAGGTTATATTATTAATAAACCTTCACGCCTGTATTCCCCGAAGGATTAGGCAGAGGTGTACATTGGTACACCCACAGTTCGCCGGTATGTTAGGTCCCATTAGGCGGTCAGCCTATTGCCATCCAAACTCCGAGCTGCTACTGAGAATTTCATGAAAAAACCTAATAACACTGCTCGATCTGGGAATCAATTGATTGCCAGGCGTAGCAGTCGCGTTTGTGACCCCTAGGCTAATGAGGCAGTTAAGTATATGATAGTTTTCTTTTTAAATTTTTAGTTATGTATAAATATTGTTCTTCATTTTAAACCACTGCATTTAAAACTCTGTTAAACAAACATAAATTACCATTTGCAGTAATGTTCTCTCTCTGACTGTACGAACACAATTTACTTTTATTAGTTCAGAGGGCTAACTGCGTCGTTAGCAAAGTTGGTGCTATTATAAGTAGCAACAACAAGTAAAACTTTATTAGCACAGAAGTTAGTTCAAGGCGGTGGGCGCAGCATCTGCAGCTGGGGATCAATAGCCGGGGCTCGATCGGGTCGCGGGATCCTTGGCCTGCTTACTGCGATCCAACCCGGCCGTATACCTCTCATGTCACCTTCGCGACAAATAGGGCGATGCCTAGTACACAATCAATATCACTTCATTACCTACAATCAACAAGAATAACAGGAATTAATTAAGTATATGTATTTAACCTACTGAATAGGAATTTTCAAAGTTGGGAATCCCTAAGCATTAACATTTATATTCTATAGGAAAATATGGTAGGTACATACCCATGAAAGTGAATTGTTCTATATCCATAAAGACCTCATAATGACGTGTAATAATTAAAATATAAGTACATAAATATTAATATTATCCTATTAATGTTCTTGCGATATTGAATCGCATTATTTTATTATAATAATAATTAATGTAAGGATAAGGAAACACTGCCTACTGTTTCTTAGTTAGCAGCATATACCTACAAATATATTTACGTAATGATGTAGTTTGTAACCGCTAGCTGTTGGTCATTGTGATTAGTTTAACTCTGCGGTTTGCCTGTTTTGCAAAGAATGGAAACACGGCGTTTTCCCTGAAGTCCGACTGACTAAAAAGGAAAACTATGTTATTTGTTCCACATTATTAATTAAATGACGCAGTTCTATGAATATGGATATACTTTAACACAACTGGCGTTTCTATTTATGTCATTTTGGCTTATGATTTGATATCTATAGGTAGGTACTATAAATTTTGTGACACGGAGCACGAGGAAAAGATAGCACATTTTATACAACAAGATAACCGAATCATGTATCGTGAATACGTTTACAAATACACCCAGATCCGGAACAACTACCTGTAGATATACAAATATTTTTTCCGTGCGGAGATCGAACCCACAACCCGTGTCGCAGTCGCCGATTACGATCAGCCGCTGCGACAAACGTGTCGTACATTACAAGAAAGAAAGACTTCTTGTGACTGCAGCTGTCTAACAAGATCTGTTTACATACTGCTCAAGTACAATAACATTTCGGTTTATTATAATGAGTATGTATATATTCACTACAAGTCCATGACATTATGCATACAGAGTAAGACATCAGGAAGCAAAAACATAACCTTCCGAATTTGTAGAGTAGACGCGCAAGGTGAAAACCACGTAACCGTATGGGTAATATTAGTTGGCGCACCCTTGTGTAAGCATACCTTATCGATTTACACTTCCAGGTAACACGATAACTGTAACAGGAAATTCGTAGTTCGCAAAACTAAATATATGGCTGTAAACAGAGGCTCGGCAGACAGCGGGACCTTGTTGTAGTGCGCAGGCGGCGCGGCGACGGCGGCGCACACTGTAGGAATTTCATAATCTAGGGGGATTTAATTATCAACAACATTTAATAATGTTTTTTAGCAGCGAATAGTTGTGTTATGTATTGAAATGTTATAACAAGCTAATAAAAAGTTTACTTTAAAGGTTTTATTGCCAAAAACTTATTTTCATAGACTTAAAAAAAATAACTTATTAACGTAAAAACTTAGTCACTCAAATCCTCTGTAACTGGCTCTTTTGACGTTGGTATCGCGAGCAATTCCAAAACTTCGGGTTCCAGTGAACCTTTTTTTCTTCTAGGCACATAGGTATCGTAAATTAGTTATATAAGGATCTGATGATATCAGAAGCCTATTAAGAAGTTCCTCGTTAGCGTAACTAATTCGTGATGTTTTACGTGTAAAAAATTCTCTATACATTCTGTTGTCTTTATTCCTGGCCTCTTGAGCTTCTTCAGATAATTGCCCAATAGGAACGATACATGAAGCTACTACTTCTCTATGACGACGATGGATTTTTTTGCAGTATTACTACTATATGGAAGCATAACTTCAGCATTCAACCAGTGCAAGTTTTTACTTATAAAGCGCGATGACGCGATGACGACCACAAGCTGCCCATTTTATTTCCAATCTTGCTAATAACATCCTTAAAAATACTTTAATTTCATTTACAGCTTCATCAGAAAAATGTATGAACTCATAACTGTTGATAAAAAAGCAAAAACAGCATCAGAGCGCTCATTAATCTTGTACATATACCAAAAAATAAAACATTGTATTCTTGTAATTTCACTAGCCATTCTAAAAAAAATGTATGAGTGCCGCAAAAACGCGCAATATCTGTCAGCTATATCTGATACTCAAAACTCTAGGCCTTATTATTAGGTATCTAAATTTTGTCGTGAAATATGGTGTAATAATATAACTTTTACTCTATTTAATTTGACCATTATTAAAAATAGGAACGTTTTTTCGGCTTATTTAATTAAATCTTAATAAGTTACATACTATCACTAAACATTCAATAAAACAATATTATTTTAACCTCAACGACACTGTTAACACAATAAACAACAAAAAGTCCAAAGTTAAAGCTATCACGGTGTAATATAAGTGAAAATGCACGCAAATAAATGGTTTGTTTGGTGTCAATCGAATGATTGATTTTAAGTACTACCTTCAACATTTTATATTTTTAGTTTTCGGATACCTATCATAATTTCAAGTTTATAATGATTGTAAGTAGATACTAGGGTATCGAAAAATATTTGTAATTGCTCATTTAGACGAAGTTGATATTTCGAATTCAATCCCGCTAGATCGCGGAATTCCTACAGTGTGCGGCGGCGCGGCGTCCCATTGTACCACGAACTATCAAATTACGTTAGGATGTTTAACTACAAGGCTCTGATGGCGCTGCAGAATGCAAATAACTACGATAATTGATAACGTATGCGTACGCAAATAGATGCATATCGTCTATGGAAACGGAAAGTGTGGCTGACAAGCGGCTGGCGTGGCGGAAGGCTTGCCTCGGATATGTCGGAGCACCCAAATATAAACATTTTTATCAGACTTCCGTCGCTCTACTGGCTTACATGAACGTTTTTATTTATAAAGGCTCGTATTCGTATGTACATGTGTTTAAGTATAATGTCATGTGTAACTTATTTTGAAGTTACATAATATTTAAGCAAAAATTAAACTGTATTGATACAATCAACGTACCTACCATGTTTTAAATATTTTTAACGCTATAATTTACTAAATTAACAAACAAAATGAGTTGCTCCGCTTTTTCTTCCCAGCTAAAACAGTTATGGGAACTGTCTTAAATGTAAAAATGACGTTACTACCGAGTAGTCTATCTTGAATAATATTTTTGTAGTTTGACTTAGTTGTCAGCTCGAGAGCTTACCTACATTACATAAGAGTTCTAGCGAACAACTAACAATACCGTAGTGATAAAGTCTGCTTGCCTAGTTGCCTAGTGGCTAGACCAGGCTGAGATTGTTATTCGCGAAGGAATAACAATTACTGCTTCCCGATTTCCCGCGTTTCTGATCATTGGTAGTGAGGCGAACACCACCTGTGGTTTTAGTTGGTAGGTCGCCTACTTTGGGCGGCGTCCGACACACGCCAACGTCTCCCCGGACGGCGGCAGTCCATGAGGATTTCCACAGAGGAAAAAAAAGCCTGAGATTGTTAGGTATGTTTTTATGGCTTGAGAAAAATCGTTAGAAAAGT
Source organism: Acronicta alni (assembly GCA_964056405.1). NCBI lineage: Eukaryota > Metazoa > Arthropoda > Insecta > Lepidoptera > Noctuidae > Acronicta > Acronicta alni. The sequence goes on along the minus strand of OZ043926.1, from coordinate 15,263,790 downwards.
TTACCCATTTCATGCTAAAATTGACAGTTAATTATATTTTTCTTAGTACAATAATTGAAATCATAAGATCGGCGAACAAAGAGCTGACGGAGGCGTCAATGAACTTAGTTCGTCGTAGGTAAACAACGCTGATTGATGACCTCAGCGTAAACAATATCATGCTGTATGCGCGCGCGGCACCCGTGAGCGTGACACACGGCTGGCGTTCACACTCATTGCCTGGTTGCATACCTTGCTATGTACTTATAAGGAAAAATTGCATGACCTCTGAATTGCATAAGCATTTCAAAAACTATTCGGCATGTTGAAAACATCATCATAGAGTTTGGTAGTAGTTGTTAGTTTTTATATATTTATTTTTATATTACCAGCACCCACGGGACAAGACAATGTGACTTTGGCTTTTGAGAAATTCAATTGGTACAGTACAAAATTATTATAAGAAGAAAGGACCTGTTTGGATCAATAGAAGATAATAACGCTCACCAAAAGACATTATCCACAATCGGACGTAAAAAAACGGTTCTTTAGTCAACTGATCCCGCTCGTACTGAGCCCGCGGGATCAGTTGACCAATGCTTATTTCGAATTGTTCAGCTGATCCCGTTTCATAATTTTATCAGTTGTATAGACACCGAGAAAAGTGTTACGTAGTCTCATTGAGAGAAAAAATATTTCGTGACAGTGAAGTGATACCTATTTGTGCAAAAAATATTCAGTGAGAGAGTAAAAATAATTCAGTTCACTTGTATTACTTACAACGGACTCTAGATGATTTAATGGACATTATGTGTATCTAGATTGTAATCATACAAACTATACTATGCTAAAAATGTGATCTTACAAACTAACCAAGTGACTATTGTGGGAAGTTCTCGGATGGTATCTAGGATTGATTGGTCGATACTTCCTCCAATCTCTTTTAACAACATTGACATACCTATCACTAACAAAGTGAAAAACTTGGGAATATATGTATATAGACTGCACACTTTCCTGGACTGCGCAAGTACAGGAAGTTAGTCGTAAGATATTTGCAGCGGCTGGCCCCTTGAGACGCCTTAGAAACTTTCTACCAATTGCCACCAAAATTGCTCTTGCACAATCTCTTCTCCTTCCTATCCTGGACTACGCTGATGGCAGCTATCTTGATCTTACTGAGGACCAGTTTGATAAGCTTGAGCGACTCCAAAATGTATACATCAGATTTATATTTGGCTTGCGCAAATATGATCATGTCTCTGAATTTCGTACGAAGCTCAAATGGCTGCCTATCCGCCTTCGCCGGAATGCTCATATTCTTTCTTTACTATATAATGTTCTTTTTAATCTTTCCACCCCGTTGTACCTGAAAAGTCGCTTTGAGTTCCTTTGTGACACACACAGTAAATGTCTTAGATCATCTGAAAACTTGAAATTGAAAATGCGAATGCATAACACCAGCTTTTTTGACAAATCGTTTACGATCCAAGCAGTTCGCATGTGGAATGCTTTGCCAATTAGTATTAGAGGAGCTCAATCGCTGCCTATCTTCAAAAAGCTGGTGAAAGATTATTATCTATCTCTTATTCCTAGGAATGCATAGCTCCCTAATCACTTGCTCTATCGTTCACTCTTTTCCTTATTATTATTATACCTATTATATATATATTTATATTATACATTATATATATATATATCTCTATATTTATACACACTACATATTTATTTTTAATAATATAATAATAATATTTTTTGGTGTTTTTTTACACAGCACCATCTAGTCCCAAACTAAGCAGAGCTTGTGCTATGGGTACTAGACAATAAGAAACACCCAGACAAACACAAATACTCATGTTTAAACCACACAAATATTTGTGTCTTGTGGAAATCGAACCCACGACCCCATGATCAGCAGTCCGGCACTCGAACCACTAGACCACAGACGTCGTCAATTTACATATTACAACAATTATTATTATGTACTTATTTATATGCATCCATATTTAATGTTATAGTACGCTACACTAGCCACTGTGTTTCCTTTCTTCCAGTCCATCCAAAGGTTGTCTGGAAGAGATCGCCTTGTGCGATAAGATCGCCCATTGTACCTACCTATAAGTTTAAGTTCCTCTAAGTTTTGCCTCATTTCTTTTGAAATTGTGTAATTGGTGTGCGTAAATGCATACGTGCGTACGTTGCGACGCGAATCCAGCAGCACCACTCTTGGCACGTACCTCGTCTTTTGGCGCACGGACTCTGTGATGTCATCCGCCTTTGTGGTATAGTGCAGGTGGGAAATGTACACCAGGGTGTTCGGCCTCGCGGCACGCAGTCCCGCGTTGGGCTCCGCAGTAGCGGATCGGGGTTGGTTTAGATTTTGATGAATTATAAACGACTATGATTTTTAGATTATTTAGTTTTATTTTTAAAGATCCATCCACTTTCCTATGGCCATCATTGTGCTGATGTTTTAGCAAAGACGCGAGTTTGCCGCCGGCTAGTGAGTCTTATTTTTTGTTATGTATCTTTTTTTTTTATATTACGGAAAATCCTCACGCCACGGGGGGGCGGCAGGGTATGTCGGACTCGTACCGACTAAAAACCGCACTTTCCTTAACTTGCCTTATAGTCATAGTCATGGGATCGGTGAAATTCACCATGCGTGACCAAGAAAGTATTATATGGATACTGTGCACTTTATTTTTATAGTCTTTCTTAAACATTTTCTGCACGCCTGTACAGAAATTTGAAAATATTCAATAGAGTTTTGCCTAATTTCAAAGCGGGATCAGTTGACAAAAGAAAAACAATAAAATAAATTAACTGGTCAACTCATCCCGCGGGCTCAGTTTAGAGCGGGATCAGTTGACCAAAGAAAAAATTTATTTATTAATTTATTTACATGGAAGACAACCAAATAGCTAAACAAACAAATGTAACAATGATAATAGACTGTAAGCTCATTATAGGTGTGATATTATCCTCTCGAAGAAATAAATTCTGTATTACTGACGTGCGGGTTTGTTATATTCTGTTCTGGTTAAGTTTCAATCTGTATTTGTGCGAATTAATATTTTGAATGGGACGTCTGAAAGTGTAAACAATATATCTAACCACTTTAGTTCTCGCGCGTCCATTTTTGTAAGGAATTCATCACATGACATTTCATGACGATGGCATCTTTTTTTATTGAATATCATCATCTGATAGCGAGGAAGAAATATGTCAGTTGAATGTTATTTATAAGCATTGGAGGGTTGCAAGGTATAGGAAGGAATATCTAGGCAAATGACCAAATTATTTCTTAAGTAAATTTCTATAATTATAATACATTATAATATAGAGCATAAGAGACTAAAGAAAAGATGGATGGATTGTATGAGAGATGATAAATGGATACAAAGGAAGTGAATGGAAAGATGACGGCGTGTAGAGTAGATGTATGGAAGAAAAATACATCCGGTTTTTAATTAAAGTAATTTGGCATAAGGTTAGAACGATGATGATCATTATACTATAGAGTATATGTATATTACGGTCTTCGGTTTTGGTATCTACTTACCGTAAGTAAGTTTTCTGACCCCTAAAGAGAAAAAATATTATTTATAAACGTTATTTGTGATGTAATATTGTTGTTTTCTTGCAGGACAGTCAAGAAAGAGCACGAGGACATATACCTAGTGTATAAATCTTACAAAGGAATGAGTTGTTACCAACTACTGCCAGTGTCTGGTATGGTTTATGTTACTTAACTATTAATCAGATATCATTGAATTTTTCCAATCAAATTTGACAACATATCCACAGACTTGATTAATATCTCACAACAAGTGCTACGCTCAAATGTTTAAAACCAACATACGCGACTGAGAACCTCTTCGCCAGACGCTGATAAGTATAAGCTGGCAGTATTTATACATTTTACGGCTACACAAATACAGATGTCAAGATGTTCTAGAACAAACTACACACGTTATCAACATATTATACCGTAGTGTTGTGAGTGAGGCCACTTAGTTTATCTATGCTTGATATAAACAGTCGGTTACATAACAACACCTATGTAGGTAATCCATGTTATCGTATCGGTCCGACTGTGTTTAATTTATACAAGGGCATGGCGAGTCAAATCACCAGGATTATTAGGGTGTGAATGTGTTAGTGTTTTAAAATATAAAAACACCATCAAATTAGCAGCACAAAACTCAAATTTTGCTTTTAGTACAATCTATTAAGTACTGATGAAAACATACCGTCGCGATCGTCTTAGCGAGGACTGTGGGCGTACCTACCATTACACAATTAATGATATAACTAATATAACTAACGTCTATTGATAATGATCCATACTTTACCAAATTTCATATAGGTACACTTCATGAAGGAGTCCGTAGGTAAAGTAGTACAGTCCTTAGGAGGAAAAAGATAAACCCACTAATAATAAATAAGGATAATTTTGTTTTTATATCCGGAAGTGAAATAAAAATAATTAGCAGAATAATGAATGCCAAATAGGTCGTGCACAAGGTATTCGCTACAGACCTTTTTTGATACTCGTGTCACACCTGATAACTATGTTTCAAGAACATAAACCGCTTGAATTCTATCTAGCATTGCGGACACGTTTTGCAAGACCCAATAGTACGACCGTTCTTATACTAAAGAGATAAAGGTCAAAATTGTCTGATGCATACAATTTTACGAGTGCCGTGAGCTCATCACATTACGAACTGTGTTGTCATTGCACACGCCTTTTCCCAGAACCCTGTTTCGACATTATCGTAACGGATCACATAACGAGTTTGTGGTGTTGTGGGCATTAGTTCATTGTTGTTATTCCGTGACACCTCAGACAGTCAGGAATCATCGTGTTTGATTCTTGGAATTTAAAGTAGAACGTAATGGGAAGGAAATTCTGATGTAATTGATGAAATCACTCCGTTATTTTGGAAATTATTTTGTAACTTTTCCTAAAATTACAGTCCAAAGTTATTCCACAGATTATATCGTAAAATCATGACGATGAAATAAATGTTTTCCGTCACAAAGCAACAATCTCCAAATAACAATGTAATTAGTAATGGTGTGGTGTTGTCACAGCGACCGCTCACCACGTCGGCGCGGCGTGCTCGATAAGCGCTATCATCGACGGCTGCGCTCCAGAGGAACTTTCCATTGCGATACGGCTAAATACGTAACATGCTATATTTGCTATATTGATGTGTGATTTCGAATAACCGGATGTTTACATGTCACAGATAACAGCAGATAATTCCAGCGCTGAATATAAAATCATAGTGTAGGTTAAAGCGAATACTACCTACGCGTAATACTGATGTGTGCTGTCTGAAAACCAATAAATACTGTAATAGATGTTCTATGAAAATTCAACGCAATTTATCGACTTACTGAAAGTTAGTTATTGAATAAAAATATACACTATTACATGACCTTGGCATTTAGGTTTTAAATGAAAATTTGTATTTGTTGTCACTGTTTAACTAACGAAGTAATAATACAAACTGTAGACTAAACAGCACGTACAAGTACAAAACGATTTTTTCAAATTTACGTAATACAATTTTTAAACCCGTTTCTAGCATGCTTTTAAATTTTAATACCATTTCTTACAACCTATCAACTAAGTAATATACTGTGATTTAGATCAATGCGTATCCTTATCGTGTGTAAAGCGGACCCGTTATGTATTTACAAAACAATTGCGAATCACTGAGGGTGAGCGTTATCGCCGCCGACGCGAGGTCACCCAATTAACTCTATCTGGCATTATTGATAAAATGTTTAAATTGCAATGTTTTTCACATTTATCCGATATAAATAAATGGAATGTTTGTGTCCAATTCATTTTTTTTAAAATTCTCGTTAAGATAAATTCATATCAGAGACGATGTTAGAGGTGAGCATCAAAGAAACAAAGGCGATAAATGTTCTAGTACCTACTAAAGTTATGACATGACGTCACGTCAATGTGACCAGTGACGTCAATAAGCAGCTCATCAATCAAGATGGTCGTTAGATGATTACGAAGAGAATTATGGGTGTAAGTGCACGACCTAGTACACTGTGCGGACATCTTAGATCATTATATTTTTTTTTAAGTGAAGGAATAGATGAAACTACGATAGACTACTAGAACTCTAAATACAACAGATCAGTTCACATAGACGAGAAATCAAGTGTATACTAAACACACAATTTTGCATATAAAACTATAAATAAAGCTGAATAAACAGTAGGTAGGTTTTCGTTCAACGGATTTTCCAGGAATATCTTTTTTCTACAAATAAAGATGATTATCGCAGCGAATCCCGTTACATTGGATCGTAAATGGATGTCAACTGTTATCAAGCTGATAGCGATAGCGCCGATATAAATTTATCAGTTGTTTGCTGAAGCGAAGGCAACACTTACATTATCTTCGTGTAGCTACGCGATATTTCGAAACAGTTGGGTATTCAATATAAATGTATATGTACGTGCAGGTATTACTGAATGTAATTTCAGTAATTCACATAGTGGTTGTATACTCGTACATCATAATATCAGCCACAAGAGGTCCATTGCTGAACGAAGCCATAAGTCTATTACCATATCTTCTACAAGGACCAATATGCCGCGTGCATCCAACGACTCCCAGCGACCTTTACCAGGTCGTCAGTCAATCTCGCTGGAGGCCGTCCCACAATGTCCTATACTCGTACATGTATGCCTGTACGTAAAATCCTATTTGACATAAAACTTGGACTATGAGCTGGCTGTGGCAGCTAGAATAAAATTACTAAGACATGAAGCTTCAGTTAAGTACCAAATATCTATACATATATAAAATGAATCCCTGTTTCCCTTGGTCACGCCATTACATGAGAAAGACTTTACCGATTTCATTCATCTTTTCTTTTTTAATTTTTCTAATACTCTCTAGAAGGTTCTTACGGAAAGAATAAAATAAGAAAATTGCCCAAGAAATTGGAAAATTTAAGAAATCTTTACGAGTAGGTAGATACTTTTTATCCAGGTTCAATGCACGGAGATGAAGTTGGGGGCAGAAGCTAGTATTTGATATATAAATTAGTCACTGAACAATAAAATAATGTTTTCTTTAGTCATATGAACAGTTCTTTAGATATATGAGCTAGGTATAAGGCATTCGATACTTTGCGTCAAAATGTTCAATATGTCTTAAAGTATCTTCTACTCATAGCAGGAATACTAACTATCGAAAGACTTTGATTTACGAGCTAACTATATCTTACCACTTTATCTTATCTAGAGACAGTTACGTATATGAAAAATGCTCTAAATACAGCAACACAAAACAAGCAAACAGTGATAAAATTTAAGAAGTGAGAAGGTAAACATAGCCTTTCCCAAATAAAGCCCTTAGTCACTACCAAGACAACAGAGATCAAAAATAGAAAAGATTTAATACATCCGATACCGCCTTAATGTTTACAAATGGCACTGCATAATTAAAATTGATCATGTATGGAGAAAATTCATACAAAAACAAAGTAAGTGACTTCGTTGTGACACTCAGACTAGGCACACATTGATTGTAAATTGAAGCTCGCAAGCAAGTGTTACGTTGGACAAAGACGTGTCCAATCACGAGGTTCAACCTGTCATTGGTGGTTAATGATATGTCCACATACCTATATATTTGTCAATAGCAACACTTTGTTGTTACTCTGACTTGTCTCTACGACCTTACATACATGTTTAATCTCCACATATTATTTGCTTTATCACTACATTGACGTGTTCTGTCATTCTGTTACGTACTATTTCCTAATGTACCCGTATAATAATATAATACATCAATGATATAAAAGAGCACATTGTCATGTTCAAAATAGGATTTTTAAAAAATGGTTCGACATAGATAAGATAACATTTGCGTCAATCAGTCTTTGATAGGTGTTGTAGATAGGTAGTCACAGAACTTTATATAACACTTATTTTACTGTATCTTTACTATCGGATGGATTCAGGCCTTATTCCGTTCCGTTAATTGGTCTCACCTATTCTGTTGGATGAGATGGTCTATTTGAAACAAATAGCTTGAGTTTAGATTGAGATTCTTACTTATCTTTACTATTTTCGATAATGCAGTAAACGTAATAATTACAATAATATATCTATAAATCTGAAGATACGTAACAGTTATTTTCAAGCTAACATCGTGATCCTTAATCTAAGATGAAATCTCATTGCTAGTAACATTAATGACATTATATAAAGCTCCAACTACTGTACCGGTAGGTAATATCGCACAATTGACAGGATTCGCATGATTCCCCAACTTGCGATTAATGTTAGGCAGATAAATATATAGATAGGTACTTTTAATTATTCTTTATGAAATCAATATAAATATGAGAACAGACCAAAATTATATTAATAACTATTGCATTTTCACCTCAAACATTTAAGTTATAACTTTCATTAATATTTATTTATTTATATACGCTTTATTGCACACCAAAAACACAATTACAAACATTATATAAAACAAAGTAAGAGTAGGTACAATGGGCGGTCTTATCACACAAGGTGATCTCTTCCAGACACCCTTTGGATGGATTGGAAGAAAGGAAACACAGAGGGTAGTGTAGGCGTACTATTATGTATGTGTAAAATAATAATAAATTATAGTAATAAACAAATATATACTCATAAATATATACATATTATATAAATATAATAAATACATATATAAATATAATAAATACTTATACATATAAATATAATAAATACATACATAAATATATAAAATATTATAATATTTTAATATTTATGGGATGTGCTTATGTCTTAGAATAGTCAGAATACCCATAATTACTAATCTACGAACCATAGTCCAGATAAAATAGCCAACAAAATAGTAGCTACATAATAGCTATAATTTTGCCTGCAAATACTTCGCAATCACACGAGCTTAAAATAAACGTTGCATACCAAGTAATAAAACAAATAGCAGATAAATTGATGACCCAGCTATCTTAGTTAAACATAGTACGTAAGTGTAGGCTAATATTGAGATATCGTATAATAATGATATGGGCAATTGTAAACAATGAACACGTTACGAGCATGTTGTAGACGTTGGACTTTTACTGCTTCGAAGAGATAGCCTACGTTTGGGGTATCGGAAAAATAGCTGGATAGTGCGTTGCACTTATTAGTAAGTATATTCGATACCTAGGTACTAATAAGTGGTAAACACTTCACTAATCTTCTTTTAGAACATTAAAATTATATCATTTGAAATCTAGGAGATCACATAGGAAAATCTAAAGGCATGATGACAGCGGAAACATCCTCTGGTACTAATGATGCAAATGGGTGTCACGATCATGCCCCGTCGTGATCAATTCTAAACAATATTGAATTTATTGAATTTGAAATAATTTTATACGAGTATACTTATATACTTTGCTGTTAGTGGGTAAGTGGTAGAGCAGTTTGTGTCTTAATATTCATCATTGCACTTAAAACGCACTTGTATCAGAATAAACCACAGCTACGTAATAAAATATATTTTTCCTCAGATTGTGATGGAAATCTCTATGGTAGGTTACTTACAACAGTTTATTGTTTGCTCTCTATGAACTAACTTTGCCAAATGAATGATAGGCATCTGGTAACAAAAATCCGCTGCAAAGGATTCTTAACATGCGATATATCTAATTAAAACTCTTTAATCAAAATAGCGTTGTATATGTACCTATGTAGAAATCTCAACCAGACGAAGTAACGTGACCACTGGAGCAGACTAAGCAGCAAATGCAATGCCAATAGATCAGACGGATATAAGAATCGAAAGCCATTCGTTGATAACTATCAGGATATCATCTAACCTGTAAAATATTTGCTGTTTCAAATTACCGACAAACTTTTATGGCTCAATTTCCATAAAGAACAACTTTGTAACCGCAAATACAACGAATCTAGATCTGGATTGATCTCAGGACGTAATGGTCGTTAAATTAGATCTTTTGATGTTATAAACACTTCATCTGCCCAGATGATTCTCGAAACAAATTGTTCCGAACCAGAACTTTGGCGCCCAGAACATAGTTACAGTAATTGCCCAGAATAAATAACGTATTATGTACCCATAACCCTTATTGCAACTCTTCTGGGAATCGCAATAATAGACTGCTGTTTGGAGAACTTTTCCAGGGCTTAGTTTAAAATGAAACGTGTTATTATTTAACTCCGATTAGTTTTAAACCAACTATGCTTCCAATGTAGAATTGTGTCTCGGAGTCAAGCAGAATTTTCATCATCTGTTTTTCTTCTGGTTGACTACCAGAATGTTCATCATTTGTTACAAACTTTTATGAATAAAATCGCCTCTCAAATTATTATCATAGAATATCGAGAAGTATTGAAATGACATACTTACTAAATATTTCGATTATATTTCGTAAGAAATCCCAGATATCTAAATCTTTATTGTTTTCTCTTTTACACGTTTCTTTGAAAGCTTGTATCTTCTCAATATAAGTACCTAACTAAGAAAGTCTCAACTTTATCGTTGCGCAATAATTACAACTTATAATACAAAGCCTATCAATAACCGTTGTGTAACGTGAGATCGAGGAACACCAGTAGGTAATTATGCAACGCGCGTTTCGGATGAGCGGCCACCGTACGGCGACACGTTCTAGAATCAAATTCAAATGTCAAGGTGAAGGTGACGTGAAAGGAAACGCACGGTGACGTCACGAGCCGCCATCTTTAGCTCGCGCGTCGCTTCGCTACCAACGACACAGTAGGTACGCGAGTACCCGTCTGTGGTTTTATTTAGGACACTAGACAATCATTGATTGTATGCTCTAAAACAGCATAGCAGAGCAGATTAATTTAGAACATAATCATACATTTTATTGAATCGGTCGAAGCATGGAATAATCCATAAATGTACATGCGAGTGTCATATGAGATTTATGGTCATCATTGAAAATTGAAAACATTGTGTTTTTATTATGGTGATTTTCCTGTTATTGAAGTAATCTATGGTTATTCCAACTATAAAGCGTGACAGGTTACGGTCTATTTTAAACCAAGATTAACAGGGTAATGTGATACTGTGGAAATCCTTATGATAGGTTTATTATATTTTATCCGGGGCTCATGAATGTCTAGAGAAATAATCATAACCCATTTAAATCGGCTTTTTTTACGAATTAACAAAGGCACATGATGACATTAAATTTTGATATTGATAAGCATTCTGAATAATCTGTTTGCACGCACTTCATATCTAGTATATATATGCAGTCGCACTTATGATAATCCTTGGCTGACATCATCGACGGTTACAATTATTGACATGGAGTACAACGATCAGTTATAAAATAACTCGGTTTGCAAACATGACTTCAATACAACAGTCGCATCACTTTACGATATAAGTACTCGTGAAAAGGGTAAATAATTAATAAAATGTTATACAAGACAGTAAAAATAGCCTTTCCTTAAGTCAACCATTTAAGGTCATCATTGAAATCGAATCCAAATTGAATATCACTCGAATTCAGATTTTCTTATGAAAACTAGCACTAAAGCTCAACCTGTAATTTAGATTTCAAGTTATGTAATAGAATAGCAATAGGCTACCCCTAAACATACCAGCAAACTTTAGGTTTACAGTACTGGTACACCTTTTCATCACCCTTCGGGAAATACACGCGAGATGGTAAGTGGAACAGATTCGACAAGTGACAGTACAAGTGCAGTTTTTTTATTACAAATAAAATAAGCAAGCACGGCACGGTTCCTAAAGGTTGATCCTATAGAGAAACACCGACAAGAACATTGCGTTGTGGTAAATTTGTTTGTAACAACTTTGTATAGTAGGAGTAACAAGCCCGTATCATGGCATTACTTCCCTGTGCAGACAGAATGAACTATATATTCATCCTTTGTAAGGCACATATAACTATGGGCTACTCTGCCATGATTTTTAAAATGATTACAAATCCATTAGCAAAAGGTAGATAAATAAACGATTGCATATTGATAATTTATTAAGTGCAAACTACAAAATCAAAATCTGAATTTTAAAAATAATAAAGTTCATTCCAATTGCGATGAAATATGTTTGGGATATTACAGATGCGTCTAAATGGTAATAAACATTTTAAAATTACATCCAAGAACCGAATAATTTAGTGTATAAAATAAATCTTTGTCAGTGTGGAACGTACCAGTTGGCAACAATTCGTGGTGAAGTCATAAGCTAGTGGTGGTGCCCCAGCAATTCTCACGAAGCGGCGCTTGCGACTGAGTTAAATGTTAAATAGTTCCCGCGAACCATTGTTTGTGGTGAGCCAAGTGGAGAATTTTACATCAATTAGACGCTGAAACATAGACTTTTTTCTAGACAGACAATAGTATTACAAAAATCACAGACTACGTAATTTCCATTTGGCTCCGGTTTTAACGTTTCTGTGTTATTTTCTGTGTCATTTTGAATAGTGACGAATAAATAGATGTGTAGAATTCAATTGATTGAATTGAGGTCTGAAAGCTCATACTGTCAACAGTGATATATTATATTATTATACTTACTTAATTTCAAAGTAACCGTGTCATAGTTACGGGAATTCATTTTATTACGTATACGTATTAATAAGAGTACATATAATTATTGTTTAATGAAGTCATCTCAACTCCTTTAGCAAAACCTCCACATATTCGCTGAAATATAACACCATGACGGCAATGATTTAATTTAGGCGTAATATTCGGTAAGTCCCCAAATGTATGATTCATTTGTTTTCTAATTCTCATTTGTTGCAGCATTAAGAGCCGGACATATAGCTTAGATACCAGAACGAGTTCCTGTCTGGTATTTTATATCATTATATTTCTGATACGTACCTACTAAAAACCAGACAAGGTGACGTATAGCTAGTTGGGGTGGCAAGCCAGTTCGTGAGAAGCTTCCCACCGTTGTGCCGGAGCAATACATTCACAGAGGTTTTTGTACGGCAACGACCGGTCTGACGGAGCGGCGACGACGTTTAAAAGGAATCGTGCTCCCGTAAATCATGATCAGGTTGAGATTTCAAATAAGCTTGAACAAGTTTTATTGAATTTGTACGCGGAGCCCCCATCAAGTGGACTAATTGACCCTGACACACCCGGTCAGCTCAAAGATCGTTTTATTTTATGAATCGCTTATGAACCGATTAGCATTTAGTAAGCATATTTTAAACTATCCGTTACGATGGTGCCTTTGCGTTTGATGGTAAAAACAAGCATTCCTAAACATATAGTATAAATATACTTAACACTGAATATTTGACAATGGTTCTCAAGAAACATTCAATCGAGTGAACATGAACGTGGAAGTGGTCGACCTTCGGAGACCTGTTTTGGATACGGCAAACACATTTTATTTGGCTGAACGAAAAGAAACGTGACTCAAGAGGGAAGGGGGGGGGGGGGACGTGACACTCTTTATCTACACGTTAAATAGCTATAACGTGATTAAAATTGCAACAGAGCCGCTTTTTTTAAAGTACCTTGCGAGGTGGACGTGGTACGGGTACTTGGTACAGAACTTTTAAGGACGTTGTAACCGCTGTATCTTTTTATTTATAAACAGAAAATGGAAGAAATCTTTGAACATTCATTGTTTCCCGTTGTAATGGTTAAATATAATTTAGTATTAAGTTACCTGAAACTTAACTCTATCGCAATCAAAAAGGTCACTTTTAAAGGTTTACTGGTAGAAAACTCAATTTTGAATTTAAATTGCTTAGTTTTTATTTATGTTGTTATTATAATATGTTTTCTGGGCATGTGTACAATAAATAATAAAGATAACATTAAACAATGTTTTGTTAGTAAAAAAAACATACTAGGAATCTTACGCTAAGTCAACGAAATATGTACCTTTAAGATTTAGGTAAGTCGAATAAGCTAAGGCATCTCCTAGCATACTAGACTAACCTAAATTTTATTTAGAATTTAAATTCTTATACTAAATTGTTATCTATAACTCATTCTTGTATTCTGATTGAGTTATTTTTAATCACTGGGCGCTTGTTTAAGTGCTACAAACTATACTTGACCGCAAACAAATGGTATTAAGTGGTAGTTGAATAAAACATATTTAGAATCCTGAATGGCATTGCATCTGGTATCCATTTTCGGGTTTTAAATAATAATAAAAAAGCGTCTGGTTGGCGAGACTTCATACAAGTGTGTAGACACTACATAGTAATTATCGTAACGTGCATTAATAAATATAACGTGGTTCCATTAATTAATCCTCACGCTCGCAAGTTGTATGTATACCATATTATTTTACCTCGCATCTGTTAAGCCAGGTGATCCAGGTGAAACAAGCAAAACTCTTGTCGAATGGGTGGAAAACCAAACAAATATAATGGGGGAGACGCTGAAGGGAAGGGTGCAATGAAAAGAGCCAAAGAACCGCAAAAACAAAGGGTTTCCTCCATCTTACCTGCAACAAAGAGACGCGTATTTATTACTTATGGTATTGTATGACATAAAGCACGATACTAGCATGCATAATTTACCAACGGCGAATAAAATAATAATACTTAGGAATTTACTAGCTCTTATTGTGGATTTTTCCGAATTCTAAATTTTGGATGTTACATTTATTACCCGATTAAAAAAGCTATACGACGATTTCCATTCAAAGGAGCTAAAACAATGGGCAAGCCGATAAGTAATTTAGATAAAATGCTGAACCAAGTCTTGCAGACTATGAAATTCCAAAAAAAGAAAAGGTATTAAAAAGCGTCAATAGAATTAACCGAACAATGGGAACAGCATCCATTGTTGTACTTAAACTCGTGAATGACGTCAGTAAAAAAGTAAATGCGGTTGTAAAACTTATAGTCGTTGCTCCAGCGAAGGTGTTAAAAACTTGGGTGGTCTTCGAGTTAATGCAAAAAGTGCTAACGGTAATATACCGTACAGTAACAGTTCGGGCGAGTTCAGTAAAGGTACTGTTGATATTATGCTTCTGATAACATTTGTGCGCAGGAGAAAGCGTAGTAAAAGTGAAATAACTTCTTGGACCTTTTGTTACTGATAATTGTTGCTAGGTACACAATTTCCTGTAAGGTTTTTACTAAGACAATTAGACAACGTCCATTTTACTGTTTGTATGGAAGACGGCAAAGTTGTTATCTTATTAGGTAGTAAAATAACTGACGAAATAAAACATCCTTGGTTGAGTCAATCCTTTAAAGGTGGCATATTTATGTATGGATGCAAGCGGCATGTAACCGGTCCTTGTGGAAGCACAGGTATTATATATTTGTTCGGCAGTGGAACTCTTGTTGTTGATATGATGATGATATTTATATTAATAAATCCTGTACGTACTACCCCTGAGAATATAGTATATGATCAGGGTTATCTAGACTGAGACTGTGGAATAAGTATTTTCTGTTAATTATTAACAATTCGATCCACGCCAAATCAGTTCACGTTATGTTTGATTTTAGATTTAATATAATTTTTAAATTATTTAAAGGGCTGTTTTTGTATCCTAAGCGTTTCTGTGAATTTACAATGACAATTCAATGTAACTGGTCCACGTTTGACGTTTTTTAGTTCAGTAGTCTATTAATTAACATAACGAAACTGAATCAAGATCAGAATTATTATGTAAATTGAACATTATTTAAGTACCAGAATTACCCTTCTGATTATTGGTAATGACAAGAATGACACTTGCGAAGGCAAATTCTTAACAGATTATTCAAGAATATTGTTTAATTTGTTAAGAAATAAAAGAATATTGATTAACTGTTAAATGTTAAGAAAGGCAGGGCATGCTGAGCTTTAGCCCGAGACTACACCTTTACATCATTCAATGCTTCTAGAATTCGCCCAACGACTAGGCACCACACAGGCGATTAACGAGGCATGTGTGACCACGTGTTTGTGACACCGGTCACATCGTTCGCTTCACGCCTAATCAGTTCGAGTGCTTTAATCAATTCTATTTGTTCAGCACCTCCCACCTTTGTTCGCTATAGGGTTTACGCCGCGGTTTTATAGAAGCCATTGTTTCTAAAAAAGCTTATTGGAAATATAAACGCATTTTAGATGATATCTCTATCTCTTCGTCTTTTATTTCCACTGTCGTGGAATGGCGCTTGTAAGATGTCTGGCTTTCCTTTCGATTTGACGTCAATGGCGAAACATATGCATTCAGATGTGTGGTATATATAATAATAGATAAACCTTAAATAATTATAATAATTTCTCTATGTTATAAATTGTAACAATCTAACAATACCAGGTCTTAAAACAGACACAATTGTGTTTTGCTAACAAGTACAGTCAGCAACGAAAGTCGCTGAACATAACAAAATTTTGAAAACATCACAGCTCCAAAACTTGTCCAGAGGTTTTTTCTATTAAGGTAACCTGAATATTGAATGGTCATCTATGCAATTATTTCGCATAACCTTCACAGGTCAGTAACTTCACACTTATTAAAAATCATATTGAAAATTGCAACATGTTCAGCGACTTTCGTTGCTGACTGTACATTACGTAATATTAACATTCATGACTAGGACTTAATATTGCATTGTGTAATAGGTACAAATCATAAGTCTAGTAAGGACGAGGATCGGAATGTGTTCCTCCAAACTGTTATTTTCTAGCAAATGCTAATAACCAATCTAGATGAAGGGAAAGGTATGTAATACATGTATTTTCCCCAAGTAACCTGTTATTAAAAGTCATATAGTGGCATTCCCGATGATTCAAGCTGCACCCTTGTCCATATTAATACAGTAGGAGGGTCGCCTATTGCGTGCCCGCCCCACGCTGATGATCACGCGAGCGGTTTCCGTGGCAGGCGGCTAGCGTGACGCACGTCACAGACACATTTCTATCCGCTACGGTGGAATAAAGAACAGGATTGTACCGATAACACGAACCTGATGGTATTTATGGACAAATGTATAGTTATGATGTTTTATGTTATTTTGTAGGTGATATTAGAAAAAATCAGATATGCTGTATCCAAAGTAAGGCAGTAAGTATTAAATAACGAGATGTAAGTTTTTAAATTGTACGAGTTCTTTATTGTCGTATTTTCCATCTGCCTATGGTTTTTCTTTACAAAGTACTCCAAACTTGAAAAGTGTTGAAACCAAAACATGTAACTTATGTTCGATGTATAGCTATTATTTGCGCACAACACGACGAACTATTAATGTCCTTAGTGACTTGCGTGGAACGATGTTGTTTCCGCCCAATCAGCAGAGGGAAAGCCCCATCTCGTGTGCTAGCACCATTCAACAAAAGTGTGGATAGAGCACGCAAAGCGCGGATAATGATGCGCTCTGAATAACGAACACGCATACAAAGAATTATAGTATTCGTGATATTCCTATGTTAGTTATTAACATACTTTTCTGATAAAATAAAATAAAAACGTCAATTTTTCGTGATTTCGATAATATGGGCAATCCACCTTTAAATTTGGTTTAACTGCATTTAGTTTAGTAATAGTAAATAAATCTATATATAAAAAGAAGAATTCAAACTGAATACAGCAATTTTCTATAATTATGTCTCTGTTGCAGTGAACTATCTACTAGAACAGAAACACTACAAAAAACTGCACAGTTACTGCTCTGCATAGCCTAAAATACAGGTATGATCATATCGGTTTTCCAACAATCAGTAGAAGACTTTAAACATGGAAGGAACGAACTCTTCACCGCAAAATCGGCAACTAGCTCAAAGTATACAATGAGAAAATTAGCGGAGTGCACGCCAGACGGCACAGTCACGCGAGCGGTGTTAGAAAGTGCTACACACGCACCAGATACCACTACTGTTTTTGTGATGCAGACTAAAGGCCAATACGCTTGATCAAGCGGTGGAACTAGTGTGCTAAGCTTTGTAACTGTAGTGAAGAATCAAAGCACGAAGCAGGTTCACTTAGAAACCATGATAATGATTTTTCATTCCTCTAACGCAGCCATTGATATAATAATATAAACCTGCTAACGTGAAAAATAAACTAACGTTTTCTGTCGTTGAACGCAGCGAACACAAAATTCATTAATTGACATTGACAAGACATCTGTTTCGAAAGAAGAATGGCGAGATTGGACCCAAAATTAACGAAGCACCGTTCACATGCAAGTTTATATTGATTATGATAACCAGTTTATGAGACTATCTTTTTGTATTTTTTTAACATTTTCCATGCTAAGATGCTGTCAGTTTATGAGATTTATAAAAAAAATATTGAGTCGCTAGGAGTTGGGAATTAAAAGATATGAATGTTTTTGATTTATTAAAAAATACGTAATCGTGCAATCAACAGCAATGATTACAATAAATTCACCTTTTTTACCTAAGTTCGTTTTTTTTATATTTTAATCTTGTTAAAATAACAAAAACATATAGAATCACGTATTAAAATAAAATATAAATAGCGTATAAAATAATATAAATAATTCTAATTATTTTGACAACGAAAAACGGAACGTTTCACTGTCAATATAGGCTGGCTGTCAGTTTCTAATGCTTATTCCATTATGGGTTATAATCTACCTTGCATATCTTTTTTCTCCTAACTTCTTTAACTTACTTTCCATTTGCTTTTTTGTTAGTTTTTTAACGTTCTAAAAGTATTTAGAGGTTTCCATTATGTACGCTACTCTTATCAATAGGTTCCAAATTACATGCAATCTCGCCATCCTTCTTTCTCTGAAACCCTGCACACTGCACAGGTCATCGTCCGATCCTGTTCATCGTTAGTACTAGTTACTACGTCTAAGAGGACTACAAAGTTTTAAAATGTGTGAAGTTTGTCAGTGTTTTCAAAGAAATTGTACAGGGCATGTGCCCGGCAGTGAGACGAGCATATGAGCCCGTTGTATTTAATTACCACATAACTTTTGACTACATTCAGATATTCGTCTCTGCTGCATCTAACTCAGAGTAATACTTAAAGTTGTTTTAACGGATGTGTTTATGTAAGAGTGGATGTGCATTTAGGCTAATGCACGACAATAAACTGTAATGGACGGTAATGTTACGAATGATTGTTATTGCAGATGTATGTCTTACTCAGACTTCCTGACACAATACAACTGAAATCTTCTACTACTTTGTCCTTTATTAAACTTGAGAAAGTCTATTATACTTCGTAGTTTGAGAGGTTCCTATTAATGCACCCTTTATATCTTTCGAATATAATTTCTCTGAAGAAGATAAGCAGCCCAACAATTTATGCCCTGTAAAACTTGAGATTAGTTCTTCAACGGAGTGGTGTCCTCCTATTGCAAAATATATTATGGTACGAGATCTTAAAACTCTGGATATGAATGACGTTTGGGAATGACAGAGATACGTAACAGCAGAAAGGTTTGCAATCATTTTTGGGGTTAAATGAAAAATGTTCTATCTATTCAATCAACCTAGCCTAGTGTCCAAGTGTCTAGGTTACCTATTGTATTTCTTTAACATTTTACGACATTTAATCAAATTCTCGCATTCTATTGCGCTCCAATGATTGTTTTAAAACAACATGTATGTATCATTAGCGTGGCCTATTTAATATTTTTAATACAGCTGGGTATATGAATGCGTAGTTCTGCTTGATGAGTAATGTGGTCACGTATTAGTATTTTTATAGGTGTTTTGTTTAATTTATTAATATTCCTTTTACAACGAGCATCGAGTTCGATATAGGCCATCTGCGTTAACAGGTCATAGTCCACCATCTAATACATGGTGCAGGTCGATAGGCTTAAATGTCTGAAATAAAAAGATTTTATTTTATTTTATTTATTTATTAAATATTTCAGCCCACCCTGTCCGACCTCACACACACCGATATCAAACGACACCGAAACGCACGGTTAAGAAGTGCTAGCTGGTTACAATTAAGTAGTTTAGTTTACTACTTTAATTTTTTTCTTTTACCATAAAAAAATCTTTAGCAAATGCAATAAAATTAAAACAAGTGTTATAAAACTTAATCTATTTGACATAGATTAGAGAACTTTTTTGCAATGATTTCACATTCCTCAGTTTAGTTTTTGATACAAACTGTAACGTGACATTGAGATTTCATGTGGTTTAACATCGTAGCTACACGTGGAGTCCTAAAAGCTCTCTATTGGTCACGCGATGAAGTTCATGTATGAACTTCGACATTATTGGAGCAAATGTTAACAACCAGGTAACTTGAAGGGTACATACTTATATTTTTAACTATTTGTGCCCTGCGGTGCTTTCCTCATTGATTGACTGATTGTGCCGTGTGCCTCTTTTATCATCAATATAGATCAACAAATTACTGCCAGTTTTATGGTCGTCGTCTTATCTTCGGAGTAATAAACTTAAGCAGAAGACTAGTTACTTAGCTAGGCGATTTTAATTATCTAATCTATCTATGTATTCATGTGTATCCATGGCGTAATTCTAATAGCTAATATAGCAGTTTGTAAGAATGCAGTCAATATACAAAAGTCTTAGATTACTCGCTTCGTGTAAAATACTGATATTAAGCCGCATCAGTTGAGACTGAAAGTTGACATAACTTAGTTGGTAAAAAGGCTAGGAAGATGATAATGATGTTTTTTTTAGTAAAAAACTATATTTTTATTTAAGAAAGTATCTTTCTAATTTAAATCAATTAGTACACATTCGAGCAACAAGCGAATGACTAGAGTACCTACAGCAATAACTAAGAGTGAAATCATAATAGACTAATGATGACATCATGTCACATTTAGGAAAACTGCACGACAACCATATTTTACGGAACACTAACCCTGTTTGACCTGTGACGGCTGACATGAATAGTGACATTTCGTGTCTGACTGGCTCAGTGGCGTAATTACAGACACTTCAACTTTAATGATGTACGGTTTCCTTCTTTATAATTCAGGTACCTAGCTAACGTATTTTTTTTTGTAAGAGATTACCTACTTATTGGATAGCTCAGTAACATCAATAAAGCAATTGTAAGAAAAATATGATCGACCCACTTTAGGAAATAATTATTTGCTTGCTTACTAACTCGTTTACTGTCGATAAAAATAAATAAAACTAACATTATTCTTAGTGACGACTGAGGTCATGTAATGACACACTTTGTAATTTATCAAATAGCGTCGCTTCGTGTTTACTTCTATGAGCTATACAAATCGGCCCACTAAAGCCGTGTCAACGTTGAAATAAATGACAAAACTTATTTGTAATTAGACATTGTATGATCTAAGCGTTTAATCATGGTCATAGCTTTATTTATAGGCCTACAAGTGGCCACAATTAGTCACGTGCGGTCGATGTTACGCAGTGTTTGCACGCGTAATCTTTTACGTTTCTTATACGAGTATATAAGTACGATTGACCTGCCAGCTGATACGTAGGGCTGCCGTTCACATCTCAGTAATTGTATTATTTATGTATGTTTAAATGCACCTGTAAGTAGCTTGCAGTAGGGTTTTATAAAAACTAAAATTACAGAAAATCTAACTTGACTTTCAATTTATTTAATTAATTAAATTTATTTCTGTTCAACAGTATTTTTCGAAATCCTTATTAAAGTATGTTATTATAAAAACCAGTGGCGTGGCTATTAATTAAGTAATTAAAACATACTAATACCCAGAAGTGATAAGAATTAAATACATTATTTAAATTATGAAGATGGTGAATTATTTTTTATTACAAATAAAAATTATTTCTGGTTTTTGTGGACCCTAGTAACTATAGACGCCTCAACGCAAAACGATAACTGACCCGAGGGTCGTCTAAGGAGGAATATTCCGTTATAAGCAATTACGGGATTACTTACCTAATATGTTATCTATGTATCGATTGATAGTATCGAAAAATATTTAATTAATTTGATAAAATAAATTATGCGGTACTTAAGTAAATTATCCGACTCCAACTTAGTTGGGAAAAGGCTACGAGGATGGTGAAAATTATGACGTATTTGAATCAGTCCTATAACTGATTTATCAGGGTAACATAAATATTTTAGATGTCGTCGACAAAGCAAAACAAATCGGTCTTTTTCCCTGTCCCTGTTTACTCATAATTCCGGATCAAAATGATATGAATGAATAATATTTAGAATAATATTTTTTACGCTGTAAATGGTCCGAAACGTGGGAATATCAATATAACGCGATAAAATCCGTAAAAAGTAGATTTATTTCAATATCTAATATTCCTGTAAGTGTCAGAAATCAATACGATAATTTCTTTGATACGCAAACTTAGGTAGGTATAATAAGTTATTTGACGATGATGGTTGTCAAAATAACAGATTACGCCGAATGTAGTGATGGATCGTTAAAAAAAAAATCACACTTTTTGGTGAGCTGTCAGTTGTCAGCTGCTGTCAACAATCACAGTTTGAAACATGCATGATACAACAGTAATCGTTCGAAGAGTTACAAACAACGCAAATACTACAGATATAACTTATGTATTATTTATCTTGTGTGGTTACATGACTGCATTTCGTGACTACCAGACCATTAAAACTGTCATTAGCTACTATATTCACTCCATACCTAATGCTAACAGTTTTCCGTGCATAAGTTATGTATGATGCAAGGAAATGTATTCACCGGACATCAATTCAGTATTGCATAATAGTGTCGCTTATATTAGCTTATACATAGAATAGTACCTACTTCTAGAAGTTGTGTTAAACGTGTTATGTAATATTATTCTAATAAATTGCGGAGTACTTACGTACCTACTTCACTAAGTAACGCCTATTGTCTTACCTACATACAGCTACTTAGTATACTTAATAGTTATAATAATGTCGTGTTTTCTATTTTGTCACCTTCACTCAATCACGTTCAGTGGCGGATTTACCAGTAGGCTGAGTAGGCTGGAGCCTAGGGCGGCAGATTTTAGGGGGCGGCAAATTTGGAAAAAAAATGTCTTACTGAATAAAAAAAATATGTATACCTAAATGTTATTAGATCCACTCACAATTTAATCAGCTACTTACTACTAAATAGCTACTTACTACTTAGCTTTCGAAAAGTCCAGACTATTAAGTCTGGACTTTTCAAAAGCTAAGTAGTAAGTAGCTATTTTAATGGTCTCATTGAAATAAAACATTTGACCACCCAAAGATTTTTATAAAATCTCCTTGTCAGTCTACGTTTTGTTGTAATTGCATATTCTAGGGCACTGAAAAGCATTTTAATTAGTGGTGGAATTACACTATTTAAATAATTGTTTCATAATTACATTTATCAAGTCTCGAGTTGTGGCGCTTATTTCGTACCTAACACGTGAAAGGAAATTTTAACTTGTAGGTTTGTTTAATTTACAACTACGTCACGGACTTGAAACAGGACTGACATTTCGTCGGGTTATTTCAGACAATCGTCCCACTTGCCATGACTTACATCACGATTTTAAGA
Organism: Acronicta alni; assembly: GCA_964056405.1. Classification (NCBI taxonomy): domain Eukaryota; kingdom Metazoa; phylum Arthropoda; class Insecta; order Lepidoptera; family Noctuidae; genus Acronicta; species Acronicta alni. The sequence continues at coordinate 15,240,334 of OZ043926.1, read as the reverse complement.
GTAGCTACTATACGGGTACGGTGGGGGTACGGGATTTATTCGGTTAATATTGTCGGTAGTAAATTAAGCTGTTATGTAAGAGATGGAATACTACACTTGATTAACCAGGTATGTCACTGCGGTTTTGATGATTATGTTTCCTTAAAGACGAAAAATAAGTCAAACGTACAGAATAGCGGGACTCCGCTCGAGCTGCTAGAGCTGTTGAAGAAAGACTATGTCAATTCAGACGATTCAGATTTCAAAGAATTAACCCCAAGTCAAGTCTACATCGAAAGGAAAGAAGTCTACATCGTCTGCCCTATGTTTGAAGTCTAGTGAATGCATATATTTTCAAGTTCAGGTTGTTTAATATCTTTAAACATGGTGAAGATAAAAAAACTACTTTCGAAGGAAAAATAGTTTCTGGTTGCATTTAAAAATAAAAACGATCAACCACGATTGATGTAAGGGTAATGTTTAACTAGTTATAAATAGGTATATCACCTTCAAATCTAATTATACTCGATTGTTAACTGATGAATAATAATTATGAATAAAATATTTTTTAATTTGTTACTTATAGGATTACAATAAAATACAATCTGATAACCAGCTGTTTAAATTTCTTCCTGATTACTATGAATCTCTTCTTTTTTTTACAAGCCTGTAGTGTCCCACTGCAGGGCAAAGGCCTCCCCATTCTTCGTCCACCTCTCTGTGCGTTGCTATCAAGGATCAGTCTTTCTCGAACCAGTCCAGCTCATCACGCTTTCTCCATTTAGGCCTGCCGCGTTGGTGTCTACCATAAGTGGGATCCATTGGGTTGTCAGTTTGGCCTATTGATCGTCTGACATGCGACAGGAATTTCTTGAAACGGGAAATTGATAGATATAATTCAGAAGAGGCTGGTCAATTGGGTAAAAAGTAACCTATTCATAAATGATGCTGGCTGCAAATAAATTGAAATCATGTGTCTTGTTATAAGAATGTATTTGAAGAAAACAGTAGTCAACATTTACAGGCGACGCTAGTGAATTGTTTTTTGGAAAAAGTTTTTGTATTAGTTACAGACTTTGTTTTCTTAGGTATAGTTAATGAAGGGGCTTCGGAAGATTGCTCTTCTTGTTCTTTTGCTGAACTTGCAGTTTTTGTAGGACCCGCGGTCATAAAAACATTTGTATCTGTATTAGCTGCCAATGTACTCGTATCTGAACCCTGGCGTTGCGTCAGTCGCTCGGAATAATGTGATTGCGTATTGAGTTTTGAAGTCCCCGACTCAGTGTCAGCCAGAAGAAATTGTGTTGGTTCCGCACCGGGTAACAAATGACGTATAATAGTATAATGAATAATTGATTTATCAAAATGTAAAGAACACACTTTGTAACTCATGCTTCAAATAAGTAAATAATAAGTCTTCTAATAAATATTCCATCTTCCATCCCCTAGTTTAAGTAGTTGGGGGTAAAAGATCCAAGTTTTAGATTTATCTGTTGTTTGTTTACTAATACTAGCTTACATACCAAATTTGAGCTTCGGACTTCAAGAAACTAAGTACTCTAATAATTTTGATGATCATCACCAGTTAATGAGTCAGTGACGAAATTGGGGTTTTTTTAGATATCAATAAAATCTAAAGTATAAGTAATAATCTAAAATATAACCTATGCAATTGAATTTTTTACATGTAAATCCACTATTGACTTAATATACCGAGAATTTTGTTTATGTCGTATTATTCCAAACCCAAGTTAAGGGTCCAAAAACACAACGAAGCTCTTCGAGAAAAGGTAGGTAGTGCCCTTGCACTTCGCTTTGCTCGTCTTGGCGATCAGTATCATGTAAATTATTTGAATTCACGCATAATTTTTGTGACAATACACTACGTACCAGGTATTTTAAATACTTTTTGGGCAAACTTGCCAGGTTTTTCACTAAATATTACCCAGTCCATGTCAACTGACGTCAATTGACAAAATTTGTAATAAGGCGCCATTTCAGGGGATACCTCTTCAGGCAGGGTTTGACCTATGGTCTTAGCGAATGCCATGTATCCCATGACCTTGACAAGGAAGCAAGGTCAGGGAAGGCATGTGCAGTACAATAGAAGTCTGTCAAAATTATCTAGTATTTATTAGGTAGTATCATAATGACGGCACGAATCATCATGAAACCGACAAAATAAATACATAAAAAGTAAACTGTTTCATTCTGTAGGTAATGTGTGCCGCATGTAATGGAGCGGGCGAACAAACAAATATTTAGGCATAGATAAAAATACAATGCATGAAGATTAGTATCAAACAGCGGGTGTAATCGCCGGAGATAGCGGGATGACGTCAATGGCTATTGATAACAATATAATAATAAGCTTAGACTTCAGGTCGCCCCCCGATCCTCGCGTAAACGACCGCATAGATTTCACTGAAACCGGTAGCTCACTGACACTTTGATCAACATACTTAGTAAAAAAACCATAACATACCATCACGCTGGTATTCCCAGAAAGGTTTGAGCAATGGTGTACCTACTAATTGTACACCAGTTCGCCGGTAGGTTTAGGTTTTCGTATGTTATAGGGGGCGAGCCAATTGCTACTGATCGGGTACAAATCAAAACTCCGAGTTACTACTGAGACATTATAGAAAAACCCAATAACACTTTGATAAACCTGGGAATCGAAACCAAGATCTCTAGCGTACCAATCGCGTAGGACCACTTTACATACCAAATTACTGCGACATCTCAATTTAATAATTTTTAATATTTTTTTAGTGGGAGTAATTCCACTCAATTTGGAGCTGTCTGATTGGGGAATTACATTCGATTTTAACACTGCTTTGAGCTGTTGTGGTTCTTACGGTGAGCAAGGTTGCCAGTCCTGCGCGAGGAAACGTTGTTCTGGCAAAAGGGCTTGACTTTGACCCTTATAGTGCCAACCAAACCATTCCTCTTTCGTTTGACAAGGTCGGCAATGCGCAGTGGCGCAGGTCGGTAGTGATACCCCTGGTGTTGCGTCTATAGGCTATGGTAACCGCTTACCATCAGGTGGGCCGTATGCTTGTAACACACTTGTTACCACATTAGTGGTATAAAAAAAGTGCTACTGTATACTAACTGCTTGTTTGTAGCCATTCAAACGTCAAACCATTCAAACTGCAACAACATTGCGTCCTTGTTATTTGATCTTGGGTTAAATTGGCAAGATTGAGCAATTCCTCTGCAATCAATTCATATTTAGACCCAAAAGCTTCATAAGACATGTTTAACGTGTGGTATTAATATCATAATAATATGGTTTTTTTTAAACTGGTGGCAGCTATCTATCCTTAAAATGTAAAGATAAACATTAATTAACGTGCAAAATCATAAAGTTGCTACGAATGAACATTTAGTCCATTCGTATTAAAAAGTATTGTTGTGTACCCGTTGTTTACCTTGTAATAAAAATATTCAAGGAAAAATATTTGAAAGATAAAGGCAAATCAAGGCAAGCCTAACCTCTATTTTATCAGTCAGTAACTTTAATCATGTGCGAAAATTGATGGCTGTATTTACTTCAGTTTGCTAATACTTAATGACAGGTATTTTTTATTCCCCGCACCGGTAGTTCGAAGTAGTGACAATACTGGCAGATTTGCCATTGCATTATGTCATGTCACACATCCATTCTGTTGACTCGTATTATCATCTGCTATAAGAACTTCACTCTAATAGTGTTCATTTAAACTTTTAGTCTCCGTTTGTTGACACATTCATAGATTTAAATTACGAAATCGTTTCACATATTTCAAAAAGATATAAAAGAGCTATGAATTTGAGGCGTTTCCGTAAGTTTGTATCATTCGTAGCTGTTGCTTCTACGTCTACATCTGTGGCACTGTGCCAAGTGTAAATTGATTCTAATATAAGGATATTAGACTAACTAACTTGCAGTGTAAGGACACTGCAAGTTCTACTGCCAGTAGATAGGTATTTAATTAATTGCGTAATTCTTGGTTTTGCTGATAAAGTTTCGGTTTGATTATAAACTTAAAAAGGATTATAATACCGACCTACAACATATTACAATAATTAGAAATGTTGAAATATAATCAATTTGCATTGACTTCTGTATATTTACTTGAACCTTTGACATCATTGTATCTTTCCAGATATAGCATGTGTGACTCGTCTTTTTCGGCTGCAGATGTTGACAAAAAATATGAAACGTCTTTAAAAAAGCAGGTGGTCCACAATTTGACAGTATTTTTTTTGTGTAGGTATTCAGGTATTTAGATACTCGCGAGGTTCTTCAAAAAGGTCAGGTGCGTAGTACTCCCCACCCGCGTGTGTGTATATACGACAAGATGTATGAATGTGGATGAATTAAACGTCATTCATTTTGTCAGCAAAGGAATATAGCTAGACTATTAACAAGTAGCATAATAAAGCAGCAGATAATGTACCAGACGCTGTTTCCAAACTGACAGTTATTTATTTATTCCAAAAGTGGTCCTAGATATCGTGATTAAATTGAGCAGATGTTGGTACTTATACACATTTGTCCTTGTTAACGAATGAACGACTAATACCAACAGAAACCGGTCAGCGGAAACTTGTTTCTGCAACATAAAAAATAACCTGTTACCTATTTGTGGCACTGCTCCGCTCAGGAACTGAACATTCAGTTTGTTGATTTAACGAGTTGGATTAAACGAAATGTTCGCTATTGTAGAAAACGAGCAACAAATACTTTACATTATTACCAGTATAATATGATCCCCCAGAACCATATATTTTTAGAACTCGATATTAATCCAATTTGACTGCACATAGTGGTTAAGTTGATGACCGCGCCACTACATTGTGTTGGGTGCCGTGGGTTCGATTTCCACCCGAGACAAAACTATGTGATCCAGAGATAATTATGTGTTTAGAGTCCGGGTGTACATACTTTGTGTCCGTTTATTAAATGTATTTTTGTAAAGGTATACCTACTTATACAAAAACTACCCAGGTACGGGAGCTGTCATCATTTTTTTTTTATCAAGAACATGATAATTATGATATCGGTAATATCAGATCAGAATTTATTGAATTACCTACAAATATGTATGTAAGCACACCGCCTGCTTTATAATCGTCATCAACAATGCATTGCTGGGCACGGGTCTCCTCTCAGAATTAGAAGGGTTCGGCTATAATCCACCATGCTGGTCTAATGCTTTATAATATACAGTAATATATTATATAGAGGAAACCTTTGTATTTATGTATGTTTGTAACGAATAAACTCAAAAACTTCTGGACCGATTTCAAAATTCTTTCACTAGTAGAATGCTACATTATACCTGAGTAAAATAGGCTATATTTACCTAGTTATTAGGTAGTAGGTACATTGCACCCGTGCCAAGCCGGGTCGGGTCGCTAGTGATATATTATAAAAAAACAAGAAATTCAATTCATTAAAGGAATCTTCTTCAGCAGTTATTGTTAACATTATTGCGAAAAACTTGGCTCTTGGCTTGAGTATTCATTTTCCTGTTCAGCGGGTAAAACGTAAATAAGTTTGTGAAATATCACATTCAACGAACCATCCTAAACACCATGTGTTACATATTCATATATTATTTATATGAATATGAATGTATACGATTCACTGACAGAACTTATTACACTGGACCCCATTTATCGTGTACCTAGGGATTCTTGGCATTGAACCGACCAATAGCGTCATACGGGAGACAGCACGCGACACCCGCCCTGGTTACAGGGCTAAGAAAAACGTCGAGAGGCGATAATTAAAACACATGTTTGTCAATCACAGACATTATTTTTTGTTTTAGACGCCAAATGTATTACTTAGATATCGTGGCGGTGGGCGCAGTCACAATAGCATATTTTGAAATATAAGAACTATTGAATGATTACACGAAGATTACGTTCTTTCTGTGAATCATGTATGTTTTCTCTTGAAATCGAGAAAGCCTACAGGGATTTCCATTAAGTCATCAGGTAGGTTTAAAACTGGATATTTTGTATTATGTAAGTATTTCTGTTTTTTCTTTTATTGACAGATCCAGTCATCAAGAAGCCCAACAGAGTCGTGGTGTCATCAAATTCTATATTTACGTAGACTAGTATTCAAGTAACCGGACCGGAACGATCCGCGATCTTCTGGGAACCTCCTTACCTAACCCTTTAGGTTTATTAAGTTTACATAATTTGCACACATAAAACAGATTCATTAGTAAACCATATTTATAAGAATGTTTTTTTCTCGTGCTATTGTAATTTGACCGGAAGTTTTCCGACTATTTGGCACAGACCTAAGAATGTTTGTGACGTCATATTCACACAATGTGTTAAACAGTATTTCCTTCCAGTTGCGAGTGTTGTGGCATACCGACAAAATACTATGTTCATTTATGTTGGGAACTGTGGTTACCCTGTGAGATAAAAAGTCGGGAATAAACAATTACCTAATGCTAGTAAACGTTGAAAAATAGCAGATTAGAAGTGATGCTGACGCAAGTAATGCTGCCTACATAACTGTCGACAACATTTATATTAAGGCTAGTGTTCAAACAGTGGTTATAAAGTATTTCTCATGCGTGTACCATATAACAAGGAAATACGAATGTTTATGAGTGTTATACAAAAATAGCGCTGGTTTGACGTCATAAGTGTGGCTCCACTGTCAAGGGCGGTAGTCGGCACTCCACCCGCGATGATGTAAATCCGAAAACGCAAACCTATAATGCTCATATTATGTCGAAAATTGTGGGCACCTTTACTTCATATAAAATGTAGTCCAATTGTAAAATATAGCAAGACCGAAAGGATCCGGGAAGAACAATTAATATTGAAATATTTTTTTGTTCATAGAAGTCTGCGACAATTATGTTGGCGGCATGGATCGTTTATTTACGTACGATTAAATGCGTGGAAATTCACGTCGCCCCAGTACCGTATCCAGTCCATGTTTCACGATATGCGCACCGGGATGAATTAACAGCCCAACTAAAACCAGTAGGTCAGGGCATCTTTAATTTTAACACTTATCTGAAGAGAAAGCAAGACTTGTGACGTAGGTAACTGAAGAGCGGCCAACGTCTAGGGAGTTGTCTTGTTAAGGACCACAATATTGGGGTTGAAGATCGATAAGTTATAACTGGCGGGGACGGTTCTAACGATTGCAAAGTTGAAACATTCGTAGTTGTAGCCACACGTACGGCAGGCTTCTGTAATTACTTATATTAGGTATTCAAACTTACCAAGGCCATTTATTTATGGCGATTGAATCACCTTATTTTTGCGTGTCATTCATTACAAAGCACTTCAGATACTTGAATACTTTTATTCATAATACTACACATAAATTATTTTTTATTGTGGTTCCATTTATTTAGCAAAACTTTTCGCTCCGAAACTTGGGCCGTACCTATGTAAGGCCAATTTTGTTTCAGGTACATAAACGATAGATTCTGTTGGAAAAAAGTCTTAAATTTAATTAATCAGCAATAACCCATCACGCAATGACGTCAATATGAACAATCGATTAAACATGAAAGTAGTGCGAACGACGACTCATGTTTGACCTTCTGCCATCCCGTGTAGTCTGTGGCGTATATCGAGTGACGTCATAGCCTTGTTCAGTGCCAAGGCTTGCTAACGTAAACAGCGCTCGATCACTCCCGCATCTGTATACAAACTGATAACGCGGTGCGAAGCGAACTGGATAGGAATCGTATTAAAAATACAATGGAAACTGACGCAATGTTGTGACTTGCAGTTTTGTGGTCAACGGTACGTGAAATAAAACTAATAAGAATAATTCTCATGAAACACACGAGTCTACTACAGACTCGTGTGTTCGATCGTATGTTAGAACGATTTGGTTAGTAAACATAAGTTTTGAAGCCATGATAAGGCAAGTGGTCCGTCCTACTTTTGATTATTGAGACTTAGATAATAGTCCTATAACAAAATGCCACAATGTCTCCGGTTTCGATGAAACAAAAGCTGAAAAGCGGAAAATAAAATAAAGCTCTTTAGTCTTTTAATAATACATTTTGGAACGGTGCCTAATTTTTACTTTTTCGGGGTTAATATTTTACAATATTTTACCTACCTTACTTTAACTATAGCTAGGTTTATAGATCTCATCAAGATAAATGAAATAAGTACTAACACTAGGTAGCTTCTGCAGTGAACAGCACATAATGATAATTTTATACGTAAACACGGTTTGATAATACAGTGATGGTGTTTCTTGATAAGGCACACGTTAATTCGAAGAAAAGAGGATACAGTCATCAGTGTCTCAATTAACAAGGAGTCTGTCTATATCCAATATAACTAATTATTATTTGGCTATGTGTTCTACAAGGATACACTGATAGATTCAATATTCCTGAGAGAAGAACTTAAATTTACCTGCAACTACTAAACTGAATTGCCAGTGTTTCGTCTTCTGCTTCTTTGTAAAAGCAGGTGGTCTTTTGTTGTCACTATAAATGCTTGAGAACTCAGAATACATGCCAAAGCAAGCCTTTAATTTACCAGTTCGTAGTTATTTCTATCTGCGTTCGGTTCATGGTCGACATGGCAAGACACGACCGACCTGTCGTTCTCAGGCTCTTGCACATGTTTAGAATGCTACATTAAAGCGTGGCCTTGATGCAGTTTAATGTTTCGAACACTGTATAAGATAATAGTCTTCTAATTATTTCATAGACATCCATTGTTCGTTTGCAAATGTACCTACTATGAATTGCAGAAGTGGTTTTGATTTCTGGATAACAAGTTGGATTCAAATTGTGTGTTCAAAAAGCTAAAGTGCTATGTCAAATACTGTAATGATTTTTGTAAGTCCGAGCCTTTTCCTACCTATGTTGTATACATACAACCGTAACCAGATAACAGGCTGAATATCTGTATTGTACACGAAGCGACTGCCATCACGCCACCGCAACCAAATATCCTATGGATAGACTGGTTGTTAGGCTTATGGGCTTCTGAGTACCACTAACGATTATCATAGGCGTTCGTATGACAACCAGGAGGTATCACAGACTGATCGAATGATCGTGATAAGCGGAGCTTATCTTGCAGATCGATAGATCAGCGTAGTTAATACTTAGCGACAGGTACCTCATAGGTAGATTACCTAAAGCATTTAAAAAAGATTTAGATTTTACTAATAATCTCAATATTTAAGACAGACCTGGCAGACAATGTCCTGCCCTGAAAATAATAAAAACCAAGGAATCGATTAAAGGAGGAACTGGGTTCAATTATGAATTGATACCATCAAGAGACCTAGATACTGAAATACAATACATTTATTTTTATTGTAATTTGTTCAGCCGTTCTTGAGTTTTAGTGAAACGAACGAACCACAATTGCTGTTCGTTCGTTCAAATTTTTTATATAATTATACAATACATATATGTATGTATATATGTATAAGAAGATAGCAACTATGGTAACTTGTCATCAGGACAGGTTTCCTGAAACACGAAATCTTTTGCCTTATCTCAACAAAAATAACGTTAGCTGTTGTGAGCAACAAAATGTTCCACGTTCGCTTCACGGTTGTTAATGTTTTTTGTATATAATCTCTTAAAAGGATAACGGAACCAAAAGAGTTGTAAATTTTAGCATTTTATGGCCGACTTTTACTTTTTATAACTGTTGTTTTATTATGCTCTCGCGGCATTCACTAAAACAGTTTTCCACTGAAATACCATCACTTTTATTTGTTGAGTATATTATTGTTACATCTGTTTATGGAGTTTTCGCTTTCACAAAGTGCCGCCTATTTGGCGGCCATATTTATGACTAGGTAGAATTTTTAAACGTCAGTTGTCATTTTAGACAGGCCCCAAGACGTCCGCCCTGGACCGCCTCCTAGTGTTTTCACTGGGAAGAAGCGACACAACAAGCTCCCACTCCCCAGTAAATAGTGTTAGTATTCTTTGACAAGATTTAAACGCTAGTCGTGTCGATTATGTTTAAATTTCGAAGTACCGATATGCATTTTATAAGCATACATACTGTAACTCCTTTTCAAGGTCAGAGGGTAAAGTGTGTTGGGGAAGTAAACAACTAATATGGACCCACATAAGTAAAAGACATGTTTGAGTATTTCCAAAACAAACATTGAGTCACGCCCCCCGGACAATGAGCCGTTGTTAGTGTTGTTACCGTAGTAAACTACGACGGTTACGTAAACCGCACCTGAGCCAACATCCTTGTTTGCGCAACATGTCACGTGGCCTGTACAATCATATTTTCTGGTTCAAGTTGCTATGTATAGCATCTCGTGAAATAACTACAGCTGCAAAGTTTCTAATAAGCTAAATCAGTTAAGATATATGAAAATTACTCAACATGCCGTACTTACTTAACTATGCCATACTTATCACGATTTCAAAGCAAAAATATAGAACAAAATGTTGTTATACAGTTTGGTAAATTAATTACTTTGGCCCGTCCGTTGTGGCCAAAGTACTTAATTGTAGAAGTTAACGAAAGTGCCTTTATGGATAGTACCGAAATAATTTCAGATACTTACTTGACAACAGAAGAACCAATTACGAAAGATATAAGAAAATTAAGTATAAAAACGTCTCCCTTCAAGAACACATCAATGTCTAGCATAAAGCGACGCGACGCTTTGTTTGTAACGTGCAAATTGATTCGACGACAGGCTTACGTTTGCACACAATCACAGTCTCACGTCACAGCTTTCAAGTAGGTCGATGACGATGCAATATTAAGTGTTGACAGAATCATGTCATTGTGCTGATTACATGGCTCTGCTTATTATCTTGTATCTTCAGCATGTTGCGGCTATATCGGCCACTTGACATAGGGTCTTTGATAGCACTCTTAGTTATTAAAATGTTCTTAAAATAAAATCTGGTAGAAAAGAAGATTAGAAGTTAGCTAAAGTACCGAAAACGGTAGTATCCGTAGAGCTGGTCAGATTAGATGCAGTGCAACGACACGGCGGATATTTTATATCTGCATCTGACCATTTAAGTATTTATCTGATATTATGTGTTGAGTTTGTATGAAGGTTTAGTTATGGCTATTTTAGATTCATGATTGCCTGCTCAGTTTTTTTGCACGCATAACTTTAGCCTGGGGAATGTGTAATTGCGTATTGTTCTAGGTCAATAACACAGCAGTATATAAACACCGTGTAAGTAGTAATTAATGCCCTTTTACTATAAAACTACCTTACAAGACAGTCCGTCGTGTCGTGTTCGTCGTTGTCCTGTTTAAATTTCAATAAATCACACAAATATTCCATAGGGAAAATCATTGTATTTCCCGATAATTTTCCCAATTAGTCGCACTCTAAAAACCTTAAAAACATATTAATAAAATAATAGCCAAATCTATCCAGCCGTTCTCAAGTGATGCTCTCACCAACGAACAGCATTTCGTTTTCATTTATTATAGGTATATAAATGATATTTATTTCTGTAAATAGATATTGAAAGACACTTTTACAAGTCAATAAGACTTTGATACCGAGGGTGTAACCCAAAACATTTTTTTTAACAAATCTTTGTTTTCTAATTAATCCAAATTTTGAGAACATCTTTCAACACGGAGTACGAAAAACGTACCTAATATTTTGTAATTAGGTCTACGTTAAGACATCGATTATGAATCGTTTATAAAGCTGCAGAAACTTCAGCACTTACTTAAAATTCATAATATTGTGTTATGTTATGAGGCTGATGACGGCACTACCTCTACCATCTGTCGATGCAGCTGTCACCGAGGCTAACTCCACAGCCTTACTTTGTGCTTCTGCTCCTTTTTCATTCAAATCAAAACGTTTTTATATGCGCATGTTGTATTAAAATGCTATTTGGAAGTAGTTAAAAGCTGTTTTATGGATATTTAAATATGTTGCAAGTACCTTTTGTTTTTATATTCTCAAAGTATTTGCATATCGGTGGGATAACCCGATATTTAAAACACTAATATTAAGTTTATTGTAACTAACACACTACGGAATTTGTCGGAAACATATAAAAAATATTATTTTTTAAGAGATGTTGGTGTTCAGCTTTAATTTGCAAATAGCTATCTGTTCCTGATTGTGTCTTAAAAAATAGTTCAGGCACCAGTTCGCTGTTGGATAAGATAACTCCTGAAAAACAGTCCATAGGCGACCACTAATACACATAGAGAGTAGAGTTACTAGTCAGAAAGTTGAATTAACTATTTTGGATGCCATAAAGAATATAATAGTAAAACCGCGAGAATGAGAAGAATAATACTGTTATTCCCGTATCGATCCGAATTATTCATTTGTCGGTTTATCAATATCCTTTCTAGTTTAATGATTCCATGCAAGACAAAGAACTAAACGAAAGCTTTAACCGGGATCTCCATGAGCCTGATGTAAACTTTCTAGCGTCCGTATCTTGGCTACGCTCCGGAAATATCTTTGGAGAAACCAAAGGATTTGTAGGTATGCGAAATTACGGTCGAAGTTATGATGACGAACAACCATCGGAAATATATCGTGTAAAATGGTAAGATGAGGTTGTCAACATTTGGGAGATGGATTCAGCCATCACTGTACCTACCGATTGTTGGTCGGCTAATGGTCTATTAGCCATTATTCTAGGATTCAATCCTTTAGACGTAAGACGGGCTTATAACCATATCTTGATCGTAATGTGAAAAATTCTAAAAGCAAAGATTACGCTCCCGATATTCACCACCAAATATGTAAATTATATGTTCCTAACAACTACCGAAGCAGGAACCACAAATTATTGGTAGTCCCGTCACGTCGCACTGTTGCGCACTCCAAGTGACCCACACCCCGAACACTGACAGCGCATAGCACTCTTGTATTAATTAAAACCCAGACTTTGCATTGTTTTTGGATGCATGGAAGACTATTCTGTCGGAATGTATGAGTTATTGTGAGAAAAATGAGGGAATGTTTGAGTTTTGTACCTATGTCTATAGTGTAGAGTAAGAAAAATTCTAATTTTATGGATAGTTTGCTCATGACTCATCGCTAACCACCGGTATATATATTTTTGTTTAACGAAGCAAGTGAGATTAGAAGTTCGAGGTAATTTTTACGTTTACAAATTACCGCAAACTTCTAAGAAATTCTATCACGGAATTACTAACACACACTAACCTCAATGTAAAGCCTATTCGTACGGGAAATATAGTATATGAAGGAAAATCGAAACGAATTCCTGTCACAAAATGGTTGGAACAATAAATCCATCGGGCTGGCATTACGCGCAATTTGGCACGCACTGCGCGTCGCACCAAGGACCCATGTAGGCAGTCCTCGTTCGGTATTCAGTCGGTCGCTGAGCCCGCATCAGTATTCCGAGAGGCGCTGCACTACTTTGGCATTCGCGAAACGTAGCGACACTACGTCATGCTTTAGTCGAGGTGTGTCGAGTTGCAGGGACGCACTCTACGTTATTACTTTTATTATGACACTGTCATTTCATTGTGTCATTTGAGATCTTAAAACAAATAGTACTTTGAAATATTACTAAACTAAACTGCCTCATTCGTTTAGGAGCCGTAAGCGCTACTGCTACAATAAGAGTTTCAATTCCCAGGTCGCACAGTGTTATTGGGGTTTACTATGAAATTCTTCGTAGCAGCTCGAAGTTCGGATGTGTGCCTGGTTACTGCCTGCAATAGGCTCGATTTTTATTACATGGGTCCTAACATACCTGCGAATTAAGTACACTTCTTTTTAACCCTAAGGGGAATACAGGCGTTATGGTATTATGTATGTTATGTTTATGTTAATATTCCTCATAATGTTGTGGCGAACATTATTGTAACAAATTTGTCACTATTCTCGATTTTACTGGGTACCGACTTAATTACATTTTTTTGGATACTAATTATTGTATAATTATGCGCAGTATTGAATAAATTTAAATTGGACTTGTTAAACTATGATAGCTTTTAGCATTCACAGCATTGATGTGTGAAAAGAAAGATTGCTCCTATAGATAATACTAATTTCGCAGATCGGTTCGGATTATAACTGTCAATTTTACAAAATACCCTCTTCTCAACCTCAAAACTATTGATAAATAATAGTCCAACTCACACATGCGAAGTTTACTCTTACATGCATAATGTATATTATTTGTTTATTATGTATAAACGCAAAGTTAATGCCATTAGTCATTCTCTCCCAGTCAACCTTATGGTGGTGCTGAGACTAAAATATGTTAGTAGGTAGGTAGCACTAATAGTGAAGACAAAGAAAGCTGAGGAAAATAATTATGATATGAGCTTATTGTGTAATACATACATAACTTATACATCATACAACATTCTGCATCCTGCCCGCAGGCGAAATTTTTCCTTTCCTTAATAACATTATACAACACTTATAAAATTGCGACATTAAGTGCAACAATAAATATGAAATCGTACTTAATTATATCTAAACATACACGCACCCTTTATAGTACTGATATGAAAGATGATATTGTTGAGAAGATTCTGCCAAAGAATATAAGAGGTGCTATCTTAATTTACCTTTAAAAACGGACTCAAGATAGCCAGCACACATTAGTTAGTACTAGTATAGTATTATATGAGCAACTTTCTATAAGTACTAATTTGTATTAGTAATGGCCAAGAACCGGTGGTAGTGCCATTAACGAATCCGTGGTAAACAACTACAAAAGTCAATTCGTTCGATCAGCTGAGGTATTTTGAGAAACTCTGCTGTTCGATGAATATCACACTCGTTCATAGGTCTTGCTACAGTGCTGTAATAATGAGCGCAAGTTCGTGAGGATCGATTAACACGTGGCGGTACACGTTAAATGTATTAATGCGATTGACGTAAAACGAAAACTTAGGCTAGTTCTCATGCTCCCGCTAAACGATATACACACACAGTTTGACGCACATCGCTCGTTACATACCGATATTTATCAGTCATCGTGTTGTCAAACTGACGGGTCGCAGTCTTTACCCTGTCCTTTGAAGCATGTGATGTTGTTTAACACAAAAATACACATTAGCAGTGCACGAACCACGCCTTTGTTTGACGGCTGACAACAATAGTTATGTTTATTAGTGAAGTATGTAGTCTAGTGGCATTAAAAGCGACTACTACGCTAGAGGTTCTGAGTTCGATACCTAGATCAAGCAGTGTTATTAATGTAATGGTATAATGGTTTTTTTAATGTAATTCTCAGCAACGGCTCGGAGTTTTGATTCTTGCCCGGTTAATAGAAATAGGCTGAATGAGGCTGAACCATACGAAATTCCGTACAGTTGTTTGAGATTAGCCCGACCAAACTTAAACTCACGCTTTAATGTATGATATGCAAGTAGAAAACTATTGATAACATAATATATACACATCGTAAGGAATACTGAAAGCAGTACTCATTAGTAGAATACTGAAATGAGATGATGCATTCAGGGATCTTTATCATCTACGTACCCGTAATCATTGACATTACATTAGGCCCTAATTATTAGGGTCTAATGTAATGTTCCTAAATATCAGTAGTAGCACAAATCAGTCAGTCATCAGTTTTTCAAGAGAGGTAAGGCATAGTGGAAGTAATTCCACTCAAATTGGAGCTGCCCGACTGGGGAAGTACATGCCTCCGCCTTGCAGAAAATCGAAGTAAAATAACACTGCTTTGAGCTGTGTTGGGTTCCTCAAGCCAGTGCTCCGCGAGGAAACGTGTCGACAGTAGTAATAATAAATATACTTAGACAATTTTACACAACACCATCTAGTCCCAAACTAAGCAGAGCTTGTACTATGGGTACTAGACAATGTAGAGGGGGACTTTGAGCCTTATACTGCCACCCCAATTAATACCAACTCTTTCGTTTCCCAGGGTCGGCAACGCGCAAACGATACTCCCTGGTGTTACAAGCGTCTATAGGCTACGGCAACCGCTTACCATTTGGTGGCCCGTATGGTTGTTTGTCACCTTAGTGGTTTAAAAAAAAGCACGCCGGAAAACCGATTGACGTGATATCCAATACCTAAGCAGATAGTCTGGTAAATAGTTTCAGACTATGTACCGGAGTATTCGTCCATCAAGATACCAATTAGCAAACACAATATTAAAACCATTGGTCTGGGTGCCAATGGGTCATGCAACGCTAGCTAAAATACAGTGTAGGCGGGCTTTGATGAGAGAAGAATGTTCATTCATCCACAGACCAACTACGACAGTACTTACAGGACTACACAGACCAAACCACGAACCCAGCTTGTTGATTCAGCTTTATTATAAGAGTTTAGTTTACTTTACTAGATACTTTATTTAATTTCAGAGTCACATAAGCAAGACATCCTACAATTATAATAATTTCATCCATTTTTATTATTCGTGAATATTGTTTGTTTATTAAACTTATTTGTATTATAGAATGCACAAATAGTCGAAAAGTAGCACAGATCACGTAACCAGAACCATAGCAAACTGGAATAAAAACTGTTGGAACCCAGTCATTAATTACACGTTAACTATACATACCGGAAATGCGTAGGTATTGAGGAGATTTGCCAAAGCCTATAAAACTGCGGCTGCCATAAAAATGGTGACCACTGGCTTGATAAATGCTGTTGTTATTATAGCAACAGGGCTATTTGCGAATCTAATGAATGGAAATTCGTTTGCACGTTAGGTACGTTTTACGAATTACAAACGCAGTCGAAACTGTAAACAAAATTGACAGCTGAGATTTAACGGTAGGTATGAATACCATTGTAGGTGTACAATTTTAGTGTTCACAAGTCCTTGATTTTATTACATAGTAATATTTCAAATGATCGTCTTCTGCTTGCTTGGAATCGTAAATCTTTAAGTAAACGCTGAAACGATTAACGGTGTCATTAAAGTGTGCAAGACAGCTGCATAAAATTTAAACGACGAGTTGCAGTAAAAATATGACCTATTCATGGTCATGTTTTTACAGCAGCGTGGCTTGAGAAGATTAGTTTATTGTAATAAAGAAATAAATGTATGGGACATCTAGACACAGAACCACCTAGTCCCAAACTAAGCAGAACTTGTACTTTGGGTACTAGACAATGGATATAATACTTATATACTTTTTTGTAACTGTATACATATAAGAACACCCAGACGTCATCAAATTTTTGGAATAAAGATAAAATGTATAAGTAAATACTGGCAACTTCCCAGTTAAAAGGAAAGAGGCTTGTGCGGGTTGATGAAACTGAGATCACTGATACGTTATATATTCTTTATTGTACACCATAATGATACATATAATTAAGTATTTAATGTAAAAAAAAAAAAAACATACAATGGGTGGCCTTATCGCTAACTGCAATTTCTTCCAGGCAACCTTAGGATGGACATAGTTGAACTGAACTTAAAACTGGGGGTTGACCACGGTGCACATCCCTATATAGATACATAATAACACAATAAATATATATATACACATATATAATTATATACTAAATACATAATATATTATATACTAATACATAATATCGTACTATATACTATACTATATATATACTATAATATGCAACAAGACCTGTATAAAAAATAATAATAACGACGGTGAGGTAAGGAATTGTATTAGGATTATAGCGATATGTAATGTTCCTTCACTAACCTTTTAAACACAGGGAGTGATTGAGCACGCCTGATTGATACTGGCAACGCATTCCACAACCGAGCAGCCTGAACTGAAAAGGATTTATCAAAAAATGTTGTGGAATGCATTGGCATTTTAAGTTTCAAGTTATCCGAGGACCTCAGGAATAATGTGTGGGTATCGCCTAAAAACTCAAAACGTTTTTTAAGGTAAAAAGGGGTAGAGGGAAGGAAAAGCACATTATAAAGCAGTGAAAGAATATGAGCATTCCGGCGAAGTCGGATTGGTAACCACTTGAGCTTAACACGAAATTCAGAAACATGGTCATATTTGCGTAAACCAAATATGAACCTTATACAAAAGTTTTGAAGGCGCTCAAGTTTGTCAAGTTGTTCCTCTGTAAGGTCAAGATAGCTGACATCAGCATAATCAAGGATGGGAAGAAGAAGTGATTGAGCAAGCGCAACTTTGGTCGCAGTTGGCAGGAAGTTGCGTAGTCTTCTCAGACCCGCTGCAGAGGCAAACAGTTTGCGACTCACTTCCTTTAATTGAGCCGTCCAGGAAAGATTTCGGTCAATAAATATCCCCAAGTCCTTAACTTTATCACTGAAAGGTATAACAATATTATCAAAAGAAACTTGGGGAAGAGTCGACCAATCAATCTTGGAGATGGATCTGGAGCTACCAACGACAATAACCTGCGTCTTCGTGGGGTTGACCGTAAGTCCATATCTCTTACTCCAGTTACAGATACAAGCCAGATCTTGATTTATAGTGTGGACCGCGTGCGACAAATTGCCGAGAGGAGCTCGACAGTAAATCTGCAAATCATCTGCATAAAGATGGTAGGAAGAAAGAAGTCGTTCAGAGATAGAGTTTATAAAAACTGCGAAGAGTAGAGGAGATAAAACGCCACCCTGTGGTACACCGGCCAAGGTACTGCACCAAGAAGACGAATTATCTTCGACGCAGATACGTTGCCGACGACCGAACAGGTAACTATAAAACCAGTCAATCACCGATGGAGATATGTTAAGAGAGCGTAGTATGCCAAGCAAAATATCGAAATCAACGGCATTGAAAGCATTACTAAAATCCAGTAACGCCATTACCGTAAGATTACCGATTTCCATGCCTGACCTGATATCATCCGTAATATGCACAAGAGCTGTGGTTGTACTATGTCCTGGACGAAAGCCCGATTGGAAGGAATTGAGAAGATTGTTTTTAGAGAGGAAGGTACTCAATTGATCGTAAATCAGTCGTTCCAGAACTTTAGATAGGAAGGGTAAAATGGATATGGGGCGATATTCGGAAAAGGATACAGGATTACGTTTTTTTGGTAGAGGGATAACATTGGCGTCTTTCCATGCACATGGAAAGACGCCGCTGGATATGGAATAGTTAAGGATATGACAGATGACGGGAAGAATTATGTCAAGCACAGGGAGGATCATTTTACGGCTGATACAGTCACTACCAACTGCGTTGGAAGTTATTGATACTACACTCTTTTTAACATCACATGCGGAGAATAGACTAAACGAAAATGGGGAATAACTGGGAGTTGGAAGAGTTGAAAGATAGTCTAGGGTTTTATGTTTTGTTGTCCGATCAAAATTAGACGAAGCAGTAAAATGAAGATTAAGCGAGTTGATATCTAAATCTTTAGGGACAGTTTCTTGGCGTGATTTTCCAATTCCCAATGATCTAAGAAATTTCCAGACTTTTGCTGGATCTCCGTTTTGAACAGAGTCATGAATGTGTTGGCGTTGAGCTTTCCTACATACTTTATTGCAGTGATTACGGATCGAGACGTATTTGTCCCTGTTAAAATCCGACGGACGACTCTTATATTTAGATTTTGCTGTCGCCTTTCGATGCATTAGCACTTTTATGTCTTCTGTAAGCCATGGCGACGGCAGGTGTTTAACTTTTACCGCCCGAACAGGTGCATGGCGGTCATACAGATCCACGAGCATAGTCGTGAAAAATTCAACTTGATCATCAACAGACGCAGAGGTAAAGAGTGGAGACCAGTCTATAGTATTGGCATCCTCACAAAGATCATTTGCGTTAATTGCGGCAAAGTTGCGCTGCATGAGGATTTTAGGTTTTGCCTTAGGAGGACGAATTTTATAAGAAAGGAAGATTAGATCATGATAAGAAAAGGCGTCGGCTGAGCATTGACCATGTTTAACAACGTGGTCAGGAGAAGAGATGAAAATGAGGTCAAGAAGTGAAGGAGTAGAGTTAGGAAAGTGGTGAGTAGCATTTAACGGAAGAATGGTGAGATTACTAGAATCTAATACAGAAAGCAGACAAGATGAACGATAGTCTTGTTTAAGAAGACAGGTGTTAAAGTCACCCATGATTATGCTGTGACTGTAATTAGGGATGAGCAATTCTAAGATGTTTTCAAAGGAAGAAAAGAAGTTTACGCGTAAAGAGGGACAGTAGTATACACCAAGAAGAACTTTGGTGTGGTTTAACTCAACTTCAACAAAAATATGTTCGCCAGCATTTGACGGTGGCGGCTGTGATGACACATTGATAATAGAGAAAGGAATGTACGTGCGAAGATATATGGCAACACCACCACCACCGCCAATCGTACGGTCATTTCTGATAAGTTGGAAGCCGGGCAAAGAATAGTTAGATGAAGATAGACAGGGTTTAAGCCATGACTCGGAAACGAGTATAGCATGAATGTTTTTACAGTCAAAGCTTGCCAGCATATCAGGGAAATGGGCCGGAATACTCTGAGCATTAATATGAACAACATTTAAATTCCTAGGAACATCGGAGAACTGTGCTGTGAGAGTGTCGGCAAGTGAAGGAATACTTGTGTAACTAGTGTCGTCACTTGTAAAAGAATAGAAACTTTCATTGTCGCTATCGATAGACATAAATAATATAAAATACAAAAATAAATTAAATAAAACTTCCCAAAAAAAAATAAGTGCGGGAATAACGTAAAAATAACAAAACAAAAAAATTAAAAATTGCCCACCTGCCGGTTGTGTTAACATGGAACCATTCAAATATTTTATCTACATTTTAATTGGAACTTTAATCTACGACTGTTAAGAAAACGTAGTTCGGGTAAAAAATAAAAAAAATCAACTTATAATAAAATTTAAAAATAAAAAACGTAAATACTGCCCGTTATATCAGGAACATATGACATGTCATGATGGCAAAAATGGTAAAGTTTGTCTTGAAAGTGTGCAAACGTGACTCCGACAGACGATTGAATCACTAATCTGTGGTCAATATTGACTGTCAGTGTCAATTGTGTCAAACGTGCCACACACAACACTGTCAAACTGTCAAGTGTCAAGTAAACAAAAATAAAATAGCAAAAGTGATGGTGATACAAAATAAGATTAAAATAAGAAAAGTGGCGGTATATGGATAGTAGAACACGAAATTAATAAATTACCCGAACATGGCCTTAATTAACGCAAGTGAAAGTGACATCACTTTTTCAATGTCGCAGCACGCTTAGCCTTCGTCGTCGTGGTCGTTTTCACCAAAGCAGCCGGCCTGGAATTAGGCTCAACAGAATCTTGTGCAAGCTTGCTTAATTGAGTAAGAGTCTCAACTCGATGATGCTTTCCATCCTGCCCGAGCACAAAGACACAGCCAGCCTTGGTCCAGCTTTTAGCCACGCCATACTTCTCCCTCGCTGCCAGGAGAACATCATGCCGCCCCTTAGTTAAGAACTCCGATGCAGTGACGCCCGACCCCTTTAATTTAGATTTAGAGAACCAAATCTTATCTCGGAGTGCAAGACTTCGGAGTTTGAACAGAATTGGTCTGCATTTATTCGGCACTGCTCGACCCATCCGGTGACAACGGCTGATGTCAGTTTCTATGAAGTCAACTAGCTTCAACCTGTTACGGACCACCTCTGCAATAACTTTGGCGGTGTCCTCCTTCTGCTCTTCGGTAACACCATGAAGCAGGAGGATCTTCCTTCGACTTCGCATCTCCATAGTGTCCACACTTTGAGCAAGAATTTCAACTTGCTGTTGGAGGCTGCTGACAGCTTGTGTGATGAAACGCCGGAAAGAAGAAAACTCAGCTGCCAAGCTCGAGGTGGTGCTGGGTACAGATGGAGTTTTCTGTAGTTCTTCTTCAAACTCCGACATCCGTGCATGGAACAGTTCTGTGATCTCAGCCAAAGTGTTCTTTAGTGAGTCCATGGTGAAATTGTTGAGTAGATAACAAATTTTACAGATATTGTGATGATAACACTTTACCAGCAGGTTTGGTATATTAACTAAGTGAAAATGTCATAAAAGTATAATAAATTAAATTAGAAATATTTTAAATTAAATTTTAAAAGGATATTGACTTTTTCTTAATGTGTACCTTAGAACTACCCACAGTAGAAAAACGTTTTATGCTTTATACATTTTCTTTGTACGTAATTTACGGGCAAATATCATACCTACATTTTAAGTGTGATTTCGTTTCGAGTCCATCTCTGGAAGTTACACCGCGTAGTATTCACGATACGTTCGCACGAAGGACGCAGGAGCACGGCCCGGACAGATGCGCTCGAGTAAATCGTGATCTGAAATTCCCTCCTCCCTCCGCCCTCACGCTCCGCACAGTGTTTTTATCGACACCCAGTAGGTATTGTGTCAGCATAATGGTAACACATGGTAAGGAGAAAAGCGTTCGAATGTTTTGAATGACAATAAGTAAACACTTGGAGTTCTCTGAACATTCTATGGTGGCTACAGAATTCCAAAAAAATGGTTAAATGATTAAATGATAATCATTTTACAATTTTTTTGGAATTCTTGGTTTGTATATAGAGTCGCTTCATTTTATGTTCCGTTTCTTATTCAGATTTTGTATATTTCGCAAGTGTGTGCAGTACTTATATAACACTTTTTACGGATCACTTGGTACGCTATTATATTATTATTACAGAACGAGCACCACCGAAGTGCGCTCGACATCGTAAAGGCATTGCCACATCGGTCACGCACTGACGACTGTCGGTCAGTGGCGTGTCGGTCCCACGTCGCGACACGCTCCGCGAGCCAAGCGCAAAATGCTGATGCGCTTTCTAACGATCTTGAATATTGGCCATGCGTGTGATAATTTAATATACAACAAAATACATGATAAGGAATGAGTATCAGCAGTATTAAGTTCCGTGAAATTTTATATCGCGTGCATAAATCAAGGCTAGCAGAAGATTGATTGGCGAGAACACGATAGTATGACGGATGACACGATTTTAGATTATTTAATAGCTGTTTATAGCTAGGGGGTCTCCATAGAGGTTAGAGACCTACCATGCCAAGGATAGTTGTGAGCAGAGTTAGTGTTTCTATTGCGCATATTTGCCACACAGGTTCTTGGTGTTATGGTAGCGGTATGGATCGCGACTCCTCGCCTGAAGGCTTTGTGGAGGAGGATCGCTGGCCCAAGAGTCCGGGAACAGTTATAAAATCTACGTGCCAGCTCAGAAAATTCGTAGTACAGACTTCTTAATAGACCTAGAACTGGAACCGAAACCGGACCAGGATGAAGAACCTGAATTGGAACATGAAAAATAATTGGAAATGGACAAGAACTAGAACTGGAACAGGAGGTCGGACAAGAACAAGAACTGGATCATAGATTTGAACCAGAGCCGAATCTGATACATAGACCAGAACTGACATAGGAGCAAGAACAGGGACAAGAACTGCAAATGGTATCGGAACTGAAAAAAGAGCAGGAATTAGAACCGGAATTAAAACAGTGACAACAATATATTAGGAGGACACACAAGAACCGGGACTGTAACAAGTAATAATCTTTTCACTACCTTTTTGAAGACCCCATGCTGTACTCTCTTGGGAATACCTTGGCGGGGAGCTGATTCCACAACCTAAGCGTGCGTAGCAAAAATACCTCTGAAATCGCACCGTGTAACATCAGTGGCTCTAGGGTATGAAAGGTAGGAGTGCGGTAAAAAGTAGCCATTGGCATCATATCAAACAATTCCACAGAACGGTTACTTACAAACGGTTGAACACACACAAAGGCTCGGAGTCTGAGGCGAGACTTCGCCGAGGTTCTAGACCGCTTGTAAGTCAATCCTAAGCGCACGATCACTATAATTTGTATTGGCTGATGTATTGGCAAAACTTTGCATTATCTAAAAATGCTAACAACCCACACCTTAAGCATCCACTGTGCATACGCTACTACGTACAAATCATACGGATTTTTGTTTATACCTAGGTCTTACGTGAGTTCAAGTAACAAGGCTTACTGGTTTAAAAGTGAGATTCCAACGGCCAACAAGAAGCGCGGACTAATAAATAAAATGTATCAGATGCGATTCATCGTGTCGGCCAACGGAACGGTCACGGACCGTGCGCGTCACGGGATGCGGCTCTCCCGCACACGCCACGCTCCGCCAAACCAGTGTGAACTAGCCTTTATTTATGCATAATCTTTTTGGATCTGATGATAATATTTACACGTTTTTCTATTGTCTTCTATTTCTTTTATAATAATTTTAATCTAAGTAGCCCTTAAATATGACTTTGTGTAAATGACTGTTTGACGGCCTTATTTAAAGCGCGACTGCTACACGATTGACTCCCAGATCGATCAGTGTTATTGGGTATTTGAATGAAATTTAAAATTAGTAGCAGCTTGGAGTAGATCTGTGCTTGGTAAAGGCTCGCCCCTATTTCATGGGAACTAAACATACCAGCGAAGTGTGGGTGTACATCAGCAGCATGCGGTACGTCTCTCAAATCTTCGAGGAATACAGGCGTAGGTATGTGTTTTATGTATGCTATTTGAATTATGCTTACGTACTTTTAATTGGTACGTTGATTACTATGTACTTAGTTAGTTATGAGGGAATATTTTGAACGCAGTCAACTCATAAAAATAATAGTTCACCCAAAATCCAAGTGTGACCGAATTCGAGTTTTTAATTTTGATTTCGCAACTATATTCGGTTTACTCGTATTAGTTATCAGTTATAGTTTTAAGAGCAGGAACAAACTAGCAACAACTATCTGTTGATCCCACACCTGGACCCAAACAAGCAAAGCAAACAGATCTCGATAGCGTTGAAAATCTCGTGACTGATCATGATTACGAAACTTACCATAATGTAACGAGAAATGACAGCAAGTACAGAAACTGGTCCGAACTCTACTGACGTCATAACAGAGTAATTTGTTAAACCTACATGAGAGGTAGGAATTCATAGAGCAAACACGTCCACTGTTGAACTGCTTCGGGCGCACGATAACGCGATAAAGTTGACAAGCTGGTGATAACGCTGGCTGTAACAAATAGTAATATCACATGAGCAAGCAACATGCGTCACCACTGTGCACTGGATTAGGTGCAGAACTGATGACTGTTTCGCGAAAAGAAATATAATACAATGAACACTTAATACATAGTTATAATTATGAGAAATAATATAGGGTGGTTCGCGTTCTTATGGTTCTCGAAGGTAAGGACGAGTCGTGCGTAAATAAATTCTATAACCAAACAATCCGCAATTCTAATTAAAAGCTTAATAAAAATTCTGGGTATACGGCGTAGGTTTTTAGTTCTATTGAAAGGTCATTATAGTAGGTCCACTAAAACAAGTTAAGTAGTTTACATGCAACTGATCCTAGGAACGGTACAGGCAACGGGCATAGGTACTTTTTTATTGTGCGAGCATTGATAAAACGAGCTGCACACAACTACACCAAAACCAGAAATGGATCTTATACATAAAAAGAATGTGTGTGTATTTTAAACAAGAGATTCATAGAACACGTAGCCTATCGGTGAGTACACCTGCATTGAAACGCAAGCGCCATCTCGCGAGTTAAAATCACAATTCGGTCTGCATCAGTTTAGTATAATTACCTATACTAAACTGATGAAGTAAAAAACTATTTTGGTAAACGCACAAGAAGATATCTAGTACCAACACTTATGAATGAATTACCGCCGCAGTTGATAGGACATATAACATCAAAAAACCAACTTAAAAAAATTCTAAAAAAACATTATCTTTCATTGTGCCCATAGCTTTTTAATAACTTTTTTTTTTTCGCTTTATTGTTTTACAAGTTTGATGTTATTGTTATTCTTTTTTATTCTATTGAGGCTGCGGGCTGCCAGAACAGTTTTTATACACTGCATATGTATGGCATAAAGTTATTTTGTAGATAAGAAAAATATTTGTATAGATTAAAAGTATTTCTAACTGTAAAGCGAGAACTGCTGCCGACAAACTGCTTTGCAGTTTGGCAGATTTCATAATTGTAATTATTTGTGTTGTATGTTTATTAAATAAATAAAAAAAAAAAAAAGACCAAATATGATTGCTATACTAGATAGTAATAAGGAGTCATATACAAACGCACATCATCAAAAATTCGCCCACATTTAATAATAATTTCTAATTTATAACTATAAAGGTAGGTACTTACATAATTCAACATATTCATAACTTCCTTATTAGCCCGACCACAACGCTTGAGGTCCTGGTATCAATTCCCAGGTCGAGCTGTGTTATTAGGTTTCTCTCAGAAATTCTCAACAGCAACTAGATGTTTGGATTTGTTCCTAGTAAGCAATTGGCTATTACAGTTTAGGTCCCACTTAAACATAGCGGCGAACTATAGGTGTGTCATTAGTGTAAACCTCTGCCTAAGCCTTCTGGAAATATGATATGCGTGAAGGTATATCGTTTTGAACTCTTTACAGCGTCTATGGTCAGGTAGACTGAGGTGGTGGGCACTTTCGTATCCGATAATATCCGTTAAAAGTAGTTTTATTACAATTTCTAATATCTATTTAATATCTTTATAAAAGTTAAATACATACAATGATTATGACATAATTATGTTACGTGTCTAGATATCTAGTTTTAAGAAATACCGAGACATAAGATGCTACACTAAGTCGTTCTTGATAATGTTTTAACGCAACTTATAAGATAAGACCTGTAAAATAACAACATCCGCAGTAAAATGACCAACTCAGAGCTGAGAACTGGGATCTGGGACTCCCGATCACCCGAACAACTAGGAAAATGGTAGATCAACCTAAATAAAGTCGGGTTGATTCAGTAGCGTTTGTTTTAGCGCAGAATGAATTCATTTCACATATTATGTTTGATGATTTGACGACCTCTGTGGTCTAGCGGTTCGAATGCCGGACTGCTGATCATGGTGTCGTGGGTTCGATTCCCACAGGACACAAATATTTGTGTGGATAAAACATGAGTATTTGTGTTTGTCTGGGTGTTTCTTATGTATTATAAGTATGTATTTACAAAAAAAAAAATAGTATATAAGTATTATATCCATTGTCTAGTACCCATAGTACAAGCTCTGCTTAGTTTGGGACTAGATGGTGTTGTGTAAAAATGTCCTAAAAATATTATTATATTATATTATTAAGAAAAAATATTATATATTATTATGTAAGACTGGATTTAAGAGTTTGACTCGAGGGTAAGTAATTAACGGCTGTTCAACGGATCTGCAGGTTAAGTTACTGTTGCCGCGATCAGTACAGGACGGGTGACCTTGACTCCTCAAGCCGCGAGGAGCATGTAAAGCCGTCGGTCCACAAACAATTGTCATAGGTGCCGTATGACATCGTTTGTGGTAGTCAAAGCCCAAAATCCTAATCCCTAGCAATTCCTATATTCTGAGGATAGGTGGCTGCACTGTCCTCAGAATATAGGGATTGCCATCAGAAAATTGGGTTGCGGAGATCTGATGGCAGTCGCTTTGTGTAAAATACTTATATACCTACATCTGGTTATTGGAAGCCGCCTCAAACATACAAACATAGTTGGAAGAATCCTAGCCTAGGAGGATGACTATGTAAGATTGTGCTTGTTTTCGTTGTGACTGTAACATTAGAAAGGCAAAAGTACTACTTATTTATGTAAGATTATACAGTATAAATAGTTGTTTAAAAATATGAAATTTAAGTAAGTGGTAAAACTCATTTTCAACAAATTCAATTTATGCCAACTTGACTAATATTTGTGTGCCCATTTCACTCGTCATAATAAATTGAGACATATTCATTGCCAAAACGAATTCCAAAAACAGCATAATCATACGAATCATAGTTCTAGTTCTAAATAAACATGTGTTAAAAAGTGGTCAAGTTTACAAACCACGTAGTGTAGACGTGGGTATTTTGGACGACGTTGATTCCACAGCAAGCGGACGAGAAGTGGATGAAATAAAAAAGAAAGTCTAGTTTACCGTTCGTCGACCCACATGGCTGAGCCGTGCCGAGCCGCTGCGGGCGCGCGCGCCGCCTCGCTGCACCAGTGTACGTGACTCGGGATAAAAACGAAATTGAATAGCCCGAGAAATGACATCCATAGAATTTTCATACAACACATTCTGGTTATGATATCGTGTTTTATGACTTCGTGCAACTCCCTAAAATTTAACTTTAGAAACTCTATCACGAACATAATTTTGATAGCACTTAATAGATACAGTGAATATTATTAAGCCGTGCTGTTAGTTAGTGCGTACCTCCGCCATTCGTAAGTAGTATTCATAGGTGGAACCAAATGTTTGGACGCAAGTTGGAAAACCAGACACGAACATAGTTGACGCGAGTTGGCGCGCACAACCGCCATGTACCTACTATCGTAGTAGCACTTACAAGGATCAACTATCACCCACCATGCCCTCTTTCCGTAGACTTCTATACAACAATTTACTACTAATAAACTAACTAGTTACTATAAACTTAACATTTATAAAGCTCATGCAAAAATAAACAAAACAATATAATGTGCGATATTCGTAGTGAGTAACGCAATAGCAAAGTTATTACGTACCATGCAACGTAACAAATATGATCGTATATGCGTATGCGGCTTAGATAATCCCTTTTTAGCAGCAGGCCTTGGCTTTTTACTGGAAATAGTCAATTATCAGCAAAAACGCATAAGATACATACCTGCCTATGTTTGCGAAACTTTTAGGTTATTATGAGCAAGGTATTAAGCTAAAAACAAGACATAAGAATTCTTTACCAACTAACCTGAGGCAGGCAATTCGTATTATTTGTTTTTAATAAAAAGAATAGGTTGCACAATAACTCTGAGATACAGTCCATGGCCTCTCGGAGATCTGTTTTCAACGTAAAAGCCAGACCCATGAGCAATCCACAAATAAGTATTAAATAGCATCATTCATCAATGACTATGGAATCACTACACGTTTAATATAGCCCAAAAAAACAGACCGTGGTTTAGAAACGAACTAATTTAGACATCACAGTGCGAAACTAATTGAGAGCTGTAAACTCTATTGAGGATCGTTACACTTGAACTGGCTCGCTATAAGTTGGGAAAAAGTCTGCGAATAACCGAACAACAATTTCAGAAGCTTGCTGTTGGTAATTAATTAACTACTCGTAAGTAGAGGCACGCGGAGGCTTATCAGTTGAAATGAAACAAACAGTGTTTAAATTGCCATTATGTGTCGTGTTTACTTAAAAATATGAATAGCATATTTTTTATATTTTCTGTTAGTTAGATCGGTACTATTTTATACTATTGATAATCGGATAAAACCCCTCAGACTAACACATTCACTCTAAATAATACTATCCCATGAGTGACCTTCTTAGATCAGATTCTTGAACAATACATGCATAGCGAACATCGTCTAAGTAATAGTTTCTACACTTCAGCTAGTTGTAGATTTTACATGTTTTAATGTGTGGTGTTTAACTGAAATCAATAAACGTTTTCTTTCAATAGCTTCACTCGTCTTTATTTTCTTCCTTCATTATATCAGGAGATACGATGCATTTGCCTATTACCCTTCAAACGCAACGATTAAGCAACGCATACCGATAGGCTACGATTACTTCGGCTACGATCACTGCGGGATCATTGTCCGCGTTAGGCACCTTCAACAGCAAGGCCTCCATCACGTCGCCCGCCTCTGACGTGGCGTGCGGTTAGAAAGTTGCTTGTTTGCGTCACGGCGCAGCGGGGTCAACGACCGGCGCACGCGCCGTTGCAGGGCTGGCAGATACCTAGGATTGTTGAGTAGTTGTAGTCGTGTCTGTTTGAACGTTTACACTCTGTTTAAGTAGGTACCTACTTGAATAATAAACCTACTTATCGCTAAAAGCAATTTCTTACAGACAACCATTGGATGGTCAGCACCTTCCAGTCCCAACGTAAGCAGAACTTGTATAATGGGTACTAGCCATTGGATATAATACTTAAATACTTTTTTTGTAATAAAATATACATAACAAACACCCAAACAAACAGAAACACTTATTTTCTATTTTATTTATTTATTAGGGACAAAAAACAGTTATACATTACAGAGTTACAAGTAATAAACACATTGAAATAGCAAATATATAACCCACACCATAGTCCACGAGTTATTAAAAGAAAGAAAAGAAGCGAAAGATTAAAATCGCAAATTGTGAAAACTTTATAGTTTCTTAGATAATATTTGTGTAGCTTTATTTTTAAATTGTTGTTTAGACAGGAAGAATATATCTAGGTCCATGAAGTGAGTATTATATGTATCAACAAGGCGACGAAGAGGTGCACGTACCCCGGCATTAGTCTTACATATATCTGTGTGGTATAGCCGCGGTGCGCGCACTCCGCGCCGGATTACAGTTCTGGGTACCTTGTAGCATAGTTTGTTACTTAAGTCAATGCAGTCAAATCTATTATTACATAAGCCATATAGCATCAT
Source organism: Acronicta alni (assembly GCA_964056405.1). NCBI lineage: Eukaryota > Metazoa > Arthropoda > Insecta > Lepidoptera > Noctuidae > Acronicta > Acronicta alni. Next base: position 15,209,945 of record OZ043926.1, on the reverse strand, counting down.
AACAACCAGAAGTAACCGTCTTGAATCCATACTTAACATGTTGTAGCGTTTTAGTAATTGTCCATAAGGGACCTTCGAGTTATAACATTTATAATTCATGGCACGTAGGAATTTTTTTTGTACCATTTTCAGCATACAGGGAGCGTATTATAGTCTTGTATAACAACAGGAACGTAGAGGGTCGCACAAAGTCACGTGAGGATTTCATTACGAAACCAAACATCTGAAAAGCTTTGTTTATGATGTTGTTCACATTTATATCAAAGTGTAAATAAGGATCAAGCGTTACACCCAAATCTCGGACAGCAAAAACTTTATTTAAGAGTACATTGTTAATGGAGTAGTTGAAATCTATTTTGTTCTTCTTGTTCTTGGTAAATGAGATGGTATGGCATTTGGGGAGACTAAGAAAGAGTTTGTTGTTATTACAATAGGTTTGAAGCTTATTAAGGTCATCTTGAAGTAGTAGGCAGTCGTTAATAGTTTTGCAAGAAATATAAATTTTTATGTCATCTGCATACATCAGAAAGTGAGAATTTATAAAACAGTGTTTAATGTCATTAATAAACACGATAAAGAGTAGAGGACCCAAAATGGATCCCTGAGGAACTCCAGATCTCACAACCACAGATTCAGATTCATAACCATTAACAACGACTCAGAGGAGTCCTATTAAAAATGTATGAGACAAACCACCGAAGCAAGTTACCACGAATACCATTGAATGCGATCTTCTCCATAAGCAATGCGTGGTCCACTTTATCGAACGCCTTCTGAAAATCAGTATAGACAGCATCCACTTGAACTTGTTGATCCATATTTTCAAAAATAAAGTTGGTAAATGCCATAAGATTTGTGGTGGTGGAACGACGTTTGACAAAACCGTGTTGTTCGGGTATAATAAGTTGATGAAAATGAGGATATAGGGCGCCATGCACAAGTCTCTCAAAAACCTTCGACAAAGTGGAGAGAATAGAGATTGGGCGGTAATTCTCTACATTGCTTTTGTCGCCAGTTTTGTGTACTGGAGTTATAAACGCTCGTTTCCAAGTGAACGGAAAAGCACCCTCACGCAAACATTTATTAAATATTAAGTATAAGGCCGAACACAGTTTACCAGATATTTTAGAAACGAAGCTTGGAGGTATACCGTCTGGACCAGCTCCCTTAGAAGGATCTAATGTCTTAGTGTCTTGTATATCATATCTTTAGATAGGTAAATATCGGACATGCCTGATGAGTTGCTTGCATAATTAGTGGGTGGAAGCCATTTGTTAGGGTCAAAAGAAGATGGTTCATAGACAGAGCAGAAAAAGGTCGAAAACAAATTACCTATGGCATTGTCACAAGAAATATTTATGAAGTACATACTGGCCGGCAATTTCGACTTACTCTTTCTGGACGAAATGTAGGACCAGAAGAACTTGATATTTTTCGGAATGTTATCCTCAACTGATTCTATGTAAGTCCGGTAACATTTAACTGACTCCTTATGAAAAAGATTACGATAATTTGAAAAAGTTACATAGTCAGAGAGATTACCATACTTCTTCCATTTTATCCAAGCTCGTTCTTTGGTTCTAAAGATTCGTATAAGGGAAGGCGAAAACCAGACAGGAAAGTGAGTTTTCATCACATAAATGTGTCCTGTGGGAATCGTACTCATGACCTCGTGATCAGCAGTCCAACACGCGAACCACTAGACGACAGACGTCGTAATAAACGGTGAAGGAAAACACCGTGAGGAAACCTGCATGCATGAGAGTTTTTTTTGAAGGCGTGTGAATTCTGCCAACCCGCGCCAAGCCAGCGTGGTGGACTATAGTCTCTAATCATCATTGTGGAAGGAGACCCGTGCCCAGCAGTGTGACTATATGGGTTGATTTTGATGAGCAATTTTATAGGTCTAAAATTGCAGTTTTACATGACAAAAATCAAATATATTTTTTTTCGATTTTTTTATTTTCTATTAGTATTAATTATTGTGCGCGGCAATTTATTAGCATGGCTCTTCGCGGGAACGCTTCGCTCAATATCACTGGCAGCTATCATCGCCTTAAGTAGCTTAACGTAAAGTCAATAATGTAAAATTCACAATAGTATACAACACAATCAAGCAGAACTAATAAACCTCGTCTCAAATTCGTTGGTTTTAAGTTCTATATCTCAGTTGATATAACTGAGTTAAATGACCAATAACATAACAAGGATTATTTTATACTAGCTCTGCCCGCGACGCGAAAAAGTATCATATTTATGTTAGTCCATCTTACAAACTATTTTATCGTACTATAAAAAAATGGTTATAAGCTATCTGTGGGGAAAATTGCATCCAAATCAAAAAAACATCCAAACACAAAAACTTTATATATATTTATAATATTAGTAGGATAATTTCAGCCTGTCGTCAGAACTCGCAGTTGATTCTCAGCGAAGTCATGACCGGTTTCTTCTTCCTATTGAGAGTAACCGCCTGCTGTACAACCCGTTCGAAAGGCATGCATGCAGTATAATACTCTGTGGTATATACAAAGGTGTATAATTACGAAGACGTATTATTTTATGTACTGAGAAAATAAACTTATAGTTTTAGATACAGATAAAGAACCGAAAAAAAAGCAGAGAAATTAAAAGATTAGGTGGTAAGGGATACAATGCCTATAACAATAGAGGTAGTAGTTCAGAGGTCAGCACATCAATCTATCCCAATCTGTCAAATTTCTTTGATAGATTTTCAACTTTAATACAAAGTAAGTAATAAGGTTCATGTTTAATTGGGAAAATTTGACAGTTTTGGATAGCTTGACCTGCTGGCGTCTGTACAATGTGTTAACGCGATTGTTTCTATGTTGTGAGAGAGGGTTACCACTCTACAGACTGACATGATCGTGTTTTCACGTTGGAATACTGCCTCAGGTGATGTTATTTCTAACGAATGTTCACTTTACCCGGTTATAAGACCATCGAACTGCAAGACCATATTCTAAAAATATAAAATCTGATAGTGTGATACTTAAATTATATCATGGCAACAGAGATAACTTCTGTTGTCTGCTTTCAATCCATATAATTAACATGACCCACTTTAAACATTCATTATACTTACATTAAGATATGTATATACTATAATTTTTTGACACAATATTAAAAAAAATGCTTGACAACTCTTATCATAGTATCTGACGAAATAATTGATAAATAACGATAACAACATGATCTTGAATAGATTGCGCTATTTTAGAACTTTTTATGGATAGACGTATACTTTCAGTAGATAAGTAGGTACATACCGATTATTAAATGCCATTATGGCATTAAGTCCGCCTTGTGTACCATTATTGTAGTCAAAGGTCAAACAATAAATCTTTATAATAATACGCCATCAAATAACGGGTTCGCCACTTAGGTATTACATGGGCCCTGAAACGAAACCATATCAGAGAAGTGTTAGTAGGTACCAACACTCTTCTTACCTGCTAACCTAACCTAGCTCTTCGGAGAAACAGTCGACTGAAGTTATGCAATTTTCTTTTGCTTGAATAATAAACAAAACTAAACACAACGTAGCATTATAATTAAATTAATCCTCACGTAACATTATTATTACAAAAATGGACGTCTTTGAGCGATCACAAGTCGAAATAAGGTTATTTTGTGTAATGAACTAGTGAAATGTTTATTGTAACTGAACGTCATGAATTGTCAGAAATATAACTACTAATATTACATAAAAATTGACATCCTTAAGCCCCCAATTCCCATATGTGCGGGGAATCTATTGATTTCAACTGACGATTCAAATTTTGTTGCAAACACAAAAACCAGCTCTAAACACCGACAGACTAGTAATATAATTGAAAAACTATAGCGTACCTTTCTCGGCTAATAATTTAGTTCCTTTCACACACTTAGAATATATTTAATCCTGCATCTAACCAGTGTACGGAGACACGTGAAACACCCATAAATGTACGTAGTTTTGCGGCGGAACACGTCGTGAGGTGTGTAGGGATAGGCCTGGTGTATTTTGTGTAAAAACAAGTATCACCGGTTCGATGGCCGGCCTTAGCCCAGGTGAGTGATTTGAAGGGGCCCCCAATCATGCTCCCCACTAAATGCCACACGTTGAGAACGTTCTCAGCAGTGCTAGTACTTCAGATGAAACAGGGACAAACCTACACGGTTGCGTTAATGCATGTTTTATTGACGAACACGTGGGAGATAGAGCAGGTTTTTATATTTTTCTTTACATTAAATGTATCTTGAATTAGGAAATCGTAGTATATCTACTGCGTATCGGAACCGTAACAATCCGGTACAAAAATATTACAATTCGATTTTGAGGAGTTTCCTGGTGTATCTCCGGAGACACAGGTCCAATACCAAAATAAAATTAATATGGGACCATCTTGAAGCTAGACCCAATGCAACAATATTTTTTAAAATAGGTTTATAAATGACGAAAATATCGGTGAACATACATAAAATAATTAATACAGACGAACATAGAACTCCTCCGGTTTTTTGTTGATAAATATTATTATTGCTTCTACAGCCTGGAATTTAAAAGACACCACGACTATCTCTCTAATTTTGTTTCGGCGTTTCTTCTCAGAAGTCGGCAGTTAGGACATGGCGCCTTCTAATATTTAACAATTCAGAACATGACAATTACAGAGACTATTGCAATTCATTTAAAAGTATCTATTAAAGATCTATTTACAAAAATCAATACATTTATCATTTATCAGTGGAATAAGAAAATATAACTGTGTAAGTGTCACTTAGGTAACTCATAGCTCATACATAATATAACTATAATAAATACGCAGCTATAATTATTCCACTTACATAAATTGTAAGCGTTTTGCATTCAAAGCATACTAAACAGTTAACTAGTGTACCTATACATTATGTACAGTGTACACAGATAACTGTTTGCCTTGAAACTAAGTATTCCTGCGTATTATTATCCTTATACTTGTAGCAACTAGCCGTTTTCTAAGCCATAGTGACTGCATTCTTTAGCATCAGAAAACAGTTAAATCCTTATAAAGAAGCTAAAGAAAATTTTAAATTTTCAACCCCTGTAATTAAGACGAAACAGAACAAATCAGACACTGTATCACCCTTTTCGGACATATACTCCAGCAAATGCACGCAACTAAAAATTCGTATAGGTACCAATACTATTAAAGGAAAGGATAATGCAGCGGTAAGCGAAAGACAAATCATTAAGAATATAAAAAAAAAACGAGTACAATGCAAACAGAGTGTCCACGAGCTTCAAATCTTTGACACATAGAAAGAAGTAAGAGTCGACAATAGAAGTTATAAGTGGCCATAATAAATAAGCCATCATTACTTATTATCTCGTCGATGTTCGCAAACTAAAACTTGGCCGTTGATATTACAAAAATAAGTAAGTACCTACCTACAGTATTGAATTGAGTCACGGTTGACCTTGGCAAAGACAAAGAACGCACTATTGTGCGGGACAAACAGTACCACCGATAAAAGTATACCTAAACGGGTAGCGGAGAACGTGTTCTGAATTAGTAATGTATTTGTTGAACGTTGAAGTATTCACGAATTAATGAAGGAAGGCGGCAATGATAAAGACGAACAAAGGAATCAGAAGTAAGGAGGGATCCAACTTCTCATACTACTTATTTTTTATTTTCAAATGTTCTTTTACGGCCTCACAGGTCGAGGGTGAAATAAATAGAACATTTTGAAACGATATAACTCTTCAAGGGTCCTGTAAATGTTGGACCTGTGTCCACGCGCAAGCCTGCCAAGCGGCCGGATGTCTTTCACACGGGAGACATGACGTTTGACGACAAATAATATTTAAAACCCCCTTTGGTACAGACTAACTTACCATGAGACTAACGTAAACTAGAGGGTAGATTGGAACAGAGCCGAGGATAATAAAATATATGTCCATAAGGTCTAAAAAAAGCAAATAAACGCGTGGCGTTTATGGCGTGCTCCAGAGAGTCGATCGAAGCCTCGTCTGTTCATTTTGTCTCGTCTGTAATTTGCCCGTACTGAGTAGCTGAACCCAATTGGAATCCCAGGAGCTACCGCAGGACTACCAACAATGTCTTGCTTTATCTGGCCGGCCAGAGGGGTATCACGTAAGCTATATGCTCAGAAGTGGAAGACCCACTCCGGGGCTCTTCAAGACTAACTAAACAAAGGTTGTCTGCTCATACCAATCTCCAGGTTAACTAAAGACCGCGAAACCGTGTTGTTCCGCATGGAAATTTATACACGACAGCTTATATTCGAATACATAAGAAACAACAGCATCCATTTTCATTTGATATTATCAAGTCAAAACGACTTTACGTACAATAAATCACTAAACAATGGCGTTCAAGGCGGAACGCTCGCCTTTGCCATAGCTCGTGCAATGTCATTGTCAAGGCCGCGCGATAAGGCATTCGTCACATCGCCACGTTTAATTGCATTCCAGCGATATCGCGAGTTGCATCATCACAACGTGATGTTGGTGAAATGTGATTTTTTTACAGCCTCGCAATTTATGTTCGGTCATTTTCTCTGCTTCACAGATTGGTCACGGTGCTAACGAACAATCGCCATCGTATGATCGACTGTACATTTTTATTTCATCTTCATAGAATATCAGATGTATTTTTCCTGCCTTTTCAGATATGTTATGTCTATAGACAAAATATAATGGCATTACAGATAAAACGCTTAAATCAGGGGATTGACGCTTAGTTAGTATTTACTCAATAACACAATAAAATTGGTCCCAACCGGGTGTTTCGGACCAATTTCTAGCAATTGGGTGTTGAAGATTCTCATGTTCCCAATACAGCTAGCGCTAGTCTCAGTACCATCACTAGATGTTAAAATTGCTAGGAAAAGGAACATAGCTTCTTAAACTGCACTAAACCGCTGATAAAGGGCACATGTTGTGAAAAGTGTGATCATACGAAAAAATACTGGAGGACTGTAGTGCAACAAACTGAACATAGTTAACAATGAAGACGCGCGTATCACCTAATAACCCTGGTTCAGTTTTATGAAATACTTATATTATTATAAAAGTCAGACTTTAAAGACGTGACAGAGAGGTAACGACGTCACCCTGATTATTGAATCTGTTGCAAGTAATGACTCCATATTAGCGAATAAGTAGCGTAGTCGCGCGAAAAATTGATATTCTAGTTAATTATTTTGTATATTCTAGACATATAGGATTGAAAATGGTACCGGATTGCATTAGTCCAAATGCAGTGCGTTAAAGTTAACAGCGAAATGAACAGTTTGAGTTTGATTTTACACAATATTTTCAACTAGTCAGTTACCTATTCAGTTTTTCAAGTCATTTACAGTCGAAGAAAAAATAGGTCGCAATAAAATGCGTACTTGAACAATGTAACGAATTCAACTTACCTCCAGTTCTTTAGTAGCCACCTATATTTCGACCTCTGTGGTCTAGCGGTTCGAGTGCCGGACTGCTGATCATGGGGTCGTGGGTTCGATTCCCACAGGACTCAAATATTTGTGTGGATAAAACATGAGTATTTGTGTTTGTCTGGCTGTTTCCTATGTATTATAAGTATGTATTTACAAAAAAAAAGTGTATATGTATTATATCCATTGTCTAGTATCCACAGTACAAGCTCTGCTTAGTTTGGGACTAGATGGTGTTGTGTAAAATGTCCCAAAAATATTATGTCCCAAAAATATTATTATTATTATATAGTCTTATAAACTTCTTTCTAATGTAATGTAATAACACCAGCTGAAAGTCACCTTCAGTGCCGTTGTTATGTCATACGTTTATAGCGCATTCCAATACCGATCCATGTGTAACGTTCGATACGGAACACATCTGATACGCCTGTATTTGTAACAGGTATTACAAATTGCTTCTTCGAATGATTAACTGAGTATGCATTTTCATTGGCATGTGATGTGAAGTAAAAAGTACTGGAATGTATGGAACTGAAGATTTTTCCAAAAAACAGTTGTATTGTCTGAAACTCGGAATCCAAGAGCGCATAACCTCGGGCGATAGACGCGACATTTTCTTCCTTATTCTTTCCTTGAACGCCTGTTTCAGAAAAATGCCTACTAATTACTTAACATATTCAAGTAATCAGACTCAATTCTTGCTAGTAATACATTTAAAACTTATTCTATTCTACAAAAGATTTATTACAATATAAAAGGCAATGTATTGATACGAAACTCGCCACTGTACCACTGCATGAGAGATACAATTACAAACACGCACAGCAGTGATTTACATACACACAGTCCAGCCTATCTGTGATCATGGACAGTATGCTGATACAGCCAGCTTTGTAAATGCATTTTGCTTTGCTTTTGCGTGTGGCGGCCGAGCTGTCGCGAGCTTATACATTTAATTATCTGTAACAGTGATGTGTTTTTTTATTATTATGTATAGTGTATATATGTGGATAGTGTTTGTTTTAAATAAATATTATTTTCTTCTCTTTCTTTGTCATTGATTTTGCGCAAGCGACTGTTACTCAATATACGTAATTGTTTATCATAATATATATTTGTAACATAAAAAAGTCACGTCAGAATTTATCTTGTACGTCAAAAGCACATCTCATAAAATTATACGTGACCACGTGTTTCATTCAAACAATGATATCGAATTCACGTGTTTCCAATAATAGATACAATTGAAAAGCATGAAACTTACGGGTCACAGCGGAAAACATGAAACATGCGACCTCTCCTATATAGGATATCCTAGACAGAGTAGTTCGAAGGGAAATGTGGGGTAGTTAGTCCTATTGCCTATTCAATATTAGGTATCTATAAGATTTTGCTATCCATATAGTTTAAATAAAATATGATAGTGAAACGTATAATATGTATACAGGGTATCCGGTAATTAATGGATAACCTTGAATTGGTAAATAGCAGAACTTTTGGTCGTTCAGAAAAAAAATATTTTTCAAAAGACATACATACTTGTACACTACGACCAACAATAAATGAACTTCATCAGTTTTTTGTCCTATTATTATACAATAACTATGCCAATAGATAGGCATAAGAAACCATTAATTAATTTTTCAGTGAAAAGTTGGAAACATATTTACAAACAAAAAAAATCTTAGGTAGGTACTACTTAGGATATATTTTATTTCGTGTCCTTTGAGGAATGCCCTCCTCATCCTAGTCTTTTCCTATGTTGAGGTCGACTTCCGACCTAACCAGATGCGGCTATTAGACCTCCGCAACTCAATTTTTGGATAACCTCCTGGGGATAGACTGGTTGTCAGGCTTTTTGGGTTTCTGACTAAGACTAACAATTGTCATAGATGTTCGTATGATAACTGGGACCAACGGCTTTATGTGGTCTCCGAGGCATGGAGGGGAGAGCATGGAGGGATTTGTTAAGAATGGTCACCCACCCACGCTGACTGACCGCGGCTAGCGCAGCTTAACCTTGCAGATCGGTTGATCAGCGTAGTTATTGCTTAGCCACGAGCCCCTCCCTTGAGGAGAGCCATCATAAGGAAACAAACCTGGCTGCATCATCAGTTCACGGTGAAGATAATCTTTAATTACCGAACTAATATAATTAATTAATAATTTGTGTGCCCAAGTGGCTGATCATGGTGTGAACTATATTATTATATAATGAACATCTGTATGTAATCACAAATAAAAGATTTGATTTGAACTCAAACGCATTTAGTTCCGTGTCCGTGCTACTAACCGTTGAGGATTGCCTTCATGGGGGACAATAATGCCTTCAGCATCAGCTCATGATGAACATAATAAAGCTGCATGCTGCTATCCGTTGAAGAGTGTCTTCATGAGGCTACACACTAATTGTGTTATAAATTTGAAGCCTGTATAGACGAGCCTGCTAGAAGTACCTTGGAATAATGATGATCGTTGAGTGAGACAGTGAGTGTGTCAGTGACAAAATGCAATTTGGGAATATACCTAGTTATAGGTATTATACCCTCTTGGTAACTGAAAATTCAGACTTCTAATTTTATCCACAACGAAGTTACATCAGTCGTAGAGGTCCTGAAAAAGATGGTATGGATGTAACTCTTTTTACTCGACTTGGAGACAGACTAGGAAGGTGGCAGAACTAATAATTATATGAATAACTAATATTCTCTTATTTCATGCTTTTCAGTTATTTTTTATTTGACACTGGTTGGTCCTGCTTACTTCCATCACCATCAGGATGCAAACTTCGCAATCTTTCAATCTGGCATGAAACAAAACATAAGTTTGTACTTCATTAAATAAAGAGATGGCGCTATTTTATATATTGGACTTCCTGTAACGTCGTATACCACACGATACTATTTGGATTACTACTAATCCAAAGACACATCATCCAAAAAAGCAGTGATAGCCTATTGATATTTAATGCTTTATGCACAAAAAATTGTACGGAGGCGGAATTAATGCTCAAAGCATTCTCTACCCTACCGGTCGACCATAGCAACCATTGATAAAAATATTGTTATGCCAAGTGGTCTCGAGTTCCAATGCAATGCAAGCACCACTGACTTTTCGAAATATTATGTGTATTAATAATATTAAATTTAAACTCTACTAAAATTACCACTCGAACGGGGAAGGAAAACAAACTATATGATACGAAAGCAACTGGGTACTTAGGTGATGAGATGACGGATAGAGACGTAGATTCACGAAAAAAAGAAGTACTGCACCGACCCCAAGTTAGCTGAGATGAGGGCAGTAGAATGATGCTTGGAAGAAAAAGTACCTAATGACATTGTAAAGACTAGAACGTGCCTTCTGCCAAGGAATGCCTGCAGTACAAGGTTCAAGATTAAAAGATGATAGAAAAATTCTAATCAAACGATCGCAGAAAGTGCCCAAAAAGTTAGACCCGCTTATGTCGAACGAATATAAATTACTCATTTAACAAATACAATCGAAATCGAAATCAAAAGTCACGTGCGTAAGGAAATTTATGGAGTACGGCATCGTGATCTGAATACAAAGATACGTTCACGAATCATCTCGGAAGTTAGATCATAATGGATCCATCATAGAAGTCGAGTTGAGACTCTTCGGGAATATTAATATGTCCATCCAAAGGTTGCCTGGAAGAAATCGCTGTTTGCGATAAGGCCGCCCATTGTATATTATATTAAGTTGTGTCCTCATATAATGTATTTTTAACGGTGTACAATAAAGTATATATAAATAAATAAATAAATTAATTTACTTTACGTAACGTTCTGCGGGTTTAGCGATTGAATACACATGCATTATATGGGTTTGCACAAAGCCAATCAAAACGCTCGCAAAATCACCCAAGATTTGGTTATAATATATGAAAACTAACAAATAATAATATAATGTAATAAATTTTGATTTCTGACATTTACGCGAATATTATACATTGAAATAAAACTACTTTTTACGGATTTTATCGCGTATATTGATATTATTAATCCCGACGTTTCGGACCCTTTACAGCGTCCATGGTCACGGGTAGACTGAGGTGGAGGGCGTCTTGATGATATAATTACTGACAGCTACCCTACATTTTTTTATTGTTACATGATCAATGACATTTATTACTAATTATTAATTAAAACTAGATGGAGCCGGCATTTCCTAGCTGACGACCTCTGAGAAGAAACGCCGAAAAAAATACATCTCTGTGTTTGTTTCGGCGTCATCATGGTCTCTTTTAAAGTAAAAATATTCAATGATCATGCTTTAGTTGTTAATTATTGGCAATCCGATACACGCAGAACGAGCTCACAGTATCCTTTGGTCTTGCAGTTGTAGGCCTGGATTTTGGTTTAATAGAATCTATAACAGGATTCCAAGCAGGTGGTAAGACCCAGCCATCTTCTCTATTGAAATTTGGATGTTTTTTAATTTCAATAGCCTCACGAATCATCCTGGGTAGGTATCGACTTTCCTTCGCAAGTATTTGTGGTTTATCAAATCTGATATATGTAATAACTTAAAGATGGTTAAACTATAAAAAACCTACGCAACTACTACAACAACTAGCAGATTAACTTATATTAATATGGGAACAATCTGCCGCAATCTAAAGAAAAAATTCAAAGCTCTTGAGACATTTCTGAGATTATGAGGTGGCGATGAATTGAGAACCCCCACCATTATAATCGTCGATTAAAATAGGTAACACCTACAGCATGTTTTTACACACGTAGACAATGAACCCTAAAATTCTGACGTGTATGTTAGTATCTGAGTAGACAAACTAGAATCTCAACTAATTAAAAAATATGTGCATAATACATGGACCAACCTGTGTGCTGCCCCCGGAGCTCGCAATAATTGTCAGTCCGGTGGGTCGATGTCGCCTATCTACGTGAAGCCATTTCAAACCATTTATTGGTATTCCCCTCGATGCGGTCGCGGCGTGATTATCAATATAAATGTTGTTACCAGACGAAAGATTTTCAGATGCGATTATAGAGAGAAAAAGAAAGGCAGTGTCTTAAAAGATTGATTCTGTGCGTCAGTAGCGAAGGTTCAATTTAGGTAAGGTAGAAAGAAAACCGAGCAGAAAATGCTTATCTTGACTTGCTATTTGATAGTAGAATGCGTAACTTTTGAAAGAAGTTTAAAAGGAAAGCCGATAGGTATCAAGTCGTACAGTTTTTGGCAATAAGTAGGTTGTACTGTAGGTATTCATTACTCTAGTGGTAACGTTACCGCTGCGTGCATCATAAGTAGTCTGATAGAACCGATGGCTAATAAGATCACCAATATTCTAAGTATAGGTACAACAAATTATACAAACACTGTGGTGTTACTATGAATCAGAAGCCAATCAGTCAATATTTTACACTGAGACTACAATATCGTATATGAAAACTTGCGTGAAATAAATCGCACAATCGCACAACTGTAGCGCCTCCTCTATTTCCACCACAGGTACGAATGTAAATCGAGTTGCGGGAGTATCCTCTCCACTCCGGGCAGTTCTGCGACGGAATAACAAATATACGACCAGACGTGCATCTACTAATTTTGTACCTACAGTACCTACACATTTTAAAAGACTACGAAAAGCAAGGGTAATGTATTAATTACACGACTACCGAAGCCGACCCAACATACATAAGAGCCGTATCAGAACGACCCACAAAACAACCAAATACCCAAGCAAACAGATGCAGTTTATTATCGGATTGTAGGAGCAAATGTATTTATGTGAGAGGAAAAAATAGTAAAAAAGCGCTGCAGTCATTGGACTACCGGTTAGTTGCCACCTTTATATCAAACCATATTTTGATGTGCATTCTTACACATTTGTTTTTAGAATGACGTTGATAATATATAACCTCTGGATAAAACCAGAAAGCAAAAATTTTCGTCATCCAGTAAGCTATAATTACATACTTAAAATCCAAAATTTCAAGTCTGTAAGTCATTTAGTTCCGAAGTTAAGCGAAAGCAAAGTTTCGCATTTATGACACTCACCCACTCACTCACTCATGATCACCAAAATAGAACTAGTACTTCCCATAAACTCAGAGAGCTGAAATTTGGTACAGAGATAGAGTTTAATGGCCACATAAAGGGAAAACTATAAAAACTAGGATAATCGAAGATCTGGAGTACCTGGTGACCCTGATTAGAAAACACAACGGCCCAACCAAACTATTAGAGATATCGACATATAATAAGCCCACTTTCTACAAAAAGGAGTGAAATCCCATCAAAAACATTCTGTAAAAAACTAGCCAAGTCTCAATGGAGCTGCTTGTTTATCCCTAAAAAGTAATGAAATCTAGCTAGACAAAGTCGTACCAAGTCTAAGGTTCCTTACTGCGATTTCTTTATTATTTATAGTTAATGTTGTGTGATTTGGCCGTTGACTTGTACCCACTAACGTATAAATAATGTTCAAATTATATTATCAACGAACATTCATACTACGTAATCCTCTGTGTACAAATGTGTTGAACATTCACCTTTATATTATTTGAATTTACAACAAGGGTCAAAATAAAATTATTGAGACCAAAATTAGACGAACATTACTTTTCCCTTGCTCCAGAGACTTAAACTTTGACTAGGTACCGCATCGCAGCAAATTCGAAGCGGTAGATTTTCACGTGACCGTGGGGCAACACGGTCTCATATTGTGAGTGGTTGAATCACGAGGCAACGGTACATGGTTTGCCAGACAAAGACGATTCGCAGATTTACGCTAACAGGCTTACATTTTAAAATTTTAAATATCATGTCATTGCGGTTACAACATACAGGCATTTCAAATTTTTGTATTGAAAAAGGTGTAACTATTGTGATAATTATTAAAACCTGTGATGGCTCTCGGAGACTATATTGCATTCTCTAATAATAACATTTACATTAACCAAGCAACAGTTTATTATTTTCTCTGATCCTTAAAGTTAAGAATTTTAATTTTAGTAAGTACCTAATTACATTTTATTTAACACTAGCTGTACCCGCGACTTCGTCCGCGTGGAATTTAACAAAAAAGTTAATTAGTTTATTTAGTTTTTTTTTTGTTGTTGCATTTTTATTTTTATTATAATTTATTTTCAGTTTTTCTAAAATAAAAGTAGCCAAGTTACTCCTTATTACATCAGCTACCTGCCAATAAAAGTCCCGTGAAAATTAGTCCAGCCATTTCAGAGATTAGCCGGAACAAACAGACAGACAGACAAAAATTTAAAAAAATGTTATTTTGGTTTATGTACCGTATACATATATGTATATTCATATGCATGTACTAAAAGATATTATGATGTTATTTATGTTAAAGAAAATTTTACTGCTGACGATACTTAGCTAAACTGTCTTGAGTTTTCGAGTCAAAAATCAATCAATCAATCAAAATAGTTTTATTTTCATATAAACCATATACAGGCTTATGAAATGTCGAGTCTAGGTGCACGGTTTCAAAGTAGTCGTTTCCTATGGAGAAGAACCGGCAAGAAACTCCATGGTTACTCTTTTAAAATATCGTTTTGTATTGTACAATGATGGATTATAAATTGGATTGGATACTTACATGAGAGAACAATTTAGGAATGTTTCGAAGATTACAATTATATAAAATACAGCTAGGCATAAAAGAAAGTTCTAAACAGTTCTCCCATTTACAAACGGTAGAAACTAATAAATTATATAAAGCAACTGACAAAACTTGTCACCAAGATTTACGAATTATATATGTAAGTATCAAGTCAAAAACAATGATATTTAATATAAAATACAAATGACTAAATTGGGATTAGTTAATAGATATACTCATACGTCGTTACAGAGGTTCCAGGGAAGCCACATGTGCAGATGTATCAGTCCAACTATCCCCAAACGTCCCTATCATCGACATAGTCTTGTACTTTATAATAAGCTTTCTTAATTAGGATGCGTTTAACATGTGCCTTAAACTTTCCATCGGTAAGTTCTAATACAGATTTAGGCAACTTGTTATAAAATCTTATTCCATTACCCAAAAATGACTTACTTGTTTTAGACAACCTATATTTTGGTATTACTAATTTATACTTGTAACGTGTGTTTAAGCTGTGGATATCACTCCTAATACTATAATTCTGCTGATTTTTGCGAACATGTAAAATATTTTCTAAGATATAAAGTGACGGCATTGTAAGTATATTGATATCCTTGAATATGTTTTTAAGAGACTCCCGAGGCCCCATATTATAGATCGCGCGGATAGCTCTCTTTTGTAGAATAAAAATCGAATCTCTGTCAGCTGCTGTGCCCCATAAAAGGATGCCGTAGGACATGATGCTATGAAAATATGCAAAGTATACTAGCCTAGCTGTAGCAACATCGGTAAGCTCCCTAACTTTTCTAACCGCATATGCAGCTGAGCTCAACCTACTCGACAAGGCCTTAATGTGAGCACCCCATTGCAATTGACTGTCTATAGTAATACCTAAAAATACTGTTTCCTTAACTGTGTTTAGTTTATTGCCGTCAAGCGTTAAATTTAATTCTACTTGTGGGACAGCAGTTAATGAAATGCTGGTAATGAAAATTTAAGGCATTTGGTTTTGTTGGCATTGAGTACAAGATTATTTGCTGCAAACCACTTTGAGAGTAGGACTAGGCTTTCGTTGGCATGTGTAACCTTTCTATCTTTTCTATTTACTTTAAAATAAGGGAGGAGTCATCGGCAACAGAATAATATCTGATAAGGAGGCCATCATATAAGGGAGATCATTTATGTAGGTCAAAAAGAGAAAGGGCCCAAGAATTGAGCCCTGTGGCACACCCATCTTGACTACGGAGCCTGAAGAAACTGCACCGTTTACCCCTACTTTTTGCTGTCTATTAAACAAATAACTATGTACAAGATCAGCAGCTCGTCCACGTATTCCGTAATGATGTAATTTATAGAGTAGCGTGTTGTGGTCAACGCAGTCAAAAGCTTTCGAGAGATCACAGAAGATGCCAATAGCATCCTGTGAGCTCTCCCAGGCCTCCAATATATGAGTTACTAGTTTCACTCCTGCATCTGTAGTCGACCTGCCTTTCGTGAAACCAAACTGGTGATCATGCAATATTCCGTTAATTTTAAAATGAGATAACATTTGGTCAAGCATAATCTTTTCAAATATTTTACTAAGTGCCGGAAGTACAGAAATAGGTCTGTAATTTGAGGGATCATTCTTGCAACCAGATTTGAAGATCGGTATGACCTTACTATGCTTCATTAAGTCAGGAAATGTCCCGCTATCCAGACATTGGTTAAATATGTCTGTCAGAATAGGGGCAATAGCATCAAGGATGACACTCAGCACGTTAACAGAAATGCCCCATAAGTCTTCTGTGTTTTTTAAATTAAGACTTCTAAAGGCTTTTTTTAGTGTGGTAATCGAAATATGTTTAAACTCGAATATAGGTACTTGTTTCGAAAAATTCTGTTTTAGGAGATATTCTGCTAATGTGGAGGAAGCTGAAAGGGATTTGGTAATCTCTACTGGTATGTTTGTGAAGAAGCTTTCGAAATATTTAGCAACTTCAAGCTTATCGGAAATAGCTATATTATTATTTTTTAAGCAAAGTTCGTTATCCCGTTGTTTTGCGTTTCCCGTCTCTTTATTTATTACTTGCCACACTGTTTTTATCTTATTATTGGAAAGGCTTATTTTATTACTGATGATTTTATTACAAGATTTTGCTTGATTACAAACGTCCTTAAATATCTTGGAATATTTCCGCACATACTCATGAAAAGCTAAATCAGACGTTATTGATTTTCATAATATAAAGAATATAAATATAATGTATAATCATCGTCAGTTAATGTAACACCATGATAGTAATGTCGTATGACATTACTATGAGGTAAGATTTTGTTAGTTCGGGAGTCTGTATGTAATCATCCTATGAGAGGCAGTTACGATCTAGCTGGTATTTGGCGCATGGACGGTAATTCATACACCCCTAACTATTATGAACCGTTATTTGCAGTATTTTTAGACTTGAAAAGTAAAAATGAAGAAAGCTTCATAAACTGCAAGGGTTTTCTATAACCATATTAGTTACTTACCTGGAATAAACCCCGCACTAGAGAACAAGCTCTATGTCGCGGAGGCATTCACAAACATACAATTAGCGGACACAATGCACACGCAGACTCGAAACAAATATCAGTGCCTCATCTGCGAATCGAACTCACGACCCACGGAGCAACGGTAGTGGAGAGGAGAACCTTACCCACTACGCCAAACGTGCAGTGAAATTGTACACGTGACGGTCGGTAAAAAGCGGGGCATGTTGATTGTTTGACACATCTTTGTGTGCTCGGAAGTTTAAGAGCACGTGAACCGAGGACGTGAGAGAAGAGACTTGCAACCCCGAATTTCCCCGAAGTTTAAAAGTTAAGAGGCCAACCTCAAATATAATTATACTCGGCTAAGCTTGGTTTTGTTCTTTCTGTTTCAGTCGCAACGCAACACTGAGCCAAATGTACAAATGTATTTCAAATAACTATAATCATCATTAGTGTCAGCTGAATATAACCTCTTATTATTTAATGAAGTACCGAAAAAAAAATTAAGATGTCATTGTACTTTCACAACTTAGGACCAACCAACGAAATCGCGAATAAAAATCAGCTATTCCATACATTTAGGTTCACGCAACTCGATAAAATGTTGGTCTCGTATTTCCATTGTTTGATCCCATAGTAAGTAACGTATTGATGCCAACCATCTCTGTCCTTTAGCTAACTCATCATTTGCTCCTTTCTTTTTGTCATCAACCTGAAAGCCGCTGAAAGTCAAATAACTATTATAGTAGTATAATAGTTATTTGACTTTCAGCGGCTTTCAGGTTATTAATTATATGTATATTAATAACAGGCATATTAATTATATATCATAGTTGTAGAACTATGATATATAATTAATATGCAAAAAACAACGGCAAGTTATAGGTAACAAAAATAAGTATTTTTAAAATTCCCGGCTGAAAAGAAAAAAACAAGACGTCAGGAACATAAAATCTAAATAAAATCGGAATGAAGCAAAATATAAGTAATAACACAGATAATTTAAAAATACTAATTAGAATACGTTTAAGATTTTTTTTATAAATTGAAATACACATTTCAGTTTCACTTGAAATTTAGCAATAATAATTAACTATTGTGTTAAAGGGCGGATTAACATAAGTATAGAGTGTAAAATATCACGCTGATATACATAGGCATCGTTACCAATAATATAATAAAAGTAAATTTGAACCAAACGAACAAAAAAAATTTGGGAACTGAGAATAACTAACAAAATAAATTTCTATTTACTTTCAGTCAGCTCATTTTTATGTATTATAGTTTTCCGCCCGCGGCTTCGCCCGCGTCGTGTTCGGTTATATCGCGTTTCCAAGAGAACTCTTCAAAAGTCCGAGATAAAAACTATCCTATGTTCTTTCTCAAGGTCTCTTTCTATCTCTGTACCAAATTTCATTAAAATCAGTTCAGTGATTTAGACGTGAAAGCGTAACAGACAGACAGAGTTACTTTCGCATTTATAATATTAGTAGGGATGGACGTTATTCCTATGTGTAAATCAATAAATTGTAATGAACTTATTACAATATTATAATACTTTACAGTAAATGATATTAAAAATAAAACGCATTTTACTATTTACATAATGTAAGGTTGCCAGTGCTACATGACGAAACATTGTGTTCACAGTGGGGGACTTTCACCCTAATACTGCCAACCCAACTATTCCTCTTTCGTTTTACAGGGTCGGCAACGCGCAATTGATACCCCTGGTGTAGCGTCTATAGACTACGGTAACCGCTTACCATCAGGTGGGCCGTATGCTTGTTTGCCACCTTAGTAGTATAAAAAATAAAAATAAATGTACAAAATAAAAGTAAAATAGAAAGAACAATACATTTTTACGTATAAGCGTCAAAGTATTCCTCCACAACACTGTCATCTGGTTTTGAAGGCGGTTTTTTTAAACGTAGTTTTTTTTTAGTTTTTAGTGTCTGTAATAGGTTGTTCTGTAAACTACAGTAGGATTTTTCTAGATTAATGATAAATGATATTTATTTCTGTAAATCTTTCATTAGATGATCAAATGTTGATCTTTTAAAGACACTTTTACAAGTCAATATTTTAGATATTTTTTTAAGCTAGATGGCTCCGGCATTTCCTAGCTGACGACCTCTGAGAAGAAACGCCGAAACAAACTCAGAGAATCGTAGTCTCTTTTAAAGTCCAGACAATGTATAGTAACAAAATATGTGTCTTACAATGTAGGGCAAAGTCTGAAATGGCCTTTTGAAGAAAGAGCCATAGCGGCTTTGAGTAGACCAGTCCCAACTGACGGCACGCATGAATCAGTCATTGTGTAGCTCAACCATAATTTAGGGAGCTCAACAACCCGTCGCACGACGATACCAGATCAGAAGAACATTTGCGTAGGTCACATAAAAAAAGGCTCAAAGCCACCAGACTGTTCAAAGCTAAGTATGTATATTTAGCCTACAAAGTACTCACATTTACATTTTATTGAGTTAAAGTTAGTATTAAATAATAAGAAAAAATATATATATATAATCACAGTAACGATTTCAGTAATATCTGATAAATTAAAAAACATTATTGTCAGACTTACATGAGAGCAATGCATTACATTAGGTTAACTCATTTCGTTGCTTTTTATTGTCATTTATATTAAATATTTTTTTTTTTAAGTAACTATGGGTAGGCCTACGAAAGGTGCCGTAGATCCCAAGAAACGGGAACGGAAAAAAAGGAATCGACTCCGAAAAATTGCTTTTCGAAACCCAATTTCTCGTTCTTGCGAGTGAAAGATCGTGAAGAACGTTTGTTAGCTATGAAAAATTACATAAAATTACGTTCACGCCAAGAAACACTTGAACAGTATGAGTCTAGTCTCGCTAAGATTCAAGAACGTCTTGCCAAAGCGACGTCTGAACAGCAAGCACATAGGTTATTACATCGACTACGTAAACAAAAATGTTCATAAAATGAAAACTACTGGGCCAAATGTATGTTATTGCACCCCCCAACCAAGACACCCCATCTGCGTTTAGAATTGTAGATACACTTGACGTTATATAGGGAAAGTAGGGTAATTGAGAACGGCGGGTAATTGGGAACACGTTAACAAGTCACACTTCCCGTCCTCCTATCCCGTCTCGCGACTATTCAAGGTACGCGTCCTTCACCCCTCAGTGCGCGAGCGACAGTGGGAGCGTAATTCCGCACGCATCTTGTCACGGTGAGTCAAACATTTTTTTTTGCATTTTTGTTAAAATTTTTGTGTTCTCATACAATGGATGTAAATGTCATACTTCTGAGTACATTGACACTATATTTCGTAAGTTTATTGTATGGATAATCCGTTTTCAAATGCCACGTGTTATAAAACTCACTAAAAATGCTATCGAGGATGGCGACCATTTTTATTCAAATTGTTTACTGCGGGTAATTAGGAACGGTAGAAACGGGAATGTGAGGGGTAATTGGGAATGTTCCCAATTACCCCTTACATTCAATACGAGTATCCACTGGCAGAAGATTGGATAATGTGCTCTATTTGTAAGCTTTGGGCACATGAACAATGCACTATGGGCGAGACCAGCAAAGGTTACGTGTGTGATTTGTGTCGCCGAAAGTAATGGTTACTGTTTCCTGCGCCACTTCTATTTACCCCATACCGTTTTCATTTGCCCCACGGGCTGATCTCAATTACCCCATAAGGTGTCGGGTAAAAAGGAACGGCATGGTTTTTTGTTTTTATAAATATGTCTTATAAAAAGTTGATTATTATGATATATTTTGTCAATTATAAGCAAATAGATAAGTAATGTTTATTTCTTAATAAAAGTTGATTATATTTAAATAAAAAAAGCCATTTTTTTGCCCATTTAAGTTAAGTGTTCCCAATTCCCCCACTTTCCCCTAAGTGTTCAGGTATTTTTGGTTAGTTATAGATATAGAAAATATTGAAAAGCATTTGCTCAGATATTGAAGTAATGAATGTTCAGATATATGTATAGTGTATAGAACTTATTGACATATTTGGTCACCTTGTCTGCTATAATTGTATATTTTTTTGGGACTAATAAACCAGAGGATTATCTATAGTGTTCTTTAAGCCCTACGGTAGTTTCGTGAATCTTTAATCTTTGTTTCCCCAATAATTGAAAGGCAATTTCATCTCATTATTTATATTAAAATAAAAATAAAGTAAATAATATATTACAGAAATAATAATAAAAAAAAAACTACTTTTTACGGATTTTATCGCGTATATTGATATTATTAATCCCGACGTTTCGGACCCTTTACAGCGTCCATGGTCACGGGTAGACTGATAAAATCCGTAAAAAGTAGTTTTATTTCAATGTATAATATTCGCGTAAATGTCAGAAATCAATATAATAAAAAAAAACAATTAAATAACTAGGATATAAATAATAAAGATGTATTTTACTAAATAACTGTAGCGGAGGGCAGGTGCCGCGTTACAATATTTTTTAGAGCACACACACACGTGATAACGTGTCCACAGAGAGATGCTCCGCGAAAACGGAGTCAAAGACGCGTGTGGGCTGGCTATACACGCATCTTTTTCTTTACTTAACAAGAATTCTAGACGCTTGAATCTGTGATCCGAGATTTTATTAATACCCTGCGGCCAATTCATCCTACAACCTCGTGAAGTATATACCGTACCCACATCTAAAAACCTCTTGTAGCACCCTGTCCTGTAATTTCCCAAATACTGTGTCTTGAGACCGCGGTCAGTTGAATATGTATACGATCCCTTCCACGTATACTCCTTTTTCTTTGAGTCTGTATGTTTCTCGCTGTAATAACACTCTCCACGAAAGAACCTTGCCATAGTCCTCCTTCGCCAGTCGTCAGATTGAAAAGCATCATAACATATAGGATTTACGATTATATCGTTTGGAGTGTGGCCACACACGTAGCACGTCGCTTTGTATGGTGCATTATACCATGGATTAAATACTTGAACCACACTGTCAAAAATATCCTTAATTGGTACTATAAATCTTCGGCTTTTATTGTTAGCGTCGCGAGTTAGGAACGGTAGCATTCGTGAGGAGCGCGATCCCACGGTGGTTTTGGTTTGGTTCTCTGCGGCCTCGTCCTGCTCGTCGGGTTTGTAAGTGAATCGTGCTGTTCTACTTGCAGTGTTATCATCACTATGCGATTTGATGCCATACTCCGTGGTTTTCCTTAGGTATGGTAACTTAGGGCGACGTAGTCTTGTTTTTCTCAAAGGTCCTAGAATTGGCTCTAGATCTGGTCGTTCCTCTATGAGATTTGCATACAAGTCATCGGGTATGTCCTCGGGCAAAAGCATGCTCTCTGGTGGGGCGACATACTCGTTCGGGTATCTGAATCTCGATAAAAGGGAACTGTCCGTCAATTGTAAAATAATAAAAAATATAAAACACGTGAAATATCTGACAAACGCCATATTTGTGTTTTTGTAACACACCTAAAAGCAGTTTCCACTCGTCCGTAATATTTTTTAATCTGTCTGTCAACCAGTCCTACCACCAAAGAAGTTTAAATACACGAAGGCCAGTCACATACACTCGTTTTCCTGATTCGGAAATCGCATTTTTAATTCCGTACAAACATCACACACAAAAAATATTCGCTGCCGTCGAACGATGAAACTTAGTCGTGAATAGCTTTCGTTGAGAAAACGTCTTTCAAATTCAAATATCATTTATTTCAATCCCTTTTTAGATCTTATTGAAATTATGTAGCAGGTATAAAAGTATAAGTCCTTATTGCTATATTTACTGGATACATCCCCTACTAAGTACATCACTAATACAAAGATTAACGGAAAGCCAATATTATACAGGTGACCCATTTACAGAGGTCCAAACATTTTTTTTGGATTTGGTACATCTCAATGATTAATCTAAACGCAACATTAGTATGTTCTGCGAAAATCAGTAGTTTAGAAGTAATGGATTTTTTTAAATATATTTTCTTAAAATGTTTTAGTCTTATTGAACTGCGTAGTACTCGCAACCGGCGTGTATGTATGACAAGATGTATGAATGTGGTGGAAGCAAAAGACGTATGCAAGAATTGTAGCAAGTGGCGTTCTTTAGTTTCTGCCTACCCCCATGGGAAAAAGGCGTGAGTGTATGTATGTATGTATGTATGTACAATGATATACTTTTAATAATAAAGTTGAATTTATTCAAATTATGTTTTAGGTAATTATGGACATTTTAAGTTATTAATTATTTTAATTATTTAAGTTATTAATCTAGTGCATCTAGTGCATACAATGTTAATTTCTGAACAACTTGCTTGAGTTACTCCGCCATTTTTTTTTATTTATGGTATCCTCGCACTTCAAGGTAGTATTTACAACCACATTTGTTTCTCATCAATATTTTTTGAAAATTATGCATTGTCATTCGAAAATTAAAAATAGTTCAGTTAAAAAGTCTTAAATCATATTACGATTTAGGAGTAATCTCAAAAATAGCTTATTGCTTGCTAGCTACATGTCTATGGTACTTACACACCAAATTTGATTCGATTTAACCAATTCAATTTAGAGCGGTTTACATGACTAGAGATTTAAAGAAAAAAAAAAGTTTAAAATTCATTACTTCACGAATATTATTATGTTGCGTTTAGATTAATCATTGGGATGTCCTAGATCCCAATGTTCAAAATGTTTGGACCACTGGGCCATCCTGTATAAAAAGAGCCAAATTCAGCCATTCAGGAATTAATTTTTAAACCCTTTTGACGAATCAATTGAATTTTTATGTGGGCGTGGATGAAATAGTCCGTAACTATACAAAATAGCGTAAATTGGTCAAATAACGTCTGCTAACAGTTTTATATATTGAATATGGTAATCTGTGGAAAATGTAGTGGGTAGTATATTTGTTAAGTTTAATGTTAAGATGCCTCTGTTTACATATAATATGCTACTGTTTGTTTTCCCTTATGAAATAAAATAAAAAATAAAATAAAAAAATAAAAAATAAGTCTCAATCCTGATTTTGATGCTGAACTAAAACTGCATCGTGGGATTTTTGAAAAATAAATATACATAGCAATGAACCGAACCTGAGATGGCTCATGAAGGTTCTGGAAAAACGTGGACACATCCGCTCGCGAGTCGCGACACAATGGTTTGAAGTCAACGCCGGCTAAACAATAGACAAGCGAGAACCTACACGTCTTTTACATCGTCATCAGGATTATTCGATTCTGGAATCTTCCGAGCCGTATAAATAGTGGTCGTTAGGGGTCAGCAGTGCTGGCTGGAGGCATGGAGGCATTCGGTGCCTCGCCACCTAGTCCGGCTAAGTTTTAAACTATGTCCGACCTAAAAAAAAAAGTCGGCAGTGCAGTTCAATCGTCAATCACGATGAAGTGAAGATCGAGGAAAACTACGAATCAACGACAGTGCGATACTGAATTGTGTTAGTATTGTGACATACTGGTGATTTTTTTTTCTGTATTCGTGTAGTTAATTTAAGTTTTCTTTGTTTATCGGTTAAATTGGTGTTTATTAATTTATCCCGAACCACAGGTCGTAACAATATTCTAAACCCTGGAGTAGAACTCTCGGGTGACAATTATTTATGGTTGTTGAGAATAAATATTACAAAGTTTAGTAATTTTAAAGTTCAAAATCAATTTTTATATAAAAAAAAATACTGAAAATTTGTAAGCATTTTAAACAGTATTTATTAAGGTTTGTTGCATAGCCATAAGACAATATTTTTACGCGACTAAGCCACCATAACATCTGAGATAATCGTTTCTAAAGATTTGAATCTGAGATAACACTCACTGGAGAGTTTGCTATTCAATTTTCATAAGGCGTTAAGAAGACTATTTCAAATAGGTAGGTAATTAAAAATCTCGAAAAATGGAATAACTTAGGTAGGTACATCCCGAGTAACCGGGCGGCGTGTGTGTATGACAAGATGTATGAATGTGGTCGCAAAAAAAGTATGCAAGGATCGTAACAAGTGGCGTTCTTTAGTTTCTGCCTACACCCATGGGAAAAACTTACTTCCCGAGCCGAACTATTACGGCAAATAAGTCTTTAAAATTTGTTACGGTATGTAATTTCTTTTTTATTTACACTCCCGTACGTAGTGCCTTTAACAAATTCACAGGCGCTTTGGAAACGATTATTTCAGGTGTTCCATGGATTTCGAAGCTATTTTCATATTCATTACAGTAGGTACTTCGTATTTTATGGCACTGCTACTGAAAATTTCATAGAAAACCTGATAGCACTGCTCGAGTCGCACTTAGGGCCACGGCTACAAAATTTTTTTTTTTTTACAAAACGTACAGACGCCAGCAGGTCAAGCTATCCAAAACTGTCAAATTTTCCCAGTTGAATATGAACCTTATCAATTTGTAATAAAGTTGAAAATCAATTAAAGAAATTTGACAGATTGTGGTAGCTTGATATGCTGGCCTCTGTACAACGGCATCAATTTTTTACCTCGTTATGAAACAATAGCTCTCGACCATCTGCACACAACTTGTCCTAAACTTTTTCGGCCATCTGGCCAGGTCTGGTCCAGACGGTTTAGAAAAAGTGATCATCACAGGCCGCATGGCTGGGAAGAGGAGTAGGGGTCGTGTGCCTATGCAATGGGTGGACACAGTAATATCAGCAACTGGAGCTACGTTGCAGGCAAGCGTACATCAAGCCCAAGATCATGCAGCCTGGCGAGCGATGGTGAATGGAGCCCACAGTCGTCACGTCCCTCAGCCATGAGGATACGACGAAGAAAAAGAAGAAGAAACAATAGGTGTATGTCATCATCCAGTCCTTATCGAAGTGTGTGCTGCAGGCCTTTGTTCAGCAGTGGACCTCCTAAGGCTGATACGATCATGCATGATGATGATAAATCATTTTGGACTACGGGGTCACTTGTTGGATTGGTGCATAGGTACATATTAGTAGTTATGAAACAGCCACGTTTACAAAGTTTTAAAAGGGTATTTATTTAGAACTAACAAGTTACAGTGAAATAGTATGTTTAGTCAATATGTATGAATATAATATTTTGGCATAATGGATGGGGAAATTTTAATGGAACTGTTCACGTATACGTGACTGTACGTCGTAAGCGTCACAACAAAACCTCAGGTGACCGGCACTACCGGTAGAGGCGCTATACAGGTCGTCTATACAAAATATTAGACACATACGCCACTTACTAGACTAACCACTTAACTCGTGGTTAGTCTAGTAAGAAGGTGGGAATAGTGTTGTATCAAGAAGGCAAAAAGTAAACAGGCCGAGATAACCGAGCACTGGTGACCACACCTCCGAGAAGAGCTGGGGTTGCAGACAAGTTGTAATCTATCGTTCGAAGTGACCAAATCAAATAAAATGTATCGAAAACTCATTTATATGCCCGATCTGTCGAAACTAGTATGAGTACTAGAGCAGTAAGAAGCAAAATGTCATTTCTTCGCTTCAAACTCAAAACTGCAACTTGTCCACACTCCATGAGCATAAAACGTAACTACTTAAATAAAATAAAAAAAAACTAAACAAGAATAAAAATTGAAGAAATTAATCACACTAAAAGCTATCCTGCCTCCTGTGAGGATTGAACTCACGACCCCTGGTTTACGAGACCAGTGCTCTACCACTGAGCTAAAGAGGCGATGCGTGGTCTTGTAAAATACTCGATCCTTTTACTCGATAGCGATTGAAACGTTCTGTTTTTTATATTTTTATTTTTAAAAACAGTTCGTTAATTTTAACCCAATTTAAAAAAAATGATTAAGTACTCATTGTACTTAGCTATGTAATATACAATATTATTTTCTAAAACTTGCACACAACGTTGTTTTATGAACCGATTTTGACAAATTTTTAATTGAGAGTCCGGAATGACCCTATAGAATTAGTATTACATTAGAATTTGGTTGGTATCTGACTCCGAAATTAATAATATAAAAGTGTAGTTAGTTTTCTTTTTATAAAAGGATAATTAATATAATCGAATTCTAAATTTTGTGGGATATAAATATTGGAGTAGAAATAATTAGCAGCTCAGGATCGAAAATAAATATTATTGTGCAAATCTTTCTGATTACATAACCTTCCATTTAATATTTTTGTTCTCTTATTGGTCACACTGGTCACACATAATCTTAGTGGCCTATTTCACCGTTTACGAGTAATCCCGTTGCTTTATACTTAACTAGTTGATTTTATACAAATTCTGTTCCATTTTTGAAGCACGGTTAATTAGACCCTTAGAAGAATATTTGAAATATCGCGACGTCTCTAATACAATAAATAAATAATGAAACTATTCACATTTATCGTGACAGGAGTACCTAACATTAGTCGACAACGGGTAACGTCGGCATCCGCAAATTTGTATATTAGATACCGTCAGTAATACCTGTGGTTGACAATTTACATAATAAACCTTATACAATATTAAGCAATTTCACTTACCTGATCACCTGGCCTGTTTCTGTAACAAAAAGAATACGACAAATTATTACAAAAGAATTGCCGAAACCCGGGATCGAACCAGGGACCTTTAGATCTTCAGTCTAACGCTCTCCCAACTGAGCTATTTCGGCTAGTTGATATATCGACGAAATATACGAACACGTGCATGAGGATCTCGCAATTTTATTTAAAGTAAAATTGTTTATGAGAGATTATTCATGACAATATTATATTGTAATGCTAATACTTCGTATTTGGTAATTTTATTTTATTTTATTTTATTTGGGAAAACAAACAATTGTACAATGAAGGTTACATAATATAAATATTACAAGCTAAGGTAGTTAATGTACAATCCACTACGTTTCCACATATTACAATTTGAATTAAGTATGGTACAGTGAGGATGAATATTTGATTTCAACTAATTTGGATACAGAAAACTGTTAAGTATTATTATTATACTATAAAAATTGAGGTTAAGAAGCTTGAACTATACATAAACTATATCTACTTAATACACTATAATATTACACTACAATATCTTTCCTCCTTAAGCTGTCCACAATTTCTTTTTTGAATTGATGTCGATGTAAAGCAAATATATCTATTTTATTAAAATGTTTATTGAAATTTTTTACCAGTCGATGGAGTGGCGCCCGCTCACCCGCATTAGTACGACATGGAGTCGTTGCAAAAAGCGGATAATCACGCGCCTCTCGTCTAATTATTGTTCGGGGCACAACATAAGATATGTTATTGATTAGGTCAGGGCAATCAAATTTATTATGAATCAGACCATGAAGCATCATGGCCTGTAATATCAGACGTCTTGACTGTAAAGTTGGAAGGTTAAACTTTTGTAATGACTGTTCATACGACTGTCGAAGTAGGTGACACTTATACTGCATTCTTTTCAAATATTTACGCTGAACTCTTTCAACTATGCTAACATATTTAGCATAATATGGATCCCATATCATACAGGCATACTCTGTTTGGGGGCGGATCAAAGTATTGAAGAGATATAGGAATGTGCTTGGACGCTTGAAATCTGAAGTAGCTCTGAAGACAAAGTTATACAGCTGGTATGCCTTAGCAGTAATTTTATCAATATGTAGGTTTAAGTTGAGTTTGGAGTCCAAAAGAATACCTAAATCCGATATTTGGGTTACTGATGTGAGAAGTTCGCCACAAAGAGAATAATTTGATTTAATAATATTTTTATTTTTGGTGAAGTTAATACACTTACATTTA
Source organism: Acronicta alni (assembly GCA_964056405.1). NCBI lineage: Eukaryota > Metazoa > Arthropoda > Insecta > Lepidoptera > Noctuidae > Acronicta > Acronicta alni. Next base: position 15,180,624 of record OZ043926.1, on the reverse strand, counting down.
GCGAGACTCAGTTTGAGTTTATTTTTATCACAGTATTGAGTCAGTCTTTCCAGATCGTCCTGAAGAAGACTGCAGTCTTGAATCACTTTGATGGACTTAAAAACTTTCAAGTCATCAGCGTATAATAGAAAATTACTATTACGGAAACAATTTCTAATATCGTTGATGTAAATTATAAACAATAATGGGCCGAGGATCGATCCTTGTGGGACACCGGAGGTGACAGTAAATTCATCCGAATAATACCCATTACTCACAACAGTTTGAGTGCGGTTAGTGATATAAGACCTGAACCATCGCAGGAGGTTCCCTTTTATGCCGTTGAACGCAATTTTGTCTAACAGGATTTTGTGATCTACTCTATCAAATGCCTTTTTGAAATCTGTGTAAACAACATCAGTTTGTGTCCTTGTGTCCATATTTTTAAAAAGATTATCAGTTAAAATCATTAAATTTGTAACCGTTGATTTTTTTTTTGTAAAACCGTGCTGCTCGGGTATTAGGTTTGGCTCAATAAATGGATAGATTTGATCATGTACAATCCGTTCAAAAAGTTTAGCGAGGGTACAGAGTAGAGAAATTGGTCTATAGTTCTAATACTACGAATCTTCAAGTACAAATAACTTGGTTCGCAGTATTTTTGGGGGTAGTTAGCGCCATCTATCTGCAATGTAAGGAACTAACATAATAATCTGGCCCGACAGATGGCGCTGCATTTTTCCATTAATCTTTTTTTTGTTTTTTTTTGCATTTTCCATGCTAAGATTTTGAAGTTTTTAGCGAAGAAAAAATTCAACCGCGGGCAGGATTCTGACCTGCGCCTTCTGGTCTCGACACCAGACGTCACCAATGTGAAAAAATTCGACCTGGCGGGTAGGGGGCTTAGTAGTCATAGTATCTTGTGTACCTAACCAGAAGACGAAGGTTCGAATCCTGCCCCTGGTCGAATTTTTCCTACGCTAAAATAACTTCAATATAACAAGTTTTATTCAATGTAACAAAGTCAATCCAGAATATAGATTCTCAGATAGCTAGGAACCCTATTTCCTTTGCCCATGGGTTATTGTAATTTAATTAACCAGTCCATGTAATAAAGCAATTTATTACATGTCTCAATATTAATGGTTTTCTCAATTTTAAATATCCTTCACATTTATCACTGGAATCCCCTAGAAATACCTTTATTGATCTCTCAAATTTAAAAAGCATATTAATGGTAAGTAGGCTGCAAATCAAATATACGAAAATACTTATGTTTCATCGTAAACTTTAAGCCTGTGACAATATTTCTGATCAACACAGGCTACAAAAACTCTAAAAAGCAAAACTTATAGCAGGCTGTGATAATATTATGTACTGGTTTGCACCCATCCTCACCTCCAAGGAAGTAACTGAAATAGTGGCCTGAACTCCAATGGTCCCTTTAAAGAGAGATATAGACAGACTGACATATTTATATTGAATCTACCTATCAGTTAGAGTTTACTATATTTTAAAGTCATGGTAGTTAACTTTGAAACAAAAAGGAATACTTCCTCACCATGTGGTTTAGTCTCAAGAGGTTCCACTTGCACAGCTTTGTCTTCAACCATATTCCCTGCATCATCCAGCACTACACCACACTTTTTATACAGACTACTGCGGAGTCTTAGCAGCCTCTCAGTCTCTTTGTATGAATTGATTTCATCCTGCAATTATATTAAAATATAAATTCAGTACTTTTATATTAATAATTAAGATGAGAGTTCACACAAATTAGCATTATCAAGATAAACCCTATATAAAGTTGTATTGGTAAGGATGCTTACAACTATAATAATAACTTGATTGAGAACTAACTTTGATTCTAAATTAGATAATTATTAAATTAATAGAATCACTGTCTACACTAAAAAAAAACTGATTTGCGAGACTTGTAACACCTTGTATAAAAAAATGTGCTCCTTCTTATTCTGAGGCCCAGCGAAACCACAAGGAGGCATTTTTGGGGCTGATTAAGACAAAAAATTACATTCAAAAAGTACTACCTTGTAGGCAGTCTACTCTTTATTGAATAAATGTAACTTTAACTTTGATTCCCGATGCTCGAAGGAGCTCATAACACTGATCTTTTTGGTCTCTGTAGTTAAATAGATAAAGGATATTATTACCTTTAGATCTTTTAATCTTGAGTGAGATCTGCTAGACATACACTCTCTTAGATGAGAATTAGACCACTTTTCTCCATTACTGGCTAAAACCGCAGGAGCGGACTGCTGTCCTCGAATGTTATTGAATTTATTTTCCTTTATTACCGTACGACGCGGAGATAGCGCAGGGTCTAAAGACTTGATAGTCTTACGAGGTTTTACCACAACATTACGACGAGATTTTACACGGGTTGATTCTGGCACATAGTCATTTAAAACTGTTGGAAGTTCACTGAAAACTCTGGAGCTGATATTCGAAACAGATTGTTTGGCGCCAACTTTCACAGACGACGGGTTATCATGCCGTGTAACGTAAGAACTCGATTTGAGACTGCACCGCGTAGAATTGTGAACGCGCGACATAACTCTATCATATCTATTACGATTTCTATTTCCGGAATCCATGTAGAATTTAGTTTCTTATCAAAATTATGTTGTTTATTGATACACATACAATTAAGTTTGACATTGACAATTTCTTTTTTAAAATATTACTTCCTTCCTGACGGCTGACATAGTATTAAACCCTCAACAGGATTGAGGATTGTTGTGTACTCAGTACACTAAAAACGAGCAGAGCGAGAGGCATCGAAAAGAAGTTTGTCTCTGTCTACTTTTACTGGGATACCCCAACAAGGGTATCTATTTTTACTCCTACTTTCATTCAAATCCTGTCAGTAGGTCTCCCTCTCATATAAGTTTTCTGGGATTTCCTTGTGACATCCGTATTTGTCCGGGATAAAAAGTAGTCTTTGTATTCCCCAGTTGACATACTATTTGTGTACCAAACATTGGAATTGGTAAAGCCATTTCTGCGCGTTTAACAAATAAACGATAGTTTGGATACTTTCACATTTAAAGTAAGATATTTAAATCGCTAGATTTGCCGTTACCGTACTTATACCGCGCGAAAACGTGTCCATATTGAGATGAGCGAATGCACGCACTCCCTAGTAGTCAATAGTCGCTCAGTGAGTGGCCAGGAACGCATCAGTAACTCCTCCAGTGTTGCAGATGTCCATGGGCGACGATGACCACTTACTCAGGTGGCTCGTCTGCCGACGTCAACAAATAAGAATAATAATAACATTTTTTTAAATACCTACTAAAATTTCTTTTATTTTTGTAGTTTTTGTTACATTAAAATAATATATTACGATGTAATGCAATCGGTTAATAACTTGTGGAGTATCGGCACGCCTCTAATAGATCAACTATTTATTGTCTTTGGTTGAACGACTAAAAAATACTAAGATACCACTGATGATTGTCTGTGGATGGGGGCGGAGCGTGCTGATAATAAACTTAATGTCGTTTACGAATTTATAATATTTAGAGAGCGGTCCCCCGACGCGACAAAATTTAACCAAAAAACTTCATACGTACAGTCAGCAACGAAAGTCCGTGAACATGTAGCAATCTTCAATATGATTTTTAATAAGTATGAAGTTACTGACCTGTGAAGGTTATGCGAAATAATTGCATAGATGACCATTAAATATTTAGATTACCTTAATAGAAAAAAGCTCTTGACAAGTTTTGGAGCTGTCATATTTTCAAAATTTTGCTGTGTTCAGCGACTTTCGTTGCTGACTGTACTTACGAAGTGTTATAATTTCAAGATTATTTTTTTCTTTTTAAAGGGATTCTGGTTTATACCTTTTTTGTTCTATTTGTGGTTATTTCATCATAGTTTTTCTTTTAGGTTTTTAAGTTGATTTTTATGTATCGGGGTTTTTTTTTTAATTTGTTATTTCACACTTTTTGTAGGGACTCATTAGTTATTTTGTTTAATTTCTTTTATTTTCTTGCGTTTTAAGATCCAGGTAATTTAGTGTTTAATTAGGTATTTTCTTCGTTTAATTATTTAACCTTTGTACAATTATTTCATAGCTATTAGATATCTTAGGTAGGTATTTCAGATTTAGTTTATAAAATGGGACTGGGCAGAAAAACTAAAAAAGCTCAAAACGAATCCAAAAGGCGCAAATTAACTCAGCCTGAAGAGAATACTTCTGAAAAAAAATACTTTTTGCTGTCACAAGCTACTCGAAAAGCTGAACTGAGTAGTCAAGAGGGTTCATTAAATAGACAGCGTCGTATATATAGTGATGCAGCATCAAAAGCTTTACGGCGATCAAAAGAAACTAGGGTTGAACGTTGTTTACGTAATACAAAAAAAGCCAGATATACTAGTACTTCGCGATCTAATGAAACTAGATCAACGTGCTTCCAGACATTTCAGAAATGCACAATGTACTGCTGAGTCTCGTTTAAATGAGACTCCAGCACAAAGTATGCTTAGGCGTGCTACCAATGCACAGAATACTGCTGAGTCTCGGTTAAGTGAAACTCGGGAACAAAGTAGGCTTAGGTATTCCTTATTCCCTTTCAATGTAGTATACCTATAGTATTCTACTAGTCAAGTCCTTTTAAGTATTTGATCCCCATATTGAGGGGGTTTTAAAAAACATTCACTTAAATCGCCATTTTGTGATGGCGGCCATTTTGGATTTGAAATTTATCATACTATATAGTATTCTACTAGTCAAGTCCTTTTATTTTATCCCCATATTGGGGGTTTTAAAAAACATTTAATTCGCCATTTTGTGATGGCGGCCATTTTGGATTTGAAATTTATCATAGTGTATAGTATTCTTGTTTAGACTTGTTCTAAGAAGATAATAAGACTGATTATTGTAGGCAAATCGCCTTATTTCTTTTTTTTTGCCAAGTGATTTATAAAGACAAATACTTAATCAAAAGCCTTTAATAAAACTTACCATGTTTTTATTTCTAATAAATAAACCAAATATCCTATCATGCTATTAAAATGTTAGTTCAACTATTGGGTACAAAACGTTCATAATTAGGGCTCAGTGTTCAATTATTGGGGTAAAACCCTAATATTTTTACAAATAGCAATATAATAAAAAGTAATTTTGTGGATCTAGAAGGTTCTTTTTTAAATCAGTCAATTCCTGAGGATGGTGAACATATATAAAAAAAAAGCATGCATCAGTCTCATGAAATAACTAAGTTACAGCTATTTAAATTTGTCAAAAACGCTCGTTCATTTATTGGTGCCAATACCCTAGTTTTAAGGATCTAAATCATCATAATCATACTAATATTACAAATGTGAATGTTTGGATGTTTGTTTGTTTATTTGTAACTCAATCACGCAAAAACGGCTGAACCGATTTGCATGAAATTTTGTAGGTATACTAATAGTATGTGACCGTGAATAAAGTATAGGCTACTTTTTATCCCGGAAAAATGTCGGAATATTCCGGAAATCCCGAAAAACGGATATAGGAGAACTACTTACGGGATTTGCATGAAATTTCATACATACATAGTATGTGACCGGGAATAACACATAGGATATATTTTATCCCAGAAAAATGTGGGAATATCCCGGAAATCCCGAAAAACGAATAGCTTACGGGATTTGAATGAAATTTCATACACACATAGTATGTGACCGGGAATAATAAATAGGATAGATTTTACCCCAGAAAAATGTGGGAATATCCCGGAAATCCCGAAAAACTAATAACTTACGGGATTTGAATGAAATTTTATACACACAGAGTAGGTATGTGACCGGGCATAACAAATAGGATATATTTTACCCCAGTAAAATGTGGGAATATCCCGGAAATCCCGAAAAACGAATATCTTACGGGATTTGAATGAAATTTCATACACACATAGTATGTGACCGGGAATAACAAATAGGATACTATATTTTACCCCAGAAAAATGTGGGAATATCCCGGATATCCCGGAAAAACGAATATAGGGGAACTACTTACGGGATTTGAATGAAATTTCATACAGACACAGTATGTGACCGGGATTAACAAATAGGATACATTTTAAGTACCCCAAAATTATGTGGGAATTCCCAGAAAACTTAAGTAGGAGACGGACTTCGGGATTTGAATGAAATGTTGGTACACTAATAGTTTGTGATTGGCGCTGGCATATTGAATACTTCTTTCCTCAGAACAAAGTGGGAATTTCCCTAACATTGAGTACCTACCTACTTCTTATCCCATAAATACAATCCGACAACAATTGTGTTACTAAGTCTAGGCGTAAGAAGTCGCGGGTAAAAGCTAGTTATTTATAAATAGATGGTTATTATCACACAATGAGGTAATTTATTTTTGGATTTATCCTACTAATAATACTTATTATAAATGTGAAAGTTTGTGAGGATGGATGGATGGATGTTTGTTTGTTACTTACTCTTTCACGCTAAAACTACTGAACAGATTTTGATGAAACTTTCATCATCAGTATCACTGCTGGGCACGGGTCTCCTCTCACAGAATGAGAGGGATTAGGCTAGTCCACCACGCTGGCCTAGTGCGGGTGACAGATTTCACACGCCGGCGCCGTCGAGAAAATCTCTAAGGCATGCAGGTTTCATCACGTTTTCCTTCACCGTTTAAGCGAGTGATAATTAATTATTAATACGCACCTAACTTCGAAAAGTCAGAGGTGCGTGCCTTGGGTTCGAACTTGAGACCTTAGACTTGGCAGTCCAATGGTCTTACCACTAGGCTATCACTGCTTGTTTTGATGAAACTTTACATTATTATTATATATTACATCAGAATAACATATAAGCTATAATTATTTATAACGATTTTGAGTTTAACCAAATTAAAGTAACTTTTCTAAGCGGATGAAGTCGTGGGCAGAATTTTTATATTTAAATTTAAGTAAAGAGAGCATTTTTATTTCTTTAAAAAAACAGTCCACTGATGTTGGTTAGTCGTAGGTGCAGTTACAAACACAGATTTAATGTTTAATGATTCAAACCCACACCATGTAGTGTACTGAAGGTTACAGCTCAACTATTGCTGCAATCAACCCAACATCTCTCTACTCTCTCGTCTCATCTCATTACACTGGATAAAAATATCAATTTCATTGATATTGATTTCTGACATTTACGCGATTATTACATTGAAATAAAACTACTTTTTACGGATTTTATCGCGTTATATTGATAATATTAATCCCGACGTTTCGGACCCTTTACAGCGTCCATGGTCACGGGTTGACTGACAGAGTACGGTAGAGTCTACCGTAAAGGGTTAATATCAATATAACGCGATAAAATCCGTAAAAAGTAGTTTCATTTCAATTTCAATTGATATTTTCACCAACACAGTTATCAGTGTCTTAGTCTAGGTCTAGTTTGGGAATAAATATAATTTATTACAAGAAATTAAAACTCCTAGTCATTCATTAATCTAATTGTAATTCAATTCCGAGGTTGAGCAGTTTTATAGGGATTTTCTGTTAAATTCTGTGGCATATTGATTTCTGACATTTATGCGAATATTATACATTGAAATAATACTACTTTTATCGCGTATATTGATTCTGTGGCAGCTCAGTTGATTGACCTGACCTGACCCCTCTTTCTCTTCATTTGTGGGTATACCGCAGTAGGTACACCCCAATCTAACCTTTTTGGGAATATGTGTGATAGTAATATGTTGTTATATTAACTTCTACTCTGCTAGTCTCTGTAAACATGGGAAGGAAAATGAAATTAATAGTATTTTTATAATCTTTTTATTTTGAAAGTATTCATACTTATAATTATTATTAAAAATTCTAACTATCTACTAACTAGTAATGCAGTACTTCTATACTTTTAAATGCATTATTTTTTTACTTACAAGTTATTTTCCAACGAGCTCATTATGTTTAAGATCATAAATATGTTTGGCTTCATTCTGATATTCTTCACACATTGCATTGATTTGTTTCTGAATATTAAACACCAGGTCTTCAGACAAACCTGTCTGTTTCTTGAGTTTCTTAATATAGTCACTTTGTATATCTTTAACTGAATCTCTACACTTGATATACAAAGCCTTCGCATTCTTTGCCAATGCTTCTCTATGTTCTTTTGTAACTTTAGGCACGGGCACATACAATGTAGTACCATCCTGCTGAGGATTAAGATTCAGTCCAGAACCTTGAATAGATTTCAAGGCGTTTGGTATCGCCTGTGGGAATGAAGCAAAGTTTACAACAATAGTTTTAGGATTTTTGCGAACAATTTGGGAAAGCTCCTGTAACTCGTAATCTTTGCCCTCAAATTTGACCCGTAGTGTTTCAATAGAGCCCGTCGTAGATCGTAGCGATAGATTCTTAGCAAAATCTTCTTTCATTTTTTCTATAGCTGAACTGCATCGGTCTTTCATTTTATCTACCGGCACGAATTCAGATATTGCTGCGATATTTATCTCTACTTTCGCTCCTTTACCTTTTTTGTCTTTTCCTTTATCCTTGCTTTTTGCATAATTCCGGATCGCTGTAATTCTCCACCCATTGGAATAAATAACCCTTCCATTACTCCTAACGAGGTTAGGATGGATTGTTTTCAAAGAGTTAAGAGCTGAAGATACCAGCTGTTGTAGCAACCTTGAACTCATTATATGAAAATTACGACAAATCTTGTGAATTTTAAATAAATGCAATACAATGCTATTCACGCTTCAACTTTACTCCATGGCTGGCTCACCGAATTGACCGCAGAGCGCAGACCAGCCAGCCAGAACCACAACCAGGAGTGCCCGAGTGCCAGACCACAGAGTACATTTTTTGCCAGCTGAGCCAGCTCGCTCGAAAGTCAAATCAAATAATCAATGTCAATTGTCAATCTCAAAAGTAAAAAACGGAAGGGTTGCCAAGTTAAATCGGTATATTAAATATTTGCAGCAGTGTTGCCAGATCCATTGAAGCTTTTATCTGTATTGGAAACGGCTAAAATCTGTATTAAGCGTTTCAAATATGAATAGGAACGTCAATAACCTCAAATGACCCCGATCTGTCAAAAAAGTACAACTTGCAAAGAAAATTAATTTCATCTTTTGAAATTTTTAATTTTGATTTCTGACATTTACGCGAATATTATACATACATACATACACTCACGCCTTTTTCCCATAGGGGTAAGCAGAAACTAAAGAACGCCACTTGCTACGATTCTTGCATAATTCTTTCGCTTCGACCACATTCATACATCTTGTCATACATACACGCCGGTTGCGAGTACTACGCACCTTTTTGAAGAACCTCACCAATAAGGTCGGTATAAGTTTTTCTAGGGCGTCCCCTCTCGGCGGTTCCACTGACATTCGCCATATAAATCCTTTTTGTTAGTCGCCTTTCATCCATTCTCTATACATTCAAATAAAACTACTTTTTACGGACTTTATAATATCAATATACGCGAGAGGGTTTAATAATATCAATATACGCGATAAAATCCGTAAAAAGTAGTGTTATTTCAATTCAAATCTTAATAGAATAGAATATTCTTTATTGCACACCATAAACAAATGCCAAGTACATTTTTATAAATGACAGAATGGTACAACATCAACAATGGGCGGTCTTATCGCTAAAAGCGATCTCTTACAGACAACCTTTGGATGGATTGATTGGAGAAACGGAGAGACGACAGAATAATATATTTATAAGCAGTAATATCAAACCCGGAACTCTCCGAGTTAATAAAAAGGCACAATCTGCCAAAAAACTATATAGACAATATTTTAAACTCCCATGGCTTTGAAGTTTTGAAGCTGCCACTCTGTAATTGTTATTTAAATCCAATTGAATATACCTGGCACTTGATAAGCGTAGGGTAGCTGACAATAATGTTCAACAATTAGAAAGCCAAATTGAGAATCTAACACTAAAAACTATTGATTCAATTACCAGTGACGATTGGCAAAAATAAATTAACCACGTCAAATGAATCGAAAATGAAAACCAAAAAAGGGAAATAATTCAAGAAAACAGCAGTAAGGAATTCTCTCTAGAAATCCCCCTAAAGACGCTAACATAAATTACAGTCTTTAGCTTTCCTCTGTATTATTGATTTGCACAATCAAACTGCTGCCAGGTGGTTGTCGTGTCGAGTGTCGACTTGTCGATTTGTCATTTTGTCCGTTGTCGTTCTGTTTGACACTTGCTTGACAAGTTGACAGGAATAAAAATGTCTGTATTATTTCAAACACTCGTATTTAAAGGAAAAACGCACATTTTTAAGAAATTGTTCAATCCTACTCAATCTTCATGTAAATGTTTTTATATTCGGAGATCTTCAGGTACGACTTAAGACTATGTAATGAGATATTATGTTTTGAAGGTTGCTTGGAGGTTATGTGTTTATTTTAGATATTGCAAAGAAATTCATTTCGTTTGAAGAGATTGAAGCTCAAAGGAGGGCTGCAGCGAGAAGAAGTATCATTGTGCAAGTTAACTCAGAGTCCTCGTACAATGAATTATATGGTTACTGTTCAAAATATGCCGACATCAATGGAATACATCACTATAAAAATACTGGTGGAGAGGTATTTATTTTATATATTATACTAGATTTCGTCTGCATGATGATGTGTCACATTAAAATTAGTTTTTGTCACTCAGTAATGAATGATGATGGCATTTATCAGTGAAAGAATTACCTCTAACAAACTGTTTTTTATGGTGGTTTCCTCTGTTTATGCTGCACAGTTCATCTGGGGTAGTATCATCACCACATTGCTATATCATCCGCTGCTAATCAATAATTTACCAACATTATTGTGTTCCAATTTGAAAGGCAATTTAGGTGAAACTTAACTTATGATGTCTCAAGATGACAACACCCTAGTCATGATACCATTGGTGTGGCTGGTGTCTATAGGCTGAGGTTGCCACTTTCCATCAGGCGGCCTGTATTCTTGTTTGTTTATCTTATAACAATAGAAAAAAAAAATATAACTAAGTTTACCACTTTTTGGAGCATTATTGTAAATGTAAATCAAATTATAATTAGTAAACAATAGTATCCAAATGATTGTTTATGTTTCAGCATTTCATGCTTATTGAATTCAGTACAGAAGAAAATTTAAATGATGTAATTCAGTCATGTAGCACCCACCAAAAAGATCCTGATGTTATAGCTTTGAAGTCACCATTCCTTTGGTTTCGGGCAGCAGCAGGAAAGAAGGAAACATTTGCATTACCAACTGTACCATTAGCATCTTTAAATGGAAATTCACAGGTTGATGAAGACAATCTCTATCAGGAGTTAATGAGTTGTGACACTGTATCTAATCAGATACAACTGCTTTATGAGAGAACTAAGTTGAATGATCTAGGTGTAAGGCTGAGATACATAGTTGCAAGACAGGTAATATTTGAAATTTGCCAACCCATCAAGTTACTAATTATGAGTGATTTTAATTAACAATGCAATCCATAATTTCACTTTGCTGTGTATCATACAAAACAATTTTAAATGATTTTTAAAAATATTTAATAAAAAAGAACTCCCAATCACAACAATAGATTGAAAACTGTCCGATACATGACAATTTATTAACAATTGTTCAGCTGGTCAGGCCAGCAGCCAGAAAATATATTTTCTATTGTCTAGTAATTTGTAGCTTGGTGGTCAGAGTAGGTACTCAGGTGGCTTTGAATTCATTAGCATTAGAAATACTGCCTATTCATTTTTGTTTTACTATATTGGAAGTTGATCAATTTCGTTATTATTGAGAGTTTAGTCACAAATCCATCAACTGGCAATTTCAGTTGTAGTATATACTTACTTAAAAGTTCTTGCTATTTTATGTATATTTTTTGCCATTACAAGATTAGAAATGTAAAGTAGTTGGTACCATGGATATTTAGGTAAAAAAACTACTAATGATTTCAGTCACCCGTGTGGTTCTTAAAAGTTGACCACATAATAATGTATTTCAGATAGAGTGTGTATTTGAGAGCCTGTATGCCAACATTGCTGTGAGACCATTTGGTTCCTCCGTAAATGGCTATGGCAAAATGGGCTGTGATTTGGACCTAGTCTTGACAAATGAACTCACTGAGGAAATGGTGAATATTGTTTATCTTTGAAATAGAATAGAAAATGGTTATTTGTGAATACAGGTTGGTACAAAGGTGTTTCACATCAATTAATATAAGGTCATGACCATATTCCACCATATTTGGCATCAAATATTTTTGTAGTAAACCCATTTTGGACTATCGTTTGGAAAAGCTCAACTTCAGACAAACAAAACTATATTTAGAAAAATATGTGGTTAGAGGTCGGGTAGCCGGCGGCTGGTGTTCCAGCACAAGCGGGCGGCTGCGCGCTGGCCGGCCAGCCGCCACGTGCAGTGCGCGGCCGAGCTGCTGGAGCTGCGGCTGGCGGGGGCGCAGCGCGTGGCTCGCATCCTGCACGCTCGTGTTCCTATCGTCAAGTTCGCGCACCACTACACCGACCTCGAGTGCGATCTCTGCTATAATAATATGTTAGTACATCATTGTTTTCAAAATATGTTACACATTATTCAATATTGATAAAATTTGTAGTTTTTTTAGGTATGAATTTTATATGAGATTTCATGAGTCAGTGAGTGATATTTCGCTTTTATAGATAGATGGAGTGTTATGTTTTCATCAATTTATAACAAGTTCATGCGTAGCTGACAGCTACCCACACAGTGAAAAGTAGTCAGTAAACAAAGTTTTACTGTGGGTACTATTATTATTTTTTTATTTTTTTTTACTACTCACTTAAAACCACCACTCTATAAAATCACTAACTACCTAAAATGTAATGCTACCGCCCGGAGTTTGAGTGTATAGCAAAATATCGATTACTCCCAACCCACCCGGCTTCACAAGGGTGTGATATTTATGTATATATTATACATAAATATAGCCTATGACACTCGCAAACAATGTGGCTTCTATTGGTAAAAGAATTTTCACAATCAGTTTAGTAAATCCAGAGATTACCCCCTACAACCCCACAAACTACCTCTTTATAAACAACTTACCTACTCAATCAAAAACAATAAAATATACTTTATTTACCTTACGACCGGTGCAACCTACTGTCACCGTTTTTATTGTCAACTTTTCCACCGCCTACAGGTCTGGTGTCTATATGTCGGAGCTTCTCTGGTTGTTCGGCTCTTTGGACGATCGGGTACGTCCTTTGACATTCGCCATTCGTCGCTGGGCGAAGGCGGCGGGCCTCACTAATCCGCACCCTGGTCGGTGGATCACCAACTTTCCTCTGACGCTGATGGTGCTATTCTTCCTGCAGCAGAAGACAAATGACGGATGCGTGCTGCCAACGGTGAAGACCCTTGTGAGACGAGCGGGTTCGTGCCTTTAGTGACAGATATCTTACAAAGAAAATGAGTCGATATCCTTTGTGTTTTGTAAATCTCTATTCTAAGTAAGTTAGGTTTATTAACATGACTCGCAGATCTTCTTCTTCGTCGTTCCCTCATTGTTGAGGATCGCGACCACATACGACACGTCTCCAAGCTACGCGGTCTTCTGATGTATGAACCGCTCGGTACATACTGCCACCGACAACCCTCTTAATAGCGTCAGACCATCTTGCCGGCGCTGTACCTTGAGCCCGCTTCCCTTCAATGCGACCCAACATTAACAATTTTTCTAGACAATGCCTAGGTGAACGCATAATATGTCCAAAAAAACTGATAGCACGCTCCTGACAAATTGTTGATAGTCTCTTGGTGATGTGAAGTTCCTTCAGCACAGACTCATTGGTTCTCATGGCGGTCCAAGGTATGCGAAGTAATCTCCGCCAGCACCACATTTCGAACGCATCAATCCTGCTTGCATCGCGACTTTTTATACACCACCACTCGCAGATACAGACCTGAAAAAAAAAAACAAATAAAACCAGCTGTGGGCACAGCTAGTTGTATATAAATTGCTTTGAATTGTGATTTTATTTGTAATAAATCTAATTGTTTTCAAAATCTGTATCTGAGAGCTACGTCAATTGACCTAAGTTGGGATAAATATCCAAAAACTGAAAGGATATCAAACATCTTTCTCGTATTGCTTGCTGAACAACAATTTATTGTAACTATATAGTAATTATCATCCTCCCAGCATTGTCCCTACTGTGTTAGGATCGGCTTTACACGAAGCGACTACCATCCTCTCTCTGCAACCAAATTTCTGGGTAATATTAATATCTTGAGGATAGATTGGTAGTCAGGCTTTTTAGGCTTCCGACTACAAATAAGGATTATTATACGAGTTCGTATCTTCTATGATATTTTAACATTCTCTGAGGATCTCAGAGCGTAAGTACCGTGAAACTTTTGAGAACTAAATATGTAACTCAAGTAGAGCAACGATTTACTAAACAAAATATTACATAAGTACTTTATTGGTTAAAAAATATTTTGCGCAAAATATTAAGTGATCATTCTTGTCACATCGACGAGACCCCTCCGCGCCTTGGAGGCACAATCTATCCTATGACAATCGTTAGTGGTAGCTCAAAAAGCCTGACAACCAGTCTATCCTTATGATATCGGTATTTCTCTGGAATTGTGATGTTGTGGTTTCTAGTTTTGACTTTTCAAAAGTGCTGTAATGGTCTAATTGAAATAAAATGTTAGACTTTGATATTCAGCTGCATCTGGTTGGTGTGCAGGTCGACCCCAACATAGTTGGGAAATAAGCTCGTAGGATTGTGTTATATTATGAAAGAGTTAGCATATTCAGTCTTATTTATTAAAAATTGCCAATTCTAGGTAAATCAGACGTCAGAGTAGCAGAAGAGAATCTCAACTGTACATTCCTGCGTGACATGAACCAGCTTCCCTGCGAGTGCTACGGACAAAACCGAGCCGATCTGCAGACGTTACTGTTGCAATTTTTCGAGTTCTATTCCCAATTCGACTTCGAGGACAAAGCGATATCCATTAACGAAGGTACCGCCATCAGAAAACCTAATTCACTACCTTTATACATCGTAAATCCTTTAGAACAAGCTTTGAACGTCAGCAGGAATGTAAGTTATGAAGAATGTGAACGACTTAGAGCGGAAGTCAGAAACGCTGCATGGCAACTTGATGCCGGACTAGAGGGGCAGAAAGGAGACGATTGGGGTCTTCTAGGTCTCATAGAAAAGAAAACTACGCGAGGTTTGAAGAAATTACTCAGAGTAGGAAACTCTCACAGACTAATTTCAATGAAAGATTTATTTAATGACACGGATGCCGCTGTCATTGAAGATAGTTTGAAAAACAAACTTGAAAGACTGACGAAGAGTGATATGGAAGTGGAAAAAAGTGTAAAAGAGATGAAAGCTACTCTAGTTAAGGAGAAGAAAGACCAAAAATTGAAATTTAAGAACAATCAGGTAGCTAGCCAAGTGTTCCGGATACGAAGAGACAAGATTGTTTGAAATACATTATACTGTGTACATAGTTTATGTTTGTTAATTAAATGTGAATCTTTTGTAATGCGGTGCGACAACCTAGTTTTATTCTTACCCGACTGCCGAAGGAGGATAATGTTTTTCGAGCGTATGTGCTAATTGTTTAATTATGTCCATGGACTATGTGTCCATGTCCCTGGCCTATCCACTATGTGTTTAGTTATTTGGCACACTACAGCCTAAACCGTTTGACGTATTTCAACATACGAGGTGTTGTTAGAATCATCTCAGTTTAAGCAGTGATATATTATTTGATGACGTCCGCGAAAAAGAAAATAGACGGATAATAAAAAAAAAAACGGTGCGGTCTTGGCCCCTGGTGATCATCAGAATGGAGGTACTACCAGAACTACCCATATTTTACATCGCAATAGTTCAAATGTATTTGTTTTGTTTTTATTAATTATAGAAAGTTGTTACCTCATCGTTAGATAAATGCTACCCTTGAATTTAAAAATAGTGAGGGGCCATTCTGACAGCAGGATGGCTGGTCACCTGTTCAGTGAGTACAAACTGCGAAAATGAATCTAGTTTTTTTCAACCAATAGTTGCTACTAGACTACCACCTTCACATTCATAGTTTTGGACCTCATACGAGACCTTTTAACCTGCCTTTTAAGGATAAAAAGATATGATTAATTTTCTATTTTGATGTCTAAACGCCTGTAGAATTAAATGAGCAAGCAAGTTTGATCCAATCCAATTTGCCCATGCTAGAAATATTTCAATAGAGCGTCAGCGAAAAAAGTGGGATATCAAAATTAAAAAATATAGCTAATATTATGTCCCTTACGTCCGAAAAAATATATAATTACTTTTTTATTGTAGGTACATGAGTTTAAAATGGCGTAAGGCTATTTGATTTTGGTTTAAAATGTAGCACTAAATAAAAAATACTGTATTATTTTTAATATAATTATTTATTTTTAAACAATAATTATGTTGTACTTCACATTATGTGTTGCTACGTATTGTAATTAATTGGAGAAATCTAATTGAAACGCTTTTGAATGATGATTTGGAAAGAGTGAAGAAAAGGTACACCGAAATGAAAGAAAAAGTGAAAGAGATAGTAAAAATTAAGAAGAGTGAAATAGAGGAAAAGGATAGTAGGAGATTTTCAAATAACTTCCGGGCCAATGTTAAACTGTTTTGGAAACAGGTGAGATTGGTTCGTGGGGTTTCAGGAAAATCAAGTATGAATGTGATCAGAGCAGAAGACGGATGTTTGATCAGTGATGAGTGTAAGGTTTTGGAACGCTGGAAGGGATATTTTGAAAGTTTATTTAGATGGCAAGATAGTGTGCAAAGAGTGGGTGATTGGGCAGAAGTGAATTGTCCGGAAACGGACTCGAATGTAGATGAGGAGAATGAAATTGGTATGGATGAAATTGTAGTAGCACTGAATAGTATGAAAGTTGGGAAAGCGGCAGGGTACGACAGGGTGTCTGTCGAAATGCTTAGGGGTGGTGACGGGGTGGTAGCAAGCCTGTTGTACCGGATCTTTAATATGTGTTGGAGATATGGCCGAGTACCGGAAGACTGGTGCAAGGCTGTTATTGTACCACTATATAAGGGAAAAGGATCACAGCAGGAGTGCAAAAATTACCGCGGCATTAGCCTTTTGAGTGTTGTCGGCAAACTGTATGCAAAGGTTTTGATTAAGAGAGTGATTAGAATAACTGATGAGAAAATATGGGATGCTCAGGCAGGATTTAGAGAGGGAATGGGATGTACGGACCAGACCTTCTCCTTAAGATGCATAGCCGAAAAATATCTGGCAAAGCATAAAAAAGTTTATTGTGCTTTCATTGACTTGGAGAAGGCCTATGATAGTGTGTGGAGGGAAGAATTGTGGTCGACACTATCTATGTATGGAGTGGACGGACACTTGGTGCAGGCTCTGAGATCCCTGTATAAGGATTCCAGTGCTTGTGTCAGGTTAAATGGGGCCTACACGGAATGGTTTGGCATTTCTAGAGGTGTCAGACAGGGATGTGTAGCGTCGCCTTGGCTGTTCAACCTATACATGGATAGTTGTCTGACAGATTTGAAAGAAAATGAGTGTGGACTAAGAATGAATGAGCTACCTGTGAAATGCCTTCTCTATGCTGATGATCAAGTTTTACTTGCATCGTCGGCAGAAGAGTTGCAAGACATGGTAACAGTAATGAATGGAGCATGTAAGTTGAAGGGAATGAAAATAAATGTAAGTAAGACGAAAGTTATGGTTTTCGAAAGAGATGAAGATGTATGTGTGTGTGATATAAAGATTGAAGGTAAGAGTATAGAGCAAGTGAATGAATTTGTGTATTTGGGAAGTATGTTTACAAGGGATGGTAAGATTGATGCGGATGTGGAAAGAAGAGTAAATGCGGGAAATAAAGTGAATGGTGCTATACATGCAGTTGTGGCTAACCAGTCGGTGTCAAAAAAGGCACGGATGGCTATCCACAACGGTGTGTTGGTACCTACACTTATGTATGGAAGTGAAAGTTGGGTATGGCAGAAGAGACATGAAAGTAGAATAAATGCTGTAGAAATGCGTTCCCTGCGAAGTATGTGCGGTGTAACTCGGAATGACAGATTGAGAAATAGTGTGATAAGAGAACGTTGCGGCTTAAAAGACGATGTAGTGACGAGAATTGAGAAGAATATGCTGAGATGGTTTGGGCATGTCGAGAGAATGGATGAAAGGCGACTAACAAAAAGGATTTATATGGCGAATGTCAGTGGAACCGCCGAGAGGGGACGCCCTAGAAAAACTTATACCGACCTTATTGGTGAGGTTCTTCAAAAAGGTCAGGTGCGTAGTACTCGCAACCGGCGTGTATGTATGACAAGATGTATGAATGTGGTCGAAGCGAAAGAAGTATGCAAGAATCGTAGCAAGTGGCGTTCTTTAGTTTCTGCCTACCCCTATGGGAAAAAGGCGTGAGTGTATGTATGTATGTATGTAAATCTAATTGAAAATGTAATTTCAAAATAGATTTTCAATAGTCTATAGTTGTTCGTTATGCGTGGCACTTCACTAAGTAGGCAGTAACCATTAATGAAGTACGAGATTATTGTCGTATAATTTACCGCACAATCTGACAGACTACAGTACTCGAGCTGTCAAAAGTAAAATAAATAGGAGAATGAGTTTATTTAAGTAAATAATTATACATTAAGAGGCTAGAAAATAATTAACTTACCTTTTATAAATTAGACTATACATTGCTTACTTACGATAAATATTTCTTATTAATTAACATGATTACATAATCTATTCACAAACAGTTCTATCTTAGGATTCAATGCGTCACTTCTTGGTAGCTTATGTCCAGCGACCATTTTCTTGAATACCTCTACATTGTCTTTGCACAACCTGTCAAAAGTTCCCTTATAGACTGGATTGTTTATGACGGAGAGATTGGCGTCGCTGATTTTGTATTCATTAATTATGATGTCTGCACATGCGTTTGTCCATACAGTTTCCTCCAGGAATATGTTGTATCTCTCGTTTTGATCAAACACTCGACACTGAAAAATATAGAGGTTTAATAATATTGATAATTAGCTTTAGCCCGCTGCCGTCGACTTATCACAATCATCGATCTAACCCACAATCTGTAGTGCCTATCGCTCGATCAGGCGCCAAGCGAGTCGTCATAGGAAGAGTAGTGATAGGAGAGTGATACCCTGAATTGCGAAGGAACTGTCTTCTCGAATTCGAGTCGCGAGAGGAACAATCGTATTTCAGCGTTTTTTCTACGGCGTATTAAATCTTCCAACCCGCACTAAGCCTGCGTGATGCAGGTAAAGGTGGAGTTATACTACCCTAGATTTATTTTCCATCAATCATTACTGAACTGTAAGGGCCAGTATCCTTACCTCATCACTGACGTCATCGGTGACAACCACCACCGAATTGAAATCGAGTAGTGCGATGACGGCAAACAGAGCGATTCCCTCATCGCCCACCCATTGCTGCCAGTAGCCCCGCACCATGTCGGCACAGCGCGCGGGGGTCACGCGGCTGGGGGCCTCACTGGCGGGGGTCTGGTCCCCCGGGGTCTCGCTGGCGGGGGTCTGGCCCCCCGGGGTCTGTCTGGCGGGGGTCACGTGGCCGGCGCCGCTACATTTAGTGGTCAGTACGTCGGAGACTCGCTGTCGGATCGAGTCTTCGTCATCTTCAAGTAAAGTTATTATTGTCGCCCATACTGTTGCTCGCAGTTCAACTGAAAGTAAGACAGATTCATTTTACTGCTGGTTAGGTTCTCGAAACTATTGTTGTTTTACCCCACTATCCCCATGTTCATCATCAATCCATATACTGTCCCACTGCTGGACACGATCTCACTAATCCGACCGAATTAAGAAAACTCCTTGTCATAACTGGGTCACTTTTGATGAACACCAACTGACTTACCTACGCTGCCGTGCAGACGCTAAAACGCAGTAAGATAATAATAAGAGTAAGTTTTTTACTGCGGTTTCAAACGAGTACTAATCGTACTGCCGTGCAAACGCTAAACCGCAGTAAAAAACTTACTTTCAATTTACCTACTGTAAAAACAATCCATTTTTATATCAGTATTTTAAACGGAACACCTACCATCAGACCGGACAGAACCTATTTTCTGGGAATTACGTATTATAAAGATGTAATTTTTAATTATTAAAAAAAAAACATTGCTAGAAATATAATTCCTCACTAGAATTGTCTCCTGTATCCTGCATTTAAAAACACAAGTTCTCATACACACAACCACTCAGACCGAGAACAAATAGATAATTCATTAATTAAATTTCTGTGTATATATTATGCTTTTCGAGCGTTTGACTATTACTAACCAAGTTTAAAGGGAAGTAAGGTGTAACCTAGTACGCTTATAACAAATAACTACTTACATCTATCAGCCTCATTCAATGTCCTCGTTTCCAACTCCAACAGTTCACTAATACTTTTCTCTATGAACCTCACCACAACACTCCTGGTATTCTCACTGTGATCAGAAGTACTGCACTCGAAAATCACCCTTAGGACTTCCAGCAAGACCCCTACATTAATCTCCTTTAGTCGATCTGACACAAAGTTTAAAAGACTTTGCAAATATATATGTGTTAGATTTTCATGTTCAGTTTGTATACACTCAAACAATTTTTCTATTATCATTTCGTCTGAAACTTTCTCTTCAAATTTAGTTTCTATGATGGCCCTTTGCGTGCCGTCTTCTAACGTCAAAAGCTTCAAGCTTTTTGTTTGACATTCCAAATACTTGCTCTTAAGAACTTTACATAACAGTTGTATGTAGTTACCATTCTTTATGTTATTGATGATGCTTTTATCAGCTATTGTTACTAAATGTTCTTGAAACTTGCAGTATTCTTCTTCCAAATCGTTATGTAGTATGAGAAGATAATTTAAAACAGATAGTACTACTTCATATGAAGAATGTTCGAGTCCTCTATGCACTAGATCAGGTATATCCGATAAGTTGAACTTGGTTGTTAGTATTAGGTAAAGGTAGATAGCATTAGATAGGCAAACGTCGCGTCCAGGGCTAATAGCCGGTGGTTCAGTGTCAAACAACAGAGTATGTAGACACGAACAGATTTTAGTTACAGTCTCTAGTGTTGGATCAGGAAATCTGAAATATTATGAGTTAAAGATCAATCAATTTACAGGCAAACGGTTCGGGCTCTCCTGGGAGCTTTTACAACAATAATGTTGTTGTTAGTTATTTCATACATTTTCGAAGTTATAACAACCACTGTCGCTTTGTCGCCATCACCATCCGCCGTGGGTCGAGGGAATAAATTAATCTGCTGTTATTTTCCTGACTTTTTTTTATTACACTAGGAGGCAGTGAAGGGCGTTTTGGGGGTTGTCTAAAATGTAAAAATTACGTTCATAAACTACTATCTATATTAGATATCTATCTTGAGTATCTAAATGACGTCACCATAAAGACGTAAATTCAGTATGGGAAGGAAAAATTCGACATGACGGGTAGGAGTCGCGGTGGCTTAGTGGTCATAGCGTCTGGTGTACCTAACCAGAAGACGCAGGTTCGAATACTGCCCGCGGGCCAATTTTTCCTTTTCTAAATAACTATCTAAATGATTTTGACTTTGACTTTATATTCTTTACAGAAATTGTTTTTTAAAACAGCCGTATAATAACTTAGCCAACTAATCATTAAACAGCCATTTTGTTGAACGAGAGCTGGCATAGAGACTTCAATCTCTAACCGGAACTGATGAATAGTTATTTGGAGTCCTAGACTTAGCATTGAGCTCCTCACCTCCACACGACGAGGTTAATGAGTTTGACGAGTTCATCTGCTATCAGGTAGCAAGGGTTGGTGTCCGCGGCCTGGTGCAGAAGCCACAGGGACTCCTCCACGCAGTGGCGCAGCTGTCCGGCCTCCAGGGTGAACTCCTCAGGTTTAGCGTCCAGCAGCCTCACCAGCTGGAGAAGGATGCCGTGGCAGTAGTTTCTCTTTATATCCGAATTGTGAATCAGCTTGAACATTGATTGTATGTGGGGGATATATCTGTGAAATTAATATTTTATAGGATAATCTATTTCTGTTCAATTTGGCTACTCTGTATTTGATGTATCGAGACTTACGGTACTTTTACTTTCGTACTGTAAATGTTAAATATTTTAGACGCGGTTACATTAAATAATAGTCTCGTCCGAATCGATATCAAACCCAATTTTTTTTCCATTAGATTTTTTAAATAGTACTTTCCAAAAGACAAAACTAAAGAAGGATTAGGCTATAGTCTACCACGCTGGCCTAATTCGGGTTCTTCACGCATAAAGGTTTCCTCACAATGTATATTCCTTCACCGTTTAAGCGAATGAACTCGAAAGTCAGAGTCGCGTGCCTTGGATTCAAACTAGAAACCTTTGACTTGGCAGGCCAATGGTCACATCACTACGCTATCACTATATGTATAATAAAAAATAAAAATATATACAACAACATAAAATACAATAATAATAATTTTGGGACATTTTACGGAGCACCACTTAGTTCTAAACTAAGCAGAGCTCATAAACACAAATATTCCAGGGTTAAAACAGTTTTATTTGTTGACAGTGATGGAAATGCTTTATGCACTACCCACCGCCCCGGGGAGAGCGGTGGGGTGTGTCGGACTTCGCACTGAAAAGAGCGATCTACCGACTAAAACCAACCTCGGCGTTTCGCGTCACTACTTTTGTGCCGGGATCTAGGGAGCGCTGTAGCATTCGTGCGCAGAAGGGTTAAAACTGCCTAAGCCTTAACTGTAACTTAACTGATTAGGAATACAATGTTACTAGAAAGGAATAAAGAAAATTTCTACTCACTGTTCGGGAGAGATGAGCGGCACTATCGCCTTGGCCGCCAACTGACGCGTCTTCAACACGCTACTACCGGCACAAGACAGCACGTGCGGGATGAACGCCACCAACTGGGGACAAAAAGTGTGGTTGAAAACCTGTTCATGGAAATAAATGTATTTATTTGCTGGTTTTTTTTTTTTTTATAAATAATAAGTATTCTTGGTCTATTTTTACACAGCAATATCTAGTCCCAAACTAAGCAGAGCTTGTACTATGGGTATAATACTTATATACATTTTTTTTTGCAAATACATACTTATAATACATAAGATACCCCAGACAAACACAAACACTTATGTTTTAACCACACAAATATGTGTGTGATGACATTGTCATAAGTTTTTGTCAATATCGTGATAGTACATCATATTTCCGACAAGGCAGCGTGCAAAATTATCTAGAGACATTAAATTAAAATGGAAATGTTATCAAATTAAAATGGAAATATCAAGAAGTACCTAGGTACTTAAGATTAAATTATTAACAGCACACTTATTAATACTCCATATACTTTGTTTTTATTTTTACTCTCTTTTACGTATAAAAGCATCGGAAAACGAATTCAAGACAGTTTTTTTAATAGGTAGGTAATTTGTATAATTTTAGGAATTTTATTGTAGATATTGATTTTTGACATTTACGCGAATATTATACATTGAAATAAAACTACTTTTTACGGATTTTATCGCGTGTATTGCGATTATTATATAGCGTCCATGGTCACGGTTTACAGCTGGACGCTGTAAAGGGTCCGAAACGTCGGGATTAATAATATCAATATACGCGATAAAATCCGTAAAAAGTAGTTTTATTTCAATTTTATTGTAGATCTTGTGGAGAGGCGAGGTGTATTGCCCCTCCAACGAAAAGGGAGGATCCTCCAACCAGGCAGGTGTTATGCCTGGCGGGCCACGGCCCGACGATTGATGTCGGGCGGTTGTATACAACATCATTATTAGTATAGGCGAAACCTGAAACACGTGTCTAGTATTTTTATGTAAAGAATCTATGTACAGTATTTCTAAACGGTATCATGACAAAATCACAAAGTTATAAGCATGTTATGTTACGTCGTTGTCCATGCAAAAACATGCGCACCGCGCGGCACGAGGCGCCCACGCGCCGCCGCCCGCGCCCCGCGTCGTCTTGTGCGAAACTGAAAGAAATAATTTGGCAGTAGTACCTAACCATACGGCGATTTTATTGCAATTAACTGGTGATAACATTTTTCATCATACTTGCAGGCTTTGGACTACCGCAATGGTTGTGTAGGTAGATATTATTATGTAGGTACTTTATTCGTAAATACGGCCGTAAGTAATAACATTTAGTCAATGCGATTAGTGCACCTTATGCCAACCACTTAAAGTTCAAAGTGGATGAAAAGTGTTAAACATCGCATTACTTAACCATAGCAGGTTGTAGGTGTAAATAACAACTTTCTACATTTAACCGTTTTGGCTAGGCATGGCATGTTTAATAATTTAAATCATCACTTTTTACAATGATTGACTTTAAAGTTATTTTAGCGAAGCAAAAATCCGACCGCGGGCAGGATTCGAACCGACGTCTTCTGTTTAGGTACACCAGACGCTATGACCACTAAGTAAATTACGACGTAAATTTTGTTGTTGTTGAAATAACTTTAAAATCTATCCTAATTGACTTGATTGTAAATAGTGTTCAACAATGTTTACAATATCTTAGGTACTTATCAATGTTTGTGTATGAGAAATACATTGTTACACGACACTTTTTACTCACGTTTTGTACACACGACACTTTTTACTCACTTTTTGTACACAAGACACTTTTTACTCATGTTTTGTACACAGTTACACACGATCAACCGAAGCACAACTACTCGGACGGGCACTCGCGACATGTAGGTACCTAACTGAACGGGAGCACGATACGTGCACAGTGACCTGTAGCACCCGGGCGACTGAAGGGATGTGGATTAGCCCCTGCCCCGCGTGCGCCCGCGCCCGCCCAGTCCTGCTTCGACCGAGGCATGTGGCACGTGGCATGCCGCGTGACCTGTGTTGCGCGCATATGATTGCGGATAGGTACTTAGTGTCGCTCGGTGTCCTACTCGTAACATTTTTTAAATGTTTTTGGGACAAAATATAACATGATGTAAAAATTATTGGAATCGATTCAGTTACTGATTCTGAACAAACTATATTCAGGTTTCGCATATACTAATAATAATGTTGTATATGCAACTTTTCGTTGCGAATGTTGCTTGCGCGATTCAGGCCTTCGTAGTTCTATGTAGCGCGGTAGATGTCGCTACATCACTCCCCCCCGAGACCGGAGGGCGATGATCCAGATGAGTCAGCGGTCAGTGCGTCTGAAGAGCTTGCCAGTGCCAGGAGTGCGAGTTCCAGTGAGTCGGAACGGATGCCGCGTAGTCCGCAGTGAGTCGGGACTGTGAGCGGTGAGTGCGATGAGTCCCCAGTGAGTCGGGGCGATGCTGCGTAGACCTCAGTGAGTCGAGGTAGTGCAGTGAAGCGTAGTGGCTGGCTGCTGCGTCGACCAGGAGAGACGGCCTCTGCTTGTTGACCGGCCGAAGTGCAGTGTGCTGTGCCAAGTAGCTGATGTCGGCTGAGGGTTCTGACCAGGCTGCATGTCTGCTGCAGGCATGTGGTCAGGCTGCCCGTTGAAGCCGGAAGAGTGCTGGCTGGCTGTGTGACTCGCTGCTCGATGCTGTTGAAGGCTGCTGTGTGAGGAAGGTGACGACGAAGATACTGGTCTCCGGAAGGCTGCGCTGATGTTCTTGCTCGGGATCACCAGTGTGGAAACACTGGCATCACGTCGGGGTCACCAGTGTGGAGAGGCGAGGTGTGTTGCCCCTCAATCCAAAGGGAGGATCCTCCAACCAGGCAGGTGTTATGCCTGGCGGGCCACGGCCCGACGATTGATGTCGGGCGTTTGTATATATGCAACTTTTCGTTGCGAATGTTGCTTGCGCGATTCAGGCCTTCGTAGTTCTATGTAGCGCGGTAGATGTCGCTACAATCTTAATTAACAGGTCAGGTACGTAGTACTCCCAACCGGCTTGTATGTATGACAAGATGTATGAATGTGGTCGAAGCGAAAGAAGTATGCAAGAATCGTAGCAAGTGGCGTTCTTTAGTTTTTGCCTACCTCTATGGGAAAAAGGCGTGAGTGTATCTTAATTAACATAACAGTTATTTTTCTGATGAAGAGTGGTACATTCGACAGCTTTTACACGGTTTGACGTTGCAGAAATACTATAAAAATATTTGTATTCCACTGCTAAACAGTTATTCGTTTTGGAAAACGTAGCGAAATAGTTTACAAACCTTGAGATTGGAGACAGTGCCTTCCAAAGAGGACGGGTAC
This sequence comes from Acronicta alni, assembly GCA_964056405.1. NCBI lineage: Eukaryota > Metazoa > Arthropoda > Insecta > Lepidoptera > Noctuidae > Acronicta > Acronicta alni. The sequence continues at coordinate 15,154,352 of OZ043926.1, read as the reverse complement.
AGGCGCGCAAGCAATAACAACACTGGGTACAGTGAAGGTCCCAGCACTTGGGTTTCCGCGTTTATGCTCACCTCCTGGAGTTTCTCCTGCCAATACAACATCAATAATAATGTTAACGACTGATATAAGCTTTATTTGACAACTATTTTGGCAGTTAAAATATCGTACAATGTTTAATTAAAACCAACAGAAATGATCTCTTTTTTCAATGGGTTTACATACAACAGAGAGGTCACGCTCTATCTCAGGTTCTATTCAACTAATTGAGGTAAGATGTACCCCAGTTTTTTAGTTGGAACATGATTATGTATGCCAAGAAGGGACACAATAAAAAAAATTGAATACTCATCAGAGAAGCGATATTATAAGAATGAGAGAGAGACAAGCATGAAGTCGTAGAGCTGTGGGTATCGCAGGAAGAAGATCCGTCCGGTCATGGTGTTCCGCAGGCACAGCCGCTCGTGGCGAGAGCGAGCCACACCAAACACTCGCACCATCAGCGCGCTGAACAACAACGTCGACGAGTTGCGCTCCTGCCGGGGGGAATATTATTATCATTTATGTTTTTATTGGGTAATAAATATGGCAGTTCATATATTTCTTTTATCCCGCGTTTTAAAGTTTACTTCTACGAATCTTGGAACAGTTACGTACTCAAGCAGCTATCAAAATAAATGGTTGGAGAGACGGAGAGATGCAAACCCTCCAAAACATGCGCAAGGACATTGGTGCCCCGTGGATCGTGCGCAATAGGGAACCCTAATTAGGGTTCAAACTGTCCAGTGTATAGTAATATATGAAAAAAGCCTTAAAGCGCTTCTTCGACCAGGCCCTCCATCTCAATCCTTTGGTGGTCAGTACTATCGACTACAGAGACAGACCCTCCCAGATTGGCAAAGTTGGAATCTTAGATGCTTTGGCAATTATAGCGGTAGCCCAGCCAGGAAAAGTCCGTTCTGGCTGGCCTACCAGACTAAGAATCTAACTTTTAAACCACCGACCAACTAATTCCCAAATTTTAAGACTAATTTCGACTAAATCATTCCTTGCTCAATCAGAATGGAAATCAGTGTTGGGCCAGCCAGAAAAAGCCACACGAGTAGTGTAAATAGTGTAGGTGTGTACAGACGCCAGCAGGATTGGATCCCAATTGAACATGAACCTTATTGTGTTGTATTAAAGTTGAAAATCTATCAAAGAAATTTGACAGATTGTTTCATCATGCCATCGAAAAATATATCGATGCGGGTATTGAATGATTCAACTCACTGCCCAGGAGGCGCCCTCGAACCCGGCCAGTGCCACCAGCAGTGCCTCCCCCACGTACGGCGCCACGCTCGCCTGCAGCGCGCCGCACCGGCACAGCGCGCGCACCACGTGACGTGCGTGGGTGGCGCCCGCCTCGCCCCCGCTCCCGCCACAGCCCCCGCCCCCGCCGCCCGCCCCGCCCCCGCCGCGCGCCAGTCGCAGCAGCGCGCTCATGCACTCGTGGAAGCACCGGGGGTTGCCCTCTACCTCGAGTTCCGTCGTCACCAGCGCCTGACCAAAAACAAAAAAATGACTACCTATTTGATACCAATCACGACAAACCAAAGATTAATTACGGCTAAATATTACATGCAACCAGTACAGTACAGGAAACAAAAGGAAGAGGCTATTTCATGGTCTGACCAAGGATAACTTAGATGGAGAGGAACTTACATCAGTGAAAATTAGCAAAAGAAAAAATAAGTAACACACACATGGTATGAGTGCAGCGATTGTTACCTGTATCATAAACGGCAGTCCGGCGCTGCGGCGGGTGGCGCAGAGCTCAGTAGCGCCCTCACCAGCCAGCGCGGACAGCATCCCACTCAGCCAGCCGCGCGGCAAAGCGTACAGACGCCCACTGCTGCAGCGCCACAGCCTGACACACAATTGGCCATGTTCGAGATATTATCGGTCTTTATTTTGATAGAAACCTTTGATAGAACCTATGTCCGAATTAGTTCCTCGACAGTTCAAGACAAGCTGGCCTACATATAGCAGATGTACTACGCTTAAGCCATAATTACCCGGTGCTTCGTTGGTATTACGTGGTGCCGTTTTGTACATTAAAATATTTTTTTAAATAAGTAAATTATATTCTTAACATAATTATGTTCTCTATATTAACGGAGTAATATAAAATAATGTGTCACCTAGCTAGCAGTTTGGTGAAGCCCACATAAGCCTGTTCGAAGGCCCCCCGGTGCTTGGTCTCTGCCAGCAGCGCCGTGAAATGTTCGCCCATGAGGACCACCTGCTCGACGCTCAGGGTACCGAAGGCCTGGCCTTCCCCCCTGATGGTCAGACGAGAGCAGATGCCGCCGAGGAGAAGAGATACCTGATCATAAACAAGTTATTTACAACACTTAATCTAGAAAATAATCGTGAATAGGTAAATCAACCATTCATTATACACTTTATACCAGAAGGTACGTCAATCCGACGGTCCTTAATGTTTTCAAAGCTTCATCTCAACTATACGCGACCGCATCGTGTAATAAATTAGTTTTGCTGTCTGATGGTAGTTAGGCAGGGGTTTAATAATATATTCGGCATAAGAAGTTAAATATACAGGCAGCTAACTACATCTGTAGATACGTATCCCCACAGTTCGCCAGGCAATCCAATAACAGGCGCGCGCTTGCTACCCCATAAACCAATCTAGTAGTTCAACGATACAAAGCTCGAAAAATAGGTCCAGGTTTGGTATTGTCTAAAGAGCTGGGCTTCTGCAGGATGTAAATATGAAGGGTAACATACCTCTTTCACACATCGCCAAGCACATAGAAGGACCATTTGCGCAGTGACCTGCCTCCCATCCTCCAACGTTATGTTGCTGGTGAACAAATGGATCATTTTATTAAACAGTACCTATTGTCTATAGCTAAATGAACTTATTCCAAATTCAAGTAAACACAATCTTCTAAGAGATTACATTTTTAAGATTTTTTAGAGGTGCTCGAAGGTAAAGCTTATGCTTTCTTCTTAATTACCCAGTGTTGCCATAGTCGGTGACGAGCACGGACATGTCCATTGGCAGGTGCCCCTCGGGCGAGGAGCTGTTGACGACGGGGGCGACAGCTGCATTCACAGCCACGCACGTATCTATGATTTCGCTAATAAGAGAAGTCCAGTGTTCGTCATTTGATATTGCCCTGTAATATAAAAATAATATTAATAGGAACTACTACTAACGAGTACTCTAAAACCACATGAAATGGAAATCTTTTTTGTTGTTCTCTCTTTCTTTCAATACCTATGAGAGAAAAAACATTTCAAAACTTATATATTATATATAATCAATTTACAAGGCTTGCTAAAAACAATTATCTTAAAGGCGTAGTTATTTCCTGCCGACTTGTCTATGTCGAAAAAGGAATAGTTGGGTTGGGTCAAAGTCACCCCACTGCCTACATAACGTTTCCTCGTGGAACACTGCAATATAAAATTTACAAAACTCTCATAGAACATGCGCTAAAAATCACATATGTTGCAATGACATCTACTTAAAGAGGGGTAGACCAGGTGACCTGAAATACAGGCCAAAAGCCTAGCTTAGGCACCAGTCTCCCACAATATGAAATGTAATTGTTGTAATTGTTTTAGTTTTGTAATTTTTTGTAATATTGTGGTGAGAAATAAATTTAATTATTACTGGGAATTTTGCTCACCGTAAGGAACATTTTACTTCGATTTTCTGTGAATGTTGATATTTATGTGATAAGATGAACGATAGTGGTCCATGCTGTTATGTTAAATATTTGAATAAATAAAATAAACAAATGTGAGTAGAGTAGAGTACTGACTGTGGGTCGATTTGGTCTAGAGTTTGTCCGAGGCAGTGCAGCAGGCCGTACATAGGCGCACGTGGCGCGGCGGCCGCCAGCCCAGGTGCGGCCGCGCCCGGGCCGGCCCCGCCGCCACCGGCCCCGACGCCGCCGGCCCCGCCGCCGCCGGCCCCGCCGCCGCCGGCCCCGCCGCACTCCGCCAGCTGGCGCCGCACTCCCGCCAACAGCCGGCGCGCCACCACCCACGACACGCCCTCCGCTGCATCACTGCAACGTCACCTTCACTACACACCTCTCTACCGCCGACAACCTTTCCACCTCAATAACGAAGTCTACAACCGACGTTATCAATTTATTGACTATGATCAATATGATCATGGACACACTCATTTTAACAAAGGAAAAAATTAACCGCGGGCCGAATACAAACCTGCGTCTTCTGGTTAGGTTAGGTAGCGGTGGCTTAGTGGTCATAGTCTAGCGTCTGACAAGACGCTATTACCAATAAGCCACCGCGACTCTTAACTGCTATGGCGAAATTTGCCTGATTTGCCTTTGCATGGAAATGCAAAAAAATACAAAAATATAATTTATTAATTATCTTTTTTTATGTCGAACGATGCCATCTTATCAAGAGATAAGGTGGCGTTCGACATCGAACTAACTGTTAAGTAAGTCATGTCGGTTGAAAAGCAAAAACTAGCTTTTCAATTGGTGTTACTGACGTCACCATAAAGACATAAATTCAGAATATGAATGCAAATTTCGACATGGCGGATAGGAGTCGCGGTGACTTAGTAGTCATTCAATTTATACCTTGTTAACTTTTCATGATCAATTAATATACTATCAATTATTAATTACGTACGCAGCCGTTTTTCGTCGTATGGAGTGATCGTGTTTGCTCGATTATTGAGCTCCGTTTTGCCGCACTCTGAAGTCAAGCAGAGCGATGAAATTGGAATGACCGTTTTGATAACCTTATGAAAAATCTTCTATGTATCTGTCAAATCCTGAACTGACGACGCGAAAGAACGTCGAGTATCGTAATCCGTTTTTTAATCGGATAACGCAGCCTCCGTTTGTTTTATTCTAAAGACTTAGTACACTCGAGAAGCTTGTTCACTGTGCACTTGAGAATTTTGTTCTGTTGTAGAAGAAAACAAAGAAAAACTAATTTTGCGAGCGTGCGGCGGCGGCGGAGGCGGTGGAAAACCGATTATATTTCTTGTAAATACACTACTACTGTGTGAAAGTGCAGCTAGCTAAAATACAGAATATTCTGCCACTGGAGCACCCGCCATTTTGTCCGAAATCCAATGAGTAGGAGAGTTTCCATAGATATCTACTGCCGGGTCTGCGGACGAATGCTACAGCGCTCCCTAGGTCCCGGCACTAAAGTGGTGACGCAAAACGCCGAGGTTGGTTTTAGTCGGTAGATCGCTCTTTTCGGAGCGGAGTACGACACACCCCACCGCTCTCCCCGGAGCGGTGGTTAGTGCATTTCCAACTAAGTCAACAAAAAAAAAAGGTTCCATAGATTGCTGTCAAATAAATAACTAGTAAAACTACAATTTATAATCAAATATCTTACCACGGTTCATTTTGTAGTATGTAGTCAGGTAGACGTCTTCTCAACAGATCCAGCTTGTAAGCCGCAGACACGCAATCTGTTGGTTTTAAGGAGGACGCCTGACGGAATATATCCTCTATCTCTAAGCTTATAGAGTATTTTTTATCCTGAAATAATACGGGACACTACAACCAGTTGCATAAAGTAGACCTAATGCTCCATTTGGTAATGCATCGTTAACGTTAATAATTTCATTAAAGAATGTTGTTATTTATACTACATAAATCAATGAAAAGGATGAAGATGAGAGATTTCATTTATTTAAAAAAACTAGCCAAACTTGATGAAAAATATAGAAAAAAAAACCTCTTGAAATTATACCTACCGGTGGATATTTCTTATTACAGTGGTACATGTTACTATTTATCTGTCATTCTCATATAAGAAGGAAAGAAAGATAAGAAAAAATATTTACTTGGCCAAAACATGTGAGACCTTACGAGTACACATAAAGAAAAAAAAATATAACATATTATTGATGCTACTAGTATAGTAACATTAGTAACACCTACGTGCCTGGTAGAATTTACACTACTTATATGCTACATATTTATATCTATATAATTATACCTTTAGTAGGTGGACGGGACACCTGGCCAACACCTCCAACGCGAAAGCCTTGTTGTTCTCATAGCTGTCTTCTAGGTGGAGCAATAGTTTTTCCACATAAGCTGGCTCCCATACCCTGAATAAACGTAAAGGATTTATTTAGAAACACGTCCTAGAACTAGAGCCCTTCCGACACCTTTTCCCTAGCTCTGAATGCCTATTTCAACATCATGATAAGCAGGATAAAATTTTTGAAGGTGGCAGGGCTTGTCATCTTATTTCATTTTTTAAAATTACGTTACTGCATACGTGCAAATGTGTGTAAAATAAGTAAGGTTGTTTTTTTTTTTAAAAGAATTAAATAAAAGTACACTTACTATTATAATTATGTGAAAAATAAGTGCAAGTGCATACGATGTATCTTACGATCGATCTATAATTGATTGAGGAAGGGTTCATAGGGGTAATATACTGAGACTTGATTTAAAAAAAAAAGATGTCTAAGTGGTAACAAAGTGATACCCCTGGTTTTGCTAGTATTCAGAGTACTACGGTTACCGATTGATATCAGGGTTATTTCATATACTTGCTATCCATCCACCTTAGTGTTAAGTAAAAAAGTAGTATGTCTGCTACCTTCCAAAAAAGTTAGTTGACAAGTTTAGTACTTACAAAAAAATTCTTACCTTTCATAGCCTTCCAAAGTAATCTGTTCGCACCACGCAAGTATTTGCAAGGCAACGAATCGCCTGCTATAGTTGGCTCCCGGTAGCAAACTGTCGAAGCACTGTCGACGTAAATCCTCCAGGAACCGCAAGTAATAAACAACCTTATCGTTTACGTCGTTAGGTTGCTTTTCCCGCTTAATCACTTTGTAACTGTCCTCAAAACGATTTATGAACTAAAAAATAAATTTTTGTTATGGATTTGAAGAATTACTATAGTTTGAAATAAAACTACTTTTTACGGATTTTATCGCGTATATCGATCAAGACGCCCACCACCTCAGTCTACCCGTGACCATGGACGCTGTAAAGCGTCCGGAACGTCGGGATTAATAATATCAATATACGCGATAAAATCCGTAAAAAGTAGTTTTATTTCAATGTATAATATTCGCGTAAATGTCAGAAATCAATATGAATTACTATAGTACTAATAGAGGCGTTGTAGTTAGCGCCACTAGAAGTGATCTTTTTTTTTTGCTATTTTTGATATTATATTGTTGCACCGCAGATAGGACCAAATTGCAAAATTAGTATTTTTTCTCACTGACTATATCTTTTTAGTGCCGGTTAAGACTATTTCCCGTTGCTAGGAAGTTAAAAGTACTTACTGCCCTGTTTAAAAATTATTCCATGATTTACTTTGATAGCTTACTTTCTTCATAGCAGAGAGTGTGAGTTGTCTGAAGTTCGGCGCCTGCGCGTTTATGTTGTACTTCAAGTAATACAGTACAAGCTGCAAGTCACCGTCTGTGAACACCTCTGTACTCTTCGGGGACTCCACTACCAGTGACAACGATAGAATCCTTGTCTGGAATACAGAGACAAGAGTATAAATTGTGTACCAAGGAGAGAAGGTGATAGATTACTAACGAGTGTGCATTTGAGGCCTGAGCATAGAGCAACATGGGCCACCAGCCGCAGTGGGCCGGAGGGGAGTAGCTATACGCAGTCGTTCCCCTCTGTCATAGTATAAGTCCATGCGGTCCTATGCTTACAATAAAACTAGTTGCAACTGCACTGCTCACTAGACTAAATCTAGTTGCGCGACTGAATAAACGTCCTAAAAATGCCGAATTGTTCTGTTGCAAAAAGAGATCTGCTACGTCAAATTTACTAAAAATGTCCAGTCCGCCGCGGCCAGTGGCCCGTGTTGCTCTATGGGCCTGAGATACAAGTGCTGGTTGGCACACCACACCACTCGGGTTCATAAATAAGATTAGATTAGAAATCTTGGGTATGTTGAGTGTTTTCCTAGGCTAGTATCGGTTCTTAGTAAATATAGAGGAACTCCAGATTCTTAAACACTGTTGTTATTAGTCAATATTAGTGTACAAGTTTTGTGAAGTAAATGGAATCTTCTTTATCTTCTCATATATAAAAGCGAAATACGACTTACTCACTGATTAATGATATAATCAAAAAGGTATGAAGCATACAAACTTGGCATATTAGTTACTTATAAAGAAAGGTATTTTGAAAATTCCCACGTGATTGAAAAAACGTTATCAAGACGGGTAGCTCCGCGGGGCACAGCTGTTGATAACAGAAGTATTAGTGCAGCTACCTCATCGACAGCGTCCACGGCGGCCTGCTGCAGCCTGCGGTAGCTGATGAGGCCGTGCCACTGGGTGGCAGAGGCGGGGGAGGCGGGGGCGGCGGGGGAGGCCGGGGCGGCGGGGGAGGCCGGGGCGGCGGGGGAGGCCGGGGCGGCGGGGGAGGCCGGGGCGGCGGGGGAGGCCGGGGCGGCGGGGGAGGCCGGGGCGGCGGGGGAGGCCGGGGCGGCGGGGGAGGCGCGGCAGGCCAGGCGCCCCGTGCCTCCCGACTGGCGCATCACGCGCAGCAGCATCAGGATACATTTTATATCGAACTCATGCGGCCCAGGACCCATGGCTTCTTTTATGTATGGCACTCTGTTAACATACAATTTTTGAGATCAGTGAAATTTTGCTTATCTGCAGGCTTAACATGTACAAAACCATGATTATCAGTTCCGTGTGTGCGTTCACCTAATTAGCTCGTGTTTGTCGCAAGTTTTTATAATTTTCCATACATCACCAACCTTTTACAATTTCTTTCTCATTTAAACTAAGCTAAAAAAGCTAAGAAATAATTATGCATAATTGTGCTACGTGTAATTCTAACTTCACTGATGGAGTGCAATGCTCTGGATGTGGCATACTACTGGACTTTGCCTGTGCCGGGATATCTGAATCTGGATGGAGGAGGCTAGGCGCTGATCGTCGAGCAGCTTGGAAGTGTGCATCGTGTAGGACCGCCTCCCCAGCTCCAGGCAGCATGAAGGATCAGGTTTCATTAGAAAATTTGATGAAGGAAATCCGGGATATAAAAAATAAAGTTTCCTACCTTCCCACGCTATTAGAGGACATCAGAAGCATAAAAGACGAAATCCAAGATCTCAAAACCTCCTGCGAATTTTCAAATACTAAATTGGAACAATATGCTGACAGGTTAGTTACAGTGGAAGCAACGGTTACGGAGATTCAGCAAAAGCAAATTTTATTAGAATCTACCCTGAATGAAGTCCAGCTACAAGTCTTCAACAGTGAGCAGCGGTCACGACTTAATAACGTTGAGATCAAAGGTGTGCCGCAGCATAAAAACGAGAATCTTTTTCAAGTTGTCGATAAGATATGTGACACGGTTGGTTACTGCTTCCCCAAAACTCAACTGAACTATATCTCCAGAGTTCCGACATTTAATTCAAAGGACAAGTCAATCATCATTAGCTTCATCAACAGATATATCAAGGAAGAATTTATAGCATCTGCACGGAGTAAGAAAAATATAACAGCCGAGGATATAGGCTTTCGGGACAACCAAGGAAGGGTTTTCGTAAACGACCACTTAAACACAGACTCTAAAATTCTACTCAATAAAACTAGACAAATTGCGAAAGAACGAAATTACAGCTATGTTTGGGTAAAATATAGTAAAATTCATGTCAGAAAAAATGATACCACTCGGTCCTTTATTGTCAGTAAAATATCAGATTTAAACAAGATTGTTTAGTAAGCCTCAATTATATGTTATTTTCATGCATGCATACTTCTTCACAGTTTATTGTCTTGAGAAGTCTTCAATATAATAAAAGGTTTGGCACCCCTACATCGTCGGACCGGTTCGTGCATGTCTTTTGCTCTCGGAAACCGGCCTTTTGTATTGCTTGTTGCGCTGTTTACCTCAAATCCATTATTGCTAATAATATGTTTGTCTTGCTTGCTCCGCCGTACTATCCTATAACTGTTTCATCAATCACACATCGTTATAGAATCATAACTTTTAATTTAACAAAACTTTTATTTATTAAGATTGCGCTATACCCGCATTCTACCATAATAATGTTACTTGTTTTTGTAGTAATCGCTGTAGCCAGGCGTCTTTGCCGTATTTTTACCATTGTTTTACTTAATGTGACGATACATTTCCTTTTTAAAAATGGTTCTCAATAATTTAAAAGTTTATTATCAGAATGTTCGAGGATTACGGTCTAAAACGTTCACATTTTATCGTAATTTAAATCTCTGTTCATATGATATTTTAATATTGACGGAAACGTGGCTACTGCCTGGTGTGAGTGACTCGGAATTATTTGACGATCGTTACATAGTGTGGCGCCGTGACAGGGATTATGATCTCACTGGACAAACCAGAGGCGGAGGTGTTCTCATTGCAGTTCACAGAGACATATGCGCAGTCCCGCAACCATGTTATGTAAGTACCGCTGAGGATTTTTGGCTGACCGTATCTTTAAAAAAAACCATTAATCGATCTACTTCTAACTTTAACCTAAATATATGTGTTCTTTACTTGTGTAAACAAAATTTAGGATTATCATTTTCTAGTCAATTAAATAATTATCTGTCAAAGTTGGATGAAATCATACTAAATAAACCAAACGAAAATTACTTAATAGTAGGAGACTTTAATTTGAGCGGATTGTCATGGCTGCCGAATGCAGGTGATTCATGTCTGATCCCCAGTATTGCCAACAATGTGGATGAGCAGTCTTTTGTCGATTTATTATACACTCACGATTTAAATCAATATAATGGTATAGCAAACTGTTATGGGAGAATACTGGACCTCGTGCTGTCGAATGATGCAGTCGTTGTTCGGGAGTGTGAGGACCCTTTGGTTACTATAGACCCACACCATAAGGCACTTATAATCGATGTTACATTTTTTGAAGTATCTTTTTTGAAACCAGCTATTCGGACAAAATTCTTATATTCTAAAGGTAATTATGATCAAATTAATTTCGATCTAATGCAAGTTGATTGGAATGAAAAATTTAACAACAAATCAGTTAATCATGCTCTAGATTGCTTTTATTCATTTTTAAAAGAATTGATTAGTAAACATATCCCTTCCAAATTGTGTAAAAATGATCACTACCCTACCTGGTATACCTCGGCATTAAAGAAAACAATTAAAGAAAAATTCAAATTCCTCAAAAAATTCAAGCGGTACAATAATTTATCAGACCAAATCAGTTATCGGTTATTAAGAGAGAGAGTTAAAAAACTAGAAAGTGAATGTTATTTTAATTATATAAAATCTGTTGAGAGCTCCATAAAAAATAACCCTAAATATTTTTGGAAATTTATTAAAATAAAATCAAATTTACACAACATTCCCAACACCATTAATTATGGCTCTAGTGTGGCTACCGGTGGTGAAGCCATCTGTAAATTATTTTCTGACTACTTCTATTCCACTTTCTTAGAATCAGCTCAAACTGCAACCCATTTTGACTCAGTAGTTCCCCAAGACTTAGTATCAGATATATCCAATATAAATATTGATTTACATGAAGTAGTTAAACTATTAAAATCGTTGGACCCAAGTAAATCAGCAGGTCCTGACCAGATCCCAGCTGTCTTGCTAATTAACTGTGCGGAGACTATATCAGTTCCGATCAGTTTGTTGTTTAAAAAATCTCTTTCTGAGTGCACTATGCCTTTTTTGTGGAAGTCTGCATTCATATCACCGATCTATAAAAAGGGCTCAAAAACTGACGTGGAAAACTATCGTCCCATATCTAAATTGTGCTTAATTGCGAAAATACTTGAAAAGATCATTCATACACAACTGTATGCCGCACTTAGAAATTCTTTTAACGAATTTCAACACGGATTTGTAAAACAAAGGTCGACTACCTCGAACCTTATACTGTTCCATGACTACGTTACTGACAGAATGAGCCGGGGTGAGCAAGTCGATGTCGTTTACACTGATTACAGCAAATGTTTCGATCGAATTCATCATTCAACTCTGATACACAAATTAGGATCGGCGGGCATAAGGGGAGACTTACTAAGGTGGTTCACATCATATATTTCAAACAGATCTCAAGCAATAGCGATAAATAATTATGTATCAAGCTGGGTTACTGTACCAAGCGGCGTACCCCAAGGTTCATTATTAGGCCCTTTGCTCTTTGTAATCTTTGTAAACGACATCGGCGAGTGTTTTCAATCTTCTAGGTTGCTTTGCTTTGCTGATGACATGAAAATATTTACTTCTGTGTCATGTCATGCAGACGTTCAAGCATTGCAATCTGATTTGTTAAGACTCGATACTTATTGTACTATAAATAAATTAGACCTGAATCCTTCAAAGTGCTCCGTTGTCACTTTCGCTAGGAAGAAGCATATCGTCTCCTCAGACTATCATTTAAAGGGACATAAACTCACTAAAAGTAAAAAAACTCGTGATCTCGGTGTTATTTACGATCCAAAGCTCTTGTTTGATGAACACGTTGACAACATTGTTAAAAAAGCTTCTCGAGCTTTGGGTTTTGTGATGCGCACCTCATCTTGTTTTCGAGAAGCAAAAACCTTTAAAATATTATACTGCTCATATGTTCGTAGTATACTGGAATACGGTTCTCAAATATGGAATCCCAGGTATGAAAAATATATTAATAGAATTGAGAATATACAAAAGAAATTCATTAAATACTTATGTTATCGTACTGGACATCACTATGATTCTGGCAAATACTTAAGCTTTTGTGCTAAATTTCACCTCCTTCCTTTGTCTAAGCGACGAGAAATAGCAGACATCACATATTTACTCAAAGTACTATCCAACTCCATCGACAGTCCTGAAATACTTTCTATGGTGGGTTTTAATGTACCAGTAAAATCGTCGCGACATTATACGCCCCTTAACTTACCCCTTGTTTCAACAAATTATCGGCAGGATAACTTTGTCTGGCGAGCAAGTAGGACTATAAACGTAACAAGCAAGCTACATGATTTTGATGTGCATAACGCGAACTTGGCGTCGATGAAACGGTTGCTAAGCCGAGATTTCTTCCAGAGGTATCAACCTGCTTAGTTTTAATGTTAAATATTTATTCTTGTTTTTGTAAGCTTTGCATTATATTCATTTGTATTTCCGTACGACCCATTCACGCTCTTATATTATAAATTAATGCCTATCAGTGAGGACCTATAATTGGCTATATGTTGCATATTTTATTGAATTACTTAAATTGTTAATGCTGTTGGTCTTCCAATAAATAAATAAATAAATAATAAATAAATAAATTAAATTATATTTATTTCTGTAAATAGATCTTTTAAAGACACTTTTACAAGTTATTTAGAAAAGGAAAAATTCGACCGCGGGCAGGATTCGAACCTGCGTCTTCTGGTTAGGTACACCAGACGCTATGACCACTAAGCCACCGCGATTCCTACCCGTCATGTCGGATTTTTCCTCCACATACTGAATTTAGGTCTTTGTGGTGACGTCAGTAACACCTATTAAAAGCAAGTTTTTGCTTTTCAACCGACACGACTTACTTTACAGTTAGTTCAATGTCGAACGATGCCACCTTACCTTCTATCTTTTTGGCATTTTCCATGCTAAATCTTAGCATGGAAAATGCCAAAAATATACACTTTTACAAGTCAATATTTTACATATTTTTTTTAAGCTAGATGGCTCCGGCATTTCCTAGCTCACGACCTCTGAGAAGAAACGCCGAAACAAACTCAGAGAATCATAGTCTCTTTTAAAGTCCAGATATAGTATAGTAACAAATATGTGTCTTACAATGTATGGCAAATTCTGAAATGGCCTTTTGAAGAAAGAGCCATAGCGGCTTTGAGTAGACCAGTCCCAACTGACGGCACGCATGCATCAGTCATTGTGTAGCTCAACCATAATTTAGGGAGCTCAACAACCCCGTCGCACGACGATACCAGATAAGAGGAACAATTGCGTAGGTCACATAAAAAAGGCTCAATCAAAGCCACCAGACTGTTCAAAGCTAAGTATGTATATTTAGCCTACAAAGTATTTCACATTTACATTTTATTGAGTTAAAGTATTATATAATAAGAAAAAAAAATATATAACCACAGTAACGATTTCAGTAATATCTGATAAATTAAAAATCATTATTGTCAGACTTACATGAGAGCAATGCAGTTTGATGTGTACTATTAAATTAATACAGTCTACTAAACAGAAAAGGAAAAAAAAAATTAAAGAGATTGGCATTGACAGTAAGTGCTGACCAGCCCCGACAGACGGCACCCGTTCACGAGTATGACGTGTGTATCGGCGTCGTTTGACTCAACCATGTTGCAGGGAATATAACGACCCGACACACAACGCCACCATCAGCAAGACATTTTAGTGAGCATGACAAGCTCAGACCGCTGGGCAACTGAAGGGCACAATGTAATTTTAAGTCATTAAAATGCATATCAATATATGCAACATCAATGGCTGCACGACTCTCATACTTTATATGAAATAAATTATTTATAAAAAATGACAGATAATAAAAATTGCATAATCCATGTCAAATGTAGATAAAATATAAATGATAGATGTCAATATCAAAATCACAAATAAATATGTCAAATAACATACATGTCACATAAATTAAAAAAGATGTCAATTAAGGTAAGTATATCAATCTATGTGCAACTGACTAAAATACTTAAAATATAATTGTAATACATTAATAACCCGGTTCATTAGGGTAGCTCAATCCCAAGCATTTTTATCTTCTATGTAGTCGTTAACTTTATAGTAACCCTTTTTAAAAAGTCTTTGTTTAATAAATGTCTTAAATTTATTACAACTCAATTTTTGCACTTGACTTGGGATTTTATTGTAAAAGCGTATACATTGACATTTAAATGAATTACTGATTTTGTGGAGCCTGGTCGAAGGAACAACAAACCTATCTTTATTCCTAGTATTAATATTATGGATATCACTATATTTAGAAAAGAGATTAATATTTTTATGCGCATACATTAAGTTTTCATAAATATATTGGGAAGAAACAGTCATAATATTAATCTCTTTAAATTTTTCTCTTAGTGAACTTCTGGGGCTTAGATTACAAATTGATCGAATAGCTCTCTTCTGCAGCACAAAAATATTCTGTATATCGGCGGCATTCCCCCACAACAGAATACCAAACGACATCACACTATGGAAGTAACCAAAATATACTAAACGAGCTGTCTCGACGTCAGTTAAGCTATGTATTTTTTTCACGGCGTAAGCTGCAGAACTGAGCTTTTTTGATAACTTATCTATATGTGGGCCCCACTGAAGCTTACAATCCAAAGTAATGCCTAAAAACACAGTGGAGTCTACAAGGTCCAACTCTTCGCTATTTATGAGTACACTGGTTTTCACCTGTCTCACATTAGGCGTTGAGAACTTAATACATTTAGTTTTTTTTTCATTTAATAACAAATTATTAACATTAAATCAGTACACTACTTTGGACAGAGCACTGTTTACGTCGTCAGTTGCCAGTTGCTGGCGTTTCAGTTTAAATAAAAGAGAAGTATCGTCTGCAAAAAGCACTACCTCGTGATTGTCCCTTATAAGATAAGGCAAGTCATTAATATAGATTAAAAATAAAAATGGGCCAAGAATTGAGCCCTGCGGAACTCCCATAGTAACGACTGACCCGAGGGATCTTTTTCCATTGACGTCCACTTTCTGAATCCTATTACACAGGTACAAAGTAAGAAGATTCAGAGAAGCGTTTCTAACACCGTAGTGGTGCAATATCATGGTAGGGTAGTCCCAGCAGTGGGACAGTATATGAGTTGATGATGATGATGTATGATGGTATTCAAAAGACGGGACAAGAAGACAGGGGCCCCAAAACACACTATGAACAGACAACATCCGTCTAACTTTGTGGCCATACTGAACCAGAGTCGCAGAGAACTGAGCACAATGGAGAGGTAGAGGAGGCCTATACGAAAAGGCACGCAGAATTGCGGAATATCTTCTAAACGCATTTGTCAAAATTGTAACTATTTTTACTGACAAAAAATGTACCAATATTTACGAAATAAAGGCTTTATTATAATACAACTTTGGCTTTGACCTTTTCTCGCCTAAATCCTTAAACAGATTTTGATAAAATTTGGTAGGATATATAAAATTTAGTAAATAGTCCCTTTGGGACACAAGGATGACCGCGACCTACAGCTAGTGTAGTTATAAATAGTAATGGTAAGGACGGTACTGACATGTGTGTGACGAGGTCGGGCTGCAGGCGGCATGCGCGCACCAGCAGCGCCTGCGCATGCGCCACGCCGGCCGGCCCCGCCCCGCCGCGCTCGTGCTGCTCGTGCTGCCCGTGCTGCTCGTGCTGCTCGCGCTGCACGTGCTGCAGCACCGGCAGCAGCCAGTCGCGCGCGAGCTCGGCGCTGCTGCAGGCGGCACAGTATTGCGTCACCAGTGTCTCCAGCGCACAGCGCACCTGCCGTGCACGCAAAACATAAAATGCGCAAAATATTATGTACAGGCGCCAGCAGGTGAAGCTATCCAAAACCGTCAAATTTTCCCGATTGAATATGAACCTTATTATTTTGCATTAAAGTTGAAAATCAATCAAATAAATTTGACTGATTGTGGTAGCCTGATGTGCTGGCCTCTGTACATACACACGAATATTTGGAACAGAAATAGGGTAAAGTACTACTGTTGGAACTCCAATATCGTCAAATCAAATCAAAATTGTTTATTTGCGTCAAATGTGGTACCTACAAACGATGATCTTATAAATAATAATAAAGTGCAAAGACACATTTAGCCATTAGTTTTGGCATGCAAATATTTAGTGTTACATACATGTTTATATATTATTATTATACATTATATAAGTATTAGTTAACCTAACTGGTCTACAATGCATTCCTGAAATGGTAGGTAAGGCTTACATGATTTTATTTTAAGAAATTCGCTGACAGAGTAGAACCTATTACTTATTAACCATTTCTTCAGTACCCCGCAAAACTTTCTGTAAGGCAGTTCAGTAATACAATTAGGCAATGTATTAAATATAAGTGGTGCCATATATACGCAGCTGCGCCTATATAGTTCAATCCTTGGTACAGGCATTTTTAATGGTACTTTTGCTACTTTGCGTTTTTTTAGAATTGTCTTTAAGTTCGAAAAGGGAAATGTTACTTTTAACAAATTTTGCTATTGTATATATATGTAAATGCGGGGAACGGTTAAAAGTTTATGAGATTTATATACTGGTCTACAAGACTCAGCCCAGTCAATGCTGAAATGTCACTTTACATTTGTTTTCTCGTGTTATTTTAAATGTAAAAAAAATACAAAAAGATATTTCATAGGTAAGGTGGCATCGTACGACATCGACACTAAATGTAAAGTAAGTCATGTTGGTTGAAAAGCAAAATAACTTCCTTTTCAATAAATGTCAGTGTCACTAACTGTAAATTTAGAATTTAAAGGCAAATTTCGATCTGGTGAGTGGGACAGGCTGGTCACAGGATGTGGATATATGGATTTGTATCCGAAATAAGAAGACGAACTAGAAGACGTAGGAGGACTCAGTCGATTATGGGATACTATATTGGGGATACTCAACTGAGAAGGAAATTGCATTTAAGGCACAAAAAAGTGTATCAGATCAATATGTGGGATACACCAAACAAATTCTTGCAAACCTCATTTTATAAACCTCAAAATATTAATACTCCCTGCTCTATATATCTATGCGACCTCAATTTTAGTTAAAACAAACATCAATAGCTATGACACATTAAAAAGTAGTAGACTTAAAAATACATTAATCAATAAAGCATCCCACACTGCAGTATATAGCAATAGTATTTTTTGTATGGGCATAAAAATATATAACAAGTTACCCACCGACATTAAGAACCTACAGTTGATTGGTATTTTTAAAAGGAAACTAAAAACTTTCCGATTAAAAAGGCATATTACTCTGTAAAAGAATTTCTTGAAGAAAAATAATTATAATTAAGTATAATATTATAAAAAAAGATTGTGATATTACGTAATTTAATATGATAAATTATAAAATTAGTATGACATAAGAACGTAAAGTATATAACTATAATACCTACTAAGTATGTACATTTTTATAATTAATAATTTTAAGTAAACACTTAGATTGCAATGCCCTATCAGGCAACTAAGTTCTAAAAACCTATCTATTGTAACATCTTTAAACTGTACACTTAGTTCGCAATAAAGAATTTGAATTTGGTATGACCATTGGACTACCAAGTCGAAGGTCTCGAGTTCGAACCCAAGGCACGCACCTCTGACTTTTCGAATTCTATTTTCAAATTAGTATTTCAAATTCGGTGGGCTTTAGCCTAATCCTACTCAATATGAGAGGACACCCGTGCCCAGTAGTGGGACAGTATATGGGTTGATGATGAATGAAGTAGTTAATTACGGTGGCCTGTATGGGTTCGATGTGCAGCGCGGCGAGCAGTAGTGTGGGGTGCAGGCGCAGACGCAGACAGGCCCACTGCAGCCGCGAGCGAGGCGGGCCCAGCTCTGCCGCCAGCCACGTCACGCTCACGTAGAAGCTCTTGCGCGTCCGGTCCAGCGCCTGCACGTCTGTCATCAGCTTCTCTAGCGCTGTGTCGTCGCCTGCTTGACAAAATACTGGTGCTACAGATTAAGCACCTAATTCCAAAATACTTAAAAAACCTCTACTAACTTATTTTTATCATAAATTAGTAAGTTATTGCCTAATTGCCAGATGTACTTATTTGAAAAAACATAAGATCATGTTTTATACTTAACTTAATAATCTCATTATTATTTTACATAATATAGGTATTCCTATAGAAAATGTGTACATACATCTATTTAAATAAAAATGAATCCCTGTTTCCCTTGGTCATCGCATCATCGTAAGCTAATTCTTTTTTGTTGTGTTCATTATTATCAGGAGAAGGTTCTTATGAAAGAAATAAAGAAAGTTGAGCGGAACACTAGAAAACTTAAGAAAACTTAACGACAATATCAGTTTTACATAACTGTCAGTTCTTTGCAATAACTGTCATACTACATGGGCGGGGTGCATTTTTTTTTTGTTGATGGGGTTGGAAATGCCGCACCGCTCCGGGGAAAGTGGTGGGGTATGTCGGACTCCGCTCTGAAAAGAGCGATCGATCTACCGACTAAAACCAACCTCGGCGTTTCGCGTCACTACTTTAGTCCCGGTACCTAGGGAGCGCTGCAGCAATCGTCCGCAAACCCGGCAGACTGGGCAGGATGCCTACATCAAGCGAATAAACTCACTACTACATATTAGTATAATGTTCACATCAAGCAAATAAACTCATTACTGCATATTAGTATAATATTCACATCACATGGCTTGCTAAGGCTAGAGAAAGAAACGAGAGGGTTATATCAAAGATAAAATGTGTAAGGAATAAAGTAGGGGAGGTTCTTTCCGATGATAAGGAAATCAAGGACCGATGGAAGAACTATTTTGAAAAGCTAATGAATGAAGAGAATTAATGGAATGGAGTGTTTGAGAATAAAGCAGTGAATGTGGGATTAGTGAGAGAGGTGAGTGCGGATGAAGTAGAAAAAGCAATTACAGGAATGAAAAATGGAAAAGCAGTAGGACCAGACGGAATACCAGCTGAAGTGTGGAAGTTATTGAGAGTAGATGGGTGTACGTGGCTGGCCTTATTCTTCAATAAGTTGTTGCACAAAGAAGTTATTCCCAACCAATGGTGCAAAAGCTTTTTGGTACCTATATTTAAAAACAAGGGTGATGTCCAGGAGTGTAACAACTACCGAGGAATAAAGCTAATGTCACATAGTATGAAAGTGTGGGAGAAAGTCATTGATTCGAGCGATGTACGGTCGATGCAGTACTCAAGTATGGTCCGCAGCAGGCACCACAGCTAGCTTTGATGTTGCGGTGGGCTTACATCAGGGATCGGCTCTTAGTCCTTATCTCTTCCTGATGATTATGGACGCTCTTACGTCGGACATACAGGAGGCTCCCTGGTGCATGCTCTTCGCCGACGACATTATGCTAGTTGGTGAGAGTGGCCCCGAGGTTCCAGAGCAAGCTGACGGAGTGGTGACAGAGACTGGAGAGTGTCGGTTTGAAAGTCAGCAGAACCAAAACAGAGTATCTGTTCTGTGATTTCGGCGGTATTTCCAGTCCTGTGTCACTAACTTTGGGCGGCATGTCCTTGCCAGTTTGCTCCGACTTTAGGTATCTCGGGTCACTCGTGGAAAGTGATGGTGGAATTGATCGGGACGTTACACATCGAATCAACTCAGGTTGGATGAAATGGCGACAGGTCACAGGAACCACTTGCGACCCAAGGATGCCTCTCAAGATTAAGGGCAAAATCTATAAATCGATCATAAGACCTGTCGTATTGTATGGATCAGAGTGCTGGGCCGTTAAGAAGATGGATGAGAGAAGATTACATGCTACGGAAATGAGAATGTTGAGGTGGATGTGTGGAGTTACCAGAATGGACAAAATAAGGAACGAGTATATTAGAGGAAGTTTGAAAGTGGCGCCAGTGACAGAAAAATTGAAAGAGAACCGTTTGGCATGGTATGGGCATGTGATGAGGAGAGATGAAACGCATATTACTAAAAGACTGATGAATATGAATGTGGAGGGATGGAGGGGTAGAGGAAGGCCAAAGAAAAGGTGGATGCAGTGTGTTAAAGCAGACATGATAGAAAAGACAGTGACTGATGATGTGACGGCTGACAGAGATGAATGGAAGCAAAGGACATACTGCGCCGACCCCAAATAAATTGAGACAAGGGCAGGAAGATGGTGATGAGTATAATGTTCACATCAAGCGAATAAACTCACTACTACATATTAGTATAATGTTCTTTTCTATAGTAATAGAAAAGAACATTATACTAATATGTAGTAGTGAGTTAGTATATAATATAGTAATATTATCCACCCGTGCGAAGCCTGGACGGGCCGCTAGTATATTATAGATTTTAAAAAATATTTGTCCATTGCAAGTAAAGACTTACCAGCTCTGTCCATCTTAACGCAGTACTTAACGACGCAGCCGAGTATTTGTCCAGTGAGATGCCTGACGCTGTCCATGTAATGTTCCAAGTGCGACCACGCGAACATCAGCAATAGGTCGACTAATGTCAGACCCGTGGATCTGTCTGGGTTCTTTTCCAGTAGCTTGCTTATCTGTAGTAGAGTTCGTGTTACGCCGAGTATAAATGCAGATTCTGAAGAACTCCTGGAAAAGATTGCATAAGTGATGCCTTTTACACCGCTACTGTGCAGGCTCTGCCGCATTGCTTATTGCAAAATATTACAGTAAGCTGTTGTTTAAAAGTATCCAATATCTACTTCCATGTTATCGCGGCCAGCGCAAACTTATAATTCAATAACTATTCCTCATAGAATGTTTAAATAGAAGCTTGATTAAAAAACATAAAATCGAAACAAACCTGTCACATATATCCAGTATCTTCTTTGTAAGTATGACAATAGCTGATTCCTCATCCACAAGATGTGTGAACAGATGGTCTGCTGACACCACGGTTGCAATAGCCAAATAAAGGCTCAAGCGGGCTGCTTGTAAGGTCATTAAGTTGTTCAAAGCACTGTTTGCGCTGTCCGGGTTAAGTATCTATGGAAGATTATGAAAAAATTAAAGCCGTACTTAGAAAATAGTTCAAACTCTCGTCTTTCACTTCCATCTAGTTGTCTACAATGGAAAGATTTGTACCAATGATCTATACAAAATAAAATAATAAGAGGGTTCGAGTTACTACATAAAATAAATTAAAATAAAATGATTTGGGGTTGTTTATTTATTTCGTCAAAATAAAAAAATAAAGCTGTAATTGCGGGAATATACTTGTCATAACTCATTGCATAGTTAAAATATTTTTAAATGGGCAATTAGAGCCGTGACTAATCAGTTTGAATTGGGATTCTACAGTAATAGTAAAATATGAGTTAATTGTTATTATATAAACATACACATGTCCAACTGTCATCTCCATTCTCTGTTACATGCATAGACAAGTACAGTATTCCGCTCACAGACTTAGTGTCCATGGGCACATCAGCATCAACCATGAGATCTTGGATAAATGACCTCATATCTTCAAAGGTAAGTGTCAATTTGCTAATATCATCAGCAATAGCTTTCTGGACGATGTGTAGCATCAATCTTAAGGAAAGATGTACTAAGTTAAATATTTCATTCTTTTCTGTTGGAGACAAAACCTCCTTTTCTCTGAAATCAGTTTATTTATTCATTATTACACATATATTATGTAGTACTTACATTAATATCAGAAAGTATACTAAAACATACACCCCCTTATTTTAATACCAGAAAATATATTAAATTAATTTATATAGTTTTGATATAATTAAATTTAAGAAAAAGTTATGATTACTTTGTAAACTGCTTGATGTAAGTTGTACATACCTCAACATCTTTAAGCTACATTCTAAGCAGTCCTTCAAATATCCCGCTAAAGGTACCTCTACTATCCTTACAGCAGCTACTCCTGCATTAAAGTTCTCAATACACAATACTACTTTACTGACAATATTGATATACTGCTTGAAGTCAGTTGGTGGAGAAGATATGTGAGCAGTGATCTGCAGTGCTAAGCCATCTATGAATGGTTCCTGTAAGTGCTTGTTTTTAGTAACATGCCTGAAATATTTTAAACAATATTTATTGAGGATCCCAATACTGGAATTCTAAGATGTTTTACTGATAATGTGGTATAATTAGTATTTAGTAATAAAAATATATTTTTGTCTATATAATGTAAATAAATAATAAGTTTTTGGATAATTTGTATGCCAGTTAAGGTAAGACATGGTTATACAGGCTTATTTAATAAATTTATTCTCTTATACTTAAATAAATAAATAATAAATAAATATTCTTGGACAATTTTACACAGCACTATCTAGTCCCAAAGTATGCAGAGCTTGTACTATGGGTACTAGATAATGGATTTAACACTTATACTTTTTTTAGTAAATACTTACAATACATAAGAAACACACTTATGTTCATGATATAAATATTTGTGTTTAGAAATAGAAATATTTATTTGTCAAGGTAAAATTTATATTAGATGTTACATTTATACTTAGACTAGTTCGCTACATTGTACCCATAGGCATACAAATTGTACTAATTACCAAAATCTTAATTAAAAATACTTATTTTAATTAAATTATTTCAAAGTAACAATGCAAAATAACCAATTTAACACAACAACAAATATAGTCTATTTGTTGTTGTGTTAAATCAGACTTGTAATCTATAAAATCAGTTATAGAATAAAATGTGTTCTGTGGGTATCAAACCCATGACTTCATGATCAACAGTCCGACATGTGAACCACTGGACCACAGAGCTTGTCAAATATATATTTATGTATGAGCCATCTAGCTTAAAAAAAAAAGTGTAAAATATTGACTTGTAAAAGTGTCTATATAAGATCTATTTACAGAAATAAATATCATTTCATTTCATTTCATATATAATTAACAAATTAAAAGAATATGAATCATACCTAGATATAAAACATTTTATAGGATGTTTAGCTTCAGATTGGAAGAATATGGAGATGATGAACTTTATAACAACATTATCAACTGCAACTTTATTTATATCCAGTATTTTTTTAAGAATCGCTAATTGTTCATCTGTAGACGCTGAGTTTAAAAATGCCAATATTTGAGAATTCTCACCTGAAAAATTTTTGTAAGTTTAAAAAATGATTATAATACATAGATTAAGGTAGTTTTATTGTTTCATAAGTTTGTGTTTAATGTATTTATTTAATATCTTGGTCGGTACAGATTTAGATTTTTTTTTTCAAGACATCAATTCATTAATTTTACCTGCATCTTCAAGTAGTGCAGCTGGAATTGTAACCGGGGCATATCCAATAGATTTCTTAGATTTGCCGCCTCCACCCGGACTTATCCTTAGGGTTAAGCCATTCATTATGATAATGTAATATTTATCTTAGTTTAACAGGTTATCTTATTATAATTTATATTTTTATTGCAAAATGTTATAATTTCATTCACAAACAGACATGAAACATAACCTAAAAACTTGTTTTGTTGTTGTCCTTGTCAATTTGTCATTAAAACGTCATCTGTCACGCACCATTCTAGACGTGAGCGTTGCGGCGACGAACCGTTTACAAAGACCGTTTTGTGTTCTGCGACGATGAAACTGTTCTAGGTCCTGGGTTAAAACAGTCTTCGTTGCACAAACCAGTCCTCGAATTACTTGGTGCGATTTTTTATTTTACGCCTATGAAAATACAGTCGAGAATGCAATGGTTCAATTATCTATCACACTCGTTCCGTTCGACGTGTCGCGTCGCGTCGTCCATAACTTTTAGCGTTCGTTTACAAAACAGTCCTCACAATCAAAAAATAACTTTCGGTCACTGCAATACAGTCGATAATCTATTACCAGTGGTTAATGCGGTCGTTCGTGATGGGACGGTCAAACCCGTGCAACCTTATGCGTGTTGACTTAAAGTTCAAAGTCGACTGCATGAACGATGATGCGACGATGAAACTGTTCTAGGTCCTGGGTTAAAACAGTCTTCGTTGCACAAACCAGTCCTCGAATTACTTGGTGCGATTTTTTATTTTACGCCTATGAAAATACAGTCGAGAACGCAATGGTTCAATTATCTATCACACTCGTTCCGTTCGACGTGTCGCGTCGCGTCGTCCATAACTTTTAGCGTTCGTTTACAAAACAGTCCTTACAATCAAAAAATAACTTTCCGTCACTGCAATACAGTCGATAATCTATTACCAGTGGTTAATGCGGTCGTTCGTGATGGGACGGTCAAACCCGTGCAACCTTATGCATGTTGACTTAAAGTTCAAAGTCGACTGCATGAACGATAAATTGGGATTTACGCTAAATTTCCTGGAACCGCCGGTGAGCGCGTCGCGTGGTTAAAATAGTTCATAATATTTGTTTACATTAATTATAAATGTCCCAAAAAATATTATAATTCATTTTTTTGGGCCAGCTGTTGTTGTTATTGAGCACGCGTAGAGAACTTTGGTACTTAATTGTTTTTTTGTTGTTGTTTTATTTGGAAACGTTTAAGTGTAGTGTTGAAGTGTGTGTAGTGTACATATTGTGTTAAAAAATAGTAAATAGAATAGGTAATATTAATAAGTACTTAACGTAAATAAAACCCGATCATAATGTCGGCGGCGCGAAAAAATACTAGTGTTTTATGGTCGCATTTCGATAAAGACAATGAAAATAAAAGTCTGTCCCAGCCAGTCCTAAGCCTGGAAAAGTATGAAGGAAAGTTCATTTCATCGCATAGTAAAGTCGAGCGTTGATAGTTGTAAAAACAAACAAACTGCAACTATTTCACTCAACGAAATCCTCGAAAATGCAATTCTGTTCCATGTTGGATAAGTTTCATCCTTTAAGCCGTCTTAAAACCAGTTGCAACGACGACCGTTTTTTGCAGCCGTTGTCGTCGTCAGGAAAACGGTTGCGTTTCGTTCGTCAAAAATTC
This sequence comes from Acronicta alni, assembly GCA_964056405.1. Lineage (NCBI taxonomy): Eukaryota > Metazoa > Arthropoda > Insecta > Lepidoptera > Noctuidae > Acronicta > Acronicta alni. Next base: position 15,128,715 of record OZ043926.1, on the reverse strand, counting down.
GACAACGACCCACCACTACACCATTCACAAAAAAATACAATACAATGTGATTGTGCGCACAGATTATTGATCAACTTTATCAGATACCCCGGATGGGCAAAAGAGTAAAAGCATAGAGTAAATATCGGGTAAGTAAAAGACAGATACGCTCGCGTCTAATGGTTCTACTTTCGTGTGTTACAAAGAGAGAGACAATGCGCTGTCAACAAGACCAATACGTAACCGTTCATAACGGCTCTGTCATCGTGCGCGCAAACATTTCGACATTAAACATATCCACATATACACATATACACTTTAAATTCGTATTTTATAATGTCGAAATGTTTGCGCGCAGAAAATAGTGTATTGAAGTTAAATGGTTAGTGGTAACTATTTAACTTCATTACACTATTTTCTTGTGCAATTACTAGGATATTATTTAAAACAAAAAGAATAATCCTCAGGATTGCTTATTCCACCAGTAGGTAAGTTAACAACTGATTGACTATATTTTTTATTCACAGTATTTATTGGTAATTACAGTAGTATAATAAAGGTATGTGGAATAGGAATTTACTGTGTGGACTTATTGTGTCATCTTGTTTGTTGAGACTATGTGGCGCTAGCGTCTCAAATAATCATCACTAATCTGTGAAGTGATATGAAGTGACAGTTCATTGTTTTTTTTTTGTAATCGTTTTGCCATGGCTTCAGAGGCCTTTGTGCCATTTGTGTACTCTTACCAGTGATAGCCTAGTGCTATGATCATTGGACTGCCAAGTCAAAGGTCTCGAGTTCGAACCCAAGACACGCACCTCTGACTTTTCAAATTCATGTGCGTATTAATAATTAATTATCATTCGCTTAAACGGTGAAGGAAAACATCGTTAGAAAACTTGCATACCTTAGAGATTTTGACGGTTTGTGAAATCTGCCAACCCGCACTAGGCTAGCATGGTAGACTGTTGCCTAATCCCTCTCAACATGAGAAGAGACCCGTGCCCAGCAGTGGGACAGTATATGGGTTGATGATGATGACTATAAGGTATGTACGTACAGACTATCTATCCGTATTCCGTGATCATGAGCATGACCTGATCACCGGCGGCACTGAGCCACTAACAATCCACAACGTAATCTACGCGTTGTGGCGAGAACTTGTGTTTTAAGAGCGTTTTCGGAAAAATCCTTTGAACATCTACATCTTTGGACTTGGAGCAATGATCTAGAATTACCTACGGGGAAAACATTTCATAACAGAAACGTTATTCTCGTACACCTACTGCTAGATCCTATATTATATTGTACCTAGTACTTGTCTAGATCATTACAAATGGTGGTACTATTTGGTTAACTCGGCACTTAGTCGTTTCATTTTCAAATGAATTCATTCATCATTTATCCTAGTTGGAGTCATCCAATTTGTAGATGAACTTACAAAGCAGAGGTTTCCAATTTCGGTAAATATTGCGTTTATAATTACCACGTCTTCGCCTCACGGCACGCCTTCTTATATCTATCTGTTATATTTCTATATAAGCAGAAAGTAGTAACCTACTTAGGACGATTAAAGTAGCAAGCAACACATACCAAACTGTCTTGTTCAGATTTATTTTATTTAAGCTTTAGCTTCTTTTAGTAGCAATTCTAATTTATTAGCCACATAGGTACATTACAAGTATTACAAGGTACCTATGTACTTACTGACTGATATTGTTTAATCTTTATTTACATAAGTACTGACTTGGAATGTAGGTACCTATAGATTGAATCAACCCTTATAAGTACATAGGTACTGTGAATTGCTGGGCACGCGTGGTGGACTATGCCTAGCGTGGGTTGGCAGACTTCACAAGCCTTCGTGAAAACCTCTCAGTAATAGCTATATTATAATAACTTATGCTACTTCCACGTCACGGGAAGAACACCTTCTTTTCTGTTGAAGTTCTATGAAATTCACAGTAGCAGCTCGGAGTTAAAATGGCAATATCAAAGTATTTTGGCAATGCCAACATCAGAACGGGCTATGAGATTATTATGATCTAGCACTTTGTCGTCGAAATACCTAAGTAATTCTTAGTTGATTTTTGCATGGTAAAGCCTAATGGGACTGATATAATTTTAATAGAATAAAAGTCTCTTAAAAAAATAAACAGAAAAAAAAATGGCAATAGGATCACCCCTTATCATGGGACTTAAACAGGCGAACAGTGGTGTAGTACACCTCTGCCTAACCTTCCGGGGAATACAGGCGTTATGGTATGTTACTTTTAGATAAACTGGAACTGACCTTTTACTTTTGTAGTTATAACACCATGGATGCAAGTGGCGTCAGTTTTGGCTCGATATTTCATTTAACTCTAGGATTTGAAACTAAGTATGACCTTGTTAATGCCCCGCGAGGAAACGTTGTGTTGACAGTGCGGGACTTTGACCCTACTGCCAACCCAACTATTCCTCTTTCGTTTGACAGGATCGGCAACGTGCAAGTGATACCCCTGGTGTTACAAGCGGACGCTTGTTCTATAGGCTACGGTAACCGCTTACCATCAGGTGGGCCGTATGGTTGTTTGCCGCCTTAGTGGTATGAAAAAAACATTATTTTACTTCCTGCATATTTTTTTAATAAATAAATAAATATTCCCTACGTTTATATCACACTAATGACTTATTCAGTCTTATCGACGACCTCTTCGGTCTTATGTTCTTTAACCTCATCTTCCGGCTTCTGAACTTCGGGGAGCTTCTCGACGTCTTTTTTTACAACTTCGTTTTCTTTTAACCCGCTGTTGTTGCTGTTGTTATTATCCCCTGTAAATAGAAAACAGCTATTAGTTTCATTATAACCATACAGGAAGATATGGTTACGATCACAGGTTATGGTAGTGTTAGTAACAAGAGCGCTCCCATTTGCATTACTTATTTATCACAGGTCCGATTCGGCAGACAGGTAAATATTGTATTTCCTACAGATCTTCTTCGTTTGATGACCCAAGATACTAGTAAAGTCTTTGTCTTGTAAAAATAAAAACAAGATACGAAATCAGAGGTAATGAGGCCTTAACACAGTCGCTATTTCCCCTAATTTAATATTATAAATGCGAAAGTACCTCTGTCTGTCGGCTACGCTCTCACGCCTAAATCGCTGGACCGATTTTGATGAAACTTGGTACAGAGGTAGATTAGACCTTGGAGAAGGACATAGGATACCTTTTGTGTCAACAAGCCCTTTGGGATGCGGTTGAAACCGCGGGCAACAACTAGTTTTATGTAAAGCCTAGGTCTGAACATGCTCTAAGAAAAATTCTTCTAAAACTCTTTCTTTAATCTATTATATGTATACAAAATATATTCTGGGCTTAGCTTATTTTTACCAGTTTACCGAACTGTTTAGAGTAAGTAACTATCTAAAAGTGTACCTACCCAGAACTAATAAAACATGTTCTAGGTAGGTAAGTACCTACTTCGTCTAAATATTCTAAATGATTTTATTTTTAAAATACATAGAAATTTATTCTTGGAAGAAGTAGGTAATGTGAAAGTATAACCTTGAAGCAGAAGTGCTAATTGTATGCATGGTTACTTTACAATTTATTTCAGTCTGATCCTGCATTTTCTCGTAGTCTACCTATAGTTTATGCATGTTTTTGAAAAGACCCATATAGGTATACAAAAGTAAACAATTGAATTGAAAATATTCTGGTTTTACGATCCTCGGTAATTCTATAAGTAGTTATTATAACGGGTACTTATACATATACATAAGTACCTACGAACGTGTTACAAAATACTATAATGTAATATATTTACAAACAAACATTAAGTACGTTGTTAAATTCAATGTTAGAGAATTGATATATTTTTATTCTCAAACTAAACAGAGCTTGTTGTTACATATTGTTACCAGACAATATACATATATATTAATTATGTACCTTGTTTTTGTAACTACATAAGTACTAGTAATACATAAAAAACACTCAGTCAAACACAATTTTTTATGTTCAACACTTAGGTAAATATTTGCGTCCTGTGGGAATAGAATCTACGACCTCGTGATCACCAGTCTGACACTCGAACAACTAGACCACTGAGGAGGACCACAGAGAAGCTGAGGAGGGATCCTCTGCTAATAACAGCTCTCACTGCTGGGACTCCTCTGAAGAAGAATTTGACCTAACAGATGTAAACTGTAACTGCAGCTCCTCATTGAGGGACATAATTAAAATTATCTATAAGTATAAACAAATATTCAAATAATTGTATAGGTAGATACTTTGTAAAACGTTGGCGCAAATTTTGGCCTACCTACTAAAATAGATCTTTATATAAACACCCGACAGTTGCTGCTGGGACAGGATTCCTTTGCTCTTCTCTTGTTAGGTAGGCCCAGATAACTGTAAACTTAACGGAAACCCTAAGTTTTACTGTTAATTTCTACGTATTATAATGTAAGTATACTAGGCTTTGTAGGTCTGGTTATTTTTGCCGTAATATGCCTCTTGAACATTTTATTTGGCTAATATTACTATTATGGTAGGCAAAAATTCATATTATAATGTAAACGATTTCTTAATTTGTTTGAAATCGAATGAAAAATTTAATATGGACATTAAATATTTGAAATACATATGAATGAATACATTACATGTATTGGAAAGAAAGTAAATAAGTATCGATGTAAATATTCCCTATGCATTGAAAATATTAGTGTTACATAAAAACAGTAAACGGAAAATGCAGACATGTACCTAAACATTAGCCACTTTTTTTGAAAATGAACAACTTTACAGATTTACACAACTAACGTACAGAACACAAGCGAAGCGGACCTGACACCACACTTAAAACAAAGGCAAGACTTCGTTTCGTCATCGTCATCGGTTACACAAAACCCCTCCCACAGGACTGATCTTGGGACCTTTGGCTACGGAACCCATCTACATTCTACACTAAACATAGTAAAACAGAGATAGCTATTAAACGAAAACAATGTTATTTTGCACACAGAACACAGACACGTTGCGGTACCTCGATGTTAGTGCCAAGAGTATTAATGGCACTGTTGACTGTCGTACTGATGGTAGCAGCGGTACCATTTACAGCAGCTGCTATGGTACCTATAAGAGTACTAACGAAAATACCCCATGCCGCCACTGTAGGGAAATTTAAAGAATAACACTAATGAACATGCACGCAAAATTGATTTCTAAATGCAAGATAGATTCTAGAATACTAGACTTGATGAAATCGGATATAACTTACTTATTAAAATATGAATTCCTCATACAATTTTAGAAACTTATGTCTATTTATAAATATAAAAAAAACGTTATTAATATTACTTCTTGCAAGTTACCTACCTCCATAAATGCTACCGGCAATGATTGTATTAGTTGAAATGAATGAAATTGAATAAGTGACACTGAAATAAAACTACTTCTGTATGGTGTTATACACCATACAAAAAAGTATGTCATTCGGTTCTCCTTTGGTACGGAAAGGTACGGAAGTACCTCCAGGATAGTTCGTTGGCTGTTTCATCATCTCGACGTTGACCTATCTGGATATTTTTTTTTTAAATATATTTTATGTATTTTTAAGTATTTATTAGTTATATAGCATGTAGTTTTTTTTTTTTGTAATTGTGTATTTATAACCTTTATTATATATTAAATTTAGTCAGCAAAAATCTCATAATGTAAATAGTGCATCTACTGTGATCTTGTTCTCTCTGCATCACCCTAAGGTTGTCTGGCAGAAAATGCCTAATGGCATTAAGACCGCCTTTGTACCATCAGTGCATAAAGATAAAATAAATAAATAAATAAGAAATACAAAAAAGTAGTTTTGTTCTGCGTTATTAATTTATATTCTTAAATCCGGTCTACTCGTGACCATGGTTACTGAAAGGAACCGAATTGTTTGGATAATAATTATTGAATCATCTAAATAAATAGCTTTATTTCAAACTATAAAATGTGCTCCTTTTACTAAATTTTATGTGATTTGTTAAATACTCATTTATGAGTAACCGAGTCACAAATACATCCAAACTTTTTTAAGTATTAAGTAGTAAGGTAACTACATATTTGATGTTTGGTATTCTATAAAATACAAGAACAAGTAAAATTAAGCATAATTTATATGTAAATAAATAATGAATACTCATAAACGTTTTAGGCATTTCCAAAATCACTGAGATATTGTGTAGAATCTAGAATAGAATTATAGTACAAATAATATATCGCCGTTAACAGAATTATTACGATAACACTTCTTATTATTTTAATTATAAACTATAATAAAGATAAAGTAAAACGATTTTTTACTCACCAGAATTCTGGCCACCGCCATAACCGTAGTGTCCCTTAGTTTCGCTTTCAGATTTATCCTCATCTTGGTTTTTAACAGTTTCATTCTGTTCTTTAACTTCCTCGTCATCTCTGGGTTTTTCAGGGTTATTAATGTTCTGAATTCGTTGCACAGCACTGGCTATGCCTTTTCTAATAGGATTATTCTGCAGAATCTGTTGGATTGGCCCGGTAGGAGTAGGAGCTGACTTCTCTGTGTTTGTCTGATGAGAGTCAGGCTTCTCGGGTTGAGGTTCAGGTTTGACTTCTGGTTTGCTTTCGACGTTATTCGCAGACTGAATTGGCTTTGATCCAGTTTGTGCGGGTTGTGTTCCCTGAGTTTGAGTTCCAGGAAAGAAATTACCAAACGCTCCTTGGAAGAATTGAATTATTGGGTTGTTTCCGAATACTTCAAGAGGATTTTGTTGACCAAAACCTTGTAATGGATTTGAAAAGTTGAATCCATCCCACCAATTACCGGGCTTCGATGTTGAAGGCCCTTGAGTGTCCGATTGTGCTCCAGCAGGAACATCTGCTGTGTTCGTATTGGGCAATAAGTTTTGCAATCTATTTACTAATTGATCTCGCATGTTCTGTATAAAGATACCGAAAGGTGCTAACGGTGTCGAAGGTGACGTGTTGACAGGAGCAGGGCTTATACCAGTGCTAGGATTGCTTCCACTTTCAGCCTTCAGATATGCAACTACTTCAACGCCATCAGCCAAAGTATTTACTCCTTTGTTAAAGTCGTTTTCGAGTACTTTAAGCCCTTCCTCAATTTTACGGAAATTAGCTTTAGTCTGCTCGACAGCTGGCTGATCAACGGAACTTTCCATTCCCAAGTAGTTCTGAATGGTTCCATTTAGTTTTTGAATTTCAGCAATAAAACCCTCACGTAGGACCTGGACTCTGTGTTGTATTTTTTGGATCGGCTCATTGTTTTCTATCATACTCTGGATACCGTCAGTGATCCCTTGAAATCCTTGCTTTAAAACGTTTTGAGCCTCGTTTATGCTTTGTTTGAATTTTGTAATAGTTTGCTGTTCGTTCGCATAATATCCGGGGTTTTGAGTTTCGTGTTCTTGACGTTGAGGTGGGCCAGGGTTTCTTAAATCCGGTACTGTTCTGATAATTTCTTGCGATTCTTCGTTTTCGTCGGAAGTTTTCAGAACGGGTTGAGCGTCCTCGACGATGACTTTTACAGGAATATCTTCCGGTTTGACACGTAACTTGTTCTCAACATCCTTAATGGTGTTTACCTGGTCGATCAGTTCCTGTTCACTGGATACATTTTCTAGTTTATCCAAGTCATGGGGAACGACGTCGAAATCCTTTTTCTCGGATTGCGCTACGGGGATAGTAGCAGCGTGCGCGTACAACGCGGCCACGAGTAGTAAGAACGCGTACAGTCTCATCCTTGCATTCGCGGTATACTAAGGTAGCTCGGTGAGAATCTTTATTTATACAGACGAGCTAACGGTGTCCGGCCACCAGCCGGCGGCGGCGCACGTGTTTACGCTTTCCGTACGTTCGCGCTAAATGTTTTTGTCACTTCTTGTATTTAAATTGCTTCCACAGAGATGTCTCAATGATTTTCTTCTATCTCAATGAGTAAAGCCAGGAATTGTTCGTATTTATCTAAATAATTTTGACGACGTCTGTGGTCTAGTGGTTCGAGTGTCGGACTGCTCATCATGGGGTCGTGGGTTCGATTCCCACAGGACACAAATATTTGTGTGGTTAAAACATAAGTGTTTGTGTTTGTCTGGGTGTTTCTATGTATTAACAAAAAAAAAAGTATATAAGTATTATATCCATTGTCTAGTACACCATAATACAGGCTCTGCTTAGTTTGGGACTAGATGGTGCTGTGTAAAATTATCCAAGAATATTTATTATTATTATTTATTATAATGTACCATATTGATGGATGCAATGAAATACTATACATATTCTAACACATAATAACGATACATGACTACTTATGCATATCGATCTAGGTAATTGAAATAATTTGCAATAATAGTATCTACTGCAAAAATTAAATTAAATCAGGGCCAATGTTTCTAATTCACTCTCATCGAAATATTTCACTTCAACTCTTGAAGAGGTGTTTAGATCAGTACCAACATATTAGGTAAAATAAGGGCATTGGCGTCGGTGGGAGAAGACTACCAGACCTGGTTGCAAACTTGAGGCTTTTCAACGAGCAATGGAGCGCAGTATTTTGACTGTAAAGAGGACGGACCAAAAATCAGAAATATCACCATCCATTCCAAAACCCGCATATTAGTGGATGTGGGCGTCCAAACTACGAGGTGGAAGTGGCGATGGGCTGGCCACGTCAGTAGCATGTAACCGGACAGTTGGGCGAGGCTAGCTACAGTGGGTCCAGTGTAATGCAATTAGTGAATGAGGTCGGCTGAGGAGCTTTTTGACAACGTGGTATGAAGAAGTCCCGAATAGAAAGAGACTACATACTTAAATAGGGGAGATTTTGGCCCTGCAGTGGGACATAAAAGAGGCGGCAAAAAAAAACATGATTAAAGGCAGTTGCACACTCACAAGCTTAAATGCAAAAATTGACGTTGTTGTATGTAGACTTTATTAATTAGGTATGTACCAGTAACCATATACTGTCCCATTCCGCGTACGGTTCTAATCACAGGATGAGATGGATTACGCTATATTATTCCACCACGCTGGCTTAGTGCGGGGTTATCATACTTCACACGCTGTCAAGAAAATCTCAGGTATGCGGGATTCCTAACAATGTTTATTACCTTTAAAACCGTTTTTAAGCGAGTGAAGTCGAAAAATCTGAGGTGCGTGCCTTGAATTCGAACTCGAGATCTTTGGCTTGGCAGCCCTAGGGTCATATCTCTGGGCTGTCACTGTTTTTTCGTGTTCGTGTATTTCTTATGTTCGTCTATTCGCCAGCCAAAGACAACACAATGCTTCAATGCATTGTCACACAATGGCACTTCAAGAGTCAGACAAAGAACGTGTTGGTGCTATGGAAAGTTTTTGCTAAGGCTAAAAGCTTTAAAAAATAAACCGTACATAATGTACTGATTACATATGAATACTGTATCGAATATTGTTGTTATGTACCTAGTACCTACCTAACCTACCTTTTTTTTTGTTTACGAGGGAAATCTATAAAAGGGTACCGGTCTACGGAGATTAGACCGATTAGATTAGTTAGATAGATTAGGGGAGAGAGGGATTCTTACCCACTAAAACCACCCTTGTGGTCATCAGCACTGTGTCCTCTTAATAAACCATCCCAGGGTACCTACTGATTATCCACTTACAGTTCTTGCTCTGCTTTGAATATGGTAGGTATTTATAATTTGTCCTCGTATAAGTACATACTTAATACATGTATCTATACATGTATTAAGTATGTACTTATACGAGGACTGCTTAAGCTGTGTTCCACTCTGTCACCCACATTGCCATTACACATCGTATAGGAATTGTCCGAAGTTCTATCTTAGATTCTTAACGAATGACTTTGAAATTGGAGGGCTCAATTCTCTGTGATGCTACCCCGCCGTTTTATACTTAACTAGCTTTTGCTCGTGATTTCGTCCGCGTAGAAGTCTAAAATGTAATTGTTTTTTTACGTTATTAATTTTTTGATAACATATAAATTATTATGTTACAATGTTTGAGTACCTACTTATAAAATACATATAAGAATCTTTATTATAGTGTAGGGATTTAAAGGTTAAATAAACATGAAAATAAAAAAAAACGTTATATTTTATGAACACGAAGCTAGGCCTTTGATCTAGTCAGTGACACGGGAGTATTATCTTTTTACAACGAAATCGAAATGGAATGGAATCTCATATTTTGGTATAGCTCAGTTTTGTCACTGAAGGCCACAAGTGAAACCGCTTCCCGCTTCGTCCGCTCGGGTCGCTTTGGCCAACAGTAAATTTAATAGGAGTCGTTGATGACCAGTTCTGCTAAGAATTGATTGACGTCGTAACTTTTTTCTTTCAGGTAGTCCCACTTATTGTGTAAACTTTCAGACTTCTAAGGCTGAGGAAATCCGTAGGTACTGTAGTAGGCTTTGTCCTCCTAATGCTAATACAGCTCCTCCTATTGCGACCAGACATTTATTAGTGTGTCTGTAATCTGACAGAATGCCAGCATTATAGAATAATGTTCACGCATTTTAAATGGCGACTCGCATAAGGCTGCTTCCTCTAGGGCACAATCTTGTCAATGACAATGTTTGTCGTCCTCTAGCAAGCCAAGTTACATGTAAGCTAATTGAAAAGTTGGTTGGACGACACCGTTGACAGTCTTCAAGTCATCGAAGGATGATGGACCCCTAACATCGTGCAGAAGTAAGTGAAGATGGTAACACTGTGTTATTCGGGTGAACCGTGTACACACTCTACCTACAGTGCGTTCGTTATTCCTCCAACCATCGATGATTTTTCCTCTTTTCCTTCTCACAAATATTTTTTTTTGCCCTACAAAATATGATCATTCGTTTTACATAAATCAAAACATCGAATTGAGTTTTCAGACATGTGTCAAAATAAAATGTAATTTAAATCAAAAGCACTAAGGAGTATTGATATTAACTTTGATGCAAATCACCTCCAAAATAACTTTCTACCCCTTTTTAACCCCGTTAAGCGATGAGTTTCAATAAAATAAGAAGCACGTCTTCCATCAATTCTGTTAAAGAATGTTTATGCAAAATTTGAAGTAGATTGGACCAAGGAATCACGTAGTCCCATACAAACTTCGCCCCCCTTTTTCACCCCCTTAGGGGTAAAATTTCGGAAAAACCGTTCTTATCGGATGCCTACGTCATACAAAGAATACACCCTCCAAGTTTCAGGTCTCTACGATCACCGGTTTAGGCTGTGCGTTGATCCGTCAGTCAGTCGTTCAGGACAAAGCATTTTATATGTATAGATTACTAAAATAGAAGCAGTGAAAGCCTAGTGATAACTGATATAACTTGGATGGACTGGATTATGGACGTGGACTATGGGACTACCAAGTCAAAGGCCTCGAGTTCGAACCCTAGGCACGCACCTCTGACTTTTCGAATTCATGTCATCATCATCAACCAATATACTGTCCCACTGCGTCGAATTCATGTGCGTATTAATAATGAATTATCACAAGGTGAACGAAAATATCGTGAGGAAACTTGCATGCCTTAGAGATTTTACTCGATGATGTGTGAAGTCTGCCAAACTAAGATAGCGTGGTGGTCTATAGTCTAATCCTTCTCAAACTGAGCGACGACCCTTGCCCAACAGTGGGACAGTATAATTATGGGTAGTCGATAATGACTAAAATAATAAAAATAAAATTGTCTCATTGTCTCTGGTAGGTACAGAGCAGAATTAACAATCAATCATTGTACAGAGTACAAGTACGTACACCATAAAGTAGCATTGACGTGTATCGGCATTATATTCGTATGTATGTTATGTATAGCAATCCAAAGACGTTTTTATCCATTCTGTAAAATAAAATAACTGTAGTTGTCCAATATCCCCACCACAAATAAATAAATTCTAGGAAAAAGTAGGAATGCTAGTTGAGAATGATGGATCAAGTTTTGTTTGGTTGGAAATACGAGGGCGCTCTCATAGTCTAGATATTTTAATAATGCGTACGATAGAGAAAGTTAATTTCCTTTAAAGTAGTTAATCGGTTTTCTACATTTCGATTTTAAATTAGGTAAATTAAGTAAAAGTATTCTACCAACCTAACTGTTATATTCCACATACTAAGAAACGAAACTACCTATTTGATATTTATAAGTATATTTTTTGTATCGTATTAATTTTGAGAAGTGAATACCTATAGCTCGATGAGAAATCTTGAGCCTTCTTATGATATCTATAGTGAGCGATCACGTCTCTATACTGTATGTGATTACGGGTAACACACACTTGTTAAACAACTTTGTCTTTGCGAAGAGAGTTATGCTTGGTATTCCACTACGCGACCAAACAGAAATGAGAAGATTCCTAGAAGAACGAAAGTTGAAGACCAAGCTGAAAGGCTTAGCAAGCTTGGCAATGGGTGGGCCACTTAGCTCGTAGAACTGATGGCCACTGGGGCAAAAAGGTCCTTGAGTAGAGACCTCCAAAGAGATTGAAACGACTTCGTAAACGACTTTGTAAAGGCGACATATGGCGTATGTCATCATAGGTCCTTGTGGAAAACTATGAAGGAAGCCTTTGTTCCAGCAGTCGTTTTTTACCTCTTTGGGTTGATATGATGATGATGATGAATATGTACTTGGAATACGTAGGCAAAACTAGTATTGCATTTATTTGTATCTGGAAGGAAATCCTGAGGGAGACCTAAATCAAGGTGGAAATATGCATAGAGATAAGAGGATACGCGTCAAAGATAGAGCGGTGTGGAGGAGGAAGATGATACGAAGACTGACAGGACCAGAACGTGGGCTTTGGTATGTAGAACTGACAGTGGGGAAGAAAGATATTATTTTTGTGAAATTAAGGAAAAATGGATGGCGTGTTATGACAATACATTTATGAATGAGCACACTGTAAATGTATATCATTGTGTGTAGATAAGTACTGTCTCTTAGGAACGGCGGCTTCTAAATTCTCTACCTAAAGATAAACTCTTATGAGCATTAATAAACTCACGATATTTTGATCCTCAGTATGTGACATCGAACATTGGGAGTGGGTCTTGGGTAAATAATTATAAGTAGGTAAATAATAAGTAATATCTAAATAACTAGGTACCCTAATTTATCGATCGCGTTCTGAGAGAATGTGCCTAATATAAATAATCAAAATCAAACAGTACCAGGTGCTGAACAAATTTCAAGTTTCAACCTTTGTCTGAGATTTGGTGATCTGTTAGTAGGTGGTATATTTCATATATATTTATTCGCTTTTTTAAATATAAGTACTTAGATTATTATGTATGTAGTAAAACTCAGTAAACGTAAAGAATTACTTTACGTGTGCACTCGAGTCGGTCACGAATAAGCCACGCTCTTGTTTACATACAATAGACACGAGAGTGTCGGATCACTCTCTCCTACGATCGAGATAAATCGATTCTCATAATCGCTTCATTTAGTAACGGCTGATTGTGTCAGAACGGGCTTTGTGGAATTGTATAACAGCCTTCAGATAAACATGCTGAAGTTAGGTCGTATATATTTAGTTATATTCTTTTCTGTGGTTCAGGAGAAAGCCAATCTTACAAGAAGGTGCGACTGACGCAAACCAGTAATGCAGCTACCGCTTGTCTACGCTTTTTAGCAGTGGTGTTCGATCAGCTGGCTGTAAGCCCTATGTTGTGGTAAGAGAAACTTCACAATCACGATAAGTAACTGACCATTACGGACCTCCCTATTCTCGGATCTTTGATTGAAATAATCAAAGATCCGAGAATAGGGAGGTGATTTTATGGGGTGTGTCTCCAAAGAGCCTCTAAAACGATATCTTCAAACATTCTCTCGTAAGTATATACTTATCAGCGGCAGAGGGAGTAAGATACATAAAGAATAAAAGGTAGCATGTTGTACCTATTCCCATGTTACTGTGAGTTTCGCCAGCGTGTCGGAGGCTGCGTCTCTCCCCGCGACGTGGTTACTATAGCCCCTTTTTAAGTGCTAATGACCCTTGTCACACAGTGCCATCTCTGTAGATTTTAATAAGTACGTAGGTAACCTATAGTAAGTTTATACTTTATTAAAGAAGTGGCTTTATTATTTTTATCTTAACATCGATTTCTAACGAATGCCCAATTTTGGTTTTGGGGCGTAAAACGGCTCTTGGTTATAAAAACAAAAATATGAACCGTCGGATGCCTTCGTGGTCAACGGTCTCGAAACACCGTACTAAAGGAAACCAGTATTTAAAGACATTTCCAGATTAATACAGAAGTGATTTAGAGAAAATTATTCAAATGTATGCACACGTGGAGTGCGGCGCCCTCCCGGCTAATATTTGAATAAACCGCGCCGCCGCTCGGGTTATTCCGCAAACTTAAGAAAACTCAGGCGTGAATAAAAAAAATGAAAAAGAGTTTGCGAACCCATTAACAAATAATAATCTTCGAAAGCTTCGGTTTGGTTGCGTACAGTACACTTACAATTCAATTTACATTACAGGGCTCAAATCCAAACTCCGAGTTACAACTGAAAATTTCATAGAGAATATCTCAGGTCCTTTAGCGTCGTAGTCGCACTTACAACTACTAGACCCCATGTAGGGGCTGCGTAAGAAACAAACAAATAAGTTCCAGGTACCTAGTCGGAAAGTTCGAATACGCTTGTTCTTCATTTATAAAAGTAAAGAAAACTGTATAGGTATATAATTTTACTGATCTGTATACAAATTTTCCTTCGAAGCCACGGGTCAACTTTGCCACCTGTGTACAGAAAAAAGCCAATAGAACATTGATTTCATCCAATTCCATAATTTGCATGTTCCTGTCAAACCAGAATAGCTCAAAAGGAAGCATCTCCTAGGATGATTAAAAAGAAAATTTATTACAAAACTTTAAAAAACTGACTTCTTAAAAAGGCTCTTCGGAGTCGCCCCTAGATTAAAGAGTTAATAAATAAACCAGTAACGGTTTATTTATTAACTCTTTTAATCTATCACAAGCGTGTATTTTAAAAATATATGTAAGTTTCCACATTGATGACCGACTAGCGCCTGATTAGCAGCGGCCAACAGAATCAATAAAACAACTCGTTTCAAAGCTTTCTAGGACAATGTCACAACTGTGTTTCTAAAATTATACCGTAAAGTAAATTACCAATTTCCTTTAATGGCGACAAAAGTTTTTAGAAAAAAGTTATTATACTTAGGCGACAAACAACTTAAAGGCCGATTAACTGTTAGCAACTAACTTGTTAGCGACTAAATATTTGCGCGAAAATTATAATATTACTTACACCTCAAAATCGAGGTAGGCACCTAACTATTATAAAAGTGAAAAACGTCAACTACTTTAAGATAACGAAATTTAACAAGTCAATTTAAATTATATGTGAGGAGCTATAAATAATGACTTGCGACAAATTTTTTTGTGGGGTGACATAGATTGTGAATTCGAAGTGAAGTAGTAGTATTTCGGTGGAATTCCTTATTATTAAAATTTACAAAATAACTTTAATACGTGTCTTATGCTTCTTGATACTGTTCATGTTTATATTTTATACACCCAAAATATCTTAATAAACTTATGAGATATATGTGTTTAAAATTTTGATGCCACCGAAATGAAACGGTCGTTCACCGAAATTAAAATACACCGTAAAAGTACCTATACAGAGAGGCTTTATAAAATATATTTACTGAGCAAGGATTTTTCTCAACCATACTAACCTAACTGCACTGTTGTATTAGTAAGTCTAAGTATAAAAGGTCTGTAGGTAGATATACATCAAATCTGAGTGACAGTGTTAAACTAGTTAGGTATGTACCTACCGATGTTCTTCTAAATTTGAATTGAAAATGAACCTGAATTCAAATTGAAAATATATCACAGAAGTTTGACAGATTGGGGTAGCTCTAAGTGCCAGCCTCTGTAAAACACTAAAAAATCGACAGTAAATGGAGTACTTAAGTAAAATAAGAGAATGAGTAAAACTCGAGAATATTATTTTCTTGTCATTTTTTACTTTATTGAATGTCGCGAGTAAACGAGAAAAGAAAAACATGTATATTAATACAAGTTTTTTTTTCGTTTACTTACATCAAGCTACTTTTCATACAACTCATTTTTTATTTATCATCCGCCCTCAAGTTTTCGATTTTTAAATTAGTTCAGAACCTATACCATAGCAATAATTCGGTGCCAGTTCAAATTTGAAATAAACTTACCCGTACAATATTATATACCTACTTATTATTATTACCTACCTACCTATTATTACATTCCTCGGTACGCTGGGTCACGGTCATCCTTTCTGACCAAAATGAGTGAATTGTCAGCATCAACTCATACGAAAACAGACGTTTCCTTGGAAGGTTTTAGTAAATTTTTAGTTAGCAAATAAATAAAACTTTTTGGATCAATTGAAAGTCTTATCTTCGTTTTAGCAAAAACGAGTTTGCAGAACATTTATTCTAACTTGGACATAGCTCTTTCATACATTATATCCAGTGACAAGTGAAAAGCATAGGCCTTGTTTAAAAAGGGTAAAAAATCTAAATCTGATATCATCATTCATCATCAACAACTCATAAATTGTACCACTACCTACTAGGCAAGAGTCTACTCTCAGTTTGAGAGCGATTAGACTAAGTATACCTAGTCAACCACGCTAATCTGAATATGATATCGGAAAATAAATAAAATAGATTAAACTTACGAGTGACTTACGACCATAATATATATATCGATGATTTTGCAAACAATAAATTACGCAAAAAGGTATCAAAAGAAATTTTTATAACTTAATTTACTAATATTATTATGTTTAACAGTATCGTATGTAAGGGCGGCAAAATTTTATAAGTACAATCGCCAGCAGGTCAACCTATGCAAAACTGTAAATTTTTCCCAATTGAATATGAACCTTATTGTTTTGTGTTAAAGTTGAAAATGAATCAAAGAAATTTGACAAATTGTGGTAGCTTGATGTACTGGCCTCTGTACTTTACTTGGGAAATGTGTCAATCCGCCATTGTAAAGAATGCAAACGCATGAAATACAACCAAGAGGATACTTTTATTTTTGCCAGTTCTAGGTCCAAATTTTGGATATGGAGACATTCTACCGGCCTGGAAATTGAACATCATGTGCGATTACAGATCAAAGAGGCAGCTTGATAAAATGTATCATATTATATTTTCACATTTATGGTTATCTAAACACCTGATTAGCTTCTCTCACCAGAATATTAAAGTAACAACTTCAAGTTCCGAAGCTTTGTATGTAGGACGAAGATACAACGGTTATCTAGCCGTCCTCATGCAAATGATAAATGTTACCGGTACGCTCTCAGAAACTAAATAAGGCGTTTGCGCCGTGTTTGTATACGATTTAACTTGTATATGGGTTAATGTACGATTTAACTTGTAGTTAAATATGGGTTAATGTGATGACTTGACATCATACAGACTGAAGCTTCTAAGCTGTCTATGTAATAGATAAAGAGACTCGTGACAAATTGGATTTATTTTCCAAAAGTGAGAAAGTGTTTTATTAAACAACAGCTGTTCAACCATTACCTAGAAACTTTAGAATTTTGGAACTGTCAGTCGTTAGTAACAACTTCTCATGTAAGTACAAACTTATCCTTCCTTGGCTCCAGATGAAAACCAGTGTCAAGCATATAATTTTACTTGTCATTTAGCTGATCTGGAGACCCATTTGGTCCAATCGTAAGACACATGAAAATAATAGTAGGTAGTATCTTTTTTATTTTTGTTTAATTCTTTTTTATCATTGTTATTATTATTTGTGTCTTAGCGCTGGTAAAATAAAAGATTTTTCGATTTGGATTTCACACTGTGTAGTTAACGTCCATTTCGTTACCTTATCTTGTCAGTGGTTGCCTTAAATTAGGAAGTATAAATTCAGATAGATTCTATACTTTAATACGGGCTTTGGATATGGTGATTACAAACAATTTTGTACTGTATGAACCTTGTGTGTACAAAGAAACTACTCGCAGCACTGAGAACAGCGACTCTAATAGATTCAGTGTCGTCTGAGAGATAGTTAAACCATGTTAAACTGTCACCTTCGAGCGCTGGTATGACCCGCATTCCTCATTTTCTTATAGAATTGGCGTAGAAACGCGCGCCGGCGCCGTAAGTAGATCATTTTAGATAAGCTTATTGTCTACTTGTGTGTGCAAATTTAAAATCATTCGCCAGACGTGTTAATTCCACATATACCCAGAAATGCATATAAGTACACTTGCGACGTTTTCTGTGTCATTGTTAATAGTTGGTAACTATATAAAGTTCTCTAGGGATTATTATTAGGACAATATTATTACTATTTAATACTCGGTGTTGCCCGCGGTTTCAGCCGCATCCAAAAAGGCTTTTTGTGAGAAAATTGTTAGACAACTCTGCCACATCCAACAAATCAAATCTATCAAAATCTTATCTCTAGTAAGCAAGTGAACTGACGGATTTGTTATTAAGAACGACCGAAAAAAGGGCTAAGCGGCACGAATGTACACCCTTACAATAAAAAAAGGTAATATAGGTACCTACCTACTGTTGATACCTACCCTAAATAAATAAATAATATAAATAATTATTTATTAAACAAAAGGTGGTACATATAAACACTTATTTGGACACTGCATCGTTACAACAACATAAAAAGTGGTTACGATGAACTCTGGTACCCAGTGTAAGATTAAACTTGTGTTTAGGGTACCAGGCAGCGTTCTCGAATTGTTTAGATACATAACAGAGTTGCAGGACGAACACAGTTGATACATATCAAATAAATACAGAAAAACTAAAATTAAAGCTTAGGAATAGAATTGCCTCTCACAAACATTGATAACTATAATTTTACATATTATATTGGATTTGGGTAGTGTTGTTATTTATAGGATTATAGGATCGACATTTTAATTAACTCTTCAGTTTTGTCTAATGATAGGAGCCACTTGGAAAGTTCGGATTTACATTTATAAAGAGTCATGGGAGCAACATTACAGGCTTTACAGGCCCTATGCAATAATATGCATCCCAAAACTATTCCAATGCTGGGCACTCCTCTCAGATTTAGAAGGGATTAGGCTAGTAGTCCACCTATGTGACCTAGGGTTTCTAGACTGCACCCACCTTCAAGAACTTTATAGAGTCTTCTTAGTTGCGCAGGTTGTCTAGGAATTATCACATAGTAACAAAGTCGCTCTCGTTGTCTCTACGCTTAGATCTGGTCCTAAGGTTATTAATTACTGGTCTGCTTTAAGATAAATTTTAAAAGTCAGAGATGAATGAATACTAAAAGTATTATCAGAAATAAATCAATATCAATCAGAATGATAAGTTAAATACGTCGTGTTTATCACGTCGTGAGGTCGTTGACCCCTGTGCAAGGTGCAGGTACTCGCCGCTCCGTTATGTGATGCTGCTACTTTCGGAGCCGCTTTTTATTCAAAATCGCTTTTCATGTATCACTGGCGCCGGCAACATCCGATGCGGATGATGGCCGATTGAGAATTAAGCGGATCAAGCGCTTTTAACTTAAAGCTATCGCCATTGATCACTGGTTTTATTCTTGTAATACATATTTAAAGCTCCCACATAGGTACGTTTTATTGCACGGCAAAATTAATGAAGATAAGAATTTTATTAATTATAGAATGATAAGTAATAGTGGTAACAACGGTCAAAAAATTAAAACAATACAAATTATACAAGCTTTTATTTACCTTGCAATGTAATGTATGTTGCAAGTCAAATTTAAATCCTTTCTGTCAACTGGCGACATTTAAATTTTGCATGCTTGTTCAATTATGAAGACAATAGGTACACATAAATTATAAAAAGTTGGTGTTTCAGCCAGGATTGTCTCTTCATGAGGGTGCGATCACGAACAGGAAACTTTAAATACCTTTACGTTTCATATTACCTACTTATATAGCAACATAATTGGGTAAGTACTTAACGTTACCTAGAAAAAGGGGCGAACCTATTAGCACAAATCCGAGCAGCTAGGTATTGAGAATTTCTTATGTTTAAGACCATAGCAGTATATTTACTATAAGTATTTTTATAAAATTCTGAGGATTTGAAATCAATTAGAGGTCTTATACATTATATGTAGCCCCAGCAAATGTTTGTTAAGTTCGGCAATTGGGTAGCTGCGAACAGGGGCACACACTAAAGCTCTCGATGCTCAAAATTCGAACTATACTTAATTCACAATGTTCCCGATTTACATGCATTGACATATTACGACTGTGTGCCGCCAAGGATTCAGCAGAGCTTTTCCACATTTAAAACCTATTACTTACTATATTGTCAAATGATAAACACATTGCTCGATCTAGGAATCGAACACAGTAAATAATGACAGTCACTCTCTGTACTTACTTAGCGTATTTAAATAAATCGAAGCTCATGAAGCGCTGTCAGCGGCTTTGAGCTTAATTTGTAGCCGTAGGACCAGTTATTCCGTTAGCTCGGCCGGGTCATCGAGGCATTGAGGGGGTCACAGAACCTACTCCGCCTGATATACTGAACTCACCTGATATTACTTTACCATGATTATTTAACATTAAAAGGCCTATATTATTTATTTTGGTACTTCTCAAGGAATTAATGTAATGCTAGATAATAGAATAGACTTAGTTTTTAAATCAACTAGTTTTGACTTTTCAAAAGTGATACAAATAATTTGTTTGACTGTGGACTTTGTAATAAAACAACTTAGTATTACGGATCTATTCGCGTTAATTGACACTATATTCCCTGACGACGTTTCGTACCCTTCACAGCGTCTATGATCAAGGGCAGACTAATATTCGTATGTTTGCCAGTATGTACGGATTATCTGCTTCGGTTTATGCGGCGTTCGTCTATCACAAATCACAATAGCAGATGACCTTGCGTAATCTTAGTGTCTAAGAGCCGCAGCTTGCCGACCCCTGGTCTAGACAAGTTCAACTTCAATCCTTGACGAGCTTTATTTTGTGTACGTTCAAAGTCAAAATATGTTAGAAAGAAGAAAGAAAATCCATACTTACGTATTTTGATTTGCTAAATTGTCTTTTTGTATTGCATTATCATGAAGTATGTACAGTCAGCCAAACAATCAACGATCATATTTTAAAGTGCAGTATGTTTTGCGCCGACTCAAAATTAGTTATTAAGCCTAGTTTTATTTTATTTTTCGCTTTTTAGGTTTTCTTTACGTCGCGTCGGTTTAATTTAGCTTTCGTTTTCTGTCTTTTAATGCATCCAAATATAATTAAAGTAAGTTTTTTTTGGAAGTTAAATATTATATATTATTGGTGGCAAACAAGCACACCACCTGATGGTAAGGGGTTACCGTAGCCTATAGACGCTTGCAACACCAGCAGTATCTATCACTTTATTATTGTCGACCCTTGAAATCTTCAAGAAGGGTGTGAAAATCTTTCACACCCTTCTTGAAGAACCCCATGATTCCACTCTCTTTTTTATTAATTTTTCTTTCCATTAGAAACTTCTACTTACAAAGTAATAGAAAACTTAAAAAGAAAGATGAATGAAATCAGTAAAGTCGTTTTCAAGTTATGGCGTGAGCGTCACCAAGGGAAACAGGGATTCATTTTTATTTTGATAATTATATAGATTATGAAGATTTAACCTACTTACCCATAATAAAAAGAAATGTTTCACTCAGAAACACCCATTTCCTGAGAAACAAGTCAAATGTAGCTATAGCTTCGCATACTTTAAATACACAAGCGATTATTAAGTATTTGTGATAACCATTATCACTTATGCTGACCTGTCCTTAGTAACCTTACGTAAGTACTTTCACTGAAACTTTCTTTCAGTTATTACTGTTGCGTAAGTGTTTACTTTTTAAAGAGATACCACTTTTCAAATACCTGTATTCTGTTCTGTTGTGGGTACTGCAGTGACATTTCATACACTAGATAATATTATAAAAAGATTATAGTTACACTAATAGACATTTTGTAAGGACAAGAATTATTGGAATTTATAAATTTATTTTTAAAATTCATGTCATGTCAATGGGATCTGTGAAATTCACCACAATCATACATTACAGGCCGAGGTCCAGCAGCCGTTGGAACCTTCCTCTACCTGTACAAATAATGTCTTCGTAGTATCAATGCTTATAAATTTGGTATTACTATAAAAAGATCATGCCTAGTTCACTTACCGAAAGATAACTATGATACGGGGCAGTTGTAACTTGTAAAGGCTGGAGTATCTACAATGAATAATTATTATCTATGGTAATCACCAAAAGATTGGACGAAGTTTGAGTTATTATGTCATATGTGCTAAGCTTTATAAATGATGTGTAAAGCTGTTACACCATATACCTATGTTACGTGAACTAACGGGGATGCTACCTACCTCCTTTTGTTACCGCATTCTTACAGCACATGTTTAGAATTCGATTATAATTATTTCTCATTTTCCTCATACTTACCTACTTAAGATTAAAAGACTAAGAGATCAATAATAGTGTTTGTTTTTACAGTACCCACTTGGAAAGAGTGCCCTTACTGAAAATCTATCTGTACATTATTATTTTATTAATGTATACCTTCGATTTCGAATCATATCATTTTTTTTTAAGACTGTCACACTAAACTTCTGCAAGTCACGAAAATTTAGTCGCGGATTTCATTAGATTTAAGTTTCGAGAGAAATTTAATTTTATTATTCGCGTAAGTGTCAGAAAGAAATAAAAATATACCTAATCTATTTTTGAATTTTTAATATTCTACTGCTTCTATTGTATCACCATAGGGTATCGTATAGTTATATCACCATAAAGGTTTGTTAACATAATTTAAGTAAACTGGCATCTAAATAAAAAGTGTTCGAAATTCGAATTTTGCATTCCTTTGTTTATCTTAATTCAATATTTTATCTGTATTTAAAAAATAGAAGTTCGGGTTTAAAGAATGGATTTTCATAGAACCTTTGATTATATTTAATCAAAGCATAGAACTTTATACTTTCTCCCACGGTATTATGTAGTAAAGTGTACAAGTGTATAGTTAGGTGAAGTAAAAAAAAATAAAAGCGCGCCGTGCGCTGCCATGTTGTTGTGACAGATTTGTAAAGGGTTAGTAGCTTATCGGTAAATATCACAATGTAACTTCCGTCAAAACAAAAGGCACACAGGTATTGTAAGTACTAAGGCTGGTTTTATCGTTACGTACGCCGCTAGACGCGCCGCTGAGCAGCGCGCTGTTAACAGCACGCGCTTGAACAGCGGTGCACCGTAAAACGAGATTAGTACCGCGCGTTCCGCTGCTGTGGGCCAGTCGTGTACAGTATGCAGGTTAATACGGTTAGAGTACTGGCTATTTACTTTTTATGGAAAAGAAGGCAACGGCGACTTAAAAGAAGAGTAGTTGACCCTTATAACGCTACAAGGTTACTGAAAGGCGAACAAGGCGTCCTTATTCTTGTATGAATCATCGGCCGGGTCCCATAAACATCTTCTGAATCGAACTTTCTCAATTACTCGTCCCGTATCGATGTAATTCATTTTGTAAAGAAATAGGTAACCTACAATACGGCGCGTCTCATCGGCGTCACACTAAAACGCATACTGGCCGTAGAAGCGAAGCGACTGAGCGGCGCGCGCTTTGGCAGCGCCGGCGAACATCGCGCGTTTATTGAACGGCGCTGCTCAAGCGCGTGACTTTGAAACGCAACTACTACCCCATTGGATACATCATCGAACGCGCGCACTCTAACAGCGCTGCCGAAACGCGTGACGATACAACCAGCCTTAGACATTTGTTACAGTATACATATACTAGATAATTATGTTTAATAAACTTTACCGTTATGGCAATCATCATCGTCCACCCATATACTGCTCACTGCTGGGCACGGGTCTGGAAGCCGAACCAATATAGGTAGTTGAGGAAAACACTCGGGATAATGAGGTTTTTGTTATTGTGATTTAGTCACTAAAGTACTTACCTACTATAATTAGTAATCCTCCCGAGTTTATTTCATCACCATCACCACGCCTTACCAGGTGTCCCGCTCCACTCTGTTTCAGTTCCATTATTCGTCTTCCAAAGACTTGTGCGTCTACGTCTTCGTGTTTAATTATCAACCCATATACTGTCCCACTACTGGGCACGGTTCTAGTCTCATATTGAGAGGGATTAGGTAGGCTATAGTCTACCACGCTGGCCTAGTGTGGGTTGTAGACTTCACAAACCGTCGAGAAAAATCTAAAAGGTTTCCGACGTTTTCCTTCACCGTTTAAGCGAGTGATAATTAATTATTAATCTACGTGTTTATTTAGGCATAATAAAATAAAAATCAACAGTTGCCATATGGCCGTATTAATTTATTCGCTTATGTATACAACTAGATGAAAACTTATCAACTAGGTGAGTGGTTATGGTGATTGCTGTGTGTGTAGTGATGGTAGCAATGGTGATTAGTAGCGCGCCCTCCTGCTCTTGTTGCGCACGTGGTTCGCCAGGCACAGCCCGAAAACAGCCGCCAACAACTGGAAAAGATGAAACGAGATATTAACTTCTAATAATTAATAATCACAATTCAGTGATCATTAATTTTTTAGTGTCGTTTCTTACGTACCTAAGATTAATTAGGTATTAAGATTAACCAGTTATTTACAAAGGCGGTTCCAGCTTAACGCGAATAAAATTTAGAGGTAGATAGTTGAGTAGATCAAAGATTATTGATAGGCACAAATTGATAATGATTTGGCGTATACTGCCTACCACGGATACCACATTTCCGACTAGTAGGATAGGAATAGGATCTCTTTCTTTGAGCAGTTTAGAATTGAGCACATTATCATCTCCAGCACTATTTGGAATCGGCTTTCAGACCGGATGCGGCTACATATCAGTCCTTTACATGAAGCGGCTATCAGACCTACGCAACCCAATTACTGGGCAATAAAGCATGTGTGGGATTCTTACCCACTAAAACCACCCCGGTGGCCACCATCAGCACATGGAGGGGGGCACTGGGTCCTCTTAATAGACCACCCCAGAACCCCCCTGTGCACCGCCTATTAAGGCACATCCCTGGGAGAGCACTAGTACCTACAGTATTATTACTAGTAGGTACTATTATACAGGGTGGAAGGGACATCGACGCGCAACGGCTTACCATGACTTCAGTACATGATTTTGGAACCCCCTGCGTTGGAATTTTTCGTCGGCTTTTTCTTAAATTTATCGCATAGATTTTCTGATAAACAAATTGATTACTTAAGTGTTCGTAACTAACATGTATTTGTATGGGGTAGCAGTGGCACTTATCTAGTGGGGAAATGGAAAAAAAACTACAATCGACTGCCTGTCACTAAGTATAGCCCACGAAACAAGTGTAGTCCTAATACGGGATGATTTTTAATAATTTATGGGCAAGCTGGGCTAGAGGTAGTATTAATGAAATTAAATCAAACCCAGTACGTAAAAATTAGACGCATAGGATCCCTTTCCATCCAGTGAACACGATTTCTTGGATACTCCTTGGATACCGACCGGGTATGCCATCACACCTTTGAACGGGGCCAGGAGTTTCGCAAACGCGGCTATATGACAAATGTTCAAGTAAACTTATGTTATCAATTTACCTCAATAGCAACTACAACGATGGCAACCGATCCGATGGCCACGCCGAAAGTGTGGAAGAACTCTTGGACGGTGGCGTTGCAGCCGGAGTAGGCGTTGACGATGGTGCAGGGTGTGCCGGCGCAGCATGTCTCCGGCAGCGTCGGGCTCAGGTACGACAGTGGGCCAGTGGTTCCGCAGCAAGAGAACTGAAAGTGATGGCATACGACTGGTTAGAATCTGACATTCCTTTAGTCAAAATATATTTGAATATTTTGTTTATATTTATATTATTTGCAGCATTCATTGAACATTTTAAAACGTTACACCGGTTTAATTTCATCAATTCTAGCTTAGAATAAAACGCCTTTAATAACTAAAGAAATTCTTTTCTACCAAATTATTTCTCTAAAACATTATGCTTAGTATATACTTGACGACGCGACGTCTGAATATTTAATTATTATTTATTTATATAAATGATTTATTAATTAAGTCGGAAGTATTTGGGCCACCAATAAGATTGTTGATAATTATGTTGTTGCGGTCTTTGGTCTTGTTGATATGATTGCAGTCCCTGAACAATTTTAGTGTAACTGACCGCAAACAGTAAGTACCTACTTTACACTTACCGTCCTTTCAACATTCTGGAAGGTAATCTTATCTCGGATGAAGGCATCGTTGAGCCACTTGGGAACTTCAGCCACCACGTCATCCAACCTGACGAAGATCAGAATAGCCAGCGTCAGCTTGACGACCATCAGCAACAGCATGAAGATGGAGTACTAGAAATATTGCATAAATATTTGATTAGAACACAAGGCATTGATGAGATTTTCAACATTACAAGAAGACGCACGCAATTTGTATTAAAATGAACATGAAATTAATTATTTACATGGACACGTAATCATACTCAAGAACTCATCTTCTTGCATACGTTTTCTTTTACAGCATAGCAAACAATCAGCTTACATCCAGCAAATAAATAAAACTTACTGTGACCAGCATGCAGTTACTCTCCCGGATCGCGCCGCAGCAGCCGAAGAAGGCGATGACGAAGATAATGCCGCCCACCACCATGGCGGTGACGGGCGCCACCTGGAAGCTGGAGCTCTCCGCTATGTCCACGATGTGCGACAGCTGCAACTGCACTGCCACGCCGATGCCCAGCAGGGCTAGCCCAGCCAACTGAAACAAGAGGGGTGCAACTTCAATAGCTTGTTTTGGCAGTGGAAATATGGATTCTAGGGAAATTCAACTGGTAAGTGATTTTTGAAAATGTTAGATTAATATTTATTTATACACAACAGTGTTTGTCAATGTTTATCAATTTAAAATCTAATGCCCTATTTATAAGACAGTGTCAGAATTTTATATACAAATGTGGTGAGGAATTTTGGCGCGTTATAGGTATACTAAGGACCGCCCACTCAATTAAAAATACTGCACGTGGTTACTAATAAGTAATATTTTTATAATAAATTGCATCTCAGTTCTCAGGTGCTTTTATAGGTAGTAACCTTGATTCAGTACACCACGACCACGTGGACGTCATAGTGTCAGCATCGCCACGTCTAGATGGATTCCTAGAAGTGTTTTTCTGAGTGGTGTAACGGCGGCCCCTTCGGTTCATATTACCATGAGTCGTATCGTTCATTGTAAATTCACGTCACAAAAATAATAACACAATTAAACATAAACACATAAACGGCAGCTCTACTTGTATACCTACATACTAACATTCAAACAATACGCAAATAGATAAACAAACAATACACTAACAAAAATACATTAACAAAAATACATTAAGTTTCAGACATTCGAAATTGACATTACTAATAGGTACATATTATTATAAACATTTTATTGACCAAGTTTAACTATTTAAGTATAAAATTATTCTATCTCATATTTAAAATGATTTTGTATTAATTTAATTTAACTTAAAAATTGTTGTTGCTGTGCCCTAACAGGGTCATGTTTGATACCTGCTAATGTTTGACCATCTTTGTAAACAACATGATTGCAAAATAAATGAATATGAATATGAACATAATGTACAGACGCCAGCAGGTCAACCTATCCAAAACTGTCAAATTTTCACAATTGAATATGAACCTTATCGATTGGAATTAAAGTTGAAATTCAATCAAAGAAATTTGACAGATTGTGGTAACTTGATGTGCTGGCCTCTGTACCTACATTAGATAATCGCCGGTCGCGTGGTCAAAGGACCGTTATTTTATTGCGTCATGCAAATAATGGTCCTTTCATCTTACAAAATTCACTGTGACTAAAGCACAGGTATACGACTTTTAATGGTTGAAATTGCAAATCACGTCTGAATGAGTATCTAGTGTTAATGTTAATATGTAATTTGAAAAAATATAGGTATTTTAAACTACAGCATTTCCTTATTAATTTGATATGTGAATATTTTAGATGTTGTTTTTATTATTATGGTGATATATTTATTTGTAAAGTTATGCATAACGGGACCAAAAAACTAAAATCACACAAAAACTATCTGGCGTAATTTTATGAAACCTTCACAGTTATAAAAAGGACTTATTTATTTATCTATCATAGTGTTTTTTTAAAGGGAAAGAAGAACATCTAGCTTTATTATTCGACTAAATATTGTTCGCGGATTAGCAGAGCTTTTCGCTGTTCGCTCAAGGTAAATTGTCGGCTATCGTCACCTTAACTCTTTCAAATACGAGGATAACGACATTGTTTCACAGTTTTATATTTTTCTACATCACCATCATCCGTGCCTTTTCGAGGGTTTCGGGGTTGGTTGGCTGATTATCAGTTTTTACACGAACACGACTGCCATCAGAGCTCCGAAACCCAATTTCTGGTCAATACCGATATACTGAGGATAGACTGGCTGTCAAGCTTTTAAGGCTTTTGACTACCATTAACGATTGTCATGGGTTTTGGTACTTTTGACAACCGGGATCGATGGCTTTACGTGATCACGGAGAGGTCACGATGTGAACGGTCCTGTCCACTGACCGAATAAGGCTAGTGCAGCTTAACCTGGCGGATGGGTTGATCAGCGTAGCTATTACTTAGCCACGAGCCCTTTAGTAGACTACACTAAACCAATCATGATGTCTTATAAATAAGTTGTCTTATTATAATTCAAATCAGCCTATCGCAGTCCACTGCTGGACATAGGCCTCTCCCAAATCGCGCCACAACACCCGGTTCTCCGCCTTCCGCATACAGTCTGAGCCAGCAGAGCTTGAGATCGTCGGTCCATCTGGCTGGGGGGCGTCCCAGGGGGGCGTTATTATAATTATTAGCCCTAAATTAATATTAGGTATTATCAGATATATTTTTTTGACGACGTCTATGGTCTAGTGGTTCGTGTGTCGGACTGTTGATCACGAGGTCGTGGCTTTCATCCCCACAGGACACAAATATTTATGTGATTAACATAGTGTTTGTGTTTTTCTGGATGTTTCTTATGTATTGTAAATAAGTATTTACAAAAAAAATGTATAAGTGTTATATATCCATTGTCTAGTACCCATAGTAGGTACAGAGGCCAGCAAATCAATCAAGCATAATCTGTCAAATTTCTATGATTAATACAAAACTTTAATAATACAAAACAGTACCTAAGGTTCATATTCAACTGGGAAAAATTGACAGTTTTGGATAGCTTGACCATCTGTACAAGTTCTGCTTAGTTTGGGACTAGATAGTGGTGTGTAAAAATGTCCCAAGTACCTATTATTTTTATTTATTTTATTGTTGTACATACCTACTAGGTATCCGATACGAAAAGGAAATTCCTGCATTAGGTTGGGAAAATAGTTCGTTAAAATATAGTACCTACCTAGTGTCTCTCATTAAGCCCAGTCACTTTCTTCATAAAAGGAAGGTGGCCAGGAAAACACACATTAAGTGTTGATCAGCTATTTAACTACAACTACAAACTTTATTTAGGAAAATAGGTAGGTATGTTATTACCGTAAAGCCGGGCTGTCCAAACTACATACCTTCGCGGGCTAATTAAATTTACTACAAAAGCTAGAGGGCAGGAGAAAACATTTTTTTCAGTTAGTTTTGTCAGTTTGGGGAAACAATCGCCAAGGATCTTAAAGAAATCCATTCCAGTTTCTGTTCTACCCTTGTAAAAGGGATCTGACTGTACGTCACACTATTTCACACTATTTATGGTCAAAACTATTTTTTGATTAAAACATGCGTCGCGGGCCGGATGAAAACAAGCCGTTGTTTGGACAGCCCTGCCGTAAAGTAAGGTCATCTGAAATTCGGTTTTGGAATGTGCTTCCCCGAATCGAACAACATAATTATTATGTGTAAGTACTACACATTTTACCTAACACGAACTCACCCTACATGAATATTGTGAGCAAGTAAAACATGGGCAAAAAACCCATATGACCATCTGGACTGGTCTGGTCATAACCTCGTCATAGATTGCAGTTCGCTTCGGCCGTAAACGGTAAGATGGCATCATCTGTTTGACAAACTACATGTCGTTTGTCTCGTAGTTATGGGTTCAAATTAAAATTGTGTTTTCCGTGAAAGTAATAAGATCAAAGTAGGTATCAATATTTTGTCACTTACGCAAAAAACATTATTTTACCACTCAACCTACATCGTCCTTCATTTAGTGCATCATTGAGATCGGCTGGCCTCATTCGATATCAATTTTATTATTATTTATCAATCTACTTATTCATAATTTATTTAGTAACAATATTTTTAATTAACAAAGGCCATGTGGTTCTTTCCTGATCAGCCTATGAATGTAGTTTTTTCTGGCAGTCAAGCTTCCAACAATTAAGGACCGTAGGCGACTTGGCTAGGATTTGATTTCTAGGGATTAAAAAAAAAAACAAAGATATAGTTTCGTCAGCAGCTAGCAGGCAGAGGCACTACGACACACACGTAATACCTACCTAGCCTTTGAACCCCCAATACTCTGTCCTAGCTACATCCATGGGGACCGGTAGATTATGTACAGGCATGACGAATCTGTTCACATATTTCTGTTCTATCTTGCACAACCACAGATTATCGTTATGCGGTTACAAATATCACCCCATCTCAAAATGTATTCAACAACTAACCCCAATATTATTAGAACTACCTACATGAAAATGCTACTTATATACCTAGTAGAAATGTTAGAAATCCTAACGGATGGGAAAGTCAGAGAGCTATCCAGCTTTCTCTGACTGAAATCCTGGTCATGATATATGTCAATAGGATCTGCCAGGGCCTGTAAAACCATTATTAGATTCTAAGATACATTTTCTGCAATTGTTTTCTCATTTCTGAAAGCCTATCAAGGAGGTACTCATGATTCATTATAAAAGTTATATAAGGATTTAGTTCACAGAATTTCGCGTAGCTTGTGTACAATCAATATGAGGGTATCTGTAATTGCGTTGCTATCTTCGTCCTATGGCGGCCAATGTTGTTATCTTATCGTGTTTATCACTAGATTTTAGGTGTCTCTCGGCCTTAACTAAGTATAAGAGCTATTTTTACGATTATCGTTCGATATAAGAACATTAGAATATGCGCTTGTTGTATTGTTTTAAAAGAGTGACGCGATAACGTTAGCGTCTTATTTATTTATGTATACTTTTATGTACACCACAAAATTAATTTGATACAGAGCATTTTTTATTTGAATACTTAATATAATAAATAATTATTCATTTGTTTCCTGTCTGTCTGTTTGTTTATCTCACTTAGATACCTAAAATTTTTTTTTAAAGTCCTACGTTCTGTATTGATCTGAGTAATTCTTCAATGGCCATTGAAATAGACCCCGGAAAAAGACATACCTACTTAAAAATTTAATCAGACATTTTTACCTCAAACGGTATTATTATTTATATTATGATGCGGTGTTAGACGTAAACGTTAGGGTATCCGTGTGAAAACGAAATCTCTTGTTTGACGTACCTTTGGGATATAAAGGGATTTCCGTGATTAAGATATAGTACATAGCTTTCCATTGCCGAACACTGATTGACTCGAAAATCTACCAATTGATGTCAATCAATTGATAGATTTTAGAGGGGCGTTGTGAGCATCAACGGGGTTAGTGGGGG
The DNA here is from genome assembly GCA_964056405.1 of Acronicta alni. Lineage (NCBI taxonomy): Eukaryota > Metazoa > Arthropoda > Insecta > Lepidoptera > Noctuidae > Acronicta > Acronicta alni. The sequence goes on along the minus strand of OZ043926.1, from coordinate 15,096,970 downwards.
TTTCTTTAGGAGGGGTGTTGATGCTCACAACGCCCCTCCTAAAGAAAACGTATCAACGTACTTATGTATGTATTGTCATATGACTTTTATTGTTGCGCATACCAAATATACAATAGATCGTAAAAAGTTTTATTATAACGCAATAGAAAATTCATAGTGAGTGACTTTTATAAAACATTGTTAGAAAAATGTTAGTGTTAGTAGGTAGTAGCTTACATTTGTGCAACTATTGGTTATAAAGTGCACATTATGACCTGGAAAGTACTTCGCTGATTGCAAATGAAACAATTTCTGTTTCATTTGCAATAATGCCTCATCATGTTTTTTTTCTTCTAAAAAGGTTAGTAAAAAGTTCTGAAATGAAAAATGAACTGCATGATGATTGTCTATTTGACACTGAAACTTCCCTATTTTATGCATGCTGAAGTAACGTTTTTACTAAGTAGGTAGCTACTTAAAAGTAATTATGAAATTATTTTCTTATTTATTCTTTCTAGTTTCCTCTAGGTAGGTATTTAATGTGTGGTATTACAACAATCGTCCTAGTTTTCCATAAAAAAATGTGGGTAGATTTTATAACATACTACCATTCTAACTTTAATTTGATTCGAAGTAGGCTAGTATTTGAGCCAAGTCTACTACCTAGCTCGTACCTGGCCTCGAACACTCCCAAGAGCAATGGTCAAAATTTAATTTGTATTTACAAATAAGTAGGTACTCCGTACTGGTCGTAGAGTACCTACTAATCAGTTTTGTACTGATTAGTAGGAATAAGAATAAGTCATGTAGTATTTTGTTTGTTTAAGACAATACTATTACAACGATTTCTCCTCAAATATTCCTACTACAGGTGTTCAATACCACAGGTGGTATATCATTAACAAGTTTCTGAAACTCATTCAAATAATTCATGTTAAGTAATTAAATTTATTAGTTTACAAAGGGGGTAGCGAATGTGGGACTCGTCCAGTGCTGACTAAAGACCGCACTTGCCATCCTTTGCCCTATGGTCGCTGCCTTGAGACTCCACCACGACCATGATAACTACATGTTTGCAATTTAAAAAGATACCCACTCGAGAAATACCTAATCTATATAATTGAGGAAGATATGATACTGCCATTATAACTTAACAAATACCCCACTCAAATTAGCAGTGATTACCGTCGAATGTAGGTAGGTGTACTACCTATGTGTCTAGCAGGCGATAATAGGTACACTTTTATCTATGTAACACGAAATAGGTGTTTAATCTCGCTATATTCAAATCAAGCACTATAGACAAACAGACGATACACATTATCTTAAAGAACAATCAGTCCCTACCTGCATTACATAAAAAGTGCCGGCTAGTCCTTAGGAAATACAGAAGTAACAATAAAAATTGAATTTCTTACCGCAAACACCAAGTTTGAGAAGAACAGAATATATTTGACCAGAAACTCGCCGCACCCCATCTTGATTGCTTTTTTATTATACAATAAAAATTAAAACTAGTAATTTCTCTAAACCTACGTTCGTTCAGTAACGTGCCCGTACAAAGACTGCTCGAGTACGGAACGCGGGTGACAGAAAACTTATCGACTCAGATAACGAATGTGTAGAACAAATTAAATTTCCGTAATCGCTGCACTAATGCGAATTTTATTTCGGGATACTGATGTAAATCTTAGTTGTAAACATGACATAATGTTAAAAAAATGTCCTACTCCTGGGTCCATAATATACCTTAGTACCTCAGTAATTTCGTATTTATATGTATAAATATAAATTATAATAAAGATATAATACACCAATCTACGATCTTGATAGTCGAGATACATAATCTATTATTTTTGGAGAATAGTGTTTAGTAAATCAAGACTAATAATATAAACATAGATATCAAAAACCATCTAATTAGTCAATAGCGTAGTGGTCGTAAACACGACTGCTATGCTAGGGGTTGGTTTGGTTTGGTAGGGTTGGTTTCTTCTGGGAATACAGGCGTAAAGTCAATATATGCATACCGTCACGCCTGTATTCTCAGAAGGGTAAGGGCAGGTTAAGGGAGGGAAAGAATTGGAACAATAAAATAGCCCAAACAACACTAAGCTTTCCTTTTTTTCTTTGGTTATACGTCAACAAACCAGTTTGTATAATACATTTCATTTTGGAATGTCCACTTGCTCATTTTAGAGGTACCCGATTTACGAGTTCCGATTATATCAATTAGGCTCACTCCCTATTTATATTAGGTAAGTACCAAAACACATTCATCCCTAGCGAACTGTGGGTATACAACGGTACCTACACCTCTGTCGGATCGTAGAATGCACACTTGATCATTGTGAGTACACATTTCTTCACGAAATTGATGTTTAAATAGTGGTTCCGGTTTTCCCAACTATATGGGTCGTCTTCCTGCCTAACTTATCGCGGGAAAAAAAGGAATACAATGTCAACAACAACAAGTAAACTCCTTTTAAAAATATATACGACTTTTTCTTGTATACTACGTTGTCCGGACTTCCTCTACATGACGTCACCGCTGGTCTGGTTCATCACATATAACAAATGAATGTGCCGGAATTGATTCATAAACATAATATGAAAGTGAGTGAGTAATATTGCCAACACTCCCCGTATCTTATCTCATGTGATTGTGTGGTATGTTCGCGGTATATTGTTCGCTAATGTGTAGATTGTTGGATGCGATGCTAAATATACACATTATATCGGAGTAAACGGAAGAGAAAGACCAATCATCCAATGGTTGGAGAATAGCTATCGCATCGGTAACTTCTACCAACTACCGGATCGTTTGTCGTATTACAACTGAAAAAGCAATGAAGCAGCAGCTTAGTATATGCCCATTGGACTCAAAGATTTCGAGTCCGAATCAAGGCTTGCACCTCTGACTTTTCGAAATCATTTCATCACCAATCCGTAATCGTCCCACTGCTGAGCACGGGTCTCCTCCCAGAATGAGAGGGATTAGGCTACAATCCATCACGCTGGCCTAATGCAGTTTGGCCGACTTCACACTCTGTAACAAAATGTCTCAGGCCTGCAGGTTTCCTCACGGTGCTTTCCTTCAACGTTCAAACCAGTGATAAGTACCTATATTATTTTGAAAAGTCAGAGATGCGTGCCTTGGATTCGAACTCGAGACCTTTAACTTGGCAGTCCAATAGTCATATCACAGCTTCAAAATCAGTTGCGTATTTGAAATCATTTGCGTAATAATAATTAATTACTAACACTTTCTTAAACGGTGAAGGAAACCATAGTGAGCCAACCTGCATACTTTCTGACGGTTTGTGAACTCTGCCAACACGTAATACAATATACAACGGCATACAACGTGATCTATAGCTTAATTATCTATCTATCCGAAGGGTTATGCATAAGTGTATTCATGAACACCCACAGTTCGCCAGTATGATTAGGTCCCATCATCCCATGTAATATGGAGCGAGCCTATCTATAGTCATTAACCTCACACAAATCCAAACTTATTTTTTTTATTTTATTTATAAAGGCTCACCAACAACTACTTATACTATTCTATTAATATAGTGCATGAACATACATATAAGTCAAGTATAGCAGCCTCTTACAGGCGAGCACAACATGCGCTTAAAATAGTCGACAATTATCGAGTTGAAATTTTAACAAATAAAGTTTATCAAAAGTATCCTATACATGTGATTAATTAAAACAATGATTGTTAACAGGTTTAACCAAAATCAAAAATGCCATTTGTGGGAGAAAATTACAGAGAACAGTTGTTAATTAAAATTAAAAAGTTATAGCAGATTATAAATATTTCTGCGGAACGTAGCAACAAATGCACCTACTCAATCAAAAACAATAAAATAATTATATGTACTTTAATCTATAATTGGGAATCGTAATCTACTTTAATGTATGTAATCTGAGAATCTCATGACAGGCTAAAGAACTTTTTTATGACTTACATAGTAGGTATACTCTTTAAAAAAAGTATAATATCGCACTTTAGAATGTAGTAAAACATTTAAAAATAACAAACAACCAGTAATCAAATAAAGCTACCTACCCGACTGAAAAATATATAATACAGTTAGCAATGCTTGTTTAGGAACGACGTTGCTATTATTGAACGGTCAGGTGCCCGTCAAACGGACGAAGTAACAACCTATAATGACCAAGCTATTTAATGTTTTTTTAATTATAATAACGTAATTCTAACAACTTCCTTGTACCGACTTATTAATTGCACGCAGGCATTCTAAGTCACTGTAATGACCTAGTTCACTACTGCCCTGATTTTAATAAGTGAAGAGGTAATTAGGGTATAGTAATCTGGTGCGAAACAAGCTACTATAGTCTTGTTGTTTACCAACTCAACAAATATAAACTAAATAAATATTAAATATATATATAATTCAATATTTTTTAATTGTTGACGTATGTGTCTGGCGCTCGTCTTGCCCGAACTATGGAAAGCACAACAGGTTAAGTGGAATACGCAATGCGTGTTACCAAATGCTACTTCGTGTCAACATTTGTAAGGCGTTTTGCTAAAGAAGCTTATGGGTAGATAAATACTTCTATGATAAAACGCACACCATGTTCAGGCAAAGAACGCACTCCCTGCATTCTGTTGGCCCAGTAACTGGTTTCCGAAAACCTTGTTTGAGCAATAACAATATCTGATAGGTGACATTGTTGTAAAGAATAAATCAAATCGTGTATACTTATGCAATGTGTATAAAATGTATGTATCAATTTTATTTATATTATATTATTTAAGTATGTTTTATACAAGCACTTGTATAAAACCTTTTTATATTCTCCAAAACATGTACTAAAGTGAGAACATTATTATCCACAAATACAATGGTGGATGCAAATTTTATGATGACTACGTCTCTATACTCAATTGAATATGACTACAGCCTGTCATGGTCATAGCGAATTTCACGGACCATGGGCATGACTATAAGACAAGTGAAGGCAAGTGTAGTTTTTAGTCGGTAGGTACGAGTCCGACATATCCTGCCACCTCCCCAGGTGGCGGATGATTAGGGTTGCCAACCGTACTATATTAAAATTATATAGTAGGTACCTATTGTACTGTATTTCGAGTCTGCGTACTGTTGAAGAATTACATAGTACGTAAAAATACTATGTTTTCAACACCAAAATCTAACAAACAAATCTTTTAAAATATTGTTAAAAAATGCAAGAAGTGCAAATAAATATAGTTTTTATAAAAATAAATAATTCATAAATATATCTTCATCTACTTTTTGCGTTTTTCATAAAATATTATTTTATTTTGAAGTGTACAACATTTTTTTATAGCTTCGTCTGAAAAATAGTATTCTTCTAAACTTCGTCTAAAAAAATGGTAACGCAATTGTTGCGCAACTTTAATAATAGGAACCAGTAATGAGTGTGCAGACGTTAAATTTGGAAATGTATCTTTAATAACATGTCGAAATTTGTTAGAAGACGTACTAAGATAAGTATGTATAATTATTTGTACCTAACTACTTAGATTTCCATATTTAATCTGTAATCTTATTTAGTTGCTACTGCAATTTTATAAAATGACGCAACTAATGAAATTATAACAAATAAATTAGGAGATAGTGAAGTTTCGTTGCAACATTACCTCATGAAGTTTCAGATAAATTTCGTCATCAATTTATTATAACACTTTTTACAGGAACTTATTTATCCATGGTCTCCATGGAACTATAAATAGAATGAACTATGAAAATCAGTTTTTAAAAATGTACCACATTAGCACATTTTGACACTGTGACTGGTACCACTCAGTGGGTAAACTGTCTATACAATCATGTTAATTTAATATGATTTACTATTAATATACCAGATAATTATAATTTTACTCTGTAGCTTTTTTTAATAATTCTACAATTGATTGCATGGAAAGACAATATACCTTATATACAAAAATAAACTTAATTTAAAAAATACTACGGAGTAAACTAAAACTTGACTAAAAAGTCATCAATCATCGCCATCGTCTGGTAGGGCACCCAAGAGGCTGGTTGCATTACCACGTTGAATGGCAATACTTAGTCTCTGGCCGAAGTAGAGGCTAGCGTTATACCAGATTGTTAATAATAGTGACATCTTTTGTGACATGCATTTAGAGCATCAATACCATAGAATACTATGACGCCTAGCGGAGATCAATACCACATAGTAATACTGTCAATACCAGAGACGTATGACACTACGTCAATACAGTCAACATTAAGTATCAAAAACAAGTCAATAATATTCAATGTTTAAAGTAAAATAATGTTAATAATACTGAACGTATTATTTTCTGAGAAATAATACTGAACGTATTATTAACGCACTCATAAAGGTAGTCATTACAGAAAGGAAGCTTTTTCAACTAATTAGAAATTAAAATAAACAACACGATGTTGTCGCTTATTGTATGCCTACTATAAAATTACGAGTAGGTATCTCTAATATTTCGATTTCGTTTATATATTAACTAGTGATATTGATTATAAATAATTGATTAATCGATTATCAACATCACTATCACAGCATTGAGATGACAGGAAGCAAAGGTAAATAAATCTTTAGCTTCATTCATTCATTATTATTGATTATTTGAGTGAAATATGTATACCTTTGAGATAATTAAGATAATTTTACCTGTTTTGATCCATTATCAATAATCGATTAATCGATTATCAACATCACTAGTATTAACAAAGGATTTTAAAGTTATTTAGAATTTTAGGATTTTTATTAAGGATTTTGTAGGTAGGTGCTTAATTTTTTTCTGACATTTCTCACACCGAGTCGAGTTGTACCTATCATAGTGTGTTTGAAAATCTATATGTATACCTGAATTAGCTAGTTATTTCAAACCATACCATACTTTCATCAACCATATTTTCATCAAGATAATTTATATAGCTAATTAAGTAATATAAAGAACTACTCTTAATTGTGCCTCTGTATTATTGTTCCATTCTTGACAGAAAAGACTCAAATAATTAGCAAGCTGAAGCCACTACTTCTGATGTCGGTCGGTTCTCCGAAAGACAACCTCCGTTAGATCTAACGAGTTCTTGAATGGAGACAAGACCGTGTCTACACAAGTGAAATGTGATGCCCGGCAGTGACGCCATGTGGAAGGTAGCTGGCAGCGACTGAATGGAGGAGCTGAAGATGGTTCTGTGGTGTTCATTGGAAGACAGCCTACCTACGTCCAGCAGTGAACGAATACGTACTGATGTTGAAAAAATAACGAGGTAAGTGATCTGTATTTTTTATAGTATCCTGAGAGATGAATTCGGGGAATGGTAAGACAAAACGTTGTCACTGACATCCCACTTGTTAAGTAATATGTTTTACATGAAACTTACTATACTTTAAAACAACTTTAAATAGTTACTACCTTATATGAGCCACCCATTAGCTATTATAGCAATAATTTTTATTGCCTCATTGATCCAGTGCTTGCAAGCGCGACTGTTGAATGTAAGGATCCCGGTTCGATTCCCCCACGTCGAGCGAAGCGTCTTCGGCTTTTTCTATTTTAAATTATCAGTAATGTCTCGGAGTTCTGACATGTGCTCGACTCGCCCCCTAGTACATGGGACCTAAAATATAACGAACTGTGGGTGTACATTTAGTTCTCCTCTGCCTAAGCCTTCGGGGAATACAGGCGTAATGGTTATATGTTACACAGCACGTTCTAGTCCAAAACTAAGCAGAGCTTAGAGGTACTAGACAATGGATATAATACTTAACAAACACAAACACCTAAGCTCATCACATAAATATAAAAAAAAAACTATATGTAATAGCTACATTCAATGTGCTAGGTTACTAAACGCAAAGCAGTAAGGCAGAATGTAACTTACTCTACAATGCAACTTTGGCAATATAAAAAACTTGTAACGTCATAATTAAGTATGTACACAGAAGTCTAACTGGTTGGGTTTTTCTTGCAAATTTCCAATGAAAAGTCAAATGGTAAGTTGAGTGAGTATATCTAACTGGTTTAGGAAGACAATTCAAATCAGCCGTGTAGTCATAAATTTTTATTTTTAGAGTTCAATTTATTGTCATAGTCTGACAAGTTACCAGTGTTTGCCTGACCGCGGCGAGGAGTGGCCGCACACTCGCGCGAATTTAAATAAACTAAGTTTACCAACCGATATTATCAAAGAAAAGTTTGCATCTCCATTTTGTTGACTTAATTTATTGTGAATAATGGCAAGGGATCACGTGAAACTGGATATTGTGAATGAAAATCACAAGGATTTTAACAAACATTACGATGATGAAATCGAGATGATTTTCGGCAGACCTGCGCCGGCGCCGGCTAGAAATCACGTCACGCATATCGTAAGTTTTTTGACTCCATGTATTGAAGAATGAAAGAATAAATTTTTAGTTTATTTTCGTGGCATATACGGTGCCTGTTACTATTTATTGATTAACAACACGTTTCGTAGAGCTATTTATTTTATTATTCACTGTCGTAGCTGATATTAGCAGCTTTTATAAATGGTTCGATGATTCCGGCAAATTCAAAAGCCTGTATTGCAATCCTATGAAATATTGTAGATAACAAGGCTGTCAGTAGATATCAGACACGTTTGGTTCACTTAATTGCCATTTTAACATTATTAAGTGTAGCGAATTATTTCACAGGCACAAAAAATACACTCATAATCATAATGGAGCAAGATTAAACGAGAGAAGTACATTAAAATTCGCAAAGTCAAAGTCAAGAACTCGCGATTAGTAATTCTTCCTTCGTTGATTCGTTTTTGGTAGTTTAGCGTCTAGACATAAACAAGTGGTCGTTAACCCTGAATTCATCATGTGCTAGTGAATATTATCGGCGTGTCTAATGAGCTTGTGCGGTACGACAATGTGAGACATCAGCCATATAGACACCATGCAAATCCGGTGTCCAGAAATGCGTTTAACTTGGTGTCTACATTTTTGGAAGGTAACTGGAATAACTGGACGTGAAGACTTGTAAATTTTACCTGAAATATAAATCTGTTTGGATTCTTCCCACGACGTAGACCATGAGGTCTAAAGAGAACTATATAATTTATATTCTTAAACAAAAAAAAAAAGAGATTTTTAGCATATTTCGCTAATTGGGTTATAGACTAGCGTTAGCGTTATTTAAGAAACGTAACATTTTTAACCCGAAACCTGATTTGGAAACGGGAATCTGTAGGTACTGCAAACAAACATAATAAGGTAAAATCAAGTAACGATAGTAATGTTTGTACAGATAATAAAATATAACAACCATCCAACCTACCATGTGCTGCCGAATTCCTTTCCGTTAAACAAAATATAAGTAGTAGGTTACGTGCTGTTTTCCAATTATGGTTGTTAAAGTAATACGAGTAATGTGCACGATTCTTTAAGGCTTTACGGCCAGTTCCACTTAAAATAATTTTGAATGGACTCTGCAAACAGTTAAATGCAATGACACCAATACGAATTGGGTTATTTTCTTCATTACTTAATGAGGATTAAAATCAAATACTTCTTAGTTACTTAAGTTGATATTTTTATTATTCCCGTTTGCAAAATTCTCTCAAAGCACAAATGCTCATTCTCCATTCAGAACTTATGCGCACTTGTCAATTTCAACATTTATTCCTGTTTCTAAAATGTCTTCATAATGATACTCTTTTGTCGTTTCTGCACCTGTTATGTACATATGTTGACCTGAATTCTTGTCATTCACATTTGTTGTCATGATTGTGCATACAATTTTCCTTTTGGCATCGTGGTCACCCATTCATAAAGGTTTTATAAGGTCTGTGGCAACGAAACGAAAGGCTTGTACTCTTCTTGTCTCATTTATTCCAAAGTAAACTGAGAGTGACAGTATGAATACCATGTTCATTTGTAAAAAAAAAAACTCTCTATGTATCTTATTATACAATTAACTTCATAATTACATAGATGTTAGATGGGACTTATAGATTAAGTTTTAAGAAAACATGCCAAACCGGTGTACCTACCTATTATTTGGTTATAAGTAGGAGCAGATATTCCAAACACTAATTATAATATTTAGCAGAAGTTTACCTACATTAGTTGGTATTTAAAACAATTTATATTTAACATTTGTTTTAAAATACCGCGTTTGTTTAGATTACAAATAAATTACACATTATTTTAAATATTGATAACACAATTTCCTACATAATTACATAATGTAAATACATGTTTTTAACTATGCATTAACGTAGGTAATGATAAGAGCTTATTCATATTTAAATATATTGGACTATAACTTATAAAAGCGAAATACCTCCCGTACCTCATTATCACCGGATCTCGGGTATCAGTCTTTAGAGATAGATAGATTCATGAAATTTTACAGGAACAGTACATCTGTTGAAGATGAATTATTTCATAATTACATAAATGTCAGACGAAGCTTTATAGATGCGGACGAAGTCAATTTCTAAGAACTATTAATAAAGGTTATTTTCTAATGGTGCATCCACACTGCAGTTACTTTTTGTGGAGCAGTTTCCAAGTGTTAGTTGGCACCATTCGATAACAAAATGCTATTTGTTGTTAGGATATGTGGCCGTGTTAGGTAAAGTTGCATCAACATGTGGTATAATAAATATCGATAAAAATGTATAGTTCGTGAACATTAAAGAAACATTTAAGAGAATGGATAGGTATATGTATAACTAACATGTTAAACCGGTGTAAGCAAAAACCAGAAATTTGGAACATTTATAAAATAATCTAGATTCCACACGATTTTTAAAATGTCATGTTACATTAGAACCAGAAACTCCGTGTAGCAGGAATGTAATTAACACTAAATGGTTTCTATTGATACACAAGGTTCATTAAAGAGTTGATACCACGGTAATCATAGTACCTATCGCAAATTGATAACAACCGCCAAAGAATTGTACTACGACCACAGAATAACTAATAAGTACTAGGTACCTACTCTACGACTGATGACAGTCTGGAAATGAAAAGCGTTTTGTTATTTTCAAAAATGTGAATTGGATTCATGATTATTTAGTCATTTTCTGTTAAAGAAACGTTTAGAAGTTTTTTTACTCTCTGTGTAGCTACTTGAGTTTCGTCTTCGTAACCGTGTAGGTTTAGTCGGTAGGAGTATGTACAGATGCCAGCTGGTCAAGCTATCCAAAATTGTCTAACTTTCCCAGTCGAATATGAACCTTATTGTTTTGTATTAAAGTTGAAAATCTATCAAAGAAATTTGACAGAATGGGGTAGCTTGATGTGCTGGCCTCTGTACCTACCTAATAACTTAGTACAATGCTCTTGTTCATTAAAACACAACAAAAATGTCGATAGAAGATGTTCATTTTCTCCCATATTTTTGGTTCTGCATTTTATTGATAGGTATTTTCTTTGGATTCACATTTTATATTGAAAAAAATACCGTTAAGTATAATCACTTACTATTGCAAACCGGTCTGTATGTTGCGACGCATAAGCCCCAGTTTTTGTGCTTCGGTTAAATAATTATACTGTCCAAAGAGAACAGACAAAAAACAAACTCCATGTCAATGTTGTTGTGTCGAGCGGTTGTGACTCAGCGAAGGTTCAATGAATATTTAGACTATTAACTGAACATGTTTATTAAAATATCCCCAACTAAAATCATCTATTCATCACCAGTTATTACAAAATTTTTGATCCACAAAGCGAACACGTTTTAAAGACAGGTCCGACGGGTTTTTGCCCGCTACATACTTTACTGGACTTCACCGGACCTCAACTGACGTCTCGCCTACTGGCCTTGTTTCCCCAGAGGATACCCGCCGCTATGGAAGATATGGTTACTTTGGTCTCTTGTAAAAAACCACATGATCCTTCCTACACTTACGTTCGTTTCTCTGCGATCTGTCAATGACGACTGCTAGGCCCCGTTTGTCGACGAGTCGGGGTTATGGTTTTTGCAAAAACACCATCACGTAGGTACATACACTAAGAACGAAGGCAAATACCAATGCACACTGCGAGTGTTTTCCTGGATCAATGTCTGATCAGAAAATACTTCAATAAGTACATTGTATTTTATCCACGTGACAATCTGTGATCCTCAGTATCTGGACAAACTGTTTAGTTGGCTTCTATAAATTTTACGTGGGAATCAATATAAAAACAATAATTTGCTAACGTTGATAAAAACTCCATTGGATTATGTCATTAACAGGTATAGTAATAAGGTGTACATACAAGTATTTATAGAGCTCGACTGACACGTAATAGCTCGGATATTTCCGCATCCGCGGGTTATTGAGACAATAGTAATCAGTGAACGCTTTGAATAAATCATTAGTTGCAATAATAAGGACATAATAAATACTTAATTATTAAATGTGTAGACACTTAATTACCTACTGTTTTTTCTTTATCACTTTTACAAGAGAAAAAAATAATACCTATATTCCGAGATCATAGTCTTAAGTTCAGACATTATAAATTATGTGTCTGTAAAAATGTGGAGCAAGTAAATACCGTATAATTAATTTGAAAAAATATGTTATCACAAACTGTAACGTTCATGATCTTATTCGATCCGCGTTCTTGAGAATTGGCTCAGGCTGCATGGAAAATCCCATTTGTAAGAAGAGAAAGTTCATAACCTACTCTGTGCCTCAGTTCTAAGGTAATCTGGGAAATGACGGTATACCATCAAGCTAAAATTATATGTTTCTTTTATTGAATCGTTCGCGAATTTTAGGTTTATGTCATAACAATAAGAAATTCGCCCTATTATTAAAATGTACAATGTTGTGCTACCTTCTTTACATAGAGAATTACGTCGCATTTATAACTTATGTACCTAATATGTCATGGTGCTGATAACATCACGATATTTTCCATACTTATATGTACCAAATATAAAATAACATTTTACCATTACTTAATACGAAAAAACGACGATAACATTGCGCATCGTCTTCTTCTTAAGAGCGTAGGTACGGTCGAAAAAAGAGTTAGATATGTATACAGACAGCTTATTAAACATCGTGTTTTTTTAAAGATTGTGTAATTATGTATCACGCAATATGTGTCAAAACGCAGGTATTGTAAGCTGCTACACATCAAACCCTTTGACGGGTAATTATTTAAATCACAATCTGTGTAAAGATGCAGATTTCATTCGCCACCTGTATACCAAACACTTTTGTTGACTGTACCTGTTACATAGGCATAGCAGTACACCTTTGCCTAACCCTTCGGGGAATGCAGGCGTGATGTTAAGTTTACATTTACGATATTATCCTTTACCATTGGAGCAGCGAACTCGGCGCGTTGCAACCACAGTTTGATTTAAATACAGGACAACCAATCTCTTCTCCCGATATCGGTATTGCCCAGAAATGGGATCCGGAGGTCTGATAGCAGTCGCTTGGTGTAAATTAATTACCTAATACTGACGTTCAGCTGCACCTGGATAGACTGGTAGCCGACCCTAATGTAGTTGGGAAAAGGTTCGGAGGAAAAAGACAGGGTATTAAGATTGTAGGTAGGTGCTGTAATTACTAAAGTAGGTACTAGCACAGGCTTTTCAATTCCCGTCAGAGTTGTCGTGAATGTGTTGCGGTCTCGAGTGTTCATGGTACCTAGTGAGAGTCGCTACGTGTAGAATATTCCCCACCTTCTCTGGCATGGACGACCCATAAGGAAAATCAGCACTGGAAAAAGGCTTTACAATCTGTTTATTTTCCTCAACAACCTACTTACGTAATATATTAAATAAAAATTACCAGGATTCATAATGAATACTTACATGCTTACAAGCACAATTTCCTTATTTTTGTTTGATTGTTTAATGCATTGTACTCTACTATAATACATTAGTGCACATACCATGACGTCATACGAGAGCCGTACCTACTTATAGTTCTTCGGCCGACACTCATTTAATAATTAAGTAAGTATTAAAACTTTTGTGTACGTACAGAGGCCAGCACATCAAGCTACCACAATCTGTCAAATTTCTTTGATTGATTTTCAACTTTAATACAAAACGATAAGGTTCATATTCAATTGGATAAATTTGACAGTTTTGGATAGCTTGACCTGCTGGCGTCTGTACATAAATATTAATAATTCATAAAACATGCTCGCCATTCTATTTTTAGTTTCAGTTTCATTTATTTTTGTGTTTTTTTATGGACTTCACTATTGCTGGCGGCACATACCTACCTAATATCTTTCAAATATGATCTTTTCATATATGTATATGTTGTGTTATGTAAATAATTAATTAATGTTAATTATCACTCGCTTAAACGGTGAAGGAAAACATCGTGAGGAAACCTGCATGCCTTAGAGATTTTTCTCGACGGTTTGTGAAGTCTGCCAACCCGCACTAGGCTAGCGTGGTGGACTATAGCCTAATCCCTCTCAATATGAGAGGAGACCCGTGCCCAGCAGTGGGACAATATATGGGTTGATGATGATGATGATGTAAATAATATAATTATCTTTCAACTCAAGTTCATTTATCTCATTCCTACTCTAAAAAGTTCAATTAGTACCTAAGTAGTAGTACTTTACGGAAATAAAAACGATTAACCAGAAAAAAGGGTAATACGATCTTGTTAAATATAAACATTGAGATGAACTTTTTAATGTAAAATATATTTTTCGTTATGAACCAATCGTGATAAAAAAACATATTTTCCCCTAAATATTGTTATTGTAATAAGATATGAATGATGATGTAAGTAATTAATTCAATCAATATTTTTTTTTATCGAATGTAAATAAATTTTATTAATCAAATGTTTAATGTACCTATGTGACACATATGACCTGCATTGACTGCATTAGGCTTTAGGCTTAGATTTAGACTTGCTGTGTGTCTATAAGTGAAATACTTGTGTATTTTCATAATGTACAACATATTGTAAAATTTTGCGATATAATTGTAAATTGTGCAATATCTCTTACTTACTTAGCTACTGGGCAATTTATGCAAAAATGCGCTTTAAACTATAGAAACGCTCACAGGTTTTAGTATATTTTTATGTAATTTTCTTATTTTTATATTATTATAAGCTTATTTTTAAGCATACACCTAAAATAAGTTCATATTACTATTGATCATATGATTTGGTTAGTTCAGAACGAATTGCGGAATTTGAGTGACGCCTATACCCGGCGAAGGGATCAAGCGGGCTGCGAATAATACCGACCAACCGATAATACATGTACTTGTATGACAACCGGAACCATGCTCCCAAAATACTGAATTTCTCTCTAAATTTGCGCTTGACGAGCTGTGACAATGAATCACACCTCGTAAAGCTCAATTAACCTCGGAAATCAACTGATCTGCTTTTAAGAGTTCAATATAAGAGCCACCATTTCACTAACCTTCATTTTCTTTTGTGATGTAAGTAATCATGGGAAAAAACTATATTCGTCCGTCACTTGATGACGTCTATAATCTCACTATTTGCGTATGACGAGGCATGACGTCACTAAGGCACTCAATCTTGAATATCTACTTAATTAATATTTTACTCTGTTTACGTAGACACAGGTTTTCCGAGGTTTGATGTGCATGTAAACCGGTTAAGTAGGTATTCACTACAAGTTTCCCTCAATGACCTTCTACGCAACAGCTAGATTTTAATTTATGAATGAATAATGTTAGAAAACGAATAAATTTTGTTTTAATGAAATTAATTATATTTTCACAATAGACAGATTTAAAACTTTAAAATAATATTTTTCTAATTCCATAATGCTTGCTTTATGTTTTAAGCTGTCTCTGAACAGCCAGTCTAAATATGATACGTTAGCAAACAAAATGTGAACTTTAGGAATTAGGTAGGTACTTAACCCTTTTTTAATGTGATGCACTCTACGCATGTTACGTTGAAATATCTCCTTTAACATTTATTTGTGGTCGCCATTATCCGAACAGTCATATTAGCAAGACATTGAACTACTTAATAATGTGCGTAACTCCACAGTAATATCATAATTTATTGTAAATACTTTACTTGAAACAGAAAACCACAGCAGTAATTAAATTGCGTGCAATGACTAGCCGTATTTCTAAGTATTGAACTGCCCTCAGTACAGAGGTCTACATTATTGTAGGTATTAGGTAATATTTGTTTGGAATATCCCAATATTTCACGTTTAATCATCAATATTCAAGGTCGAATTATGATACACGCATATCTGTTGATCCTGTCTAACGTCAGGTGTATTTAATATTCTCGTATTCTTTATTTACTTACTTTTAAATATCATTAAAAAAATATGAAAACATAAAATATAAAAATAATTGTCAGTCCACCGGCATCGGGACTAGGGTCCAAGCTACCAGCTAAGACTCCAAAGAGAAGAATCTCCTCATAATGAGTGCCGAGCGAGTACCGCTTTCTGTACCTATCCCTTAATCCAGCCGTCTAAAGAGAGCCTCTACAGATGTCGATCGAAGCTCTTTACCCTATTAAACCATTGGATGTAATAACTATGGGCACCATAACTTCCGAATCCACATCCTACATCGACAACCTCACTTATAAATTTTTTTTTTAACAACAACATCAATAACATGTCAGACAAAATTTTATGGTATATTATCAATGGGCAGGCCACTTACAAATGTCAAATAGCCGAGAGGACTTTGATGCATGCGATATTCTATGACTACACCCTGACTTGGCCAAAATAAACCATGCAAACACATTCATGATACACTTTGTCTATTCTTTTATTGTTCAGGGCACCTCGTATGTGGAATATACTTCCGGATAGGGTAGTAAAGACTATTCGGTAGTATATTCCACATAGGACTCTAGCTAGCTATAATTTAAAAAAAAAATGTACCTAATGAACATTACTTGACTGCTTGTACTTGTTGTATTGTATATTTATTATAATAACTGCATATTTTTATGATAATTAATATTTTTTAAATTTTCTCTTGAACTTTTGACGGAATGTAAAATTGAACACAATTTATTGCTCAACTTTTTAAAAACGTTGATATTTCGAATCGTACCCTTACAGGATTTTTATGACTGTCTGAAAAGATCGACACTTCGTCGCGTGCTATTCTAATAGCGATTGATTCACAGCATTATAATAAATCTGTAGGTACCTACAGTTTACACATAACATAGAGAAGAGTTCATTACCCTTGCCCACGCGTGTTGACTCATTACATTAACACAAGTAACGTTTATGAAGCAGCCTTCAAACACACAAAAAATATAGTTGTTCGAATTGATCAGTCAATATGAGTATCATCATTACGCAGTATTTTTCTGATTCTTGTATATTTCTTGGCGTGAAGAACAGTATTTCACTAACTGTAATAGACAGTTAAGCAGATTTCGTGGTAAATTTCACGGGATCCCATGGCCATGAGTATAGGGCAAATGAAGACGAGTGCGGTTTTTAGTCGGTATGTGGTCGACAAGACATAGGTAGGTACACTCTGTCGCCTTCCCAGCTGGCTAATGATTCATGAGTATTGATTCATTTTCGTACTATAAAAAAGGTGTATGAAGATACACCCTCAGTTCTCGGGTATTAGGGACCATGCAATTGGCAAGTGTAACTACTTACTAATTAACTGGGCAGATGGAATTAATCTTTTTCGAAAGAAAATTACGACAAGGAAAAGCAATCTAAAACGTAAAAAGAATTTCAGTTTTCCTCATACTTTGTACAAATTTCACCGAAACATAAAAATACCTACCATTGGCATGCCCCTTGTGGAAGTGTCGTGCGTGATAGTTTATTATGTTTATAAATGCGTGGGCGCAGCGCGACTAAACGGTGTCTTGAGATCACTGTCAAGGGTAAACTTCTTTGACGTTGTAATGCTTATTATTATCAACAAAATATTAAGTAAGTATATTTAATCGCCTCAAATCATTTAGGTATCACTCAAAAGTATGTTGAAAATATCTCATTGTTACAAGCAACGTTTATTTTATAGGTCAAGTCAAGTATTCGCTTTTTCGAAACTTCTAAACCCCTTTCTTGTAACAATATTTATAAAGGATCTAAGCTCTTCATAAAGGATCTGCTCACACCTGATGGATGAAAGGGCTTAATACTAATATTCTTTAACAAAAAAGCTTATCCGTTATAGTTATAATCATCTGTTTGATTATTGAGTAAATCACCATAAGTCTAAGACACATGTGATTATCACTCACTAGTTTTTATTTAAAACTCGGAATCATAGCTGTATGTAACTAATGATTATTTATATTTAACCTAATGTTATCAGTAGCACAATGACAGTTGCGATATAGGTAATTAGTTCGATATTATTTACAAACACATCTGGTACTCACAAAATTTGGGACATCGGTCAAGGGTAAAGACTCAATTAGTGACGACTCTAACAATTAACTGATGTCCTATTTTCTCACGTGACGTTTGGACTAGAATAAGTACTAATATTAGGGCAACATTTTTAGTAGAACTCAATCAAAAGGTCTTGGTCGCAAACGCGACTGCTACATTTTTTTTTATCATAATAAGGTGGCAAACAAGCATTCGGCTCACCTGATGGTAAGCGGTTACCGTAGCCTATAGACGCTTGCAACACCAGGAGTATCACTTGCGCGTTGCCGACCCTGTATTCAAAGAGGAATAGTTTGGTTGGCAGTATAAGGGTCAAAGTCCCCCCACTGCCAACACAACGTTTCCTCGTGGAGCACAACACAGCTTAAAGCAGTGTTATTTTACTTCGATTTTCTGCAAAGCGGAGGTACTTCCCGAGTCGCGCAGCTCCAATTTGAGTGGAATTACTCCCACTAGCCCTACCTCTCTTAAATTATTTTATTACATTTGAGGTCCTTAGTTCGATACCCAGGTCGAGCATTGTTATTACGTTTTAGCAGTAGCAGCTCGGAGTTCGGATTTGTGCCCGGTTAATGACTGACAATAGGGTTATCCCCTATTGTTTAGTGGACCTAAACATACGCATGTTTTGGGTGGTACATTAGAGAACACCTCTGTTGAACCCTCCGGGTAATACAAGCGTGATGGTATTTAACAAAAGTTTGTTCTGACTAGGCTTGGGCTTAACTAGTAGACTTGAGTTTTTAAAAAGTGGAAGAAGTTTACGCCATAGATAGCGATAAGAAAGCAAAAGTGTATTAGTTCATATGGCAGATACTTGTAGAATATAATATCTAAAAATCTTTTGTAAACATTGTTTTGTCTATAAAAATAGGAGCGTCATATGTTATAAATAATATTGTTATTTTCTCATACTCATTACCTCCTCGTACAGTAAAGATAATGCGTGTGAATGACCTGTCATCCAAGGTTTAGATAAATGGTTTCGTTTGAAAAGAGTCAGGTCGTGGTGCCAACCACGGAATTAAGAAACTGATTTTTATATTCCGTGGTGCCAACAGATGGTCAACATCACCGCATTTTAATGAGTTGGAATATCATAACATGATGTACACGAGAATGAGCAATTTCTACTCTTATATTTATAGAAATGCGAGTTGGTCTGTCTTTTTCATAATTAGTCGGCATAATAATATAATGAATTTCTTAATATCAAGGTTAATACATACCTAATAATAAGGGGAAAAACAATTTACATATTTTTTCTTAATAAAGTAACGTTCAATTCCACCGGATGTAATGTCATCAGAATAAAATTGATTTAAGAGTGCGTATTTAGTGCGTTTAGTGGAAGCAATTTGCACTTCATAATGACTCACTGTCGTGCGGCAGAAAACCCCGGGTTCTTTGTTTTACATTCGTGATTACATTCTTGATGTTAGTTAGTATTTTCAGAAATGTGAATCGTCAGAAACTGTCGTCTATGTCATAAAGTGCTTCTTTCGTATCGTGGTTGCTCTCATACAATCAAATTGCCCCGAAGCTCATGCTAATATCCATAAGTAATAGGGATTGCTCCATTGGTCTAGTGATCTTAAGAGAGTTCCTAACGAGAATTGAAGGTTCCATCAAACTGTAAAAATATTACCTACTTACTTATATCTTAGGAAACGAACCTGCGTCATCCGGCTTGGTACACCGGATGCCTTAGCCAATTAAGCTCTCTGCCCATGATGTCGAATTTGACGTAAGCCAAAGATTTAAATCGTCAGCAACATATTTTATTGATTACGCATACTTATATGACTTTACTTACACTTTTTCTAGTAAATTAATAACATAATTAAAACGACGGTTCAACCATTATGCTTGGCAGTTACTTTAACCTATGTAGATTTATACAAAATTTTCAATCGCTTCATGTAAAATATTGATTTTCATCCAGATCTGGTTGGACTGGACGCTGACCACATCATATTGTTGATGGAGAAAAGGCTTGGAAGGATGACGAGATTTATTACAGAGGATTTCATAATCTGAAAAATAATGGTCACTCTTTAACACACGTGCTGAAACTGATGAAAAAATAAAGTTGTGCAATATATATTTTTGTAACACAAACAGGGCTCCCGCGTAGCTTATGCGATCTTTAGTTTAAATGCACGAAGTAACTTGTAATGCTATTTCATGTAAATTATATATTATGTTTAACACCTGTATATTGTACATTAAATTGCAAATTGCATCGCAATGAACATTAATTAATTTAAATTATTGACTCGGTACAGTGCTTTGTGTACAAAGCCAGCAAACTTAGAAAACTAAAAATATTATTGTTTATGTTAGTAGAAAATCCGGCCATGTTTGATTACATTAACGTCTAAAAGATGTGAGAGAGAGATCATTCAGAGAGAAAATTGTTTTAAAATTAATGTCAATAAATGGTGTTAACTAATTATTATTATTTGCAATCCACAGAATGGCAATAACAATAATGTGGGCGAGAGCGATTCGGAGCGAACGAGACAGCCGCTACTGGAGCCCACCAGGGACCGACAGCTTCCTCCGTTAGCCGGTCAGTATTGTCACGACTACATCCCATTAACATCAACAACAGTATTTTTTTTGCGTGTGGATATCATCATGAACTGCGGCCACCCGGGGAAGGCGACGAGGCGTGTCGGACTCTACCCTAATGGGTGTCCTATTGACAAAAACCACACGAATGTTTCGCCTCACCACATCCGGGGTTACGGGAGCGAGGTTTCATTCCTCCGCGAACCAGCAAACCCATTCAAAACCCCAGCCTGCCAATCGCCATGAATGGCTCAGCAACAACTCGCGCCGCCATCTCTGGTTTAACCACCACACACCTCAACTTATCTTCTAGATCATCGTATCGTCGCGTAGTCTCTCAAAAGTTTCGCAGTAGTCAATTAATTATCAATTTTGCTTTTCAGGTCCGGAAATTGATGATCTCGAGGGTGATTCCCCGAAAGACGCAACACCATACCCTGGCATCGATGACGGATTGTTGGACACAGCAGACAACAAACCCAACGGACCTGATCTCGGTAACATTACACTTCCCTCTTGTACTATCTTCTAGCAGGTATTAATATTAAAACGATCCTCTTTTTTACTATATATCACCAATAAGAATTATTATACTAGTTATAATACATTATATATACATATAAAGTACGTTTTTGGGTCAAAAATGTACTTTGACGTATTCCACAATCATACATTGTACGCAATACAAGACAACTTTTGTCCTCAAAACGACAGTACAATTCTAGTTTATTTTTCTCAAAACAATGTTATCATGAAACCGTCACGAGTTCTTCGAATTGAATTTCATAAGTAACACCCATGCATACATACAATGGTGGTCGGTACCTCGCTGCATTTACAGATAACAATGAACCACAACCTTAATAAGGTCAGCTGTTATCTGTCAATTACGATATCTTCAAAGGAAGTGGTCTGGGTGGCTGACATATATTAAAACTATTTCGTATTAAATAAATGTTAAATAAGGAAAATAACCTGTTTGACCACAACGAGGGTTCAGTTATAAAGGGTGGTAGATTGAAGAAAGGACTTATTCTATATTAAAAAAATTGTAAAGTTGGTACACTTTAAATAATATAATAATCTAATAATAAAAACTTCTCGATCACTTGCTCACGTTTTTCTTTCTTACTTCATCATCTTCCTGCCCTTGTCCCAATTTATTTGGGGTCGGCGCAGTATGTCCTTTTTTTCCATTCATCTCTGTCAACCGTCACATCATCAGTCACTCTCTTTTCTATCATGTCCGCTTTAACACACTCCATCCACCTTTTCTTTGGCCTACCTTTGGTTTTTCTTTCTTACTTATCGTAAAAATAACAATAATAGAGCAGTGTTCATCATATTATCATAGTGATCATTGGACAGCCAAGTCGTTCGAATCTAAGACATCTGCATTGCTCTCGCATCTCTGACTTTTTGTAATCATGTGCGTATTAATAATAAAATTACTTATCATTTGCTTAAACGGTGAAGGAAAACATCGCGAGGAAACCTGAGAGACGTGTTTCGTCGTTTCTCGTAATACCGTGTAAAGTCTACCAACCCGCTTTAGGCTAGTGCGATGGTCTATTGTCCACAGGTTTCCTCACAGAATGAGAGAGCTTCAGTTATAACTTAACCCCTTAATAGGAATGAGACGCTTATTGAGAGCGCTGCGAAGTTATAATTTAACCCCTAAGCTGTCATTCGGCGAGTAGACCCGTGCCCATCAGTGATACAGTAAATGGGTCGATGATAATGAGTATTTATTGTAGTAAAAAAAATCTCGTAGAAAATCAGTTGCTACTTATATAGTTTTTATTATAGGAGTCGTATCCTTTTACATCCTCCCAAATAATTATTAATTAAGCAAGCAATTCCCAATGGTTACAAGTGATAAAGATGATCGGTTTATTTTCCTATAAGTACCAAAATCATCAAACAAAACTAATTACGTACAATTTGACAAGCTACGTTGAAGGTCACGGCCTTAAATACTTATCTACGTATAAATAGTGCATGTACTTGACCAATATTTACGTCATCTATGCTAATTGACTGGCTCACCGCACGCGCATATTTTTTGTAATATTAATATATAGTGTTTTTACACAATAAATGTCAATAGTTGTAAGACAAGGGGAAAATGTTTCATATAAAATGTTAAATTCTCGTAATTAATAACTAGAACTTGTTGCTGGTTCTTGTAACGTGTTATAAGAAGTCTTTGCGTAGTAATTACAATGACTAGTGACTACATTACCCTTAAAATTGGAACACAATAATGTTGTAACATTATTGCTACGCGGTAGAATATTTGGCAGCAGAAACCGCTTCAAAAAACTGATGTCCTAAGATGACTTTTGTATTTCTTCTTCAGCCTTCTGAAAGGCTTTGCGTCTCCTACCTATACCTTCGTTATAATACTGCTCCATAATATCATGTTGTTGTTTCACAGAGAACGGCGACCACCACCCGGAGCTGGAGCCAGGAGACAAGCACCCGGAGCCCCACGACGACGACCCCGCTGTCACTGACGGTAAATTGCCGTGGGGGGATGACGAACCAGACTACCCATACGGTGATTGGAACACGACACATTATACTCTTGTAGCAAGCCTGCAATTTTGGCCTTACTTCCTTAAAGACTGTATCCCGGTGTATTGACTCATACCCATAGGCAAACTGAGTACCTATAAATGTTTTGAGGTCAACATTTTACAAAAATACCAATAATACTCAGTAGCTTACTTAATTAAGCAGTTTTTTTCTGTGACAGTAACTAAGTGTGAGTTTATAGGGATACGTATTATAACATATTTTTTTATAGATAGCAATACTTTACAGACTTGACAACTTTAAAGTATTGCCATCGATAAAAATGAACTTGAAAATATGGCAAGAAAATTCCATGAAATTCATTCCCTTCATTCCCCCACACCCCTCAATATGTTCATTTACAATACAGAGTTATACCTACACATTTCTAATGACTATAGTTTGTACTTATAACCTTGAACTAATAGAAAAATAACTTTTTAGAGAACGATAGACCGACTTCAACTTGGGTGATTTTTGTCAGAAGGGACTTGACCAATATTGACAAAATTTGTAAAAATATTATTTAATCGTTGCAACACCGGAGATAAAAAAATACCAACAGAATTGAAAGCCTCCTCCTTTTTGAAGTCGGTTACTAATTATTGAACTAAATTGTTTAGTATAACCTATTTTTTTAAAATAAAATAAGCATGACATCTTACTTAAACGCAAATAATAATACTTAACAATGATAATTAACGCAACAACCATATTTTCTGTCACCTAACTGTTCTATAGATCTGGCAGTAGCTCCACACTGCTTCGCTCTGGCTTAGCCTTCGTGGTTATTTTTTTGTAATCACCCAGAGAACGAATAGAATAGGAACCCAATACAATTATTCGATGATTGGTATTATTTCCAAATACCTAACTCTCAATTAATATTTAGGTTAGTGCTTCGATATTACTTAGTGATTCAATTTAAGGGAAGTAATATTAAAATACATTTATTAGGTAATTCATTGAATCATACCCAATAATGAAAAACGCCAACCCACACTAGGACTCGTCTAGTGTAGATGGACTATATATAGTGTACTGGTCTGATTTATTAGCTACGCTTGTAGTCCACCACTCTTCTTGCCCAGACAGAAAATGATTGATGAAGATATAAAATGATAAAGAAATAATGAATTTCATGCTGTAGTGTAGATGCCCACTTCGCATAATAGAGAAGTAATAAACATTGGTGTCCCTACACCAGTACTTGCTCTTATCAATCTGCACCTAGGTCAACTTTCTTCCCATAGAAAGTCAGAATATGTCCATGTATTATCACTCCACTACCACCCCTTATCCCCCATGATTTGCCTTTACTTACCACGTGCTTGGCCTGTTTTTTTAACGCACGAGTTATCCTAATGATCTCATTGGCTCAGCATCAGTATGTGACATATGATTCATTATTTACAGATGGCAACGGTCTCACGACGAGGTTTGGCGATTCACGACCAGTATCTCCTATGCCTGGGGTAAGTTCTCTTATCTTATATCCTGATTCCCGTTCAAAAAGTAATTGGCTGATCATGTAGGTAAATGAACCTCGCCGGCCGATTGAGAGACGAGAAGGTACCACTTCTTGACAAATTGAGGCCGCTTCTAGTCTTTGTAACACGTGGCCTTGTCGGCATGGTACCTTTGGCAACTTGGCAGTGAGTTTTGTTTTCTATTTATTTGGAACAACAAACAATTACACAATTAGATAATACAAATAATTAACTTAAAATGAACAATTGCGTAATCAACGATGTTATTCACAGAATACAGTAAATGATTATTGACAGTCGTACAAGCTGGGATAAAGGTTAAAAATAAAATAAAATTAAGTAGCAATATAAAAACGTTAAAAAAAATACAGTAAAATTGGTGTAGTTACGGGGCTGTCTGTAACTACCACATTGGGATTCGTTATAGGTAGATCCAGACTCATTATATACCTACCTAGGAGCCTAAAAAATGTCTGTGGCCTGTGACAAAAAGTAATACCGTTACTGTCTCCAGGTGATTCCCGACGTGAACACATACCAGCAGAAGAAGAACCTGGCGCAGGGCATGATGGACCTGGCGCTGCTGTCCGCCAACGCGAACCAGCTGCGCTACGTGCTGGAGTCCTCGGCCACGCACCCCTACTACTACTCTAGTCTCGTCTTCATCTCACTTAGCATTATTTTTCAAGTGAGTCAAAATCAAATCAAAATAGTTTTATTTTCATATAATATACAGGCACATAGGAAATGTCGAGTCTAGGTGCACGGTTCCAAACTAGTACTTAGTTTTCGATGAAGAAGACCGACAAAAAACTCCATGGTTACTCTTTTAAATTATCGTTTAAAATAATTTCGATACAATCATAATTATAAATTAGATACTTACATGAGAGAACAATTTAGGAATATTGCGAAAGATTAGATTAGATATAGATTTATTAGAATGGACATCTAATTTCCACTTATTTATTCGATGTTCCATACATTTATAGAGTATGGAACAACTGATATATTATTTTCGCGCCTTTAACGTTGGTCCCACAGTAAAAGTTGATCATAATTATGAGTATCCTTATATTTCTTCCGTTACCGTAACACCCTATAGACTACGACCGTGCTATTACGACATAATTATATGTATACATATAACCGCAACATGCTACATGGTAGCTGTCACGGTTACATTACATTACGTCGTATTACATAGAGTGTAATATTATTCTTGTAACCCGTAGCAAACGAAGAAATGACGCTATCAAACATAGAAATGCCGTAGCAAACATAGAAATGTCGTAGCAAACAGACATGTCGTAGCAAACAGAAATGTCGTAGCAAACAGACATGTCGTAGCAAACAGAAATGCCGTAGAAAACATAGAAATGCCGTAGCAATAATAGAAGTGTAGTAGCAAACATAGAAATGTCGTAGCAAACATAGAAATGCCGTAGCAAACATAGTAATGTCATAGCAAACATAGAAATGCCGTAGCAAACAGAAATGACGTCAAACATAGAAATGTCATAGCAATCAGAAATGCTGTAGCAAACATAGATATGTCATAGGAAACAGACATGTCGTAGCAAACATAGAAATGCCGTAGCAAATATAAAAATGCCGTAGTAATAATATAAATGTCGGTAGCAAACATAGAAATGCCGTAGCAATAATAGAAATGTCGTAGCAAACATAGAAATGCCGTATTAATAATATAAATGTCGTAGCAAAAATAGAAATGTCGTAGCAAATATAAAAATGCCGTAGTAATAATATAAATGTCGGTAGCAAACATAGAAGTGCCGTAGCAATAATAGAAATGTCATAGCAAACAACTACTTCATTACGCATTTATAAGTTTTCTGAAGAATTAAAAAAAATGCCTAACGAAAAAAGTCTTTTATTTTATTAGCACGCAAAGTCAAAACACAGTCAATGCATATCGTAGAATTTAACACATCCCGGTCGAGCGAGACTGTTCCGTTCCAAAACCCGAGCACATAGCATGACAACTGATTAATGAAGTTGTCGCTTTCCCGCAGGTCCTGGTCGGAGTTGGGCTGATCATGAACAGCCGGTACGACGTGAACGACCACAAGGAGCGCTGCAAGGCCGACAAGATCAACAACATGACGGTGCTGGGCATCTTCCTCATCACCATCGTCAACGTGTTCATCACGTCGTTCAGCGTCGCCACGCAGCAGCCCGGCAGCCTCACCTTCACAACAGCACCGCAGCAAACAGGATAACATCACTTTTACTTTTAATCAGAAGTCGGCTTAGGATTTTTTCGAAAACACTAATGTAATGAAACCTTGTTCCTTGTAACTTGTAGAACTTGCTTTTTTTATTCTGTGAAAAAGGGGTAAACCCTTACCTTACATGATTAAAAAAAAACAAATTCGGTTTCACGATTACCTATACCGACTTCTTCTAGCTTGGTACATGTTAATACTAGGTAGTGTTGTATACTTATGATTGTAGCCAGGAGTTTCAAATACTCAATTAAGTAACTCTGTCCGATCTGACGATTTTTACTCAGACTATTCTCAGTACATCGTATATAGTATATAGTATAAAAGTATTGTAAGTAGTCTGCCAACCTCAAACCTGCACTAGGCCCGCGTAGTGGACTATAGCCTAACCCCTCCCATCTGTATAAGAGGGATTAGGCCATAATCCTAGCTGGCCAACCTATTTACACTCCCACCTTGAGTCCCTTCTGTTGAGGAGACCCGTAACCAGCAGTGCAACAATAAATTAGTTAATGACGAAGTCTCCTTAATAGGTTAATCGCTCAATACCTAGTTACCAAAATTCTACTGCAATTTGCTCAATCTGGCTGCACTGAACTTTGTATATACTTGTAACTTATTTTGTACATAAAGATCTGTAATATTAGACTATAAGCTAGAAGCATTTAAAGCAACTGTGTTCAGTACATTCAGTTACAAAGATGATTGTATACAAACTACACGTAGATAACATAGACATGTCTATTATAAGCTGACCTCGAATTATATAAGGTGTTAAATATTTTACTCTAAAATTGTGTAGTTGCTCTGTATCGAAAAACAAACATTTTATTTTATTTTCACTGTAAAAAGTACTTATTGTTTTTTTTTATGCGGACTGTACGCAGAGCTGCGAACTGCCCGGCTTAGTGGCATACAGTGCGACGTACAGTACGCAATTTAAAATTTCGTGCGTAAAGAAGAAATTATTGCTTATGTATCTTTGGAAAGGATAGTTGTTAATTATGTTTTCCTTTGTAATTATCTTTTAGATATTCCAAACAAATCTTTAAATTTCTTAGTTAATTTTTTAACACCTTAAATAAGGTTTCTATACACTGACAGGTCAGCTTACACTAGAAGTATAATAGCTTATTATTGCCTGTGATTCACGGTTATATGTATGGTATTTTTTAGTAAAGCAAATCTCATCTCGAGTAAATAGGTGCTATACGGCCTTATAAATCTGTAAATGAACATTACGAACTTAGTCTGTATTCAATTCGTTTTTATTCTCGAGTTCTGGTCAATGTATATAGTTAGTAAGGAAGTAAGGACAGACGTGTGAATCACTGGCAGTGAAAATTAAAATTACTATTGACCACAATATTTCTCAAATATGACCGTTCCTTTACAAAATAGGTAAGATACATAATTTTCGTAAAATAATATCCTCTCTATATTGAATTGTCAGTCAGTTATTTATATAATAATTTAATTTAATTGTATAATAAAATTGTCTCTTTTTTTAAATTCCCTGTAAGTTTTCGTTACACAGTGTGACTTCTGTAACTCACCTATTTTAAGTTCATTACCTTTCTCAATCTCTATGTAATTTAAGTAATACCGATCTTATTTAAAAGACTGAATATTTTTATCATCACCATCATTTTGTACTTAGTTGTAAAACTAATAATTTAATATAAGATGAAATGATATTTAATTGATATTAAGTTAATCTCCTATATTCTAGTTATTTACAAAATATAAGAAAAACATGTATGCATTACTATTGTTTGCCCTCTATACACTAGAGGAAGTTACCGACATTTTGTTTTATATATTTTATAATAAATATTAATTAGGTTGCCTATTCAAACATTTTATTTTCAACTAAGTAGCGGATGCCCGCGGATTCATTTTCGTCCGAGAAACAATATATACATCTACGTAAATAGGTAATACATAATTATTATATAGAAATATTCTATATATGTTGGCCAAATAGGAAATAAGTACATAGCATTTTAATATAAAACCGGAACCGTTTACCGGCGTTTCTGGCCTCGGTCTATGGTACCGAAATATTAACCAGGAAAATTTTAGCAACATCACTGGTTAGTTTTGAGGTGCCATGTTTGGCTGATGCTGTGGACGCTTGGAAAATGGCTTGTCCCAATACGGCCTTGCCCGTCATCCCATCTTCCCAGAAACAGTGGGACTGGCCGCTCAGCAGTTTGACACGGAAATATCTGATAAATACGTCAGTCGATACTGCTGAGCGTGCCCGTCTGCTGGCTGTGGGTGAATGGGAGTCGGGTCTTTGGCTTCAGGCACTTCCATCACCTAATATTGGTAGCTTGTTGGATGACACTACTTTTCGGTGTGCTACTTGCTTACGTCTAGGCGCTCCTTGTGTCACCTAGTCCGCACCGGTGTCACTGCGGTGAAGCTGTCGATAGCCTCGGGCATCATGGCCTGTCTTGCTGCAGGAGTGCAGGGCGCATAGCACGGCATGGCAATATAAATGATATTATTCGTCGTGCTCTTTTCACCGCCGGTGTGCCAGCCGTATTAGAGCCAAATGGTTTGGCACGTGACGATGGGAAGAGACCAGACGGTATGTCATTAGTGCCTTGGAAGTTGGGTAGGCCTTTGGTGTGGGATGCAACTTGCGTCGATACCCTTGCTCCATCTCATCTTCCAAGTTCAGCTGGCTGTGCCGGGGCTGCTGCTGCGGCCGCGGAGACCCTAAAGCGGCGCAAATATAGTAACCTCAACGGGAGCTATAATTTTGAGCCGTTTGGGGTCGAAACGCTTGGGTCGTGGGGCCCGAGTGCGCGACTCCTTTTTAAAGAAATTACCAAAAAACTTATCGACGCTTCGCGCGACCAGAGGGCTGGTTTATTCTTGGGTCAACGAATTAGCATTGCCATTCAACGTGGCAATGCGGCCAGTCTTCTGGGAACGTTACCAGATGACAGCGATGTGGAGGAATACTTTGACGCTTGGACGTGATAATTATTTATTAGTTCTTTTCATTTTCCTTTTTTTTTGTACATTATATAAAACCAAAAGGCAAAGAAAATGAGATCTAAGAAGCCTCCATCAAGCTGGTTCTTGTTTCTCATTTTTGTTTCATGCCAAAAAGTCTAATACTTACAAATAAATATCTTCCAATTTCCAATACCGATTTATAGCCGTATCTACTGATTTGGAATCCGGCGCAACGTTTTATTAAAAAATAAAACAACGCCATCTTGGCTTTTGTGTGAAAATTATAATTTTTTGCTATATTAAATACAACATTTTATAAAAACGTTACTTAATTCGTAAAAAAACATCAAGTATTAATTAGCTCGTACATTGTCGCTAGCAGTGAAAATAACAGCTAAAAACTAAAATATAATCCCTGTTCGGAATAAATGGCACCTAATGCATACTGTGGGTAAACTTGATTTGATTTTATTGAAATCTACCCGTACATGTTTTATTATTTGATACGGCTGATCTACTCACCGCACAGGGCGAGTTCTAAAAGAACCGGCGTGGACGGTGGTCGTTCGCCATCGCTCTCGGATTCGTTGCGTACGCGTTTCGTCCGCCGCGATATTAGAAACAATATTTATGTGGCCCGCGATCGTATTTGTGTGAACTTTCAGTGACGTGGTAGTGCAACCAAGGCTGTTGCCAGGTGGTGGCTGGGTGGCGCTGGGCACACTAGACAAGGAGAAACACTTGAGTATCCTTTTTTGTACTTATTTTATTATAGATGTTAGCTTTAAATAATAATGCACTCTGGGGATCCTTAAATCCCAAGCACTTACAATATCTAGCTACCTAAATAATAGCGAAAAAAATAATAAAGAAAATGAATCTTATGCCATACGTAGCCCGGTAAGTCAACTCGTAGGCTCCTACTCGTATTTAATCTTGGGGTGTTTAATAGTTTGTATCGTTGCCCTCGGCCCGCCGCGATAGGACTACCGTTCCGTACGAAACAGGTACCTACCTACAGGGTACAATAATATTGTCGTTCGCCTGGTACATCTGGTTTTAATTTCTTTTGATACCTACCTACCAATAAACTATAGAGCTTTATTAATCAAGATTATTAACTCTGTAGCTGTCGATTTAGAGGCACAGGTGATACGGGGGTCTGATCTTCTTATGAAGACACTATTCGCTTGCAAAGTGAACTAGATCGGTTTCAAATATACTTCAATACTTTGACGCGCAAGCCTAACCCAATAACTTGCTAATACACACTGTTGGGTATCGAAGTAACTAGAGTCAACACTGTCAGGGACCTGGCGGTGACGTTCGACTCAAAGCTATTATTTGATGCACACATTACAAACGTAGTTAATAAGGCTTAATTTTTAGGATATCTAAGGATTTCCAAAACATTAAAACGATCAAAATTTTGTATTTTGCTTATGTCCGTAGTCCCTGGAATATGCTTCCCAGGTGTGGAGCCCCAACTACGATACTTACTTAGACTGATTACGCGTTTAGAAAACGTTCGAGAAGTTCCGGAGGTAGGTATATTGAATATCATTCCAGAAATTATTTGCCGGATTATTTCACCCGATGCCGAAAGTTTCGCTTACTTCCTCTGCAACAGCGTCGGAAAATAACAGTTATTTCCTTTTTACTTATAATTGTAAATGGGTCGATGAATGTAGCCGAGCTGGCGAACAAAACTGGTCTGCGCGTACCTTCTGCGATGTTACGAAGGCATGATTTTCTTCACACTCCTGTCATCCTTAGCATCTACAGGTAGAATTAATTTATGATCATGGCTTGTCGTATTTTCAATACAGCGTGCCGGAGAGTCGATGTAGTAATTAATCTCTTTAACATGTGTGTGACAAAAATAAAAAAGGGGGATGTGTAATGACTTTTTCGCACATTAGCTAGACAATTTAGTTGAGGAGTGGGGAAAATCGTTGTTTTTCTAATTTAAATCACTGGTTGCATGTTGTTTGTTATCTTAGTAATCGGTATTTTTTTTTTATCGTATTAGTAGTGTTATTTTCAACATAATTTTATGCATTATCGTTAAATGTGAAAGCTTGTAATTGGTCGTAACTTAATCATAGCTGTAAGATTTCTAAACGTGTAAATAAAATAAAATAGGTAAGTATATAAGTAGTACATAGGTAAGTACATAAGCAGTACATAGGTAAGTACATGAGTAGTACATAAGTAGCACATAGGTAAGTACATAAGTAGTACATAGGTAAGTACATAAGTAGTACAGTCAGCGTCAAATAGTTAGTGACACTCAGGGTATTCAAATAAATAGACGCAACCAAAAAGTCAATAATATCGGTACAAACAGTTTCCATATTGTTGTCAACATTATAGTCGCTCAAAAGGTCGAGACGTTTAAAATGTCACATAGATAGGTTCAGGCAAACCGCCATAAATATGGTTACAGTCATCCCGTCAATGGTATCCAAGCATTCTAAGTGGTCAAAAATATGGAACACATTAGAAAAATGAACTTTACTACTATATATTTTAAATATTCTTTCTCACATCAATTAATGTGAAAACATTTATACACAAAAATGAAAGGAATAGAAACTACTGCTGTCCTTTTCATTTTAAGCATGACGTCATAGACATGTCTTTTGTTTTGTAAAGAATTTCGTGCATAGCCGTTTACGATACTTAGCATTATACAGCTGACTGAAAATAGATGTACCTAAACCTCATTGATAATGAGTATGACTATATATCTCATAGAGCAAGAGTGCATAATTTAAATATATGATTCAATATCATGATCATTTTATTTTATTTTAATTAACAATGAACGTCGACAAAACTAGACTCGATAGTGCTTGCAAAAAAGAGGTGCAAAGTTTTCAACCTTATTGACTATTACTCAAAAACTGTTATTTTAATTCTGCATAAACAAGGTAATAGAGTGGATGAATAACTAAAAATAAGCAATAAAATAATGTCAATAAGGTCGATAATCGCTTGCATTGATATGCTTGTCGATAATTGCGTTTTCGACTGCTTACCATCAGGCGGGCTGTGTGCTTGTTTATACATATATGTGCGAATATGAAGAAATGAGAATCTAGAGATGAGAATAATTCGATAGGTAACTACACGTAACATCTAAAACGATAGGTACATAAGGATATTCCCAGTTCATTTGAAATATCTGTTACGGAGACACCTTCCTCCCTCAAATATATAATTCGATGTTTTGTGGTGTCACTAATGCGTAGCCATATTTCTAGCTTGCTTTAGTTTTGCACTTGACATTGATATTACTGATAGATAAATAGAATGACATGCAAATAACACTGCATTGCCTAAAGAGGTTTTCATCTTTGGGAAACCGTTTATTTCTATAACATGCTGGTTTATTTTTCTAATGTGTTCCATATTTTTGAACACTTAGAATGCTTGGATACCATTGGCGGGATAACTGTTACCATATTTATGACGGTTTGACTGAACCTATCTATATGACGTTTTAAACGTCTCGACCTTTTGAGCGACTATAATGTTGACAACAATATGGAAACTTTGTTTGTACCGATATTATTGACTTTTTGGTTGCGTCTATTTATTTGAATACACTGAGTGTCACTAACTATTTGACGCTGACTGTACATAGGTAAGTACATAAGTAGTACATAAGTAATACATAAGCAGTACATAGGTAAGTACATGAGTAGTACATAAGTAGCACATAGGTAAGTACATAAGTAGTACATAGGTAAGTACATAAGTAGTACATAGGTAAGTACGTAAGCGGTACATAGATAAGTACATAAGCATTACATAGGTAAGTGCATAGGTAAATACATAAATAGTACATAGGTTAATACATAAGTACTACATATTATTTATTTATATGTACAGTCAGCGTCAAATAGTTAGTGACACTCAGGGTATTCAAATAAATAGACGCAACCAAAAAGTCAATAATATCGGTACAAACAAAGTTTCCATATTGTTGTCAACAATATAGTCGCTTAAAAGGTCGAGACGTTTAAAATGTCACATAGATAGGTTCAGTCAAACCGCCATAAATATGGTTACAGTCATCCCGTCAATGGTATCCAAGCATTCTAAGTTTTCAAAAATATGGAACACATTAGAAAAATGAACTTTACTACTATATATTTTAAATATTCTTTCTCACATCAATTAATGTGAAAACATTTATACACAAAAATGAAAGGAAACTACTGCTGTCCTTTTCATTTTAAGCATGACGTCATAGACATGTCTTTTGTTTTGTAAGAATTTCGTGCATAGCCGTTTACGATACTTAGCAATATACAGCTGACTGAAAATAGATGTACCTAAACCTCATTGATACTGAGTATGACTATATATCTCATAGAGCAAGAATGCATAATTAAAATATATGATTCAATATCATGATCATTTTATTTTATTTTAATTAACAATGAACGTCGACAAAACTAGACTCGATAGTGCTTGCAAAAAAGAGGTGCAAAGTTTTCAACCTTATTGACTATTACTCAAAAACTGCTATTTTAAACATAAACAAGGTAATAGAGTGGATGAATAACTAAAAATAAGCAATAAAATAATGTCAATAAGGTCGATAATCGCTTGCATCTTTTCAATTTTCTCTAGTTTTCGACTGCTTACCATCAGGCGGGCTGTGTGCTTGTTTATATATATATGTGCGAATATGAAGAAATGAGGATCTAGAGAGATGAGAATAATTCGATAGGTAACTACACGTAACATCTAAAACGATAGGTACATAAGGATATTCCCAGTTCATTTGAAATATCTGTTACGGAGACACCTTCCTCCCTCAAATATGACGACCTCTGTGGTCTAGCGGTTCAAGTGCCGGACTGCTGATCATGGG
The DNA here is from genome assembly GCA_964056405.1 of Acronicta alni. NCBI lineage: Eukaryota > Metazoa > Arthropoda > Insecta > Lepidoptera > Noctuidae > Acronicta > Acronicta alni. The sequence goes on along the minus strand of OZ043926.1, from coordinate 15,061,817 downwards.
GTCGTGGGTTCGATTCCCACAAGACACAAATATTTGTGTGGATAAAACATGAGTATTTGTGTTTGTCTGGGTGTTTCAAAAAAAAAAGTATATAAGTATTATATCCATTGTCTAGTACCCATAGTACAAGCTCTGCTTAGTTTGGGACTAGATGGTGTTGTGTAAAATGTCCCAAAATATTATATTATATAATTCGATGTTTTGTGGTGTCACTAATGCGTAGCCATATTTCTAGCTTGCTTTAGTTTTGCACTTGACATTGATATTACTGATAGATAAATAGAATAACATGCAAATAACACTAGATTGCCTAAAGAGGTTTTCATCTTTGGGAAACCGTTTATTTCTATAACATGCTGGTTTATTTTTCTAATGTGTTCCATATTTTTGAACACTTAGAATGCTTGGATACCATTGACGGGATGACTGTAACCATATTTATGGCGGTTTGACTGAACCTATCTATGTGACATTTTAAACGTCTCGACCTTTTGAGCGACTATATTGTTGACAACAATATGGAAACTTTGTTTGTACCGATATTATTGACTTTTTGGTTGCGTCTATTTATTTGAATACCCTGAGTGTCACTAACTATTTGACGCTGACTGTACCTACTTACCTATGTACTATTTATGTACTTACCTATGTGCTACTTATGTACTTACCTAAGTAGTACATAGGTAAGTACATAAGTAGTACATGGGTGAATTTCAACAAGAGATTTTTATGTATCATTTCGGTGGGATTTTTTATTTCAATGCTACCTACATTTTTTTAGTGACAAATAAAACTAGCCTATTTTATAACATTGTGCGTGAGTGGACATCAAATATCATCGGAACTTACATAAAAATTTAGGATATATTTTTAAGAGTCCACTGAAATGAAAAATGTCTACCGAAATGATAAAAAATACCACCGAAATGATAGACTGTGCACCGGAATGAAATAAATCCACCGAAATGATACAGCTAAGAACAACCGTGCCGGATGGCAGGGTTCCGTACTTTGTTAGGTTTGATTTCCACAAATTTTAGATAAACACTGAGACAGGACAGTACACAGTTATTTTAATATCATCATTAATATACAGATATTACAGTTAGTATTACAAATATCATTCTTTAAGGTTACAATAATAAATAAAAAAAAATAACCTCAAAGAATGATATTAATGTAATGTTTATATTTATATGAATGAATTGTTTCTTTACTTATACATATTTATAACCTTTGGTAATTTTTCTCGTTTTTGTTTGTTTATGAACTAATACTAATTTACTTGATATATTTTCAAAAGAGTAAACGAAGCGCGATTAGAAAGCTTAAAGTTTCTAATTAATATGATGGCTACATTTGTAAGTTATGCCATTAATAGTAATACATAATGTCTACCTATTGCACTAAGAGAAAAATGCTACGTACAATTTAGTTAAATTGGTAACGAGATGAGAATAGTGTTTCTACAGGTATATTCATACATATTATAAATATTTTCACATAATACAACTGAATAATCTAATCTACACTCTAGGTAAAAGTACATTACAAAACTATGACTTTGTATTTGACACAAGGATCTCTAAAACTTTATGGTTTTATAATTTTTTAACAAATTAAACAAGTCTAGCACGAGTTATAACAGCCACCGAAATGAAACTATGTTTGTCCCCATATCACTGAAATGATAAACTTACTTTTTTGAGTGGAAACCGCAAGACGTTGGGACCGGTGCGTTCATGCCGAGAGCTTGAGTCGGACTGATCCGAAGTGAGGAAACGTGAGAGGGGCGTAACAACGCAATGTTACCGTGGCTATTCTAATAAAACTTACTGTCCTCTGAAATGATAACTTTTTTCCAGACAAAAGTTGACTGCCTGTCAAATCCATGAGAAAGAAGATAAACAAACAAAAATAGTTTTATTCGAATTTATTATAATTTAATGATAACAAAATCGATTTAAATCCATATTACGAATGTATTTGGAGGGGAAGGTATTTTATGAGCGGAATTGGGTTCAGGACAGTGATGATAAAATAACACTATGTATTTTTTTTTTTGGTAAGTATATAAGAGGGTAGAAATCAAAGATTTTTTTTGCCAAGATAGAGAAGTACTTACTTTGTTGAGAAAAAATATATAAATATAATCAGCACATTGCACTACCGTTCTCAGATTTGCTGTGTATTTATTTTGCTTGCGCAATTCACCCGCATAGGTAAGTACATAAGTAGTATATAAGTAGTACATAGGTAAGTACATAAGTAGTACGTAGGTAAGTACATAAGCAGTACATAGGTTAATACATAAATACTACATAGGTAAGTACATGAGTAGTACATAGGTTAGTACATGAGTAGTACATAGGTTAGTACATAGGTTAATACATAAATACTACATAGGTAAGTACATGAGTAGTACATAGGTTAGTACATGAGTAGTACACAGGTTAGTACATAAGTAGTACATAGGTTAGTACATGAGTAGTACATAGGTAAGTACATGAGTAGTACATAGGTAAGTACATGAGTTGTACATAGGTTAGTACATGAGTAGTACATAGGTTAGTACATGAGTAGTACATAGGTTAGTACATGAGTAGTAAATAGGTTAGTACATGAGTAGTACATAGGTTAGGACATAAGTAGTACTAAGTATCATTGGTTAAAGTATTTCTAATTTACTATCACTCAACTTTGATTGCTCATACTGAAAAAAAAGTGAACTAGGCTGTTATGATATTGTTTTAGGAAAATTATTAGTTTCGCATGGTCAGTGTTTAAATAAAAACAAGGAACGATTAAGAACAAAAATAAATGAAACAAGCAAGTTTACTTCTAATATTTATTTATAATCAACCCTTATACTGTCCCACTGCTGGGCACGGGTCTACTCGTCGTATTGGCCACCAGTCGGTGGTCACGTCACGTGGTGGCGTGTGAAGTCTACCAAGCCGCTCGCTGGCCTAGTGCGGCTTGGTAGACTTCACACGCCGTCGAGAAAAATCTCTAAGGTATGCAGGTTTCCTCACGATGTTTTCCTTCACCGTTTAAGCGAGTGATAATTACGCACGTTAAATCGAAAAGTCAGAGGTTGCGTGCGTTGGATTTGAACTCGAGACCTTCGACGTAGCAGTCCAATGGTCATATCACTAGGCTATCACTGATTTTAATATTTATTAAATTACAACAATTGCTCAAACAAATGCATCTTCGCAAAATTGATCTTTTTACTAATCTAGCACACCCTTTGCTATTTATTTTTTCGGCAGCTTCATTGATCATCACTATCTCTTTCTATTTTTTTTAATTACAAAAGGTTGCATCACTATCTCTTTCTAATGATTAAAATGACAACATAACTTATTTTACTAAAAACAAGAGAATCTGTTTCTTAGATAAACAAGGACTTTTATTTGGATGATATAATTTTAAATTGGGACACCTACCGGAACGCAAAACATTTACATGTTATAGCATTTTAGAATCTTGGTGAAATGGGCCAACTTTTGGTCAAACTTGCCTTGTTACTTGAGATTCCGCAACAGTAAAAAAAAACAAATAATTGAAAACTCTAGTCATTATGCCAAACATTTTAAATCAGGGTGGTATTTTTGTGATTTTTTTTAAAATAGCTGATACTTAGGTAACGTAGCGAATAAATCGATGATTTTTTATTTACTGGGCCCGCCATTAGTAGGCCTGTCCCCCGTTGCCGGCTTATCGTCACGTTCTTGGACACCCTGTATAAGCAGTACATAGGTAAAGACATTTGGGTAGGTCACGTAAGTCACGACACTAATAAGTAGGTATGTACTACATACGTACAACTAGTACTTATTATTTCGATGCATCTAATCTTATAATTATCTGCCGGACCTGCTAGTCTTCGCATTTCAATACAATTAAGGTGATTTAATAACTATCTATCAAACGGATGGATATCTATCTATCTATCGAACGGATATCTATTTATCTAACTTTATGGATACAGGGGTGAATCGAGACAACTTTGAAAGGGATTTTCAGCTTTAATGATTATAGTTTTGTTAGAAATAATAATTATTGTTCCTAAATTATAATAAATCATTGGAAGACCTCATTGGCATCAAACTATAATAATAAACCTTTCAAAGTTTTATCTCGATTTACCTCTGCAACCATTTTCACCCCGTTTGACTGTAGATGTATCCCTGTTTCCCTTGGTCACGCCATAACTTGAGAACGACTCTACGGATTTCATTCATCCGTTTTTTTTTAAGTTTCCTAATACTTTGGAGAAGGTTCATCAATTATATGTATTGTATTGAACACTATAGAATTTAAGTACTAATTAAGAATATTTGACTTAAATTACAAATAAAAATAATTTCATAAATATTTTATTTTCCTAAATAAAAATAAGTTTTTGAATCTGTGCATCATTTACACGAAACGTCTCAGCGACCAATGAGAGCACGTGACTTCACGATGTAATAAATAAAATGACAAATCCAAAAAAAAAAACCCAATGATTTTGGCGCTTTTCATTCAATCCAAGGCACGCACCTCTGACTGTGCGTATTAATAATTATTATTACTCGCTTATACGGAGAAGGAAAACATCGTGAGGAAACCTGCATGCCTGAAAGATTTTCTCGACAGTGTGAACTTGTGAAGTCTGCCAACCCGAACTAAGCCAAAGTGGACTATAGTCTGATCCCTTTCATTCTGTGAGAGGAGACCCGTGCCCAGCAGTGGGACAATATATGGGTGGACGATGATGAAAGCGGAAAGTGTAAATTTGCCAAAAAATGATTCTGTTGTGATCACAATCTTTCTTTGTCTCAAATCCGGACTTGTTAAGCCGAGTTCAGGAACGTGAAAACTTCATTGTAAGTACAAAACTATCCCTTTCTAATGTTTTATTGAATTCATAGATTACAGTTTGATTTATGAAATTATTTTTTTTGCTATTACTTAGTAATTTATGTAACCTTCGTGTGTGATAGGTACACGTTCTTTATTTTGTAGGTTATAAATTTAAATCATTCACTAACTTCTGTAGGTACGTTATTATTAGTAGAGTTTTTCAGACTTGTATATTGACATAAAGGAACGGCACATATTCTATAGGTCTTTGAAGCCATTTTTTAAAGAATCTTGACTATAAAACGAATATCTCACGTATTGTAGACTACTATTACATCATTAGTCACCTTTGATTGGTCACGTGACTTAGGATTTCAGCGGGAAGTACAAAATGTATTTAATGAAACTATTGGATAATAAAATGGCTCTAATTCCATGAAAAACCATTGTCAAGCGTATCTGACCATCGAACATTTTGAAGTACTTTACGAAAATCTGTCCCTTACCCTTACAAAAAATGAAAATATACCCTTATGCACAATAAATTGGAAAATTTCAGAAAACAACAACAAAGATAAGAGAATTTTTATAGATAGAGTCCGTACAGACGAAGTTGCAGGCAGAAGCTAGATCAAGATAAACATATAATTTTATTTAAATCTCGTGTTTTCTATCTATTTAGATATAAAAGTAAACTGTAATAGAATAGGGAATATGCATGTGATTCAAATAAGAGTAAAATATTTTTTTTAGAAACTGTTGCTTCAGAATTGTGCCTTCATCAAGTTTTTATAAAAAAATATTTTTAATTAAGAATTTTAATTTTTAAAAAGCGAAAGTACGAATTAACATATTTGAAACGCGACGCCATTTGTCAAAGTAGTGTAGTGGTTCGTAGTGTTTGCCTACAACAAACTGTTGTAGGAGTATTGATTTCTGACAATTACGCGAATATTATACATTGAAATAAAACTTTTACGGATTTTATTGCGTTATATTGATATTATTAATCCCGACATTTCGAACCCTTTACAGCGTCCATGGTCACGGGTAGACTCTACCCGTCTATAATCCGTAAAAAGTAGTTTTATTTCACTGTTGTAGGAGTGTTTATTAGGAGTAGGTGTAGGTGTCAAGAATTGTGTTTGTGATAGAATATGACGTCATACTAAGCGCGCCAAAATGGCGGGTATTTAAAGCGCCCCGGTTGGCTGTTTAAAATATAAAAAAAAATATTTTATATTACGTCTTCGGTGGTGATTTTTTTACCATTATAGTACAGTGATGTGAAAGTCTATCTACATATTATATTACCCAGAAAATAATTGAGTCGTGGACGTCTGATGGCAATCGCTTTAGTATAGGTACATACAGTTAGGACTGGAAGCCGACCCTGGCCAAAGTTGGGAAGAAGCTCTGAGGATGAAAAGGTCGCATTAAATAAAACAGCAAATCAGAATCCAAAATGTATTGAATACAAAACAATCTAATAAAATTGTCAGATGGCAATTTCAAAATATTCTATTTTAATAATAGTTAATAGTAAGAGGAAACATTGCCCGTCTGTCGCAGTGGCGAGGCGGCCGATCGTATCCCTATATATTACATGAGAACTGCGCGCGCCTGTAGGGGGCCTCATCACAAATAAACTAACCTAAATTACATACACATATAAAATACGCAGGAGTCGAGTAACCGCTCAGTACATACGCTTTGCCGCTGCTATTTCATCGCAAGTTACTCAACCCGAACGTTCGCCGATTTTATAATTGTAATACTAAAATCAATCAATTGCTATTATATGTTAAACATCGTACAAACTCATATTGCCATAGTGATAGCACATCGACGTAGCGTCATCCGTATTACTGATACGTTTTATAACATCTCTCTTTTGTGACTATTTGTAGTGATATGAGGAGCGTACATCCATTATATTTACGCTACTGCTAACATCAGGTATTGTTTAGGTATTTATATATTCGATTCTTCAACTAATTGGCCTGAGTTACGTCATATCTTAGGCAGTAGCGACTTTACTGTCTCCTCATTCAAATACCGCGTGATGTTACACCAATGTATATAAAACTGCGTCCCAAAATATATATCGGAAAAAATTGATTAAAACAATAATAAAAAATATCTATATATAGGAACATATAGTGTTGGAAAAAGAAAAAATATAGTTTCCTATAAACGGTCACCCTAGTATTAAGTTTTGAATATAGTGATTGTTGAATCATCGTTCTTTTAGTCTCTACTGTTAATAATTGTATGAAATCATTTTACTCGTTCGCGAAGTATTATTTTATTGAAAACTGATTTTGATCGCGAGTAAAGTTGAGCTGCCCTTATACTATCAATTAGCCCTAAAATTGAATTAGATATGATTACCTTAAAACATCTTTAATTACACCGCGACACGTCATTACGGTGATATCTTTAAGATGTTATTATATTCTAGAAGATGACTAAACATTTATTATAACTAAATATTAGATTTATGAAGGCAGTCAACTCGTATCAACGCGTAAGTTCATTTCTCAGATACAACAAACACTAAACGAACGATGTTTCCGTAGGTATTATTTTGAATTAATTTGGATTACATCTAGTGGAGTAAAACAACTTTACACCTCCCGTACGGGACAAGGGATCATCTATACCTATTCTAATTACTTTGGAAGGGTACTTTAGATAGGGTGAACTACATATTCAATGTCTGAGTTATGTATGTGGGTTCCGAGGCTGTGTTTCGCAACAAGATGACGATCTATTAAGATTGAAAGTTGATTTAGACAAGATTTTAAATAATAGATTCGAGACATGATTTTAAATAATAAATAAGTATCACGAAAGGCGAATAGGCAGTAAGTTCATTAAATGCAGTTTTAATTCGGATAACTAGGTTCTATAATCCGATATTATCCGGCTTGTAAAACAAATAGGAGAGTAGAGAAAACAGAGCAGCAAAAAAATGGAGAGTATATTTGACGCGTAATGACGTCTGTTATTGGATAATTTCCCTATTACTCTATTTGACTACCGCTCCATGATAGAGAACAACGTAGCGTATGATCGGAATGATATTAGCATCGAGTCGCGAAACAGTCTCGTGAAGCATCGCGCCGGTGTGACGTGCCGACGTGTGACGTGTGACGTGTGGGGGTGACGTCTAGATGGCGTCAATGTCGACGTCGACGTCATCGTCGTCTTGTGGCTTGGGCTTGGCGGGGGCGGCCGACACCGCCTTGATGGGTGTAGCCTTTGCGCGGTCATCGTACTCGATCTGAAATCAGAAAGCGGCATATTAATATTGTTCAAATATCAATAAATAGATAAATATTTTTGGACGCAAACAAAGCAGAGCTTGTACTATGGGTACCCATAATACAAGCTCTGCTTATATTTAGTTATTAATATTAAGTTATCTTCTAGAATATAATAATATCTTAAAGATGTCGTCGTAATGACGTGTCGCGGTGTAATTGAAGATGTTTTAAGGTAATCATTGTAAATACTTAATATTTATATGTATACATAAGAAACACCCAGACAAATATGCGTTTGTGTGTGTGTGTGTCTGTGTGTGTGTGTACCTCGATGTCGTGCTCGGAGTCGTCTCCGTCGCTGGAGTCCTCCTCGGCGTGCTGCAGCCACTCGAGGAAGGGCGCGGCGCGGCGGCGCACGTCGGCGATCACCTCCTTGCTGGCGTACTTGCGGGAAGGCTTGGCGGACCACTCCAGGATCGCCTTCTCCTCCACGATGTCTTCGTCATACAGCAACTGGAATCAGACAAATGAGTGACTGTTAAACGGATATATTGCGAAACATTTGTTTAGGGTGGTTGTGCCATGTGCTTGGGTATGTCGCAGCACTGCGTCCTGTGTGTGTGGGCGCTCGGTGCTCGGCGGTAGTACCTTCAGTATGGCGGGCACTTTGGGCAGCAGTGCGGCGTGGTGTGCACAGAGCGCGGTGAGTGCGTGCAGCACGGCCCGCTGCGCGCGAGTGTCTGCGCGTGTACAGCGCAGCAGTAGCGCTCGGTGGCGCCGCACGTCGCTCGCCAGGGACCCGGCTCGCACCAGCACCTCCAGCATCACCAGCGGCGCCTTCGACTTCACCTCCAGCCTGCACACACACAATCACACACATACACATACACATACACATACACATGTCTCATACAACCAACATTAATAAAACAACGAAAACTTATGAACTTGACGACCAGTTTAAAGTTCATGAACCTGACGGCCAGTTTAAGTTCATGATCCTGACGACCAGTTTATGAACCTGACGACCAATTTAAAATTTATAAACCTTACGACCAATTTCTAAAACTGCCAATTCTGTGAATCCTGACAACCAATGAGACTAGGTACTGAGACCAAATTTTAATGAAACTACCTAACAAACAATTTACGACCTAATTTAGAATTTTGTCCAGACCAGTTAAAGTTGGTTATGACCACAAAAACAAAGGGCACCGACTCGATTACGTCGAACCGCCTAGATATCATTTTAAATCGGGGCATCTTGCATACGAACACATTACTCAAAGTGAATACAATAGGTAATCGTTTTGTACAATATTTTTATTTTATTTAGAACAATATTCCTTGCGTACCTCTACCTTACCCTTAAAATTCTAATTATTATTAATCTTGGAAACCTAACACTCAACAAATTACACCCGTGATATTTCTTATTGGTATGTCTGCTATCGATTTTTGAACGTTTATTGTGCGGTCGCTAGCTATTTTTTTACATTCGATCATCCTCAAACCTCTAGTATAGGTTTCGAAGTCATGTGTTTGAGTCGTTTGATTTAGCCAATAGTTTGTAGATGTTTTTACATGAAATGCATCTGCCGATCCTCACAATGATAGCGTGGGTACAGTAAGGGGGCCCGGTTTACTATCTAAACGTAAAATTCGTGTACCACTGTTTTGACATACGTGCCTATAACTATGAATATATAAGAACATGATAGCACAGGTAGTTTAACCAAAATATTGTAACATATTACTCACCTATTATTACCATATTACTCGCATAAACGGTGAAGAAAAACATCGTGAGGAAACCTGCATGCCTTAGAGATTTTTTCTCGACGGTTTGTGAAGTCTCCCAACCCGCACTAGGCTAGCGTGGTGGACTATAGCCTAATCCCTCTCAATATGAGACGAGACCCGTGCCCAGCAGTGGGACAGTATATGGGTTGATGATGATGAATGACGATTACTCACCTCTCGGCCTCGTGCAAAATTTCGGTGATGGCCTTGTTGGAGTCGACGTCTCCGGTGGTGGCGCGCTGCTTCAGATAGTCATAGAACAGATCCATGCGCTGCTTTTCGTTCTTCTCACTGTCCTCCGATACAGTCATGCATTTCGCGCCCTCTGTCAAATCTATATGGAAAAATAATTGTTTTAGGAAACTCGCACACAGAATGACGATTACTTAGATTACATAGATTATTAGAACGCAGCTTCAAAGACATTTTGAGGTTTGACCATATTTACAACGCGTCACACTGGCAATCATATGAGGTTTAAATTAAACTAAGATAGTACTACTAACTGGTTGAAATTGTTGTTTTCAAATTAATTTCTAAATGTTTTCCACTGAATGCTAATTAAGTATAGAATCTGTGTGTAGATGTACCCTGCATGCGCGCGCGCACGGCTGCCTCGCTGACGTCGACTGTCCAGCAGTCGTCATCATCGTCATCCGCCGACTTGTCCTTCTCTTTCTCCTTCTTACTGCTCTTGGGGTTGGGCGTCGTGGGAGTCACGGGGGCTTCACCCTCCTATAAAAACAAACCCGTAGTTTTTTGTAATAAATATAAATAACCGATACCATATTTTATTCAAATCAAATCGAAATCAAAATAGTTTTATTTTCATATAAACCATATACAGGCAGGCACTTATGAAATGTCAAGTCTAGGTGCATGGTTCCAAATTAGTAGTTTCCTATGGAGAAGAATTCAGCCTGACGCTTTTCGGATTAAATAACGATATTTTGACGGGAAATGAAATGGTAAGCCGTAATACTTACGTTCTTGGCTTCGTCATGCGCGTCGTGGTTCCCGTTGGCGGCGCCGGGCCCCGAGCGCTTGGAGCGCTTGCCGCGGTTGCCCTCCGTCAGCGATGAACCCTGCGGGCAACGCTTTACATCAATACTACTTTCAATCGTAATTCATAAACTTGCCAATCTTGTTGCTGTAGCGCGCAAAGGCTGATTATCAGCCTGGGGACACGTGCCCATAACGAAGTACATCAAATGAATTATGAAGTTTGATTGATTATGTTACATTTTTAATTATAAGGGAAGTAGAGGGGTGAGGTTTGTCCAGCAGAGTGTGTATACCTGTTGGTATACCTGCATGCTGGGATCAAGTGCGGGCGGATTCTTGAGGATGAAGGTGTTGAGCTTGTGGTTGAAGTCGAGCGTGCCGTGGTAGCCGCACGCCTTGCAGCCCTGCGAGATGGTGTTGCGCTTGGTGGACACGATCAGCTCCGTCTCCGGATTGTCGCACTCTGGGCACAGCACGAACTTGCGGATAAACCTGTACCACATACAACACTAATTACTTTTTGTATGATTAAAGAAAAGGGGGAAGAAATAAAAAGGGAAGGGAGGCCTTTGACCAGCAGTGGGACGAATCAGGGTAGAAAAAAGTTATTACATTAAACACTTATTTTCATATAATATAAGTACTCCATACTCTAAAATGGAGCCATTTAAACCAGTCAACCGTTTTATTATAAACTAAATATTTTATCAATATAATGATTATTGCACCTATTCAAATTATGTCTTAGAAGCTTAAAAAAATCGAGCCCTTGCTCAAATTTTTTAATGATGTATATTATGTTGAAATAAAACTACTTTTTTACGGATTTTATCGCGTATATTGATATTAATTATCCCGACGTTATCAATATACGCGATAAAATCCGTAAAAAGTAGTTTTATTTCAATGTATAATATTAGCGTAAATGTCAGAAATCAATATGTATATTATGTTTTATCTAGGATTTATAAGTCTTTTCATGGAGGTCTTATTAAAGCATTTAACATATAAACTTTTGCCGAATGTCGCTGAAAATATAGATAGACAGAGTAACGTTACCCGTCCAGCAGGTCCTGCAGCTTGGCGGAGTCGTGGCTGCCGTTCACGATGAACCGCTCGTTCTTGAAGTCAAACTGTGTCTGAGCGCCGAGCTCGCATCCGAAGTACTTCGTGGGATCTGAAATAAATCATAAGAATCATTTTAACGTGCAAAGAGCAGTTTCTCCTACCACAAACATTGCTGTGCTTAAAAGGAGATTCCTATTCACAACATTTGTTATACTTTTAATTGAAGTTTAATATTATTATGGATATAATTTATTACTTCCCTACTAATATTCTAAATGCGAAGTAACTGTCTGTCTATTATGCTTTCACACCTAAACCGTAGAACCAATTTTGATGAAATTTAGTACAGAGTTAGATTAAACCTTGGAGGATATAGACTACCTTTTTTGTTTCAAAAATTCGTCTAGGATGCGAGTGAAACGGCGGGAAACAGCTAGTACTCTATAAACAATTAAACCTAAAATATGGTTTACTTACTTTCATTCACATTTATTTTCAATAATAAGGTGATGTGTTAGTTCTGTTAACGCTTTTTCTGCCATTGTGGCGTGCAAATTTATTTAAACACTACACATGCATGAATTAATTAATAACTTACTTACGTATTTATTGTAAATGGGTTTATTATTAAATCGAGATCTATTATAGTAGTTTTACTTCAATATTTGTTAGGTTATATAGGCTGGAATATTTAGCGACTATTGTGGTAGACCCTGTAGAGGTAATTTACTGTTCCTCTGTGAGCTACTAATCTGATGGATTTTAGAGGAAAATTAATGTTTTTAACAGTGAACAGTTTTATTTTTCCATAATCACCATTGGCCAGGTGGCGGCCAATGGTGATTATGGAAAAGTAAAGGGCTAAGTGCCCTTTCTATGCCAACATCATAATAACAGATAAAATAGATGAAGGTACTCACAAGTGGCAGGTCTGCCGAGCGCCTTGGCCACTTCAGGCATGTTGACGATGACGGTCTTGATGCCGTTACCCTTGCCCTCGACCTTGGCGCAGATGCGGGGCATCTTGTAGCGGTAGAACGCGTCCGCCACGTTCCGGTTCACGTTTACCGACCCCATGGTGACGGGTGGCTATCGGCCGCGTGCTGGATCCGGAAGAATGGTCTGCGCAGTTACCTCTAGAAGAAACAAAGGTTTATAAAGATAAAGATGAATGGCCTCTGGGTCTAAAAATTGCTAAAGAGACTACAAAAAAAACATCGAAGAAATGATAGAGAAATAAGATGAGGTTGTATATTTTATTTATTTAATAAAATTGAATGCTGCTCCCACTGCTGGGCACGGGTCTCTTCTTACAGAATGAGAAGGATTAGGCTATGTACAGACACCAGCAGGTCAAGCTATCCAAAACTGTAAAATTTTCCCAATTGAATATGAACCTTGTTATTTTGTAAAGTTCCAAATCTATCAAAGAAATTTGACAGATTGGGGTAGGTTGATGTGGTGGCCTCTGTACATGTACAAAACAAAAATTAATGCACACTTAAATTACTAACAAACTATTCTAGCATACATTTAAAAAATAACCTTGTTTCAACTCACCGGGATAAAATAAAACGGTCCTGTATTAGTGTGTTGTGTGTGTGTATGTGTGTTTGTGTGTGTCTGTCTAGGAGCGAGTTGGTGTAGGTGTGTGTAAGTATGTGTGTGTGTGTGTGTGTGTGGGTGCGGCTGCGGTAGCGGTGCGGGTGGGTGCGAGCGGTGTCAGCGGTGTCAGCGGTGTCAGCGGTGTCAGCGGTGTCAGCGGGGCGGCATGCGGCCGGGGCGGCGCTCCCGCGCGGCGCGCCAGTCACGTCTGCCGCAACGGCAGCAGCTTCCGGTGCCTATTACTGCAAAATTTTGATGGTCTGCAAACAGAGCAGTCATGACACGGTGACAACAAATCTCCCCTAAGCGTCACACGGACTTCACAATTCTTCACACTTTGTACAGAGGCCAGCACATCAAGCTACGACAATCTGTCAAATTTCTTTGATTGATTTATTCAACAATTAAACCAAAACAATAAAATTCATATTCAATTGGGAAACTTTGACAGTTTTGTATAGCTTGACCTGCTGGCGTCTGTACACATAAAATGCGTTATTGTTGATTGCTATATTAAATACAACCTCTTCTACCGACAAAATGTTCAAAAGTTTTTGAACTACCATATGGGTTTGCCAAAGGATTGTATCAAAGCACATCAAGCTTACTTGTATGTGCTCCTAAATAAAGTTCTGAGCCCAGGGAGCCTTCTTCGCTATGAAAAGCTAAACGTTTCTAATTACACTTTGCAATAATTTGCAGGGAAGGACAGGGGGTTGCAAATTGCGAGTTTGAGACCATACGCCAAGCCTTTCCTACCTGCCAAACAATTTGGCTGGGGGACGAGTACAAAATAAGTGTAAGCTTAATTTAATTACCCAGGTTTTGACGTGGAAGGGTATACCTACGGCAAAAGATGGCCCATTTAGGCAAAAAACTGGATATGACCAGGAACACAAAAAGCTAGGTGAGGATCCCTGAGGAGCAAACAGCTAAGGGGTATACTAATCCATACCTGCGAGCAGTATATCTGGGTGTATGCGTCATGCACGCTCGACGCCTGCGGGCCGGTCTCCTAGTAGCGACACACCGACTACTCTCCTCGCACTGTACTGATGTCTCTGCAATGCAATAAAACAATTACTTTAACACTCGATTGATTTTAAACAAATAACAGATAGGAGCTCATGGAATGCTTTTAGTTTCTATCTTTATTCTAATCTGTGATAGACATAACACGATTGTTATTACTTAAGGATTTAGGAACATTCAAGCAAATGAGCAGAGAAACTATCCCAAAATATGCGAAAAGTTGTACGCATTTGTTTTTCAAAATTCTGTTTCGATTAATTAGTCGATTTAATGCAACTTGTGTCCCAGAATATTTTACGTTGGCTATCGTTGTCCATATTGTTGTCTGTCACCAGAAGATCTTTTACAAAGCATACATTTGGTATAATCACATTATATTTTGTATGTTCTGCGTTTGGAAATAATAGAAATATATAAAATAATAGTCATTGCATCACACGAGGCCATAAATTCCTTACAATTGAACATTTTTATATGAGAGGCAAACTTATTGGCGAATTTAGTCGTGAAGCGTATAATATAATACAATGGGAACAAAATCAGGCGCACGAAACGAATCGGGTTCATTCAATAACGCAGCTGCTACATTTGTCCTGATTGTAGGTTAAGACTGTTACTGTGAACTGAAAGGTTTCTTATGTAGGTGTAGGTTCTTTTAAATAGGAAACCGTTTTCAGGTCGTTAAAAAAGTAATTCCAAACTGTTTCAGCAAGAAAAAAAGCTTTTAGGGAGTCTAAAATTGGAAGATATTTCAACTACCATCAGCGCAATGCATTATAGCCATCTTAGTTCTGCCTTTTATCAATGTTAACTATATTTAACTAAAAATCTGTGGACTTAAAAAATTAAATAGGCAAATCGATTGTGCCTGACTGTGTAATATAACAGATGGCTGCTGGGGCAAAAAGGTTCTTCTCGAGTGGAGACCATGCACCGCAAAGCGCAGCGCAGGACGACCTGGTAAAGGTTGGTGGAAGTCGTAGGATGCAGGCGGCATATTACCGTTCCACGTGGAAGTCTATGGGGAAATTGGGGAAGGCCTTTGTTCAGCAGTAGACCTGCTGTGGCTGATATGATGATAATGATATTATTATGATGTGTAATATAAAACCCATTACAATAGATGTAACCACAAGGATCAAAGCAAACATGTTCATCAAGAATGATTTAATTTTTTGGAAAATTATGGTGACAGGATACAAAGGTAAACTGCTTATTATAAACTGACTAATCCCTTAATAGGTACTAAAGTATGTTATAAACAGGGTACCAAAGTTCATGGTTACATGACACATAAATCATGACGTGGTTTCATCATCACAAGGCACCTACTTAATAAGTAATTTCATACAAACAAATAAATGTTTTTCTCGTGCAATAAGTTAGACAAACATTTACTTCAAGATAACTGCTACCCAACGTAAACGAATCAATTTATCACTTATGTTCATTAAAATTAATGCCAGTAAGTTGGCAAACGTTGACACGTCTGATTAACGTTCAAAGTTACTTAAATAAAAAATATGATGACGTCAGGAGAGAGATAAATAAACTCACATTATCATGAGCTATCTCCATTCCCCGCCGTGGTCCGTCAACCTAAAGGTACAAGGTGATCCTACTATAACTGCAATGTTGACACGTCGCGAATTCAAAACAATACGCACACACAAACCGCTATGCAACTTCAGAACGTCCTTGAAATCGAGCATCGTGATTGGTCGAAGTGTTTGCGTCACGCACACAGCAGACATGGAACTAGGCAGTTTTTAGTTATATTTTGGGTATTGCGTACATCGATGTTGAACTTGCCCGACATTATAGCGGAGTGTGGTGTAAGAAAGAAATGTACGCAGCGGTACCTAGTTATTGAATACGATTGTGTGCGGTCACGGCAATCGCTCGCCAATCATTCTCGATTCGACACGGTTGCTCGCTTGTACCATCATGTTGTGTTTAATGTGGTCTCGGATGTGGCCACTTTATTGCTACTATGTGATAAGCACTTTGATATTGGATTTTAACAGTAACATTGAATTCTAGCTTCATATAGGTACCTGCTTAAGTTTTCTTAAGCTTTCTGAACACTATGATAAATCTTGATGAGACTGACAATTACGACCTGTTGTCATCGCTTTTAACACTTAGGTGTTAACTATTTTTCCTATACCCTATCCTCCCTTTTCCCCACTTGCTTTCCACACCCCTTGCACTCAATATAAACTAATAAATAACAAAGTTGCTGGTAATAAAGTTAAATTACAAGCCAGCCCGGCTTTCATTAGATCAGGAACTGGTATGTTCGTTCGATGCTAGATGCAATTAATTAAGAGTTGCGAGCACTAGGCAGCAGCTACTTCAGTGAGGCGGAGTCTCTTTTAGACAACCTATTTTCCGAAAACATTTCGGTGCCACAGGGTAAAAATACCAAAGAAAAAATTGCAAATGAAAGTGGGCAAGCTTTGAACAGCGAAAATTAAGGGATTATTCAAACATTTCTGCTAACTCGTGAGCTTCACGCATTACAAGAGTTACTTTTTCAACTCTGGTCGAGCACATTTCGTGATTAAAGCTATAATATACCTAGATATCGCAAACAAAACGTTTATAAATACTTTTTCCTTTTACTAACTTTTCAAAAGTATAAAATTGTTAGTAAACTGTAAAGTTCGTCAATTTTAGGCAATATTCATGGGCATTACGTTTAAATTTGTTTGATCCAGTGCTACGCCCATATTTTATGTCGTAAAGTATCAAATAAAGTTACATTTTTATTTCATGGTTCCACTGCTGTAGCTGCTCTGTGAGTAGTCGTGCCGCCCGTCCTCCAATTACACCGAGTCGGGCCCGCAATGCGCCACGCGCACCGCGCCTTACACCACACTAGACGGACGGGCCATTCTTTAAATGGAACACCCAATGGAACTACAGTACATTTGCAATGTGGTTATTATTTCTGGGGAAAAAGGTTTTTATCTGTCTGAAATCAAAGACTCTAAAATAATAACGAAAAGACGTGAATGGACCTAAGGAAATTAGCCCTGCGTGTAGGTTCATTATTCGTGAGAGTCATAGACGCGATGGTCAAGTCTTCATAAAGAGATAAATTTAATAATATTTGGGCGACTCGCTTAGGTATTTTAGGCAATATACTTTCTGCAAACGAATCTTAGCGATCCCGGAATTTCAGTTTTGTGATTCCAACGCTTCAGCTAATTTCTCTACTTGTTAGCTTATAAAAATAACTCGAGTAGCCTATATTTCTCCAAGCAGAAACGTGTAAAGCAATATACCTAAGCGTGTATTTAATTTACAATCACTTCGGGCAACACAACATAAAGATCATTTCCTGAATGCAGTGGAATATTATTCGGAAAACTAGTTTACTAAAGTAATGTACTAAAGTAATGTCCGCTTTGGCATAGAACTTGATAATTTATAAGTTCCTAAATTATGTATTTGTTATACAACTCTATAATTTAAAACGATCGTTAACTAGTTCGAATGTGTCTAGAGCACGACAGAATCATAGAACATTATCAAATGACCATGACGCTGTGTGACAAAGTCAAAATCTTATATTACAGTTCTTAAGAAACTTTCTATACATATAGTGAAAATATTTCTGCCCAAATTCATCATCCTCGTGCCTATTCCAACTGTGTTAGGGTCAGCTTCCAGACTAATCAGATGCGGCTGGATACCAGTATTTTACACGAAGCGACTGCCATCAGACCTTCGTAATTCAATTCCTGGCCAATACCGATATCCTGAGGATAGACTGGTTGTCAGGATTTTTGGGCTTCTGACTACCACTAACGACTGGGACAGACGGCTTTACGTGCTCTCCGAGGCACAGAGGGAGCTCGATGTGTTTGGTGGAATGATCACCAATCCACAGACTGATCACGATAAGCTCAGCTTAACTTTGCAGAACGGTTGGTAAGCGTAGATATTACTAAGCTACGAGCGCTTCATTTAATTTCTTCCCAAATTAGACTTTTTAATATCACTCCTATGTCCATCCCTGAGCCGGCCAGTATAGTACGGGCCCCTACATAATATAACGGTCCATCAAGGTTTAAAAAAATATTCCGTGTTGATGGTCAATCTGCTCACCAGAAAGAAGGTGTTAAAGTAGATAAGTTCAGTCTTACAAGGAAGTGTTATCATTCACTAAACTAACGTTACTGTTCACACCTATCAGTGTCGGGTTACGTTGTGTATGTAAGTCAAATTACGACAATAACAGGAAGCGTGTAGTGTGCATCACTTGTGTTGTTGGTGTGGGGAATTCGCACAGTGACCGGACACTCAGACGGCGGCCGGATGGCATAGTACTCGAGGTATTCTAAACACGAGACAATGTTTGGTCGATCGACCGACATTCATTCACTGTTTGTTAGGCGTGGTGTCGCGGATAAGCGATAGCGTTTGTGATGTTATCAACACGCAAACCCAGATAATATCGATTACATTATTCGGGGTGTTTGGTCTGTTACGGTTTTGACAAATTTTTATGCATCCATCTTTCAAAGATAATATCGACTTTTGCTGTATCTTGATGGTTTTGCTAGTCTGACGAAAACCGACAGGGAGTTGTAGAATCCATTTAAGATTGTGTATGAAGTTGTAGAATCAGCAGTCGGTCAAATTACAGTACCTACCACCTACATCTTGAAGGTGTAGCGACGTTAGCTGATTAAATACCTACAATAAAAATACAAAGGTATAGTAATTATAATTATTTATGATGCAAACATTTTTTCAATCGGTAAAAACTCATAACTTGCACGAAATCTGCGTGATATCAAATGCGGGTACATCCACTACTGTAAAGCGATACAGGCGCATGCGCAACCCGATCGCTATTGAGTTACCGACTAAGATATAATAACAACATAAATCTAAATATTTTCCACAAACCAAACAATTCGATAAGCTGTAATGGTAGCAGTTGGGCGTCGACCAGTACTTACGAAAACGTGGTTCAGGCCAACAACGAGACATCACGAAGGCATCAGATCATATTATGGAGGTCTAGTTAGTAATCCTACTAATATTATAAATTGCGAAAGTATCTCTGTCTGTCTGTTATGACTTTGATGAAATCTGGTACAGAGATAGATTAGACCCTGGAGAGGCCCTTTATCTCAAAAGGCTCTTTGGGATGCGGGTGAACCAACGGGCAACAGCTAGATAAAATAAATGTACATTTCTTAAGTGTTAAGACAACAATCAAGGACCACGCCAATTGGGAATCTTGCAGTTACCGTTAAATTCTACGCATTGGCTAGACATTATGTAATGTAGCGGTCATGCTGCAAGGGTCTTGGAGACGTGCCAAAGGCGTAGCATAGTTAGGGTACGGCTGGAGGCTGGGATGGCTGGGTATTAGTTGGTACAGTCCAAAATACCCACACCTCGTATTTCTAAAATTAAATCCATAATTTTCCACACTATCACTAAATTTATCTAGCTCCATCACAATTCACTATTACTATTTAAACAGCCGAAAGTGGGTGTCTGCAATCTGTAGACAATGTACGAAACATCCGGTCGATACATAGTTTCATATCGACGGTGTAGTATGGCGGCTTCCGGCAAATCCCGATTCCCACCCAGGTGCGTCAGACATATTGATTTACGTTACACACTATGTAATCTATCTATCTATCAAATTAATCCATAACACGAAAGAAATAAAGCCGTATTGATCAGCGATTAATCCGAATTATTAAGATGAAAATTGGTTAATGTCAGGGTCTTAATTCCTTGTACCTACAATTAGGTTTTAGACTAGTTGACAGATTACAAGGAAGAAATTGAAACTGACTCTTTGGAAACCCTACAACGTGACAGGAAGTCTCAGAAATCTGCAAGCAGCAAAACGGCTAAGTTCCACTGTGGTGCATTCAAAGTCCTTCATAGAATAAGCTTATTAATTCAAAATGAAGCCATTCACAATAACATAATACTACATCACTGAGTCAATAACGCTAGGACAATGCAAATGGGTTAGTTACACAAATTGCATATTACTTACAATGATTGTAGTACATACTCATAAATTGGCTAAGAATAACCGTATGCGGTCAATATCAAAGAAGAACATAATATACATAAATTGAGTACGACAGTTGTACTGTTACAATGAGACTATAAAGCTTATAAGTTACAGCAAAGTTTTTTAAATAAGGCATCGTGACCGCAGCCTGGACAACGAGGACAGAGGAACGGAGGGACGGAGGGACAGAGGTAAATGGGCGGCGAGCGGCGATAACGACCGGCGACGCTTCACGGGAGCCGGGACACATTTCACCCATCTACAGCCGATTGCAAATATTGTAGTCGGAGGGAAGTCGAAATTTTTAGTCGATTTCTAGTAGAAATATTTATATTAAGTTTCATAAACGGGACACAAATCCAAACTCCAAGCCGCTACTAAGAATTTCATAGAATAACCAAATAAAATAAAACTTTGCTCGACCTGCGAATCGGTCACAGAACTCGCAGGACCCCTAGTGTAGCAGTAGACTAATGAAGCAGTCTTCTTTGTATGTAGGAAATACATACATGTTTTGATATGATAATGAGTGCGGTTATAGGTTAACTTTCTAAGGTTTCAGTCAAATGATAATCCATTTTTATGCATACATATTTACCGTAGGAACTGTACATTAAGATCTAATTCTTACATGATATTATGTCAAACAAATATCATCACTATATTTTGCATCAGTGTGAATAGATTTGCATGTCATACAGTAAAACAGTGTATTTTTGCTTGCTGATTATCATTGACCATTATAAAGTGCCCAGGGGCGTAATATTAGCAGACCGATTTGCAAAGCAGTTAGAGCTATTTGTCGAAACGTATAACAAGACCCATGGCTCTTTTACTACGACTACAGGTTGCCTCACAAATAGGGTATTTACGCCTATTTGCACATTACATCAATTTTTATGGAGAGAGGATTGGTAACTCGTTCTTTGCCTCGGGGAAATCGTAGACCATTACGATAATACAGGCGATTGCTATTAACTCAACACAATAGGATTATTTCTAGAAATAGACTTACTAGAAAATCGAATCTAAGCTATTTTACTTGGTGACATTTTGGACATAGAGTTTGAATTAAGATAATCACATATATTTTTAAATTAGTGTATGTAACAAGTTTTCTCCCTTACAAAATTATTCTCTCATCAAGCGGATTTTTTTAAACGTAATGTTATTTAAATCTCTAAGTTTTCACTTTTGTATTGTAAATAATTAAATATGAACAATCTAAAAAGATATCTCCGTACAACTTTTTAATCACAGAGCAGTGGCGTGTTTCCCTTATCATTGAGTATTACGATTGTTTCATAACATGTCGATTGAACAAATACATTACATTCAATAAGAACAAGTTTAATAAATATTAACTTATTCACTAATAGATAGTGTGACAAATGAGCCATAAACGATGTTTGAAATACAATTATAGTATTTTCAACCATTAAAGGCATTTTTCAATTTATTGAAGCTTATGAAATATAAATTCCTATGTACAATGTATTTTACAATGTATTTTTCAAAAATGTCTCTAATGCAAATCTGTTAGACAAGATATAAAATGTTTTAATTTCTTTTCCGGTAGCATGTATCTGCCTAACACAATGTCAATCGTGACCTGCCTCAGTGTCGAACTTTTTACATACATCACACACACCATGGCACAGGCGACAAATCTACAAGAATAGATACTGATTCACGACCACTGACGTCACGAAACTTGCTACAATATGAATACATACAAATTTCTTTGAAAAGAGGGTGGAAAATAATTGTAGCTACGGAAAACTTGCGTACAAAGCAGAGGGGAGGATTCATTAGGCGGAAATATTATGAAAACTGAAGTTTATATTGGATTTGTTACTCTATCTTTGGAATTGAACTTTCAATATTGGTTGGGCTCTTGTGTTTTCTAATCAGGGTCACCAGGTAACTATAAAAACTATGACAATCTTCGATTATCATAGTTTTTATAGTTTTCCCTATAGGTGGCCATTAAACCCTAACTGTACCAAATTTCAGCTCTCTGAGTTTATGGGAAGTACTAGTTCTATTTTGATGATCATGAGTGAGTGAGTGAGTGAGTGTCATAAATGCTAAACTTTGCTTTCGCTTAACTTCGGAACTAAATGCCCTACAGACTTGAAATTTTGGATTTTAAGTATGTGATTATAGCTTACTGGATGACGATTTCTGCGTTCTGGTCTTATCCAGAGGTTCTCAAATAGGGGACTCTCTGGGGATTCTCAGATGTGTCATTGTATTCATCGTACAATTTGACAATATAACATTGATATAAGAAAATAGTCTCTACATTCTCTGCAAAATGGTAATCAAATCAAGTGTTTAGACTTTCCACTGCATAGTTCGGCCTAGTTTGAATCCGTATCAGGCGGTATCAGAATGTTTGGCACGTGGTGACGTAGTTAGGTGACACGCAGTTAAGGCTGTATCTATTTGTCAGGTGTGAACGACGGTAGACGAGGTTTGAAGACTATTTAGAGTAATTATCATAAGGTATGCAATATCTGGAACATGTGGTGAATATTAACAATGTAGTAAACCACTGCGTAAAGTAGTCGGGCCTACAATTAGGTACAATAGAAAGTAAAGCAACGTTAACGTTCCAGCGGGTCGTAGTTATTGTTTTTCTATCGTCTGCTAATTGTTCCTTCATAATTTACTCGAAATTAGAGATGAATTTTGATGACACACATCCCTGGACTTGCCTGACAACCAGTATCCTTAGAATATTGGTTTCGGAGGTCTTATGACAGTGGCTTCATGTAAAATACTGATGCATATGGTTAAACTAGAAACCGACCCAAATATAGTTGGGAAAAGGATCATGATGTTATTTAAACCAATTTCCATCGATCAGGCAGGCATCGAGATTATCTTAAAAGCATTACCCACTATCGCTATGCTACACGGCAAAAAATTAGAAAAACCTTTACAAAAAATTAGATAACCTAAGTTAGTGACCGATAACCCCTATATAAACCACCTCGAGACCTTACGAAAAGTGGTACGGTCTATTACAATCAATCTTTTAAAAAAATATTTGACGCGTACTGAGCCTGAATTCAAAAGTCAGCATTGGCGACAGCGACGAGGTCAAGAATCTTCACTCTCCAAATACGAAAGGGTTAACTGAACGTCGAAGTATCATTATTTTTCCGACCCAAAAGCTATTCGTACGTCTCATTTCATCATTCAGCGTAATCGCCATTTCAACAACATTTTTCATTTATCATTCTACTATCCCTTTAAGCCCGAAAGCCAATATTAAAAAGAAACAAAAGTTTAATAAGGATGGGTGTCGTCAAACTACAGCGGAACAATATTTTTGTCTCGTGCGTGTCGTCGATGTGTGAGTAAACGCGTTGTGGTACTCCTGTAGCTATTTATTTGATCGAAGGTTTCGCAGGACGCAGCTAGGCCGAGCCTCGGGCCCGCGGTGTGCGGGGGCGGGATCAAACGCATGCGCTGCGTCCCGCTATCGATTATAAGCCCAACAGCCCCCAAGTTCTAGCCTAAGTTAAAAAATTGCATCTATGTAATAAAATTTGATTTAAACTTTTCAGAGCTTTTCTTTGATGAATAGAATATAGACAGAAAAAACTAGTGCTTAACTTATTAGGTATCTCAGCAAAAGCCAAAGGATATTTTAAAGCTGAAGAAGATAGACATAAGTCTATAGTATGAAAGTGCTTCTATTAATTTAAAAGAAATAGAATCCTAAACATTTTAAACAACAAAAATAAATAGGATTTAATTAATAGGATTTCCAAACTATGAAATATATATAGCAAATTTTCACCATATACCATTGAATTATGAATTTAAGGAACATTATGAGTAGGATGAAATTCCGAATGCTACTGTAGAAAATTTTGAAAAGTCAACGTAACATTAAATTCATATGAATTAATCAATAATGTTTCCCATGATGTATTATTACCACAACGGTATACTACTAACAGATGTTTATGATATTAAGAATTTATCGTGTTGTAAAAATCAAAGGAAAACATTTCTTTCAATCAGGAGCTACGCAGAAATAAGACAATCTTAAGAGAAGGGATAACACCAAAAGTCCCCTTCGTAGACAATGTAATAGGAGGAAATATAAAGTAGAAATGAAGCGTGGAAATTATACTGAAAGCAGGTCAACGAACTCGACAAGTTAGGGGTTAAAAGGTTTGAAGGTTTGAAAAGGATCCGAAATGGAATTTAGAAGCAATATTAACAATACATTATTCTGACAATATTTTGGTCGATGGGTGAAAGGGACGGAGAGTGTTCCACACTAGGTAAAAACTTCGCGTTTTGTTTGCTCCTAAAATTTCTGGGCTACTGAATAACAAAACATGACGTGTGCGTGTTGCTTGTTTTAAAATAGTTAAACGAGACCTTGTAATTTAGTAGACTGCCTTTGTGCTAATGTTTTGTGGCGAATAAGTTACAGTTGGTCGAGTTTCGTGTTATGAAAATACAAAAATATCGGTCAACAATGCTTTCATAAAGAAATTGCCGATGACTGACGACTTGCAAATTAATTACAAATGTATCGGTTTTGAGTTATACATACATTACTATGACAATACATTGATTAGCTCAACTCACGACACGAAACTCCCTTTAACTTTTAAATATCCCTTTATTTATTGTGGCTAATAAAAAAAATACATTGGCAGTCTTCTAACAGAGCTTTTAAAATGAAACCAAATGTTTCAGTCTCTCTAAAATTTACATATGAATGAACGAATGAATGACGAAAATGAACAGCTGTTGTAGATAAAACACATAAAAATTTTGATACTTAGGTTTTCAGGAGTAGATGAATAGATGAAAATCCTCGACCACCATTGATTCAGTTCCCCCCATTCGACCTTAATTGGAGAGGCTTTCGCAGTATTTTTTCATAATATGCTTATTTTACCGAAGCAATCTGATAACAGGCTGAGAGGGAAATAAATGCTTAAAGTATACAGGCGGGAAGTAGATTTTATTTTGCGATAATGAGATATAGAGGGGGTGGGTGTTTTCTAATTATACCTGAGAAAAGAGGGCCTACCGAGGGAGATTAAAGTTATTGAGCGATACCGTGTAGACGGTTTATTCGCGAAAAGCAGTATTTACCAAAAGTTAATATTCACTTGTGGCAGATACTGCAGGTAATTCAAATCGAACAAGTGGTATATCAAGATGAATATAGTAAAGTAGGTATTATAGTTATGCATATTTTTTGGGACAATAATTTGTGCAATCCAAATTTCAGCACTATCAATACTTCCTTAAGACAAACACTCGTTTTCAAATGCATCTTTTTAGGATTTACTAAAAAAATGTGTGCACTGTGACAAACATAATAAATCTTAGATGATACGAAGTCGGACTAGTGCTGTTATCGCAGGCTGTGAGAGCCTGCTGTGACGTAGATAAGGCCTAATGTAGCGTGCGCCCGCGTCACCGCTTAACCAAACGTTTTGCAGACCTTACGTAAGCAGAGTTATATGTTATACTAAAAACAACACAGGAGTGTTAAGATTAGATAAAATAACTGTGTTTGTTGCTGTGCAACATTGAATCTTGACAACTTTCCATGGCTTTTCTTTCATATGTTACTATTACTAGGGATGTGTGCCGCTCTTCCAAAGGATGAGTTACTTCACAGGAGATCTTGGAGAACCCTACCCTTAAGTATGTGCTGAGGATCGGTATCGTGCTTGTAAGATGTCAATCAGCATTTCGTTGCCTTTATTTTTGAAGTTTCGTAGAAGACGACAATGTTTATTTTTTTACATACCTACTACCATGGAAGTAGTCACATTTCACAAGACTGTGTCATGTCGAGAACGCCATTTGACCTCAGTTACCTAAATAGTGTTGGAAGGCGGTGTTAGGGTAAATTAATTTTGAATTAATAAATAATATTTATATACATATATAAGGATATATTATATCCTAAGTTACCACATTACCGTGAACTTTTAGAACAGAAAGGTATGTTGACATACTTGACATCCAGCCATACTACAGCAAATTCATTGTTAATTTAGTAATACGTGGTCGGCCATCACCATCAGCGAACTTATGTACCAACTTTTATTGTAACTAATGGGAGAGCCTTTGTTCAGTAAGTTCAGTTCAGTGGACCTCCTGTGGCTTATGTTTACACTATGTCTATCAGTATGCTTATTTAAGGCGCTTTACGAGTCGTGGTAATATAATGAGCCGTAGCCAGCGGATGGTAGATCAGGGATTATATCAGTTATACCATCCGCATAACACGGTAGAGAGGTGGTGATATTCCTCAGTAAGCCTACAGGCATTTTCTTCGCCCAAATAAAAACTAACCAGCCACATAATGGATTACAAGCCTCCTAGGCCGTCGGCTGTACCATTAATTCCACGTGGAACCATTCCAGGAACTAGAATAGGATTTGTCTAGCAAAGACAATGCCCATTTTCTAGAGCGTGAAGCCTGAATACAAAGGGGAAATTAAAACACAGGCCGCTTTTGATAATCACTAGAATTACGTTAGGTGAAACCTTTTTCTGAAGAATCAGATAATATTTCAATTCAGCCGGTTACGTCGCCGGTGGAAAGTGAAAATAAGATAAACGACTTACTGACGTACACGTGTCGTGTCGAAAACTGGAATTAATGGTCTTTTTTAACAGGCAACTAGCAAAAGCGGTGACGACACTCGTCCCTTATTCTATAAAGCTTTGACGTGCTGTGTGGCAATTATTAACATTATTTCATCATCACATCAGACGATGTATTCCCGACCCACGATTTTCCCACATGACTCAAAAGGATCTATCGATTGTTAACGATTGCATCGATTTGATTGACTGATAATCCACATTGCCGATGCAACGACCGTCGCCTGCGTAGTTGGTTTGCAAGATCTTGGGCCAACGACCGACCTTACGTTTTTGCGCATTAGTAAATGTTTTGTAATAGTGGCTAAACAAATCAGCTTTTGTAAATTATTGTCCCAATTAGTTGGTTCAATGAGTTATGAGGTTATGACGGAGTTGGACCAGTCTAGATTTCTATTTGTAAAGTTTAGATTTACTTCTCGTAATCTTGTAATGTGTCAAGTAGTGGTAAATAAAATAGATTCATAACTAACTTAAACTTATTAACCAAAAAGCTGATGTAATAAAGCATCATTCTGCTGAAATGAATAACCGAGCTAATAAACAGTTCTAGCAAAAGTTACGTCAAAGGTCGCTGACAGTCGGAGAGATTGAGATTGGCGATATCGTCAGCTAGCCGCTGCAATAACTGCAGTAACCTATTCACTAAAATAAGTTGACAGAATGAATGAATCTGCGTTATGATATTCAAGCTTGGCTTATCATGTAACGGTAACATCGATTCAAACAAGCATTGCATTGTTTACCATAGGATGTGCGCTTGTTTGCGGTTCCATGTCCGCACGTAAACGATTGAAACGCGACCACACAGTGAGTGTCCACAACAAATATCGCGAATGTTCCACAATTTTTTTTTACTAAGGATGGGTCTTGTGGATGACTAGAATTAACTACTTATTTTTAGGTAAATTTAACTGGAACAAAATGCGAAGAGAAATGGTGTCGGCACTGTTTTAGTAAATTAAAGATCGGAGAGTAGCAAGCAACACGATAAGAACATTCATATAATCTTTTTATCGTGTCATTGGTTACTGATATTAGAATGGTTAGTGATAATAGATGCCCGGTACACAGAATGACACTAATGTTAGTAGGGTAGTGTCCTGTACGCTCTTCAGTTAGTTATCGAAATTAATATCTACAAAATGAATCTAGTTATATGTATATAATAATATTCTGGGACAATTAACACAACAGCATCTATTCCCAAACTAAAAAGAGTTTGAACTGTGGGTCTAATACTTATTATACTTTTTTATCATATTATAAAAGCGAAACACCACTCACACTCTGATTAATCACGACATAAAAAAACCAGAGCCTACATAAAATAGTAGTAAGTTCATTGTTATTCAACTACACATAAAAATCACTTGAATCCATCCATATTTTACTTGAGTATGTGTACTAGTGTCAACTCTGCACAAACTTTTAAGTGCATGAGTGACTGGTGGCATTAACATCGTCGAAGCCTTGAACGCAGTGATTGTTTTGATTAAATACAGATAACAGTTACTGTGTCAGTGGAAATACGCCGATCAGACTTGTTTATCATTTTCAAATCAATCATAGCGGTCTAGGTTATATGCTAGATGCTCATAGGGATTACTATTGAAGTAAATAATTTGAAGTATTGGGTGCACGCCGTGCAAGAAGAGTGTTACCCAAAAAATTAGTTTCGAGATAATTGAAGTTAACTGTCTGTCAGTTAGTCTGGTGGTCCTAAGAGCGCCTGCTACGCTGGAGGTCTTGGGTTCTATTTCCAGGTCGAGCAGTGTCATTGGGTTATTCAATGAAATTCTAAGTAGCAGCTCGTACTTTGGATTTGTAGGCTCGCTCCCTATTACATGGGACCTAACCAAACTGTGAGTGTACATTGGTACACCTCTGCCTAACCCGGGGAATACAGGCGTTGTTATGTTATGAAGTTAAGTGTTTGATGGAAATCCCTGTGTAGCATAACCATCTCAATAAATTCCTCTCACGACGATCTAGGCAATAGAATAAAATATTTTTTATCTTAACAAGTCCATTGCTTCAATTGCATATTTCTTTCCGATCAAATCGCGACCGTGTTACTATTAGTACTAGATAAAACTTGGCAGATCTGGAACACCGCGCTTGAAGAGGGAAGGATGCTTCCGCCCCGTACAAGTACTGCCGATCATTTGTGTCAAGAGTTCCGGGTTACATTATTGATCGCGCTAAGCATTAAAAATATTCAAGAACATGTAAAATTTGAAATTGTTTAACGCTTCACGCAGTAGCTTCACTTGACACTTGATGAGTACTAAGGTATGGGGTTCATTCAACATATGGGAGAACATAGACAAGATGAATGCACATGCAAATGAATTAATTTAAAAATTCACAAAATTATATAAGGTTATGTATTATTTTACTACGTTTTTTTTCAACAAATCCTATCAATCTAAATTAAATCGGTAAGATTTATGAACCAAGAGTTTCAGATATATTGTAAAGATCAGTTCAATATTGAAGCAAATGCCTATAATTAAACCGGGACCTATTACTATTACATCCAGAACTTTCAATAATTCTTGTCCAATTCCATTAAGATACTAGAACAGATCAGTTATTTTCTTGACGGCGGCACTTCCATCCACTCGCTACCAGTTACTAGATGTGCGACAGCTACTTTGCCATGACGGTATTTTTAAATTTGACTGCAACTGGTTTTAATCTAGATTTCTAGACCGAATTAAACGATCTGTTTAGGCGTGACTCAACGCGTTCCAATCGGTCACGGGTTTTAGCGTGACGTCGAAGAATTAGATTTTGTTTAAATCATGGCTTAGAAAGTAGAGGCATAAGTTCAGAAGACAGCAGAAGGAAGTAACATTTTTTTAAAATTATAATTCAGACCATGACTGGCCTTCTCTTAGGCACAGGTCCTCTCTCCATACTAACCACAATGAAGCAATCAAAGTTGTTAACCTCAGAAATATGAGATGTATATGAACAAAACATACATCACAATCATAGCCTAAGCAATTCTAGAAAATACAAGTTCAATTCTCTCTTTCAAAACAATAAGTTCCTCACCGAACCGAGTCTGCACAATCAAAGCGCAGCGAGCGAACTGAGAAAGCCGTGATAAGTCAATAGGATTGCTACAAGTACTCTTTTCAGTTCATCAGTCCCATTGGTTCGGTATAGAGCAATTTTTGCTTCGCTCGGCTTGCTCGAAATGATACAGATTAAAAAATTAGGTCAACCTCTCAACGCGTCTCACTCCTTATATCCTCGTGGATTAATTTGTCAGCATTTTTAGTTGATCGAAGATCACAGTGCCTACCACTTTTAGGACAAACAATGGGAATAGAGCTAATCCGAAAGTTGATATGATGATCCTTAAGTTTGCGGAAATCATGTCACAATTGACGCTAAGGAAGTACTATCGCGCAAAGATCTGTAAAGAACATGGCGGCCGCCTTCCATTAGACGTAGAGCCGACATCGCGTAATATACGTGAAAGGCGGTCGTTGACCCCGCGTGACATAACCACGTTTCGGCAACACTCGTAACGTTCGCTAAGGGATCCGCTAGACTAGTGCCATTAAAAGGAAAGTGCACCTCGCTCATGTATTACACTCACGATTATTCTATCATGTTTATTTGGGTGGCCCCGAAGTTTTACTGTTAGCGATTGTTGCGAAATCATTTCATAAATTAATTGTAATCAGGTCTACTGACTCCTGATCTAATTTTTAATGTTATAATAAGCGGGACTTCATTCGGAATATTATTATTTTTTAAATTTTTTGCGCCGATGGGTTAGTAATTTGCTAAATTTTATGTAATACTAGCTGACCCAGCAAACGTTGTTTTTCCATAAAAAAAAAATTAGGGGTATGAAAAATAGATGTTGGCCTATTCTCAGACCTTCCCGATATGCACAAAATTTCATGAGAATCGGTCAAGCCGTTTCGGAGGAGTATGGCAACGAAAACTGTGACACGAGAATTTTATATATTAGATTTTACTATTCAAGTATTTTGTAACATTTCAAAGAAGTACAACTTACGCATATGTAGAGACAAAAACCACAAACATATTACATGCGGTAAATTTGCATGTCTCCGCAAAATATTTACTAAAATGGGAGGTAATTTATATTTCGGATGCTGAGAGAAAATTCTCCGCAATGGGTAGAATATATTCATAAAGTTTACATAGGTTCCTTTGTGAGTTTGGGGCAGGTAGGTCCCTGTTAATTAAGGCTAAGGTTCTATTATCGCAGGCACAGTTTCTCAACGACCATGATATGTATGACTGGGGATGAAGGAAGGAGCTTTTGTGGTAGGGGCTCTACCTCTACCTATACTCTACCGTAGGTACGTACAAAATGTGAATGTTGTGAGTAAGTAAAGTTGAGAGTAACAAAAATGAGGGCACTAGGTTGAAGTGTGGTCATAGATGACATATTGGTAATCTGTCATTAGTTACGCAAAAAATGCACGTCACTGTTGGTTCAGTTGCTATAATTAAAAAAAAAAACAGTTTACATGAATAGGTAAGTATCCCATTAGAGCAGGATATACTGGAAATGGGAGAGTAAGATAAAGGATAGATAATAGGAAGCGATAAGATAACAGCTGACGCAGACGTACTGTGTACGACCTTAAGTAATTCGGTATAATGATGATGATCAGACTGTAAGAATAGTATGGCTATAGCCAGCAATTTGTATCGGTACTCAGCATCCCCTAGGAAGAAGGTAAAGACCAACGGTAAATATTAGAACAAGAAGTAAAAACAAATGGGTCTTGGAACTGGTCATAACTTTCAATTCTAAATTTTAGAAGCACTGTTCCAGTTAGAATGTATCGATACATTGCATCCCCTAGGAAGAAGATACAGGCCTACTGTAAACATTAGAACAATAAAACCAAATGAGGTCTTCGAACTGGTCATAAGTTTAAATCACTCTAAATCTAAACTTCGATAGAAGTGTTCAAAACTAAAAAACCGGTTACATGCGAAACTAACAACTACGCAGACGCGAATACAAACGCGAAACACAGATCGCAAAAAAAATGGTAAACATTTCTAAGAGCCATGAAAAACACTGGCATAAATGACTTGAACCTTTTTTTCAAGAATGAACTAAAAGGCTTTCTTAAAGTTGCTTTTTGTGAGGAGAGATGGCAAAGTATTTTATGTCCAATAAACCAACCCTACAGGCTACCTACAGAAATGTTTTGCTTTGATTTGCTGTAAATGCAGCAATATATACTTCTGACAGTTAACTTTTTGTTTAGGGACAACTTTTCCTAATAAATGGATAACATCGTAGAGCACCTACCAAGGGTGTGTATGGAAGACTCATGGGCCATACCTATACCGTGTCTGATTTGAAGGTTTATGAATAACTGTGCTTTCGCAAAAGATGTCTACAAAAAGAACTAATAAAAACCACGATGTACATTCTAACAGAGATCCACGATGTAAATTCTAGCAAATATTTTGTTGCGCGCCTTCAGAGGCCATGCAATGTAAACACGAGGGGTTCGCATGTATAGTCGACCTTGTATTCGTATGAATTTGGACCTTGTCAACGGCTTTTCTATTCATAAGCCTAGCCTATCATGTGCAGAACAATATGGGTGAGAAGTTGTGTAGAGTTTGTAGCTATGAACATAAGAGAGAAGATTCACTCTATGTGGAAGCGTCCACATAGAGTGAAGTAGAAAGAAAAATTATGAATCATCATAATTTCACATCTGAAAACGGAAGACGTGTCCTATGTAAAAGAAATGGTGAAATACAATCCCTGAAATAATATTATTTCAGTATTGTCTATGTAAGCGCCATTCTCATTAGTCTAGAGGTCTGCTACACTAGAGGTCTGGGTTCGTTTCCCAAGTCGAACAATGTTATTGGGGTATTCTAAGAAATCTCAGTTGCAGCTTAGAATTTAGATTTGTGCCCGGTTAATGGCAAAGGGCCCGCCCCTATTACATCGTACCTAAACATAGGTAACGGCGAACCGTGGTGTATATAATTAAAAACAGCGATAACGACAAACTATGCTCGATTGTTACACCAATTGGATGCAGCCGCCTCCGCCGAGCTGCTACGAGACAACTTTTAATTAATCGCCGATTCGTAGCTATACACTTCCATTGCAGTGTAACACAAATCTGTGATTTATGGTTCAGAGATTATCGAAGCCATAAAACCTATATCTATATACAAATTAAACATATGGTATATCAGATAAAATGCTTGGCCGTTATGCAGTTGGATTCCTTATTTGTGAAGTCTAATAAGGGAAAAATCCTCCTAGCCTTTTCCCAACATGTTGGGGTTGGTCGGCTTCCAGTATAACCACAAACAAATTTCTAGGCAATACCGATATCCTAAGGATAGGCTGGTTGTAAAGAATAAGAGAAAATACACTGGTTAATAAACCTGTATCTAATACTAGTAACGCACACTGCAGAAGTCGTAGAGAAACATGGGAGTCGTTAACCATAATTAAAGTCAACGAAGCATCATCGAAAAATCTGTATTTCAGGTATCAACTGCTTCGAATAGTTTTGATTTTCAATTAGAATTTGAACAGTGGTGTAAACTGGTGTAGTTGTCCCATATTCTCCATAACGCAAAGTGAAAAGGCAGCCATGCGGGAAATTAAATGTGACTGCAGATCGCGCATCTGCATCTAACAAACTGAAATATTTTCCGTCCCACTGGTTTCAGGACACTGAAATTACGTTTTTTGCTTTCAACTAAACTTTATCTTTAGTGACAACGAAAATCTAATTTCCGGGGGACCTTTTAAACTGTCCCAAAAACAACCCTCAAAGATTTAGGCAAAAGGATTACCAAGTGACCTTTAGGTAAGAGCGTCTTATCTCAAACTCCCCAGTTTCAGGAGCAAGTATTTTATAACGAAGATTTATTATTATGAGCCGACGGTTTCTATCATATTTTCCAATCAAGCTTGAAGACTGAAAACCCACGCAGTCTATTATAGGACGTAATATCAAGTTTCCAGTACATGAGGTACTCTTAGACGCACGAACTGTAATGCTATGTGTAACCCAATATAATTATCCTATGCAAAATGTGTATCGATCGTGTGCGAGATGTCAGGTTGGGTGGGGTTGCATCGGCAATGTTGGCACGTGGAGCGGCTGTTAGGCACGCTTAGATTACTGTTTTAAATTCTAGTCAATAAATCTTTAGTATGTTTCACATGAGCTGCTTTAATTGCGCACTCAATTTTAGTTTTGTGGGTGGAGCAATCATGTTTTATTGGTTTAGTATTAGGTTAATTTTTATTTGGTATTAGGTTCCGGGCGACAATTGTAAGAATAAAACTCTGCATGTATGTTATGCGTAAGTTATCCATAGAATGATAATACTTTACAAATAATAGCGCTTCGTGTGTAATGTTGTTTGAAAATGTTTAAAACTAAAAAAGGTCCACAACAGGTCCTTAATATTGAAAGACAGTCGTCAGTCCCCAGGATACAAAATTTACATTTGTAAAAGGTCCTATCGCGCCAGTTACACACATGTAAATCGTTATTGGATCTTACCTACTCATTCACTCTAGTATTTGCATGAAAATCACGCTACTAGGGATTTACATCAGAATTGTGTATTCAGGGCCTAAGCTTTTATGACGTACTTCAAATGAAACGCGTAATAGAGGAATGTATGTGAGGTACGTGGCTGGAATTATTTGCGTGGGTATCACGAATTTGGGGATGAGGGTGGGTGAGATTGCCTCATACCACACAACTGGTAGACAGATACGTGGAGTAATTGATATGGCTTGAGATTTTGTCTTGTCTCGTATATGTTTAGAAGGCTTCTCTTGGGGAAAATGGGCATGCTTAATCATCAGTTCATCACGTTTCCTTATTGCATGTATGAGCAATCTAAGCGTTAGTTTAGATTTCCTTTCCTAGTGATCGAAGTCAGCGGTAAAATAATTTAGACAAATTTTGGCCGTACCATCACAAGGCCTTATGGTGTGATTGATACGTCGTAAAATTGGTATGAAGGCAATTTTAGGTACATTAAAGCCTTTACAGACTATTATATTCTGTTTTTTAAACGGTAGTTGTTGTAGGAACACCTATGACAATGGTTAGTGGTAGTCAGAAGCCCAGAAAGCCTGACAACTAGTCCTCAGGATATCGATATTGCCTAGAAATTGGATTACGGAGGTCGGATAGCAGTCGCTTCGTGTAAAATACTGATATTCAGCCGCTTCTGGTTAAGTTGGAAGCCAACCCCAATGATGACTGTTTTAAATGGTTATTGAGTAGTGAAGATTCGTGTATTATTAGATAAGCAATTATATAATGGTAAAGAAAAACGAAAGACAATATTCCAGCAATAGGTACTAAGTTTGTCATATTGTAGTGTCAGCAAAACTGCAACTACTAATTAACAATTCCAATAATTACAAAGATAAGAATGGTCTTGTGACCGTTTAGAAGCTACGCCTAGCCGTAATGACATGGCGATAACGGTATGATGGTATCCAATTAAAATGACGGGTTTGATAACAAATGACGTTTGATAACAACTGACGTGGGGAGAAATATTAGGTATCTATATGCTCAAGATGTAGCCACACGCACAACTTTAGAAAGTACCAGACGCATTTTCAAGGCATTTTGGTAGAACGACGGCTTGGTAATTGCTAAAAGTACACCTACCAATTTCTGTCTCTGCATCACCCTAAGCTTGACTGGTACAAAAAGGTATTAAGTCCGCCTTTGTACTGTTTGTGCATAAAATATTAAAATAAATAATTTAAAAAAGGACCTAGTGGATATTCTGACAAATTGGGGAAAAAGTCCAGTAACTTTAAAACATATTTAAGGTTTACGAAAGACTTATCAATCCATATGGTTCTTGAACATTACTATTTGTATAGTCATGTTCAAAAATATCATAAATATGGATCTTTACACAGAAGAATCTAGAAATTCTTGCTAACATTTTCAAGTTTACACTGGAGCTTCACAGGACTAGGAATAGAGAATTACCAGTAGTTAAGTAAAGTAAGTGTTGATATACCTGGGGTATGTAACACAAACTGTGTATTGTTGATAATCATGTAAGAAAAACTGTTTCAATCATGTAAAAAAAAGTGTTTGCAAACTGGACTAAGGGTAATGGAGGATCTATAATCTATATATAGCTACGAAAACTTGTCTGGATATTGAAAATATTAAACTATAACAATAATTACTCAAGTCACACCAACCAATATTGACCATTCTTTATCTGATTGATTATACTTCCAAGATGGTTTCATTATCATGGTAGATGAATATTTTAATGGTGTCTCTCTTTGGTTCTAACAATATTCACCTGAAAATGTTTTGTCAAATTCCTTTTACTGAAATATTTATAAAATAGTATAATTCTACAGACAAAGCAGATAGGCAAACCAGAGGCATTGTTGGTTACAGGCATAGTCTGAACCAGCACATTCAGACATCAGGCTTGTCCGAGCCTCTGAGGGAATTTAACAGTATGCAATATAAAGTAGTGCATAGGTGATTTATAGGTAATTTAAGAATGTAATAAATAAATTACAATGTTATTTGTACTGTTTACCACAGGCCAAGTTAATTAACATTAAGATAAGACCACAGATATAAGGGATCATTGGAATTATTATTTATAGATATAGTTTGTTGTCTGTGTCCTATTAACTTTGACATAATAATAAGGTTTCTTCTTTATGACTATATTTTTTTTAATTCAGATAGTTTCTTAATCTCAACGTCGGAAGCAACATATTCTAAGCTAAGCCAATTAGTATGTATACTATGCAATTAACATATTTTGAGGATATTTGAAACAATGGTCGAATAATCTTTCTTGCCTCTTGTTAATTGTTATTAGACAATTCACAACAAAAATCCTGTTTGACAAGACTGAAGAAACTTTGTATAATAAAAATACAAAAAAAAACAGCAACAGCAGTTTAAAATATAATTACAGAATTTTTGCGAGAAATAACTAGTCTTATGGGGTTTTAAGATACA
The DNA here is from genome assembly GCA_964056405.1 of Acronicta alni. Classification (NCBI taxonomy): domain Eukaryota; kingdom Metazoa; phylum Arthropoda; class Insecta; order Lepidoptera; family Noctuidae; genus Acronicta; species Acronicta alni. Next base: position 15,024,387 of record OZ043926.1, on the reverse strand, counting down.
GATTAAATTTCAGTAAACCTAACAGAACAATGTTACTTTGTAGTAAAACCGAAGTACTATGTATCTTGAATAAATGTGAAAAAAAAAAGGTTTGAATTTCTCTAAGACAATCCCGATCTCATGTTGTTAGAAACCAGGACCAATTAAAAAAATTGTAATCATGAACAAATACCTATTTCAAACTTTTAAATGTTCTAATTTAGTTTAATTTAGAACAGTAAAAGTATTTGGTTCTCTTGATGGCTTCTTTGTTAATTTGAAAGAGTATTTTTTTTAAATAGTGAATACTATTTAAATTCCAACTAGATACTACCTAATATTATTTTGTTCAAAGAGACTATATGTGAGTATTATTAACTATTGACTTTTTATTTTACAATGTTGTAAATGATTTGTAATACTTAATTCCAGAATGAAAGCTCCATAACAATAAATTTTAAATTACATTTTACATGAAATCCAATAAATCATTAGTAAGTGTACTAATAAGCCAATTAAATTAAAATCTCATGATCTCTAAAAGGTATGGAAGTGGTTCTAAGATTTTTTTTTTTTTGCCACAAGTACAATTTCATTTTTGTGCATATTCATGCAAGCTTGAAAAACTTTATCAGCTATCTTTATGCGACCTAAAATACTTATAGGTTTGGTTGTAGAGTTAAGGCCCTGATTGATGACGCCAGATGATGATAATTTGCGCCGAGGGTAATTGAAAATATCAATTATATTTCTAGTGTCCACGCGGACGAGTTGCGGGTTATAGCTACAGAAAACAAAATCACTAACCTTTATATCTTGCTAAAGTCATATAAAACGGTAACGCCCCAATGGACGAGAGCTGACGAACGGGATCAATTGTTGATACTGGCTTCCAGGAAGCTGGCTTCAGATGAACTGCCTCGCACACGCCGGGCGCACTACCTGCCACAATCAGTAACACCACAATCAGCTAAAAATACACACACTATCCCATCGCAACATTTCTAACTATTCTAACCAATTTCTACTGCAGCAAAGTACGTACGCACCAGCTGGCGAAAACGTGGTGACCACGGTCCGCGATACCTATTATACTATACGTAATTATGGACTAAAGATATTCGATATTACGTCGCTAGCTACCTTCCACTGTCTATGACGAAGCACCTCGCTATTCCACCCTCGCTGTGCACTAGGAACGCGTAATATAACAAGGATCACGGTCGACTACTAACGAACATAAAATAAATGAGATTTCATCAAAGGCAACACGTTTCCGTGGCTAAATATGACGACAGAAAATAAATGAAAATTGTACACTTTCTTATGTTTCTCGAACTGCCTTCACACCGGAAACGAGCATTTTTTTTAAACTTGAAACAACGATGATCTCATATTTTAGAATGTACGATTTTATGCTGGAAAAATATTTCATTGCTAGTTCTTTGGAAGTTTATTACTAACAGAAAATTTTATAATTGATTATTTGCAATAAACAAGCGAAAAATCCACCCCGAAATAAAATTGTCAACAGGAAACACTAAAACTTTTAATTACTGTTGTGTCTATGACACCATGACAGCTAAGTTTCAATTTCATATTTTTTGGAATTACTGCGCAAGTAGTGAAAACATCTGATATTAGATGTTATCATAATAAAGGTTAAATTGATAGTATTGTTTATTGCCTTTTATTAAAATAATTATTACTTTAAATTACTTTTCTTTTTATTTCTTGTCTATGAATATAGATAAAAGATCATTTCACAGCGACGAAAGATGTAACTTCTGATTCGTCACATCACTATGAGAAATATTTTAATTGGCTGTAGAATCTTATGTCAAATGTGAAGTATAGACAAAAAAATCTATAATTTACCACAGGAAAAACAACCTTGTGAAACTTGAAGTCCTTTTGACAGAAGATTGCACGGATTATGAATGAGTTTTCGTCGATGTCGTCATAAAACTAGATTCTTTCTTTTACATATCCAGATTTACAATAGATTAATTTAGTAAAAAACAGTGATTTCATATACCCCGTGTAATTTTTCAGATTATTGACAAAAATGGTGAGCCATGAATAGTCGATAGGTTAGGTTATGTCCAAGGCCCTTGGCCCAAGTTACTATTTTCATTTTTTTTTATTATTTTCAGCATTCATGTAGACAGTTGTTATACAGTCCAGCACGATGGAAATCTGCATTACCTATCAATCTTAAACCGACCATACTTTCCACCAAAGCAGACCAGGTAAGTTATAAACTGCATCATAGGCATTGCAAACATAAAATTCTCCTATATTCATTGAGGAAGGAAGCTTGTCATCTCTTCTGAAATGACAAGCCTCCTGCAATAGTAAAATCAGTTGCAGTTTAAGTCACAAAATCCTACAGAAGGAACAATCTGCTTATCTACAACAGCTGACTGAGAAAGATCATCAATACATACATACCATCACACCTGTATTCTCAAAAGGTGTACCACTGTTCATCCAGAGTTTGCTGGTATGATTGTCCCATGTAGTACTGATCACTATATAAATGAATATACTCTTTACAAGAACCTGCTTTGGAAATGATGTAAATCATTATCACTATTTAGGTAGTGCATAGGTACTACAGACATGAATTTTAAATGTTTCAGTACACAGCGCCAGAATGTCGTCAGTACTCAGCGCGGAAGGGTTTCTTCTCATCCATCATCGAGAATATCAAGGAGGATATGGCCAAGAACAAGGAGATGAAGGACAATATCAAAAAATTTAGGGAGGAGGCACAGAAATTGGAGAACTCAGAAGCATTGCAGGTAAAATTTGCATTCTCAGGTTACATTAAATTTAATTTATTTAGTAATTATTTGCATTCTGTTGGGCAACATAATGAAGACAAATTAGTAGAATATAAAAGTTGTTCATATTAGAACTAATTATATAAGGTTTACCCCACATTGGGTATGACTGTTTCTTCAGTGTGTCAACAATGGGAACACACGGCGGCACATCACACTCGGTGTTCAAGTCATTCACACGCTTGACGAACGCTTACACCCAATATGCTCCAAGCCTTATAAATCTTGAATATAGGTATCCCAATCATTGAAATAAAACTACTTTTTACGGATTGAACTCTGATAGATTATGACTGTCTACCCGTGACCATGGACGCTGTAAAGGGTCTTAAACGTCGGGATTATTATTAATATACGCTATAATATCCATAAAAAGTAGTTTTATTTCAATGTAAAATATTCACGTAAATGTCAGAAATCAATATATATCCCAATCTAATACTATATGGATAAAACAATAACATCATTTACTGTTCAAATGCTGGTACTTCTTTCGGATGAACAATCAAGGAATTCACTATGTTCCTGAAAAAACCAAGAACCTATTTGAATATTTTAGTAATACATGTTATCTCTTCTGCACCAACTTCGTTTTTATTTTCAAATGTCTTCTTTTTTTATAGATGTTTTGATAATAAAATATTTCTAATATAATAATAATGTTCAAAATTTTAGGCTGCCAGAAGAAAGTTCCATGCTGTTGAATCAGAAGCTTCCAAGAGCTCAGAAGTACTAAAGGAAACTCTGGAAGGCATCAAGGGCAAGATGGAACATGTCATTGAAGAAGCTAGTAAAACTGAGATTGCCAAGAAAGCTGGTAAGAGAAATATTTCATTATTAATTGAAACTCATGCTCATCCATTTTTACCCAACTACAGTGAAACACAAAAGGAGGTTAACTTTTTTTGTTGTGTATGTCTGCCTGTACCTATGTTCCCGCCTAGAGGCATATCAAGTGAAGCAATTTAAATAAATAAGGTGTCGCTAGATTGTGTAAAAGGTGCAAATGGACTACTTAGATATAAAGAACTGCAGTCATGTCATGAAAATATTTTTTTACTCACAAATGTTGGGTTATTAAAAGTTTGTTCTGTCTTTTTAGTAAGTTTGAGATCAGTCTGTGATCAGTCTGTTTTTTTTTTAATACCTTATGTAGCTTTTTGGGTTTGCCTTTGCCTGCCAAAGACCTCAAACAAATCAGTCTGGCCTCATACTAAAAACTCTACTTACCAATTTTGTTCTACTCTGCTTACCAATTTTGTTTTTTTTTTTCTAGGACAAATAAAAGAAGATTTATCAAAGTCAGCAAAGGGTGCAGCAGAAAGCATAGCTGACAAGGGATCCAAACTAGGACAGACCTCTGCTTTTAGAACTATATCACAGGTAACACTCTTATATTTTTATTTATAGCAAATGGAAAGGGAAGATAAATTTAATTGAAACACTCATCTAGATTTGCTCAGTATTTACTGAACATGATTATGAATTGTAAGCCTGAACCTTGCATACCAACTACATGGAGCTGAATACTTTACATTGTATGTAGGCTTACGAGAGCTACCTATAAATTCAATAATGTTTGCAGGCGACGGCGGTAGTGAAGGAGGAAATATCGCCGCGAGGGCTGGAGGGGCGCGTCTACATGGCGCCCGCCGCGCTAAGGAAACGAGTCGAGGTCTGTATTATTTTAATTTTTAATATTATGCCCTTTTTGTCTGAAACAGCGGTTTAGCTTCACTGTGTGTTTTTTACAATGAACTCCATTTTAATATTGTCTTCTCATTTCTGAAGCCTTACCATCGGTGTTTTATATGCAGGTTGCTGCAGACGAGCGGACATTCTCACCGGACACGGAGACCATGGGCGTGGAACTGCACAAGGATTCGAAATTCTACCAGCAGTGGGAGAACTTCAAGAACAACAACCAGTATTTCAACAAGGTACAAGTTACAGTACAGTTAGTTACACCCTAAGGTTGTAAATAAATTTTCCGGATTCTAATCGTTAAAAATGTGTTACAGGTACTAGATTGGAAGATAAAATACGAAGAATCTGACAACCCAATGGTAAAAGCGTCACGTTTTGTCACTGAAAAGGTAGGCAGTTTATTTGGCAACATTTTTGAAAAGACTGAACTGTCCAAGACCCTCACCGAAGTATGCAAGATCGACCCCAACTTCACCTCACAGAAGTTCCTAGAGGACTGTGCGAACGACATCATACCGAACATTCTCGAAGCGATGGTACGCGGAGACTTAGTCATTCTTAAGGACTGGTGCTACGAAGGCGTGTTCAACATCCTCGCGGCACCCATCAAACAGTGCAAACAACTCGGCTATCACCTAGACTCAAAAATACTAGACATTGAACAAATAGAACTCGTCATGGGTAAAATGATGGATCAGGGTCCCGTACTAGTGATCACATTCCAGTCACAACAGATAATGTGTGTTAGAGACGCTAAAAACAACGTGATAGAAGGCGACCCGGATAAAGTGATGCGAGTGAACTACGTGTGGGTACTGTGCCGGGATCCACAGGAGCTCAACCCCAAGGCGGCCTGGAGGCTGCTGGAGCTCTCCGCCAGCAGCGTTGAACAGTTAATATAGGTGATTAATGTAGAGTTTAATTAAATCGTTGACATTTTATGTATGGTTTTTATAAACCTATCCAAGATTTCCTGCGAGGTCGCAACGTTAGACGAAACATTCGACCGGATTGTCCCGTGATAATACTCTTTCTTTTGTTGCGAGCCAGCACTTTGACTGTTATGTAAAATATAGCGAGTAAATAAGTTAGTTACGACTAAAATGATAATACAAAGTCTATGAAATGTTATAAATATGAATCGCTTATGTAACCAGTCACGTGTAATATATTACCAAAGCGGTGTCTACCAGCCATTGTAAATATTGTACCATGTTTAAGTTATCCCAGAAGTTACAAAAAGTTTCGTTTGCAATCGGATTAGAGCTGTGTTGAATCGGGAATTTACTTTTAAGTTTTTTTAATACTCGGAAACCTTTTCGTGCATTTAGGACTTTTACATTACAGTATCTATTTATTTTCTGATATTAACTACGAAATATTGGTTAAATATTGTTGCTGGGTATCCAATGAAATATGTAGTTCCGTTGTTAATTAATTTCATAAATTATCATAATACCTGTTTACCTGTAGTAGTAATAAGCATCGCATTGACGTTGTAAGGGAAGGTTTTTGAGTAACATTACGTTTTGAGTAATAATTTATGTTTATTTTGTATCACTATTAGTTCGTTTATTACGATTTATTATTATTTATTTTAATAAATTGTTTTATTTTATTATATATTAATTGGTTTATTTTTACATTTACTGTTTTTAAGAACTTTTTGATGAACGTGCTAAACATTCATCATAATTATTGGTGGTTAGATTATAATCTAATAATGTCAATAATCAATTTGATCCGAGAGAACTCGCGCATCCACTGAGTACCTGAAAGATCCACATCCAATCCAGATTAGGGAGCAGCCGGCGTCGGTACCGCATGCCTAACGATTCAAAATAATCGACCCTAATATAAAACCACTCTCGAATGCAAAATCTGATAACTGATCAGATCAAAGTGAAATTCTGTAGGCGGTAGGCCATAAATTTTAGGGATCCCCATATTATTTGTAGTTGGCATGGCAAGTTTGCTCACTAGCAGGCCACATGGATTTATATTTCTAGGCATAGATGTAAAATTTAAATGCCTGTTTCTATGGGACTGGTCACCAGTCTTCGCGTAAGCCAAGAACAACCAAGCTCTATCGCTAGGTTGTTCTTGGGTAACAACAGTAGCATTGTCATTTAACGGGAACTTGTTTACCGTACATTGATGTGGAGGGGTAGTTTGACGCCTAGATGTTTTTATTTTTTTCTCCCTAATAATTGTATATTATTTATTCAGTTTATGCAGAGTGGAATTGATGTTACAACATTAAATAAAATCACAGCCTTTACTTACTAGTCTAAAGTAGGACAGTTTAGTTAGATAACTAACCTAACCTTGCACAGGGTAGAGACGACGTCACTATATTAAGTGTGACTATCAGTCTATAGTAGCAGGAAACAATAATAGAAATTACTTTGACTGATGAGCTGACAGACCAATATTTATTGATAAAGGTATATTTCTTATACAATTACCATGTCCTACTTTAGACTAGTAAGTAAAGGCTGTGATTTTATTTAATTATTTAATACTTGAAATAAATAAATAAATATCTATCTAGATATTTATTTATTTATTTCAAGATCTCCAAAAAAGTACACAATTCGTTACATAAGATATTACACAAATAATTTCAATGTGTTCAGTTACAGGAGACCACATATAATGCTTTTAAGAAATAAAACTAAACACAGAAATAGTTATTTTCAATACAATAATCTAAAGGAAACTTATTAGTTCTCTATATTATTCGCTATATTCCAGATAAGGTCAGTAAATAAAACAAATAATGTTTAAATACTCAGTTATATTGGAGGCACAATGAACAGACACAAGCACAACGGCCGCGCCGCCGTACTATACGTAATACATATATTTACAAACCGACAACGTAAGTGCTACGTACAATATGTGAGAGTAAACCGATGCTGATGACGTACTGACTAGGCTACTGAATCTTAACGATAGTGAAACACTTAATTATAATAATGTTAGGCTTGCTTGTGGAATGTGAATCGTTAATTACTGAAATGTTGACATTTACCATCCGTTTTTCTTAGCTGTTTTTATAATGCAAAACAATGTATCTATTATTAAAGAATGAGAAGAATGCAATAAACATCTTTAACGTAAAGGAGAAAGTTACTTCAAATGTAACGAAACGTTATTCAAATCCAATAATTGCTTTGTTGTTGATTTTCCTTTCGTCAGCTATGAAAAACGAAATTGACTGTTGGATGAAATTTTCCCTTCAATAAAAACTATGCATGGTTCCAAGCGAGGACATTATTCTGGGAGACCTATCATGAAGCCTCACCTCTACGTCTAAGCTAAGTAGGAAAATGCGAAGTTTTCACTGAAGGCCGTTAAGATAATTACTAATTAAATTATTTCTCGTCTCAATCATAAAAAAAATCCTAATAATAATAATAATCGAAGTAGCTGTTAGCTTTGCTCTTTGTACTGTAAGCTGCATCAATATAACATTGGTATCGTTAAAACTTATACAGAAGTTCTTTATCTGACATTTAATAAAACGAAATTACTTAATGCTATCAAATAAGAATAATTATCCATTTTCTATTAAACAGTGAAATTAAATATTTATGTTCTTAAACCGCAGATCTTAAAATAAAAAATAATCTAATTTGTATTAAATTTCTTATCATGACTTAAAATTATGTAAAATAAGTGTACATAATTATATTATGCCTAAAATATTAAAATTACGCGCCAAAAAGCTCAATCACATAATAATCTACACAGTGTTGCTAGTGTGTAAAACTCGTTAAAACGTTAAAAGTGTTGCCATACTCACTCTACACTTAGTGTTAATAATCGACGGATTCTCTTAACATTTTATTTATAAACAATTTTGTATCTATTTATATTTCTATATTTCAAGGGGTATTTAAAACTCGCGTTTTATTTTAATTAAACAAATGTTTACAAATAATAAATATTCTTTCTCTACTCAGCTCGTTTTGATCACAACCGTGCATCTATGCAACGCTAGTTAAGTGTACAATGCTTTTAAAAATAATTATAAATATTAAAATACAGCATCATTTGCATAAAAACTGAAACGACCACATTATTATATTAATTAAATAGGCGTTTGAAATAGGCATCGCAGATCACAAGTTAAATTAAATCTGTGATTTTTGCAGTACTTAGATTTCACTTAAAAGTTGAAGATTGATTGTACTACAACTTATTTTTTAGTGTACAATCAGTCTAAAGCTTTATTCTAAAAGAGCAATATGAATGATTTCTTATTATACTATAAAGTGTGTACTGTGTACCGACTAATAATAAATCGTAAAGTGATTTTCAAAACCTTGATTTTTGTTTCATAATCACATCAAAATTGGTCAGTTTAACTAAACTGGAACATATACAGAGGTGGCGGCACAATGTCTACAAACGAATCGTGTAATTCTTTGTAAAGGATGTTCTTTGACTTGTAGATGACTAACCTGATGGCGAGCGGTTAACCTTGTAAGCCCTGGACTTGCAGATTAGATGTTATTGCATTGCATTTGTAATTTAACAAATAATATAGATAACAGACAACTGACCAAACGGTATTGTATTTTTTTTTCGCTAGTTCTCAGTATAAATTCTTGTTTAATCACAAATGTTTCCTTCTTGACAATTGGCGGCGAAACTTCACGAAATTTTTGAAAATGTATGTGATTTCATTTTATTAGGACATTAGTAAATTAGGTATCAATCCCATACATTTTCAGTGTTCGTCAAATCACCAGAATGGGTGCATTAGGGGAGTATGCTCATGACAGTACGTACAGCCTGGAGACAACAATACGACATTCAATATATACACAGTCTATACTAGTTTAAGAATCATTTTAAAATCATCATCAACCCATATACTGTCCCACTGCTGGGCACGGGTCTCGTCTCATATTGAGGGGGATTAGGCTGTAGTCCACCACGCTGGCCTAGTGCGGGTTGGCAGACTTCACAAATCGTCGAGAAAAATCTCTAAGGTATGCAGGTTAAAATATTATATGCATTTTAAAATAGGAAATAATTATCAGCATCATGAACAACCTAATATATATTATGTTCCCATTGCTGGGGATGGGTCTCCTCTCAGAATGAAAGGCATTAAGCTATAGTCTTCCACGCTGGCCTAATGCGAAGTTGGCAGACTTTACACGCCGTCAAGAAAATCTCTCAGGCATGCGAGTTTCCTCACGCTGTTTTCCTTCAAAGCGAGTGATTACTCATTTTTAATACACACATGATTTCCAAAACTCTTATAAGTGCCTTGGATTCTAACTCGAAACCTTTGACTTGGTACTCCAATGGTCACATCGCTAGGCTATCACTATTCTAAAAAAAAAATTTTTTCATACAAATTTAATTTATAAGCTGAAAAACTTATAAGAGAAGTTGTTTTTTTGTTACAATGACTATTTCCTACTTTAAAATGCTTTTTTAGACTGTGGTTTAATTTATTGTTGTCTTCACATTGTAGTGTGTCGCCGCAGGGCCGCAGGGCCGCAGGGCCGCAGGGTCGCAGTCGGTAGGCGACAGGTTCAGGTATGTTCAGGTATGTTGAGGTTCAGTCGGTGGTCCACTGCAGCACGGCGGTGTCGAGCCCGCCGGCGGTCAGCAGGCGCGAGTCGTCCGGCAGGAAGCGCGCACATGTCACGTGAGACGAGTGACCGCCGTATGTGTGGCACAACGACTGTACATACACATACACAATAATTATCTTATAATATGGACCCTTGCATACTACCTGAGTGGGGTGAACATGATATTATGAAAAGCTACGCCAGGTATTCTTAATATTATAAATATATTGTTGAATAATTTAATTACACATATTGCTCATATTTTTAATTTAGTCCTGTATTATTTCATATATATTTGTACGCCTCAGTTGGGCAAAACATGTGTGGGCTATTTAATGTTTATTTTAAGATCTTGCATACTAAATTTGTGTGTAAACCCATGTTTGACGAATAAACTTGATTTGATTTGATATCCAGTTTTATAAATAATTGAAATAAAAATTCTACTAGTTCAGTTTACTCAGTTGTCGTGAGTTTTCTGACAGGGATAGCATTTACCCTTACATTACAAACATAATTAAGAAGGTTTATATAATAATAAAATGTTACACAGTAGGTATGTTCGGTAATGTAAAAATAAAGTTTGAAAATATTTAAATTTGACTAACCTTAGGTTGTGTGACCGGGTATGCATATAGCTTTACTTTGCCGAAGTCATCGCCGGTCGCCATCAAGCGACCATCATTGGACCTAAAAATTAAAAAAAATCCTTTCGTTTACATTGAAATGTGCATATAAATTTAAGAAGTTAAATAGATTTTTAAGAGGTTAGCGTTAAATATATATATTTTTTTTTTTACTTCTGCTCAGAAAGTGACTATACTTTAATATCGGGGCAGAAAGTAGTTATTTACAGCTCCAGGGTTCTAGTTGTATAAAAATCCATTATTAACGTGTTGTTTTTTTTAATACGGATAAAATATTGAATTATTTTCCAATATTATGTTAATAGGTACTTCTTATTATTTACCTCGTAAGTAAATAATAAGAAGTACCATTTCATATTCAATACCCTATTGTGTTATATTTTTTATGTGGGTAGGAAATGGTGAAACTGCTTTTTTAGTCGGTACTGCGGCCTTCCCAGGTGGTAGACAATCCATGATGATTCCGTAGTATAAAAAGTAATGACCTGGTGCATGTATTGATGTCAGTGCCGTCAGCTCCCTCGGGCCACACTCCCACACTGTGGAAGGTGATGGGACACGAGTGGCTCGACCACGACACGTCACGTAGAGACGTCGCCTGCGGCACCTGACGACATGTCGTCGCGTTCCCTGATACAACACATCACATTAATAACATCAATAATCTGCAAGGATAAGCACTATGCTTCCCTCGACCAAAAGCTCACATAAGTAACTCGTATTTTACTGCCCTCGCAAGCTTGACCCTCAAATACACACGCAAAAAGAATTTAATTTAACAAATCATTCAGGTAAACTGAAACACCAATAAAATGATAAACGGGAAGATCTATTGTCAGCAGATTATCGCAACTTCAGGTTTGGTATAACGTTCAATGTTCCTCACTACATTTTGCACTCAATGTTATGGGTTCCCGAGAGAAATATTTGTGAATTCCGTGTATTTTGCGTCTGTATTTTATAAATATTGTATTTTTGTAAAAATAGCAACACATTTTTTTTTACTAGAACAGGTCTAAGAAAAAGCTTGACTTATTAAAAAAAACTATAAATACAGTTTAAAATTTCGTAAATATGTATACTCACAGTAAAGTAGTTCATAATCTCCAGAATTGCTTCTAATGTACTGGCTGTCCTCCGACCAGTCCAAGTGAGTTATATAGCTTGAGTGACCCTGAAGGATTTAACAAACGTAATGTTTCAGAGGAGAATACACCAACGTCTGTATACAGGATGTTCTGTATATGAGTGGAGCCGTATAGGGACAATACATGACACGAAGCAAGTCGAACGGCGAGGCGTATAAAAAATCTTTAAAGCCGTTTCAATCTAGGTATAATATACTTAATGCGAAAATTAATCATGACGTGTTTATTTTGTCTGTTTTTCAACGCCTATTTAATCGATTTATAAAATTATTAAATATTTTCGCCTTATAAAACACATAGGACGATTAAACCATATGGTTAATTCGTCCTAGGTATTTTGTTTTGCAAGAACTTTCTGTGGCGACATTTAATAAACAATTGAATTTATAACATTGATGTATAGTCCATTTTTTTTCATATTTGCCCCATACTATTCCATTATATTATATAAAACACACTATAATAATTATCTAATCATATAAGTACATGTATAGCATACTACCTGCACTACGTGTTTGTGAGTTTGTCACAGTGCTGTTGTATAAATATATAACAGGTACATATCACTTTTTATTAAATAAGCAGAAAGGAAACTCATGTTTCATAGTCGAAAAGTTAATAAAAAAAAATAAAAAAAGAGTAGTTAAAAATAATAAAATAGTTTTAAAAATTGATTTCAATTTAATAAACACAATATTTTCCTTATGTTATAAAATTGAATGCGTTTCTTTTTTATTCAATTCTCAATCCGTAACACTAAATTATTTTTAATTTAAAATGTTAAAATTGCTCGTGTTTCGTTTGTGTGAGTTGCTGACGATTCGGACACAATATATTGGGACACAGTGTCCGAATTGACACATTTTAATATTTCTTTCACTGATGATTCGGACACCAATAAAAAAAAGCTGTATTGTACAGTCGGATAAAAAACTTCCAACGATACCTTAATTGTAGAAATCCGTCCTCCATCCGTAAAATACAGTTTTATTTTTAACGAAAGATGCCGTTTTTAATAAATAATATTCTAAACCCACATACATAGATACGCGCCTTGGCAGTTGGGTAATAAGTATTTGAAGCGCTAATAGATGCATAGAAAAAACACTCTTTCTATCTCTTTAGTAATTAGTTTTTGTGTAAGATTTTTGTATTTGTCTAAGTATAAAGTTGTAATAATAAGCTGTTTTCCGCGAATGTTCGTGTGGTTTCTAGAAAAACCAAGAAGTTGTCAAATAAATGTTTGATTATGTTTGGTCACTTTCGCATTTATAATATTAGTTAGGATTACGGTTTTAGGACTGAAATGGTAGATCTAGTTGTATGAGATTTCTATTAAATTTTTCATCAGAGAGACTTTTTATCGTTCCAGTTTTTAGTGTTTAGAAATATTTACCTACATATTTATTTTAGGAGATGGGGAACCAGCATGTTCATCATGCATATATAAAAGTCTAAACCACTCTAAAATAGATTTGGTAACGCTTTTTTGTCTGACTGTACTAAATAGCTTCAATAATTTTATGGTATCCCAATTGTTACTAAAAATATATTAAAATTAAAATGTGTCAATTCGGACAATGTGTCCCAATATATTGTGTCCGAATCGTCAGCAACTCGTTTGTGTTTATAAGCTAAGTTTGATATAAGTACTTATATTGTAACCTATCATTAAGATAACTATGCTGTTTGTTTCCCTAACATAAATAATTATAGTAGCGATATATAAGCTTCTTGTAATAGAATTAGTTTATAGCTTAAAATATTCTCAATGCATAGAAATAAAAATATTTATATCATTTTTATAAAGCTGTTACTTTTTCTATGCCGATTCGATTGATTCCTTTCCTGTCATGTAATACTTACAGTATTTACATTAAAATGCATATTGGAAGAAGCTTCTTTTATATATTTTATTTAAAAAAAATACGCTATAAGGCTGACGAGCACACTTGCAGAGCATACACATAGATAATATAGGTATTTCATGTTTCTATCAATAGCATATATACCTACTTTGATAAAGAGTATCAATTCTACATCGGGTAAGGGCCAAGGGGTACATTCCTTGAAGCGGTCTAGAGCATAACATACAAACATGCAATATTAATTAACGTTACCCGTCTACGTTTTTTCTCCGTGCACTAAGTAACGCGTGAAATTAATAATTTTGTTAGTTAATTATGAAGGATTTTCTATGAGTTATTCTCTAGAATAGAACCTAATTATTATTTAATATTCTGAATTTGATGACTGAATGACTGCTAACTTATAATTTTGGCTATTAGTTAAATACTTGGCTTTCTTAACATTATTGTTTCCTTATAAATGATAAATGATAAATGATATTTATTTCTGTAAATAGATCTTTTAAAGACACTTTTACAAGTCAATAATAAACATTTTTTTTTTTTAAAGCTAGATGGCTCCGGCATTTCCTAGCTGACGACCTCTGAGAAGAAACGCCGAAACAAACTCAGAGAATCATAGTCTCTTTTAAAGTCCAGACATAGAGTAGTGGTAACAAATATGTGTCTTACAATGTAGGGCAACGTCTGAGATGGCCTTTTGAAGAAAGAGCCATAGCGGCTTTGAGTAGACCAGTCCCAACTGACGGCACGCATGCATCAGTCATTGTGTAGCTCAACCATAATTTAGGGAGCTCAACAATCCGTCGCACGACGATACCAGATCAGAGAAACATTTGCGTAGGCCATATAAAAAAGGCTCAAAGCCACCAGACTGTTCAAAGCTGAGTATGTATATTTAGCCTACAAAGTACTCACATTTACATTGTATTGAGTTAAACATTAATAAATAATAAGAAAAAATATAATCACAGTAATTATTGCAGTAATGTCTGCTAATATCAAAATAATATAAATAATTGTCAGACTTACATGAGAACAATGCAGTTTGATGTGTACTTTCAAATTAATATAGGCTACTAAACAGAAAAATTTAAATAAATAAATAAAGAGATTGCCACTGACAGTAAGAGCTGACCAGCCCCGACAGACGGCACCCGTTCACGAGTATGACGTGTGTATCGGCGTCGTTTGACTCAACCATGTTGTAGGGAATAAAACGACCCGACACGCAACGCCACCATCAGCAGGACATTTTAGTGAGCATGACAAGCTCAGACCGCTAGGCAACTGAAGGGCACAATGTAATTTTAAGTCATTTTATTGCTTATCAATATATGCAACATCAATGGCTGCACGACTCTCATACTTTACGATAAATTCATGTTTTTACAATATTAATCTGAATAATATTTCAATTTCAAAAAAATAAATAAAATAAAACAAAGAAATGTCAGAATAATAGAATATTAAAGCATCGAAAGCCTAGTTCATTAGAACAGTTCAATCCCAAGCATATTTGTCATCTGTATAATCTCTTATTGAATAGTATCCTTTAAGACACAATTTCTGCTTAACAATTGATTTAAATTTGTTAAGACTAAGTTTTTGAATGTTGCTTGGGATTTTATTGTAGAAGCGTATACATTGGCATTTGAACGAATTACTTATCTTCTGGAGCCTCGTTGCAGGTACAATAAATTTATTTTTGTTCCTGGTATTAACATTATGTGTATCACTACGTTTTTTAAAGAGATCAATATTCTTGTGTGCATATAATACATTCTCATAAATATACTGTGATGCAACAGTCATAACATTAATCTCCTTAAATTTATCCCTCAGTGAATATCTGGGACTTAAATTGTAAATCGATCGAATGGCTCTTTTCTGCAGCACAAAAATAGTTTGTATGTCAGCCGCATTCCCCCACAACAGAATGCCGTACGACATCACACTATGAAAATAACTAAAATAAACAAGGCGCGCTGTATCTACATCAGTCAAGCTACGTATTTTTTTGACGGCGTATGCTGCAGAGCTAAGCTTTTTCGACAATTTATCTATATGTGGGCCCCACTGAAGTCTAGAATCTAAAGTGACACCTAGAAATACGGTGGTGTCCACAAGGTCCAACTCTTCGCTATTAATAAGAACACTGGTTTTCACCTGTCTTACGTTAGGTGTTGTAAACTTTATGCATTTAGTTTTCTTTTCATTCAAAACTAGATTATTAGTATTAAACCAATGCACCACCTTTGAGAGAGCACTGTTTACATCGTCTGTGACGATTTGTTGACGCTTGAGTTTGAATAATAATGATGTGTCATCTGCAAACAGTACTATCTCATGATTGTCCCTTATTAGGTAAGGTAAGTCATTTATATAAATTAAAAATAAAAATGGACCAAGAATTGAGCCCTGCGGGACTCCCATTTTAACTACGGACCCCGAAGATCTCTTTCCATTGACGTCCACTTTCTGAATCCTATTACCCAGGTACGAGATAAGAAGATTCAGAGAAGTGTTTTTAACGCCATAGTGGTGTAACTTCCTGATCAATGTTTCGTGAACAACACAATCAAAGGCTTTAGATAAATCACAAAAGATACCCAAAGCATCGCGTGCGTTTTCCCATGCATCAAATACATGTCCTAAAAGTTCAACACCGGCATCGGTAGTTGAACGACCCCTTGTAAAACCAAACTGTTTACAATGTAAGAGTTTATTTTTACTGAAATACCTCTGCATTTGGTCTAACATAAGCTTTTCGAAAATTTTACTAAAAGTAGGTAGCACGGATATAGGTCTAAAATTAGTGGGGTCAGATGTGCTACCTGATTTAAATAAAGGTATTATCTTGCTATTTTTCATTAGATCAGGAAATTTACCACAGTCAACACAGTCATTAAAAATAACGGCTAGAGTAGGTGCTACAATGTCAATGATTGATTTGGCAACGTCAACAGAATTACCCCAGAGGTCAGCTGTTTTTTTCACATTTAACATATTGAAGGTTTTAATAATGTCCTTATAATTTACACTATTGAATTGGAATTCAGCAATGCTAGGTCTTACATTTTCTTTAAGTATAGATTCTGCAACAGTGGGTGATGACTTTAGGAATTTAGTTGTTGAAACAGGAATATCTGAGAAAAAACTTTCAAATGCAGTAGCGACTTCTAAATCTGATTTGATTATCCTGTTATCGATGCTAAGACTATAGTCATTGTTTCGTTTACTAACCCTTCCTGTTTCACTGTTGATAATATTCCAAGTGGTTTTAATAACATTACTGCTGTTTTTTATTTTTAAACTTAAATAACGTGACTTGGCTATACAACAAATCTTTTTAAATAATTTAGAGTATTTTTTTACATAAGTATTAAATTCTGGAGTGTTGACATAAGATCGTTCATTGTATAGCTCATAAAGTCTTTTCCTACTATTATGAATACCAACAGTAGCCCATTCACTGAAGGATGCGTTACCGTTAACTGAGATCGTCTTGGGTATAAAAGTAGAATCAAATGCATTGCAGTAAGTATTAAAAAATATATCATAAAGTTGATTAGGATCATCATTATATGGCAAAAAATCTAATTTGCTAATAAGTTTATTTTTAAATAATTCCAAGCGACTTGTAGTTTTCGGGTTCACAGTGATATCTTTTATGGCCACAATTTTATTTTTATTATTAACAGTAATCAGCTGTCCGCAGTGGTCAGAATCCAGTAAATTAATAACTTCCTTATGGCGAACTGTTATATTAGTAAAAATATTATCTAAACATGTGGCAGTAGAGGCAGTTATTCTAGTAGGCTCCAGAAATAAGTTTTCCAGGTTGTATGACAGAAAAAGATTTTTTATTTTAGTGCAAACACTTGAATTTTCTAATAAATTTACATTAAAGTCACCACAAACAATGATGGATTTGTTTGACTTACAGGTCTTATGAAGTACTTCATCCATCACCCTTTCAAAACTATCATACAATCCAGATGGAGGTCTGTACACACTTAATACAATAAACTGATCCAATTCCACACAGGCTATTTCAATTGTTCGTTCAACAGAGAGGCCCACAATGTCCCTACGTTCTTTAAATTTAAACTGATTACTAACTAGGATTAATGAGCCACCGTGGATAGCATTCTCTCTGCAAAACGAACTACCAACCTGGTGATTATTGAAATTAAACATGAACTGGTGACTTTTTAACCAATGTTCAGTAATACAAAGAATATCTATTTTATTACAGTTCATAAATAATTCAATTTCTAGTTCTTTATTATTAATCCCTTGAATATTTTGGTGAACCAGGTTGATAATATTTACAATTTTATTACTGTCAGATATGCAAGAGGTTGTCTCTGTTGTCCTAATTTCTAATTTAAATTATTAAACATGTCAACAGTTAGTAGTCTTAGTGTCTATTGTCCTTTAAATAATTATAATATATTGTGTAGAGACGAAAACACTAACAACGTCCAAAGCATTAAACATGGCTGAGAAAATGACATTAGTTACTGCCCTAAGGTATATGTATACATTTGAATGCACGTTGTTAATTAAAATATTAATCACACAATTTTAGACACACTTGACTAAAGTCACAATTATGTACAGACGCCAGCAGGTCAAGCTATCTAACACTGTCAAATTTTCCCAATTGAATTGAACCTTACTCGTTTGTATTAAAGTAAAAAAAATATCAAAAAAATTTGACAGATTGGGGTAGCTTGATGTGCTCAGCTGGCCTCTGTACACGGGTCGACATCCGTTTGATTGCCATAAGCAATAAAAGTGTAGTATATTTTAATTATCTGTTATTGTTGAAATAGTTATAATGTATAAAGTGGTATAGTGTAATGTAGTGAGTACTAACTGACCAAGCACTTCCCTTGTCGGCTGTATCGTGCGCCGCTGTCGTCGACGCGGTACACGTAGATGAAGTTGTCGCGGGAGCCCAGCGCCACCAGCTTGTTGTCCGGAGAGTACTGGATCGTCTGGATCGGCTCCGCTCTGGATGTTTATTAGTTAACTAAATACAGGATGTTACAAAACTACCCGTAAAGCCGAAAGGAGGTTAAATGGGGCCTTATAACGAGTCCATTCACAATATTTAAGAACCGTAGTAACGCTGTATAACATACCCAAAAAAAAAAAAAAACAACAACATTTATTAATGAAAAATAGAAAAACTTATTAGGTAAAATAGGTACGTAATTATATTACTATACATATAATTACGTAACTATTTTACTTATTTTTAATAAGTAATCTGGTTCCCTGACATGACAGCTAACAAAATATTTGGCTTTGATAATTAATTATATTTTTTACGGGGTATTTTGTAACACGTTTTATATTATGGTGCGTTTGTAAGCTTCTAGTAGTAAGTGCGTTTCTAAGTGACAGTTTGCCGACTTACTTTAGAGTTTTCACGGAGTTTGCTTGTTGATGTTTCTTTAATTACACCATGAATGAAGTATGGTAGTTTATTAATATCAATTTATACTATGAATTGTTCTTTTTTTAATTTTGGTAGGATATTGTGAAGTTTGGATTTGTTTAAGTTGGAGAAGTTTACGGTCATTGTCATTTTAGTGAAAACAATACATATTTTATTCGAGTATAAGTTAGATAAGTATATGAATGAATATAGAATAGGAAAAAATCTATCTAAGTATTTATAACATTGTTGTAGCTTAAACAATATAGGAATGATTTCAACAAATTAAGAAAGTTCTGTAAATAAGAAAAGGTTTCTAAATAAGAGAGAACTTTACCCGTCCTGGTGCGAGAAGAGCAGCTCCCGTGAGTGTGGGTCGAACACCAACCAGCGACCTGTCAGGCATCCCACCGCCACCACACCACCGTCACGAGACCAAGCACAACACTGCGCACGCTCCTGGGGGAGGGGGGAGGAGGGGGGTTTAAAAAGATAGTGGCGGTCTGTACCGCGAAAGATAAATGTATAACGCCACCACTTGCGTTGATACGGCACATGCGACTGACAGCACTGCGACGTCCGCTTAGAGGTCTCTTTGATGCGCGCGTCTATGTGTGTGCCGTTTCGAGCGTTTGTACGTAATTTTTTAATGTTTTTGCTTATAATATTTACTGCGCCCGCGTTGTGTACGTGAAAGTACTATAATATTATGTTTGATATTTGGTGACCACTGTCATCACAGTACTTGCGAGTTAATACAAGCAAGCAGTAATGTTAGCACAAGGATGTGTTACCTCGATGTCCTTGCTCCAGACGGTGCAGTGGCTGAGTCCGTCCCAGAGCTGCAGCAGCTTGTCCCATCCGGCCGTGACGAACTGCGGCAGCGTGGGGTGCGGCGCCAGCCCCCACAGCTCGTCAGCATGTCCCAGCACGGCGGGACTGAACCCGAGGCGCAGGTCCCCCTGCAGGATACAGTTGCGAGTGGTGCCCACCAACACCTGCGAGCCGCGACCCTCCGCCAGCACGCGCACGCCGCCGTAGTGACCCTCGATCTGATACACATACACATACACATACATCATTATACATATACCGTACACTAACAACTAACTCGTTCAATAGTCCAAATAGTCAGAGTTCGTGTTAGTTGATCCCTCACGTCACCGTTGCCAAACAGTCTGTCAGTAAGCAAAAATGTCCCAACATTATTGTGTTCCCGTTTAAAGGATGATAAAACCAGTTAAATGAAGCAACAAGATCTCAAGATGACCACACGCTATAGATGTTGCTGACGTCTATAGGCTGCGGTTGCCGGCTTGTCATCTCAGTATAAAAAACATACATATCTAAAAAATTATACGTACGACATTCTCCAAGCCGGCCGCGTTCATGTCAGGGTCGAACATAACAACCCTGCCATCCTTCCCGCCGCCGGTGAGGATCTGTCCCTCCTTGAGGCAGCACAGCGAGAACACGGAACCGTCGTGGACGCCACGCACCAGCTTTTGGATAGTGTTGGTGCCGCGGCCCCACACTATTATGTTGCCGTTGGAGTCCCCAGATAACACGTCGCCTACGGTCAAACGAAGTTACGGTCATTTTCAATAACCCATTTACTACCCACCACTGCGAGTACGAGTCTCCTCAGAATGCTAGACGAGTTAATCAAAGTTATAGTCGACATAGCTGACCTAGTGCGGAATTGGCATGTTCATTTAAATTTTTGTTTATTTTAGACAGACATTATTTTTTTACGTAGTGTAGGCAAGATGGAGTGATGATTTGCGAAAGGCTGCTAGTAGAAGCTGGATGCGAAAAGCCAAGGACAAGGTGAGGCCTACGTCCAAAAACGGATTAATAATAGGCTGATGATAATGTTTTTTTTTTAATTGTACATAACATACTTTATTAATTAGCTTAGCCCATAATTAATGCAGCTCAAGCCTAAGATTCAGCCATAAGTCAAATTTCAATAATAAATTTGATACAAAGAAAGCATACGTTTACTTTTATAATCGTCTCAGAATGCGCCTTTGTCATAATTTTGAATATTGATATACCTACTTACTTATGTACGTATAATTTAACACTAGACTCATTTACTAAATCATCTAAGTTTTAAAACAACTCACCGTTATGGTTGAACCCGAGGCAGGTGACGTACTTGGGCTTGTCCCTGGTCTCGAACACGCCCATCCGCTTGTACAGCATGTTGGTCTGGTCCAGCGTCCAGAACGCGATGTGGTTCTTCCCGCACGTTACGATCTGATTGCGGTCCAGAGGGTGGAACTCAGCGGCCACCACTGTGTCCACGGAGCACTGGAATGTGGAATTGTAGGTGCTCAAACAATTTTGATAAGTTAAGGATTATTCAGCTATTCTCAAATTTTGAACGAACGAATAGTTTTGCTACATCGATAATAGAAAATAAGGTCGATTGAATTTGAAATAGCGAGATTTTAGATTTGAAGTGGAATGGAGTGGAGTGAATTTAAAGTGGTTGTAAGTCATCTATATACGAAGAACCCTCGCCTCTCATTAATGGCGTTAGTAGTATCTTCTGCTATTCTTTTGTTATGCACCTTGACGACCAAAATCTGTTATTTTAAGAAGAAAGAAAAATAGTTTATTCGCTACTATACAGGATACACAAAAACTATGTACAGAAGGGGTACATTTACTGAACACAAAATTTTATACTCTACGACTATTCATTTTAGAGAAACTTGAGAGATTAGTGTGGGATGCGATTGGTCGAATGTCCAATCCAAGCCATTTTTCTTCATATTTAGATGGCTGATTTCAATATACAGCTATTTAATGTAAAGATAGGATATTTAATGAAGTCCAGACAAAAAACCAAACATTTTCAAATTCAAGTAATAGTGTGTGTGGTACCTTGGTCTCAGCGAGGCAGTGTCCCTTGTCGGGTCGCTGCCACTCCCAGACGGAGATGGTGTGGTCGGGCCCGTCGTCCACGGCCGCCAGCAGCGCGCCGCCGTCCGCGCGAGAGAACGTCACGCACGCCACGGAGCGCTCCATGTGCCCCGCGCCCAGCACGGCCAGCGTCGCCAGGGACACTGAGTTCCACACGCGCACGTGCGGCTGGGGTAAACACATTTTGTTAATAACTTCACCCGAAGGACGTCCACTGCTGAACAAAGGCCTCTCCGTCCACATAGATTGTCCCAAGGACTCCCCCGAACTTTATTTTTTAAAATCGTCTCCTTCGCATTGGACGCTACGCTGTATTTTCTGGTGCGTGGTTTGAACCCAAGAAGCTTTTAGATCCAGCGGCTATCTATTCTACAAGCTACGTGCCCAACCCTTTCAGCTGTCAGCCACTTTAGATTTTTAAGGATCTTTTTATTGCATATACATTATAATGAAAATTATAGTGGACCATGTTTTTCTCAGTTTTAAATGACTTGTCTTGTTCAATAGTAAGTCAAAGAGGAAACCACAGATTCTCAGCGTGTTCCATGCTACACATCTGTGTTGTATTCATACCGATCAGTATTTTTATATTTTATCATGTAACTAGTGCACTTTGTACTCACCCTGGCATCAAGCCGGTCGTGTCCAGCGCACTGCCCGCTGGCTATGATCAGCTTGTTGGGGTGTATGGCGATGCACTTGACGTCATCAGTGTGTCCGGTGTAGTGCCGCTGGCACTGCTCGTCTACGTTGAACAGCACGACGACAGCCGCCACGAAATATACGATCTCGCCAGTAGGTAGGAGGTATAGATTGCTGCGGCAGTCCTTGCCCCTGGAGCAAGTGAAAACAGTCCATTGAAAGTATCGTACAAGAAGAAGATGGAGAGAATTAAAATAAATGAGTCCAGTTACTATGAAACCTGCAGGCTTCACAGTTTTTTTTTCACAAACGAGGGTTTAGTGAAAGATAAACGTCCTTACGTTTTGTGTTTCGTGTTTCTCTGGCTGGTGTTCGGCTAAGTTGGGACGGTGTTCGAATGTTTTTTATCATAGCTAGCTATTTGACTAGTCTTCTTGTATCACGATATTAATAATATCATCTAGGTCTAGGGTATACGTAACAACAGTTAATCTCGACCTAATACATAGTTAAGTCGAAAATTACTTCAAAAGGCTTTTGTTGGGTTTAGACTTTAGATGCTCGGTGCATGTAGCATTATGTTATTCTCTGGGGCGATGACTATCGGTAGCTTAGGTTGTGTTTCCAATGCCGGTAATATATACGCTATTTCTTTTTTGTTCCGTGTAAAACCTATACTAATAACGCTGAAGTTTTTTGTTTGTTTATTTGAACGCGCCAATCTCTGAGACTACCAGTCAGATTTGCATTTGATAGGCCATTCTTGAGGAAGGTAATAGGGTTTTTAACATGACGCTATGACTCCTAGGAGCAGAGTAAAAAGAAAAACGTCAAGTTGGGTGAAACCGCGAAGCACAGCTTGTATTTTATAATGTAAAAAATGTTAACTAAACACGAATCTGTGTAAAATTACTTACAATTTTGAATTCGTTTAAATATGAATATACAGAACATGCTCTTCTGCCAGAACTTGCTGTATTATTTAGTTTTAGCATTAGTCGTTTTATGAAGAATGACACCGAGTCATATTCGTCAATGGAGAATTGATTGAATTAGGACGTCGACAATGTCAGCAGTGACCATCTAAATTACTAGGTAGACTTCATCAGCTGTCCAGATTAGTATCAACAAGCAGCAAATGATTATAACGACAACAGCCTTGCTTATTTCATCTTTGACTTACAAAATTTTATAATTATTGTAACTAGTAATCTTGTAGAATAAAAGATTTTATCCGTATTTATTATTAGTAGTAGATATTTATTTGATTGCTCGTTTGATGTAGCGGGTGTTGCTTAAGAGGAGTATAGGATAGATATACAATGACATAATTAAGTATATTTCTATTTTCGGCGTCAAAAAATACCGTACTTATTCTACTTTTTTTTTTTTTTTTTTTTTTAAGTTTTTTGTTTTCTATATTTATTTACCTACATAGGTTTAGTCTTGCATTCTCATTGCTTGCTATAGTAGAATTGGCTATTAGGTATACATATTTCGGGGTCACCACGCCACTACTATTGCATAGATTGTCGTGGGTTCGATTACCACTCGAGACTTTGTTGTGGTCGTTAATTGTATAATTTGTATTTTTTAAATTTAATGTCTGTCACTAACCGTGAAAACCTGTAATTGGCTTTATGACACTTAAATGTTTTTCTCTCTTAGTCCATTGTATAGCTGTTGGTTTTCCAAAATAAAATAAATAAATAAATAAATAAATAATTGTAAAGTCCCCCGCTCCGTAAAGCGATAAGTATCCGTCTTATTTTTTAGTCTTTTTAAAGAAAAAATATTTCCAATAAACTGTAAATCCTGGACCTACATTCTGCAGCCAAGGTCGCCGTTTCGCGTGAGTGGTCAACCTTAACGGATGAGTCAAAAATAGTCACAATCGATTTATACGGGTAAGTCACCGGTGACCGCTGACAGTAAGCGACGTTTACAATAATAGTCCAAAGACTTATCAATCGGCGGGATAGGCTACAAATAAAAAAATACGAATTTAACTTAACAGTGACCATTGTAATACCTAGTATTGAATACTGGGAATACGCCCTGTGTCTGTGGGTACAAGGTTTGCTTTTGTTGTTGTTTTTGGGTGTCGTGCGAATCGAATCCACGACACCCGGCGTGATCACCTTAACCGCTACGCCACACGTGCACTCGATTTGTTTGTAGCCGTATTTAAACTGTAAATAAGTCTAATTGATTTCTGACACTTGGGCGAATATATGAAATTGAAATAAAACTACTTTTTACGGATTTTATCGCGTTGTATTGATAAATATTATTGATCCCGATGTATTTTACATATCGCGATAAAATCCGTAAAAAGTAGTTTCATTTCAATGTGAATAAGCCTTTAGTGCTTACATTCACAGACTGAACATTAGTCTAATCTCCGAAACTTATGCTAAGAACTACAACAATATAATTTGTTGCAATCTGTCTAGAAAATAATAATTACTTAGAAGACAGAACATAAACAATGATGATGCCTAATTAGCATCACGAACAAAAAATCTAATGAGTCAGTTCATACAAATATTACAATAAGTATTTGTGTGTTTCACTGAGAGTGATGGCAACGAGTTCAAGGCTTTGACAAGAACTGGCTTGTGGGCACTCTGCCG
This sequence comes from Acronicta alni, assembly GCA_964056405.1. NCBI lineage: Eukaryota > Metazoa > Arthropoda > Insecta > Lepidoptera > Noctuidae > Acronicta > Acronicta alni. Next base: position 14,998,916 of record OZ043926.1, on the reverse strand, counting down.
GAACTGTAACTCTTTGTAGTAATACTACTGGTTTAGGTTTATATAATTAGGTGATCTACTGTAAAATCATCTTTAATTTATTAACGAGTGCCGGACTAATCTCCTCAATTATGTATAAGTGTGTACCAACAACATAAATGTGTACGCAAACGTAAACCAGGGAAGTCGTAGTGTAGTGTAGGGTTACGTTCAAAACATTCGAGTCTCTGTAAAGCCTTGTTCCAAAACTTGAACAGGTTTAATAAGTGCGTGTTAACGCACTTATTAAACGAATGTCCCACTTTTGAAGTTGCGTGTTTTATAACTAGTTCAATGTACGTAAGTTTGTATGTTAAATTTAAATATTAAAAAGCCGGTAAGCCCAAAATATGCAACCTATCACGACAGCCAGTCGCCAATCTCCTGCTGGGATATAATAGGTCCTATGTTCCTGACTAATAGCCATTTTGATGCCTCGCGCTACCTTGCCCGGTTAAACACTTAAACCAACAGCTACAGTACAATAAAAAAATTGGCTCGCCTAATGTTGAGTGTCTACACGCAATAATTTGGACCAATAAAACTCAAGGCCTTATACAACAAAGTCATTTTATATACAGTATAAAGGATGCGGAAGACGGTAATTGGACTATATCAACAATCAACAATCTTCCAAAGTAAAATGCAATTATTATGATAATTGTCTCATAACTGACATCATCCACACATAGCCCTAACGTCAGCAGTTCTGTTGAATGAACGGGGAAGACATAAGAAACGGCAAAAACACGATGAGGTTTTTGAAAAAGAAGCTCAGCGCTGGCACACATACATCACATTAGTTATTTAGAAAAGGAAAAATTGGACCGCGGGCAGGATTCGAACCTGCGTCTTCTGGTTAGGTACACCAGACGCGGTGGCTTAGTGGTCATAGCGTCTGGTGTACCTAACCAGAAGACGCAGGTTCGAATCCTGCCCGCGGTCCAATTTTTCCTTTTCTAAATAACTTTAAAATCTTAGCATGGAAAATGCCAAAAATATACAAAAAGATAGTTACAAGGTAAGGTGGCATCGTTCGACATTTAACTAACTGTAAAGTAAGTTGTGTCGGTTGAAAAGCAAAAACTTGCATTTCAATAGGTGTTACTGACGAAGGAGGCTGGCCATGAGCAGTTTCTAGAGCTGCTCAAAAGCGACCCCTGGGGACGCCCCTACAAACTCGCTAGAGCCAAGTTGCGACCTTGGGCGCCCCCGCTGACGGAGACTCTAGAGCCAGCCCTTCTCGGCAGCGTCGTGTCCGCTCTATTTCCCAATGGGGCGGAACACATACCGCCGTCGATGGGGTCGCGAAACTCTGCACCCGCGGAGGAGCCTAACGTGCCTGAGGTTACCGAGGCGGAACTTGGCGCAGCAGTTCTGCGCATGCGTGCCAAGAATACGGCACCAGGACCGGACGGTGTTCCCGGTCAGGCCTGGGCACTGGCCCTTGGGGTCCTCGGCCCCCGACTGCGGAAGCACTTTACGGAGTGCTTCAGACAGGGCCGCTTTCCAGAGCACTGGAAGACGGGCAGACTCGTCCTCCTCAAAAAGGAGGGGCGCCCCGCGGACTCTCCCTCTGCATACCGCCCCATCGTACTGCTTGACGAGGTGAGTAAGCTCTTTGAGCGCGTCACTGCTGCCCGCCTCGTCAAGCATATGACCAGAGTGGGCCCCGACCTGTCCGACAACCAGTTTGGGTTCCGGGCAGGTAGGTCGACGGTTGACGCAATCCTGCGCGTAAAAGCTCTGTCGGAACAGGTGGTGGCGGACGGCGGAGTGTTGCTCGCAGTATCGTTGGACATCGCCAACGCGTTCAACACTCTGCCGTGGAGCTGCATCGTTGAAGCACTCCAGTACCACCAGATACCGCCCCACCTACGTCGGACGGTAGGGGACTACCTGCGTGATCGGTCGATCACATTTACGGGACGCAACGGGGCGTGCAGCAGAGGGATGACGTGCGGTGTTCCACAGGGTTCTGTCCTCGGACCGCTCCTGTGGAACATCGGCTACGACTGGGTCCTGCGCGGGGCCACTCTCCCGGGCGTCAGCGTGACATGCTACGCTGACGACACGCTCATCCTAGCCCGGGGGAGTACGTATAGGGAGGCTGCCCGTCTTGCCACCGCAGGTGTGGCACAAGTCGTGGCGCGCATCCGCCGGCTAGGGCTGGAAGTGGCGCTGAACAAGACGGAGGCTCTGTCATTCCATGGGCCCCGGAGAGCTCCTCCTCCAGGATCCCATCTTGTCGTCGGTGGGGTCCGCATTGACATTATGTCTTGCATGCGGTACCTGGGGCTCGTGCTGGACAGCAGGTGGAACTTCAACGTCCACTTCCAGCGCCTGGCGCCGCGGTTGATGGGGGCGGCTGGCGCCCTCGGACGGCTCTTGCCGAATCTCGGTGGCCCAAAGAGCAGCTGCAGGCGGCTCTATCTGGGGGTCATTCGTTCCATGGCCCTCTACGGTGCCCCTGTCTGGGCCACCGAGTTGACGAGTCGCGGCGCCACTATGTTGCGGCGGCCACAGCGTGCGATATCCATACGGGTTATCCGCGGATATCGCACGATTTCGGCGGAGGCGGCGTGTGCACTGGCGGGTTCTCTCCCTTGGGACGTGGACGCCCGGGTCCTTGCGTCACTCTATACATGGCGCAAGGAGGTGCGGGGAAGAGGAGAGATGGTGGTCCCGAGGGAGTTGGACCAGTGCAGGGAACTGCTGCGGCAAGCGGCGTTTGAAGAGTGGGCGGAGCGGCTTGGGCGACCAAGCGCTGGACTGCGGACGGTCGAAGCGCTCCGTCCCGTTCTTGTAGAATGGGCTGACAGGCGTCACGGTGTGCTGACCTTCCGGCTGACGCAGGTGCTGTCGGGGCACGGATGCTTCGGCAAGTACTTGTGCCGCATCGCCGGGAGGGAAGCAGACACCCGCTGCCACCACTGCAGCGATTGTTTGGAGGACACGGCGCAGCACACGCTCGAGCAGTGTGTCGCATGGGCCGAGCAGCGCCGTGTCCTGAGAGGTATAACAGGTCAAGACCTCTCACTTCCGGCCGTAGTCAACAGCATGGTCGGGAGTCCAGACGCCTGGGAGGCGATGCTCTCCTTCTGCGAGGACGTGATGGCGCAGAAGGAGACCGCGGAGAGGGAGAGGGAGACTGCCTCCACCCTGCCGATCCGCGCCCGTCGATCAGGGCGCAGGAACAGGGCAGACAACGCCCTGTTCCAACCACCATAAACGGCCACGGGCGGCGGACTTGGGGAAGTCCGTCCGCCCAACAACACAAGGCCAGAGATGGAGGTGCGGTTGGTGTTTCCGCACCCCACTCACGTGGATCGGTAGGTGGGAGGCACGCAAATGTCACCCTAGACAGAGCCGGAGACCGCGAGTTTGCGGTCTGCCACTGCTGGGGTCGCGGAGGAATGTTCTCGCTCCCGCAACCCCAGCAAAAAGTGGTGAGGCGAAACACCCGTATGGTTTTAGTCGGTAGGTCACCCCCTATGGGTGGAGTCCGACACACCCCACCGCCACCCCCGGGCGGTGGATAGTCCATGAGGATTTCCATACGTTAAAAAAAAAAAAAAAAAAAAAAAAAAGGTGTTACTGACGTCACCATAAAGACGTAAATTCAGTATGGGAAGGAAAAATTCGACATGACGGGTAGGAGTCGCGGTGGCTTAGTGGTCATAGCGTCTGGTGTACCTAACCAGAAGACGCAGGTTCGAATCCTGCCCGCGGTCCAATTTTTCCTTTTCTAAATAACTTTAAAATCTTAGCATGGAAAATGCCAAAAATATACAAAAAGATAGTTACAAGGTAAGGTGGCATCGTTCGACATTTAACTAACTGTAAAGTAAGTTGTGTCGGTTGAAAAGCAAAAACTTGCATTTCAATAGGTGTTACTGACGTCACCATAAAGACGTAAATTCAGTATGGGAAGGAAAAATTCGACATGACGGGTAGGAGTCGCGGTGGCTTAGTGGTCATAGCGTCTGGTGTACCTAACCAGAAGACGCAGGTTCGAATCCTGCCCGCGGTCCAATTTTTCCTTTTCTAAATAACTTTAAAATCTTAGCATGGAAAATGCCAAAAATATACAAAAAGATAGTTACAAGGTAAGGTGGCATCGTTCGACATTTAACTAACTGTAAAGTAAGTTGTGTCGGTTGAAAAGCAAAAACTTGCATTTCAATAGGTGTTACTGACGTCACCATAAAGACGTAAATTCAGTATGGGAAGGAAAAATTCGACATGACGGGTAGGAGTCGCGGTGGCTTAGTGGTCATAGCGTCTGGTGTACCTAACCAGAAGACGCAGGTTCGAATCCTGCCCGCGGTCCAATTTTTCCTTTTCTAAATAACTTTAAAATCTTAGCATGGAAAATGCCAAAAATATACAAAAAGATAGTTACAAGGTAAGGTGGCATCGTTCGACATTTAACTAACTGTAAAGTAAGTTGTGTCGGTTGAAAAGCAAAAACTTGCATTTCAATAGGTGTTACTGACGTCACCATAAAGACGTAAATTCAGTATGGGAAGGAAAAATTCGACATGACGGGTAGGAGTCGCGGTGGCTTAGTGGTCATAGCGTCTGGTGTACCTAACCAGAAGACGCAGGTTCGAATCCTGCCCGCGGTCCAATTTTTCCTTTTCTAAATAACTTTAAAATCTTAGCATGGAAAATGCCAAAAATATACAAAAAGATAGTTACAAGGTAAGGTGGCATCGTTCGACATTTAACTAACTGTAAAGTAAGTTGTGTCGGTTGAAAAGCAAAAACTTGCATTTCAATAGGTGTTACTGACGTCACCATAAAGACGTAAATTCAGTATGGGAAGGAAAAATTCGACATGACGGGTAGGAGTCGCGGTGGCTTAGTGGTCATAGCGTCTGGTGTACCTAACCAGAAGACGCAGGTTCGAATCCTGCCCGCGGTCCAATTTTTCCTTTTCTAAATAACTTTAAAATCTTAGCATGGAAAATGCCAAAAATATACAAAAAGATAGTTACAAGGTAAGGTGGCATCGTTCGACATTTAACTAACTGTAAAGTAAGTTGTGTCGGTTGAAAAGCAAAAACTTGCATTTCAATAGGTGTTACTGACGTCACCATAAAGACGTAAATTCAGTATGGGAAGGAAAAATTCGACATGACGGGTAGGAGTCGCGGTGGCTTAGTGGTCATAGCGTCTGGTGTACCTAACCAGAAGACGCAGGTTCGAATCCTGCCCGCGGTCCAATTTTTCCTTTTCTAAATAACTTTAAAATCTTAGCATGGAAAATGCCAAAAATATACAAAAAGATACATCACATTAGGTACATACTTATTCAATCAATCAATTCCTGTCTTCAATTATTATGTTAGACAGAGACTATAGAACGTCAATCTATGACGAAGTTTGTGGTCCCGTGGTCAGAGCCTCGCCATCGGACTGCTGATCACAAGGTCGATTCCCATAGGACACAAATATTTATGAGATGACCATAAGCCTTCGGGTTCGTCAGAGTGTTTCTTATTACATTTATTATAAGTATCTATGTATTCAAAAGTGTTTTAATCGTCCTAGTCTAGTACCCATAGTAAAAGCTCTGCTTAGGACTAGCCTGTTTGGGACTACATCGTGCTGTGTAAAATGTCCCAAATATAAATGCTAACTACAGAAAATGTGAGATTCTAACGATATATATAGTAGTAGTACGTACAGACTAATATTCGGTCTACTGAGGCTGATGATGGATGATGAATGATGAATTGTTGAGCAATAAACAATAAGTACCTAACGGTAATAAATAACCATGATTTCTATTACTCAATTTTGTCATTTACTATCGAAAAGCTTGGGTGACCAAGCAACCTTGGCTTAGTCATAAAGATTGCAAAGAATTAGTAAAACAAAGACGCAATTTTCTGGTGACAGGTCCCAGTCATTGTGGAAGTGATTACAAGTTGGGTTTGCCCAGATAAGCCGCGCTATAAATAACAAGTTCCGGCTACATTTTAGAGTTGTCAATTTGAAAAACTCATACACTGTCCCACTACTGGGCACGGGTCTCCTCTAAGAATGAGAGGGATTCGGCTATAGTCCACCACGCTGGCCTAGTGCGGGTTCGTAATTATGTAAACATCATCTAATTTGATATTTTACTTACTTACACTTTTTCAAATTTTGTTAATTACCCTGCTCGTCCCAATATATTTCATGTTGACAGCACCTACCTACCTAATGGCCCAACTATTAAAACTAATTGGATAAATGTTTTAACGTTAATTCGTGCGACATTCACGTAATTACTAACATTAAAAGGGATGATTACAGGAACTGTGTCGCTTTTTGTAGTTACACCAAGTTGGGAGCGCGTGTGGGCGACAATTGCTGTCGTATGTCGTACAATTGGTAAATTGGTATAATTCTAGTTAACATACAGCTTCTCTTTGCTACTAGCTGTAATATCATAGAATAAATTAATAGTAATGACGTGGAATATGGGGTCCATCAGTTGAAGTTCTTTTCCTTCAATGTCAATATGTTTCTGACTTGTGCTCATTGATATAAAATATTACCCCATTATTTTTTTAATTGCCGAAATAATTAAGGGCTCAGTCGCGATTTCATGATTGGTCCTACAGTAAAAGTTGTTTATAAAAATTTAAGGGAATGTCATTGCTTATGCTTATGTTATTGCATTAACATGGTTCAGGACGCGGCCTTCCAAAAATTCCGAAATTGTCTCATTGACTCTATTGGAAACAGATCCAGAGATAATAAGAAAAGCACTTCTTAAAATTTCAATGTTGCTGCAATATTGTATTAAGTAATTTCAACCATCGCACCATATGGTACCCAAGTATCGCGCGTTGCCCATTTTAGGAAGTATTTTCGAATGTTACGTACAAGAGACACGAGGTATACATCATCCTATATTTATTATAGCTATCTAAATATGTGACAGGACTGACGTGACAATAGGTATATACTAGGATTGTTGCTGGCTGAAAGTAATGTATTGGAATGATAGTGTGAACCCTGCGTTATATCCTGTTCCAAAAAAAAATATTAAAAAAAAATACAGCCATGGTATTGGTATGACTTTACATTGTACTGGGCGTAGTCCTTTACAGTGACAGCATACTTGAAGAAAACAGATAAGTAATGAAGCGTCAAAAGATAATAAATGATAACTTTGCGAACAGAATAACAACAAAGCCACAATGAGTAAGTAATGTAACGGTGTGTAGTAATTTCCTCAAGTAAACCTTTATTAACGTTTCACATAAAAAAAATTTAGTGCATTAACTTAATTAAATAATCATCACGACAGAACTCCTTGTAAGGTTAAAGTTGGAAAGTCGTACTTATGTTAATCAGTACAGTAATAGTTTGACAGGTAAAACAAAAAACAGTGCTCCGCGAGGAAACGTTGTGTTGGCAGTGGGGGGACTCTGATCCTTACGTACTGCCAAATCAACTATTCCTCCTACGTTTTACGGGGTCGGCAACGCGCAAGTAATACCCCTGGTGTTCAAGCGTCTATAGGCTGCGGTAACCGTTTACCATCAGATGGGCCGTATGCCAATAAGGTGGCAAACAATGCCACATTATTGGAATAAAATATTAAATTTAGACCTAATAAGACCCTGTAGTCATTATTGAGACACGCAGTCAAACTCTTGCTACCTTGAACTGAAAAACCCTAAAAAAACCTTTGTTAGACCTGCTTAGGACTCCTACTTCACGATTATCAGCTCATAGATTTAGTGGTCTTGACAAGACCAATAATGATGATTAATGGAGTAACCTATGGTAACCTGTCAAATTACAATTAGTAGACACAATAGACATACAATTGTCCAGCACACGGGTGAGCTACGCTACGACCTTGTTAATTATTCATGAATATTACGTAAATTCAACAAAAACTACCATATAAAATGGCGCTTGTCCAGCTATATTGTGGTTTTATTTCCATATTTTATTATCGTTAGTACTTTACATATTATGGTAGGCTTAATTCTACAAGGTGGTTGCACTTTCCAGCTTCTTCTATTCAAAGATTAGGTAGTATTTTCCTATCGGATCACTTCGTTTTATTACAGCCGATCAGCTTGACTGGCCAAGCGTCTCTAGATGTATAAACCATAATTACTGATTACCGTAATGGCGTGTAAACTAATAACATTCAGCCGACCCCAATAATGCTAAAAGTCGTTTTGTATTATAATGGGTACCTACTTATAGCCTCCCATGGGAAAGGGCATAGTTATATTTTTTAATAATGTTTAACACAATAAAATGTAAATGTGAGTACTTTTTAGGCTAAATATACATACTCAGCTTTGAACAGTCTGGTGGCCTTGAGCCTTTTTTTATGTGACCTACGCGAATGTTCCTCTGATCTGATATCATCGTGCGACGGGGTTGTTGAGCTCCCTAAATTATGGTTGAGCTACACAATGACTGATGCATGCGTGCCGTCAGTTGGGACTGGTCTACTCAAAGCCGCTATGGCTCTTTCTTCAAAAGGCCATTTCAGATTTTGCCCTACATTGTAAGACACATATTTGTTACTATACATTGTATGGACTTTAAAAGAGACTATGATTCTCTGAGTTTGTTTCGGTGTTTCTTCTCAGAGGTCGTCAGTTAGGAAATGCCGGAGCGATCTAGCATAAAAAAATATGTAAAATATTGACTTGTAAAAGTGTCTATAAAAAATCTATTTACAGAAATAAATATCATTAATCATTTATATTATTTTCAGTTACCTGGTAGATTATGATTGGAACGCAAAAAAGGGAAAGCTAAGGGCTCCGGGACAAAGTCAATCACTTTCCAAAATGTATTGCTACAGGCATGAACGCTTTCGCTAACTATAAATTATGTAGGTAGTACTCATTGACCCGCAGATTTTTGGCATGGCGTAATTAAATTTTATCAATGTTATCTAAGTGAAACTCGTTGGTAGGTACCATATTTTATCAATAGTGTTTTTCCCCATAACCAATACGGACTAACTTGAATGACTAAATATTTTTAATATTTGTTCCCTTTATACCTATAAACCTACTGCCAGCGGAAGATGGAGGGTTACGGTCAGATTCTCAGAACCACACACATTTTATTGTTATTAACGTTTGGATCCTTGGACTTGCTTGACATTCAGATAACTGACCATGGGGGTAACATGCCGCGCAGCATACCTGAGTCGTTGTATTCTATTATATTATTCCTAGGAGGACACTTCCTGGCATTATCTTCTTCAATTTAAGAGCTCAGCTCTTGTCGGTGGAGCAATCTACACTGTTCTTTATCTTCAGCTTTCCGTTTTACCTTTTCATACGACTCGATACCCACCCTTTCCTTCACATGTTCCACAAAACTTAGCCTAGGTCTTCCTCTTCCTCGTTTTCCTTCAACTTTACCTTCTAGTATAATTCTAAAGTAGTCATCGTGTCGTATCAAGTGGCCAAACATCTTTCCTCCCCTATTCTCTATGGTTCTTAATAACTGTCTTTTCGTCTACAATTCTTAAGACTTCCTCCTCTAGCACCACATTACAAAAAAAAACCTGGCATTATGTGAATATAAAATGGCAATATTATTTCGTGGTGTGTAAGTTGATTTTGCGTGTAGTAATCCACCTGGGGAGTTAGACGGGGTGTGTCGGACTCCACCTATATTGGGTGACGTACAGCCTGAAACTACAGGGGTGTTTCACTTCACCAACTAGTGTTGAGGTCACTGGAGCAATTTGAAATTCCGCCGCGGCGCCGTCTATGCATCCTCCAGCACTATTTAAGAGACAATGTTTTCCTGCGGAGGATTTAAGGGGGTCTTAGAGCCTATTCTCTGGGCGCGGATAGACAGGGTGTAGGTTCTATCCCTTTCTGCAGTCTCCATCAGCAAACAACAGTAAACCAACCAATGTTCTCCTGAAGGAGTCAAAATCCTGGTGGTCTGTCAATATTCAGATTGTTTATAGAAAATAAAATCTGAAATCTCCGAAAGTTCATCACTTGCGTTTAGTAATATTATTTTAACCTCGAAATACAGGGTGTGTATATCAATCAGCTCTCGGAGGTTATTATAACTTCATTATTTTAAAAAAATTAAGCGCTTATCGTCATTATATATGACCTTGTTAGTTCACAGCGATCGATAACGTCTGGCATAGAGTTCATTTATTATTCAACGGGAAAAGCTACGTTCAATACATACTTCAATGTCATATTGTGGGTTACACAGGAGAGGATTATTATTCATAACTGTACGATTGGCGCAGCGATGACGGTGGTCACCTCGCCACTACTTTTGCCGTGCTGCTCTTGCGGTGTTGTGGGTTCGATACCTACTAGGTACTATTTGTGTGATCCGCGGATATTATTGTTAGTTAAATGTTTTTAACATCCCCTGCGACACAGGGCTTTCCCAAGCAAAAGCTGTATTTTATTAAAAAAAAGAACGACTAAGGAGTAAGGACTAATGTTAGGTTCAATGGTTTGGCCCAATTATAGCAAAGTATTTTTAACTTGAATAGCGTGCTTTCCACCACCAAAAATGAACCAAGTAATAAACGGGGTAACATAAATAAATTAAAAAGTTAAAAGAGAAAACATAATGTAACCGTAAATTGTAATGACGAGTAGTTATTTGTTATTTAACAGCTGACACGCCTATTCTGATCCCAGGAGGCTTGTGGGCACGCCTAGTAAATTGAATAAGCGATTGCAAATATTATGCTGTTCAATCGAACATCGAAATAAATCCAATCGTGAACGTTCGACTCGTTTTATTAGTAGATCATAACATAAATATAACATAACATCACGTCGGTATTTCTCGAAGGGTTAGGCAGAAGTGTACCAATGTACACCCACAGTTCGCCGATATGATAGGGAGCGAGAAGCCAAACTGCTAGGTACTGAGAACTCCATAGAAAAACCCGATAACACTGCTTGACATGGGAATCGAAACTTCTAGCGTATTAGTCAATTACAGGACTTCTAGAGTATCAGTCAATTACAGTAGATAACAGATCAGATAGGGGAGTATTTATAGGCGTCTTGCGATGGATGGGACCAGTTTTTTAGAGCTGCCAATTTTCTGAACACATTTTTTTACTAGAAATCGTTTAAGTAAAACCTTACCTGTATCCATACGCCCACTCTAGCTTGAGTTTGCTCTGCGGCGGGGGCGCCACCTTCGCGGGGTCCAGGCCCTCGTGCTCGCTGGGCGCGTACAGCACCACCGGCCTGCCGCGCAAGTACATGCGCATTGATCCATCTTCCTCGTTGTACTGACAAGTGTGGGTGCTGCAAGAGAATTTGCTTGTAAGGCAATGTATGATTGAAGGTTGGAATGGGTGATGAACTTGAAATTTGACAGTAGGTTGTCTATGACTGGAAATGGTCGATAATAAGATAAGTTAGACAGAATTTATGACAGTTTGACAGTTTGTAAAAGATGTTCAGTAATTATAACATAAATAAAATTGTATAGAATCAATTATGGTCAAAAAAAAGAAAGATCAGAATTGAATGGTTGTTTAAAAGAAACACGTAGTATTTTTATTATAAAAAATATTTATAATAGATATCATATTTTTATTAAATAATTAATGCATAAATTGGCGGTAGTTTGAAGGAAGTACATAAGTTAAAGAAATACAAGGAAACATACATATTAGTTACGTAGGTACGTTTCTTGCAAACCCATGAATTCTTACTGTTACTTACAACTAAATACGTAAACAAACAGCATGATTAATTAGTTAGTAGTAGTGGTTAGTGATTCAATTGCAACAACACAAACGTTAATGCCAGTAGTCAATTAGTGATGATTATAATTATGAGTACCTTACATGCAAAGTAACGGATGACGTCAAAAACCAGGCATAATGTAGTCTGACATGTGCCTGTTCAGCAAAGAATCAATATAGCAAAAGTACAATATCTTTAATTAATTACATAATTGCTCCAATGATGAACAGGCAGCAGTTTTTGTTCTAATATTTTTTTGTGACAAGATATTGTTTTATAGTTTTTCGACATACATCGCTGCATCCATAGACGTAGGTAGGGTAATAATGAATTTTTTCGTACAAAAGAAACCCTATAAAAATCTTGAATCTCCAACAATACCAATGATAAACCTCCACACTATAGAAAAGATTAGATGTTAAAAAAGCAAAGGCCAAGGTAATCGCACATGAATCCAAGCTTAAAATTCGCAAAAAATCCTCCCAAGCGACTTACATCGAGGTGAATGACATTGTTACCGCCAAGATGCGTTTAGCATCTGCCCACTATTAAAAAAAATATAGCACCGCGCAGTAAGCCACCGAATGTCCAACTAGGCGACAGAAATTAATCTAAAATAAAATATACAGTATTATGCTTTTATATACAAAATAAAGACCATTAAAAAAACTGATAAGATCTATTTGCTGATACACAGTGATCGTATGTCATTTAAATAGTTTATGTTCAAATCGAATAGAAAGTAATACATTGTATTGTATCTAATGGTATTAAATTACTAAATTATGACTTTACAAAATATTACTTAGAATTATTATTGTTTATGGTGATCTGCATTATTAAGCAGTAATTCAATTTGAAAGTTAATACCTACCTACCATATTCTAATTTCAAGTTTTATTTTTTACTTCACGCGATTTAAAACGCCGGTGTTCTACATTTAAAATAAATATTCATTTCGAATAACGGTGTAACACAACAAAACGAATAAAATATTCATAGATAAAATTTAAATGATAACAGCTGTTCATTACCCTTCTTCCATGGCGGCGAAAACAATATCGTTTATTTTTAATCCACAAAAAAGGCAAAGGTATCGAGTACACGGACGCAAACTTTTTTAAAACCGGTATTCGCGACACGGGCGCAAGTCATACAGCCGGCTGCCGAGAATATCTTAGCGAGACTGCGTCGCTCAGGGTTAACCGGACCATGAAGTTAAATTCAGGTGCAGGCCATGAGTCATATGAATTGTTTGGCCTCTATTGCGAGATTTAACAGAACGGTAATTTAGTTTGTAATGGAAGGAGAGCAATGTAGTATTACAATGATTATTCGTCTTAATGACAAGGCATCGTGTTAAGACTTAGAGTTAGTGAGTCATCCTCATGATTTCAATGCACATCAATGACGTATGACTTGGATTTAAGGAAATTGCCATTTTACAGGTGTTATTGTTTGCTAGATAATGCACGTCGTTACTGCGGTCAGATCAAGGTCGAGAGATGACTACAGATAAGGTAATATGCCACACGTTACCTCAATTTTCGTAAGGTAATTTTAGAGGTTTGTCAAGTAACTTGCCCTGTACTCTTGGTGTTATCTGCGATGATCTCGTTTTGCCCAATCCCTTGGAAATTTCTTAGAAACCTTTAGTTATATGTATAGGGAACAATAAAAAAAATTCATATGCGTAGTCAGTCAGTTTTATCTGTGGTTTTTAATTTTTTATTAAATAAATTGATGCCAAATTGTGGTGAGCGTTGAATGAACGAACTGTTTTTTTAGACTGTTTATCGCCGTGAACGGATAAACTAGTCGAAGGTTCATACATAAACTGGTTGACGACGTCGACCAGTCGACGATGAACGCGAAGAAGAAGACACGTGAACTTGCGTTGACACGTTCGTTCGTGCAGTCAGTTGTCGTTGAGTGAACGTCGAACACATCTAGTCCACGACGTAAACTAGTCGAAAATTAGACTGTTTTTTCAACTAGTTTATCGTCGACGGTAAACAGTCTCGTTGCGTCGACGGGAAAATCGTCGACGACTCACCACTAGTACTTAGTAACCGGAAGCCCAAAAACCCTGACAGCAGCCTATCTTCAGAATATCGGTGTTGCACAAAAACTGGGTGGCGTCGCTTCGTATAAAATATACTGATATTCATCCGCATCTGGTTACATTGAAAGCCGACTTCAACTTAGTTGGCAAAAGGTTCGGAGGATGATATCATAAAAAAAACAGTTGCTACAATGCCTTGATAGTCCCAATTATTTGGTTTTCTATGTAAGAGCTCGGAGTTTGTAGTTGTATGTGTATCATGAATTGAGATGACAGTCTGCAAGGTCATTCTAACAAATGGTCCATGTAGCTAGGTACAATCTCTTCAATTGAGGTTTACTGCTACAGCATAGTTATGCAATGAGGTCATTCTGCGGTCTTCTCTTCATTCCCCCGGTATACACACAATCGCATGTTTGTCTGGAGATTTTATATTTCTTATTCAGACATAGCTACTTATCATTGACACCACTGATTAATAATTTAAATTGACACCATTTCCGGTATCCTAAAGTAGGTACTAAAATTGCTTCCGTAAAGGAGGTGAATTTCTATACACCAACGTGAACAAATAAACAAACAGTTTTATTTTTTTAGTTGTTGGTCATAAAAAAAAAACATCTTTTATGTATGTATATCTAGGGGCCTAAGTCTGTGATTTCAATTGTGTCAAAATTATCGTTGCAATAACACAAGAACTACAAGGACGGACCACGTTCTTCTCCTGGGGTTGGACGTGGACAACATTTAGGAGCTCAACAAGGCCGGGCGTAGAGATAGTGGGTCCAACATGGACTAAATCGATTTGGTAGACAAAACTGACAAAAATCAACAATTCTGAACCCATTCAGTGGATCTGTGTCTATGGAGTTTCTTACCGGTTCTTCTCCATAAGACCCACTTTTTGGAACCGTGCAACTAGTTTTGACTTTTCAAAAGTGCTATTTTAATGGTCTAATTGAAATAAAATATTTGACTTTGAATCATGATATTTTCTATATGAAAAAAACTAGTTGCAAAAGGATCCTTTAAAAAATGTGCATCAATTTCTCAAAGCTAGACAGCTTCCTGTGACAATATGATATATTTAATCCACCCGCGCGCAACCAATGTGTCGCTATTATTCTATAAGCTCTATTCAATACATTATTCTTTTGGTACTTTGACTAGAGTTTGACCAAGAAAAGTACGATTGGCAGCCAAGGCCGAATATGGCTCGGGCACAAAATATCTCCGATCTGATTGTACTGTTCCCACAGGGCAGATAATAGATTTTATTTTTATTGAACACAGTTTGTTATCCCATATGCAAGTTAACAATCGAAAACCGTCATGTGTACAGGATGTTACAAAACTACCCGTAAAGCCGAGAGGAGGTTTAATGGGTCCTTATAACGAGTCCATTTACAATATTTAAGAACCGTAGTAACGCTGTATAACATACCCCATAAAAATGAAACAACAACATTTATGAATGAAAAATAGTAAAACTATTATAGTAGACAATTATTAGGTAAAATAGGTACGTAGGCCTTTCTGTTAAATAACCTGGTTCCCTGACATGACAGCTGATAAAATTTTTGGCTTTGATACTTAATTAATTATATTTTTTGTAACACGTTGTATTGATAGCCGGCACTGACGAGCCACATGTCTTATTTTGAATTTATTGTAAGTATATTAGTCTCATTACATGTATTTATGTAGCCAAATAATATATGGTAAAGACTACATGGGATTTTGATCAGATAAAGTGCATGATACGTTTTTAGGAACACATCAATAAGACTTCTGGAAGGCCGCCCAAATACTTGTGATAGGTTTGTTTCCGAAAATTTACAAAACTTAGGTTGCTAATAAAAGTAACTTACTGGAGTTAATCAATAAGCACATTTGTCAAACTAGAATATTAAGCCGAATTTTAGCCGAGCATTTCACGTAAGCCGAATATTTGTCTCCACTCTATCTTGTCTGACGGCTGTTATGTTACGTCTATTAAAGAGTAATCAGATGCGCTAGCGTGGGCGCGTTACACAATAAAGAGTTTTTGTCCTCTACTAACTATACAAATTGCCATGCGAATCTAAAGGCTTTCAATGTATTAAAATATGTGCAGGTTTGTTTTTAAACGAACGTGTCAAATATCTATTTATTGTAAAGTAGGAACTTCGGTATTTATATGTATAGGTAATCAATATACATAGGGTGGTACTTGACTACCAAACCTGATCTGAACCTATTTCATCATCAACACATTTACGAGCCCACTGTTGGGTACGGGTTTTCTCTCAGAATTAGACAACGGGCTAGGCTATAGGTCTACAACTAGCCTACTAATGATCTATCAGGTAACTATACTGGCCGATAGAAGAATTTCCTGTAAGTAAGTTGTAAGTTATTTTGAGCGCAAGGTCAGTCAGTGGAGTACCTACCTCATTTGAAGTAGTGTAAGTACATTTATTTTATCATAGTGGATACCCACTACAACATATTTACACAGTCACTAGTACATACGTACTTGTGACTGTGTAAATATGTTTTAGTTCAATCACTGTGCAAATATTAGTTAGGTGTTTATAGATAACGTTATAGGTAATACACACTATTTATACTACAGCAAATACATTGGACATTGAAATTGATATAAAATATTTTGTGAACTTTATCGCTAATTTAAAACTAAAATCGTAAAATTTAAGAGAGGTAGGGCGGGATAGGGGGAGTAATTCCACTCAAATTGGAGCTGCCCGACTGGGGAAGTACCTCCGCCTTGCTGAAAATCGAAGTGAAATAACACAGCTTTGAGCTGTGTTATGTTTTTTACGATGAGCAAGGTTGCCAGTGCTCCACGAGAAACGTTGTGTTGGCAGTGGGGGGACCCTTATACTGTCAACCCAACTATTCATAACTATTCATTTCATAACATATACAACCCTCTTTCGTTTTACGGGTTGGCAACGCTCAAGTAACACCCCTGGTGTTGCAAGCGTCTATAGGCTACGGTATCCGCTTACTATCAGGTGGGCCGTATGTTTGTTTGCCAACTTAGTATGTAGTATTAAAAAGAAAATGCTATTTTCTAAATCTTTATCGTAATAAAAGAACTCTATTATGTAAGGTGAAACGATATAAGGTGAAACCACGGCCAATACAAGTCTAAAGAATACGGTATGTCTTCTTCACGCCTGTATTCCCCGAAGGAAGGGTAAGCCAGAGGTGAACTAATTTAAACCCATAGTTCGCCGGTATGTTTAGGATCCACGATGACACCCCCTATGGGCGAACCTATTTCCATTAACCGGGCACTAATCCCCACTCTGAGCTACTACTATTTCATAGAAAAATACAGTAACACTAGTCTAAAAAACATTTTAAATTATGAAATAATAAAGCTGATGAAAAAAGTCGACTGCCCATACAAGTTTGACAGCTCGTCAATTTAATTTGTACGGAAAATGTTTTTTTTTTGTCATACTTTTTAAATGTATCTTTTATGTGTGCCTATAAATGTTTATGTACCTATATTATATCTAATCATTATTTGTATGATATATTATATAAATATGTCAGAAATCAATATATTATACATACTTAGGTCATACTGAAAGATTCTCGATTTTTTGATGAGACCAATTTACGGCACAATGAAGAAACAAATCTGTCTCGTAAATTAAAAAGTAACATGTTCCCAGAGTTCCATTTTCTAATTTTTTTAATTCCTTTTTTTTTGTTTTATGTGGCCAGGACCAGAACTGGCAGTTTCTGGACCTGGCCACATAAAACAAATATGCTCCGTACTATTAAAATAAAACATGGTTTTGTAACCGAGTCCTCCGTGGAAAGGTCACCACATACCACACAAGTTCACCGCCACCACCAAGGTTCTATGTACGTTGTTATTCTAGATTTAAAAAAGCAAATATTAAATCATAATTCCAGGTCCAAACGCATTCATATTAGTCCCAAAACCAGGTGTTATAATCCACAACCTAATCACTTTACGACTTACCCGTGTTTTAGGATCGGTCCATTTTGTGACGACTTAGAATATAAGTTTAGCAACGATTTTGTAGATGTAAATCTAAAGGGAGGACAAAAAACAATTAGACATTACAGGAAAATAAAAGATATGTACAGTTCTGGCAATTACTGTGCCCCTCTGAAGTCTTTCCGAACGGCCGCACATATACTGCGAGTGAACCTCGCATACAAAAATAGTTATTTTGCAAAAATATCTAAACTTTAAATTCAAATAATTTACAACGCCCATTGTCTTTTGTGCCGAGTGAGCTCCCGCTCGGCACTCGGTACGAAAGACATATTTATGTATTGGTGGAATGTAAGAGTGAATGAGATATCACCGTTTTTATCATAAATTTCACTATTGCGCAGCCACGTGCGTACAATTTCAGAGAGGCACAGTAATAATATCTGTACTTCTAAAAAAATAAAGAACAGTATAAAAATAAAACAGCAGTGGAAAAGTGCTTAAGTATTTAGCGCTTGTGTGTGCAATAGAAATGAGCGAAGTGTGTGTGTCTTTAGGCCTCGAAGCTAGCGGTGATGATGTTGTAACAAAACTGACATTTACAAGAAGAAATAGAAGGTAATCTTTTGAAGTCTCCAAAGACTTAAAAGTCAGCTCCTACTGAGGTACTTTTGGTGACGCCTTCATTTAATATTAACGACCACCCAAAACGATTTCAGATTCGGTCGGTATATTTCTATCAGAATAAAATGTGATAGATTATTAACTTTACTTATCAATTTTCGTTCTAATGGTACGGTAGTACAAAGTAGATGACTAAGTCCAGTTTATAATATTATGTATCTGCTAGCTCGGAGGCTGATCCACATACCTGCTATTAGGTAAGAGTCCTTGAGCGTTGAAGTCTCCCGTGGAGTTCCACCGCTTGGTGAGGCTGTTGACCCCGGGCGAGACGCTCTGGTTGCTGGACGTAGAGTTGTTTCGTGATCTAGATGCCAACGATATCACTACGGTACTGGCTCGATAGCAACTAATCTACTATACTTTTATTTTTGGCTGGACGGTGGCACAAGCGAATCTAGTCTTTAAATAGGATATTTGGGATTGGGGATCGAAGTTGTTTTTCAGATTGTTTCTTCAGAGATTTAGAAGTTGATATTTGAACTATTTATGCTGGGTATAAGTCTTTCTAATTTCCTGCTATTATAGCTGGTTATGTTCTCCTGAAGATCATGATCTTGGAGGAAGGATGGGTCTGCCTAACAGTAACACTTTTTACGACTAAAGAATAACAGAGTGGCTTGTTCTTATTAGATTCTATTGCGTGCTTCTTTAGAAGATAGGATTCCCTTAGTTGAATATTACTGTTCGTACAGAATAATAAGCACTATTCTTATACTATCACGTCGTACTCCCCGAAGGGTTAGGCAGTTAGACCTACAGTTCACTAGTATCCCAGTATAGTGGTCCCAGCCCATGTAACACACACATGGGCACAAATCCAAACTCCGAGCTGCTACTGAGATTTCATAGACACCCAATACCACTTTGCTAGACCTGGGAATCGAACTCAGGACCTATAGCGTAAAAGTCGTGCTTAGGAACACTAGAATAATGCGGCAGTTAATAGCTAGCTTGCGCTAATGAGCACAGCAGAAGCACAAATTTATATGTTAATTTACTTAGGGTGTGTAATTTCTGTGCATTTTAATTAACTCTCTAATATAGTATTTCCTATGTGCCACATCATACTAATACAGGGAATTTTCGTAACACTTAAAGTCTATGAAGTATACAGGTGATCCAGTGATAGACACCTAGATTTCGAATAGGGAAAAGGTGACATTCCTTAAAAATGATTAAGTTGCTTTATATTTTATCTTTCCACCACCATTCCACTATTACTTACTAATTACTACGTGTATTCTCTTCTTGTACTCTTATGGACTAATTGTAGAAAAAAGTAGATGACCTGCGCTAAGAGGTGCTGAAAGCTGTTTTTATCGCATAGGTTGCCGACAGTCCGATGTCTGAGCATAATGAACACATCGCAGTAAGCTATCAAATGTCAAATATTTTTATGGAACATGGTAAAATAATAAACCTACGCCAGGTATAAAAAAAAGTATTCTCTTCCCATCAGTGTTTGACATATCACACGTCAAACTGACTATGACGTCACTGCCTGCCGTGACAACTACACGGGAAAAGAATACCTGGTGGATAGTGCCCCTAGTGGTCACTTTAGGAACTAAGTTATCAAAACAAAATACTTGAGAATTCGATAAAGTCTATCGTATACTAAACTTCTGTTTGAGCTACTATTTCATTTCGCCACCTAGATTAGCCCAGCAATGACAAAACTACTTAATTCCGCACACCTCACTAAAATGCATACGACCACTTTTACAATGAAACACTCACCAATATTTGATGTAGTAATAGGCTATGGTTTTGTTATCTTTTGCGAATATCGATTGCAGAGGATCATTGTTAGAAGTTGTCGTATACATAAAGAACTTATTAGCTAATTGTAAGTTTATTGTAACAATTTAGATTTTACTTATGGACCGCGTAGAGAAGAGCTCAGAGCCCGCTAAACGCGGTCAATGGGCAAAATAGAAATTGTTAAAATAGACTTTCTCCTCATCAGGCTCTTACACCTCCAGGACCCTTCCTATACTGTTCACCATACTACGCAATTGTCTAGCACACGAACACATGCCATAGATACCGTATAGTACTTTATTTAAACTTCTATGTGCAACATTAGCACATAAGGCGGACTTCTGTCAGTAGCTTGTGGCTGTGATAAGGACTATAATTATACTACTGCATTTTGCACGTGACGCGTTTCCAATAATTGTCTTCTTTAGTTACTAGTGACTATAAGTGACTAGTGTCTTGAAGCATACATGCTCATCATGTAAATGTTATGTAAAGTAAACAGATGTTTTCTTTCTGTCCCTTTCTTTCTTTATCTACCATAACAAAGTGGAAATGTATTCCACTTTGTTATATGCTTCGATTTGGTACTTTGGATTTGGCTTCAATCGACCTGACCGACACTGAGGTTTGTGATTGGCTTAAGTTGACATCAATAAAATTTCATTTATGACATTTTACTGTCTTTCAACCGTTCTGTACAGACTCCAGTAGGTCAAGCTATCCAAAACTGACAAATATCCCAATTGAACATGAACCTTATATTTTTGTATTAAAGCTGACAATCTATCAAAGAAATTTGACAGATTGGGGTAGCTTGTGCTCGCCTCTGTACATTGCAGTTTAATGCATGTTATTTTATTGATGTCTGCTTGCAGTAAATAAATGCTTGGTTTATCGTGGTGTATACGGATAGACTTCGGTGCACACAGATATGCCATGTAACAGCGCAATAGTATCAAGAAAAGTTTGGATGAACAAAGAAATTTGGATTCTATACGGTATCTATTTATGTAAGTATCTTAAACTAACTAACAGCATTTCACAATAACAAATGCTGTCAAAATCAGTCAGTAGAATAACTTACTAGAGAAAGCCTTTTGTCATGTAACAATTAATGTCAAAATCCTATCTCTAGTAAGCAAAATCGACAAATTGATTTGTTATTGGATCCGGCTGTAAGATATTAAAGTCCTTATTCCAATACGCATAGTAAACCTCTGTTAAGTATTGAAACTGTCATTTTGATGTCAATAAAGTGAAACGACACTAGAGACTGTATTTTAGCTACTAAACGTTTTGGAATATAAGAGGGCAAACTAAGAAGAGCGCAGTCGTAGGCAAAAATATCAGCTTTTGATGAATCATGATGTTTCACTTTTGGAAATTGCTAAAGAGCTGCTATGGGGTCTAAATGTGAATTGATTCCAGAGGAAATATTGAATTTGGACATTTTAGCCACCTATGGTGCGAGCATGGAATATGCTGAAAAATGTTGATATACATTAAGTGTTAATTTTATCATTACACGGTAACTGCAAAATTAAAGACAGATAAATCTCGATATCATCTTCGAATCTATGGTTCCATGCTAGATGACATTTAGAATCTGTCAATAAATAATTTGACGGATACAAACGTTAAAGTTCGATAATTTAACGATGACAGTTACATGCTAGCACCACTGCTATGTGTTCTAAATATGAATTTTCGAATGTGGCCTTTGCAGCCCTCTTGCTCCCGCCTCCAAATGCTTCAACCCTGCACCGAGCCAGGTACCTAGCTGACTGCAACCGCATCCGTGAACAGCGGGAAGCACAGGCGCTGTTCATAGCTGCGAGGTGTATATTGTACCTGTAGGGCTGCGGCGGGTGCGGCACGTGGTGGGGTGCCGGCGTGGCTCGCGGCGAGGGGGACGGCGCCGGTGACAGAGAGGACGACGACGCCGGCGAGTCCGACTGCAGCGACCCCGTCGACTGGTGATGCGGACCGCGTCTGCAACGTACACACATTTCATAGTAGAATTTGAGTTCCTGCCTGATTTGTCTTCTGTCCGTATGAGCGACTGCTAGAAGTATTGGGTTTGTAGCCTAAGTCCTGGATTTTTTAACGTACTTAGCACAATCAAATTGCGGACGTTCACAAAAAAGGAGATTAAGAGCACCCTTAACAGACGATCAAGCATGAAGCGTGAAAATATTGGGTTTGGATTTGAATATTAAAATATTTTTTAAGCCCGAAAGTTCGCTGGTATTTGAGGAATACAGGCGTAAAGCTATGCTTGTAATTTTCTGAGCTGATACGATTAAAGGATAGGTCTGAAACCAACTACATACCTTTGTGGTAGAGAGGAGGTACTGGATCCATAGCTGGAGGTCCTCTTAGCAGTCTCGCGATACGATGGTTGTCTTAGGCGTAGCTCCCTCGTTGGAGTGCCCGTAGATCCTGGAAGCATAAGAGAAATTCCTTTATCAGTAATAGCAGCGTGTTGTGGTAATTTATCTATCTATTACATATCAAGCCTGTATTGTCCCACTGGAGGGCAAAGACCACCCTCTCCCTTTCCCACACTGTGTTAATGGGCCGGTCTTTTTGGCGGGTGTCAAGCTCGTCCCACCATCTTCACCTTGGTCAGCCGTGGTGCCGCATAGCGTAATGGCGGTAATTATTATTATTAATCAAAGGTCTCACTATCGCAAGCTTAACGTACACGGAAATTAACTTTATCTATACTTTCGATTAGCCATTTAACTTAATCGCTAATTAACTAATAATCATTGAGATGAATAACTTCCGCGATTAAAGGGCTTGTTGCGTCTTTAAACTCATCTTTTGACTGGTAACATAAAAACTTAACTATTAATTTCCTAAGACATATAATCTGATGGTTTAATAAGTTTAAAAAGAAAGTTATCAGAACTATTGTAGTAAGATTAAAAGGGTTCCAAGAGCAACAAAACTGAAATCAAATTTATTAAGAGCAATACAGAATCATTGTAAAGCATTGTATATAAATGTTGACAACGTCTGTGGTCTGGTGGTTCGAGTGTCGGACTGCTGATAAAGAGGTCATGGTTCTCTTTCCACAGAACACAGATAGGTATGTATATGTTGAACAAAAGTATTTGTCTGGATGTTTTTCTTATATTAAATTCATTATCTAGTACCCGCAGTACAAGGTCTTCTTAGTTTGGGACTAGATGGTGCTGTGTAAAATGTCCCAAATATTTATTTATTTAACAGAGGTCAGCACATCAAATTACCACAATCTGTCAAATTTCTTTGGTTTATTTTCAACTTTAATACAAAACTATAAGGTTTATATTCAATTAGGATTTTTTTTCAGTTTTTGATAGCTTGATCCTCATGGATCCTCCGCCGCCCGGGCGAGGTGGCAGGGTATGTAGGACTCGTACACACTAAAAACCGCACTTGCCTTCACCTGCCCTATAGTCATGGCCATGGGATCCGCGAAATTCACCACGACCATGACAGGTTGGATAGCTTGACCTGCTGGCGTCTGCTGTACATTATATAAGCACGGCTTGATACATTTGGCACAATGTCAACCGATAGTTATGAACGGGTAACTAATGTAGGGCAGTAAACTCGTAACTAAATATTTATATATGTGTGTATTAAATATAAAAACATACAGACCAGTGAAAGGACACAGTTTGTAATATCGACTTATGTGTTGCATGTCGCAAGCAATTGCGAAACTTATTTTATAACATAACTATTTGAGATTTATTACCACAAATCAATTACATATTACCTACCACGAATCACTGCAATAAAATTTACGTTTTGTAAACATTTGAAAGTAAAGTTATTAATTTTTAAGGTGGCCCTGCCCATGGTGCAAAGTTCGTCTGGTTCGTCTAACCTCGCATTACAAAATATTCTGACGCTAAGCAATAATGTGCTCATATTATTATGTCCCGGTTTGAAGGGTAATTAATCTAGCCAGTGACATTACAGAGCATATGAGACAACAACTGAGATCTCAAGATGACAAGCACGAGTGATAACACTGGTGTTGCTGACTTCTATAGGCTGGGGTTGCCGCTTGCCATCAGGTTAACCGTATGGCTGGAATTCATTGTTATAACTTTTAAATGCTCTTTTAAGAGATATAATTGCTTATTGTTTGGTTTTAATTTGATTCTTAAAAAAATATTGCAAAAATATTTTATTTCCGCGTGAAGTTTGAATAGACGCTGCCTTGAAAATAATGACCATCCTGCATTTTATTATAATATTATTAAAAACGTTATTTTGATTTAATTTTTAGTTGAACTCTCTGATTATTATTTATTCATTTAAAAATACAATTCAAAAACTAAAGCCAAAGTGCATTTGATTGAGCACTCACATGTGGGGCTGCTATGCGAGAGGTCCTGGGTTTGACTCGTAGGTCAGGTCAATAGGCTCGCCCCATTTTTTTTTCCTTTCCACTTTTCCACACAAATTAAGCAAGACAATTACCAGTATAAGCGCCACCATTCCTCTGTGCGGTGGGTGCCGTGGGCGCTCTGCCCTCGAGCGCGTTGAGCCTCCGGAGGGCGTCGGCGAGTGTGGAGCGCAGACACAGCAGCTCCTCAGCCTGCCGCGCGCACCGCACCTCCAGCTCCGCCACGCGAGCCGCTAGACCCGCGCCCTCACCTTCTAGCATTTCATCTGGAATTGATAACAACAAATTTAGATAATTTGACGATGATCGGTTTGTGCGACAAGTGGGTTCGATACCCACACAAAACAAATATTCGCATCATCTGCAGGTAGTTGTACCGAGTCTGGGTGTTTGTGTTGCGGAACATTTGTGTTTTTTAACCATTATAGGAAAAACATTATAGTGTGGAGAGGCGAGGTGTGTTGCCCCTCCGACGAAAAGGGAGGATCCTCCAACCAGGCGGGTGTTTTGCCTGGCGGGCCACGGCCCGACGGTTGATGTCGGGCGGTTGTATATATGCAACTTGTCGTTGCGAATGTATGTTGCTTGCGCGATTCAGGCCTTCGTAGTTCTATGTAGCGCGGGTAGATGTCGCTACATCACTCCCCCCCGAGACCGGAGGTCGATGATCCGGATGAGTCAGCGGTCAGTGCGTCTGAAGAGCTTGCCAGTGCCAGGAGTGCGAGTTCCAGTGAGTCGGAACGGATGCCGCGTAGTCCGCAGTGAGTCGGGACTGTGAGCGGTGAGTGCGATGAGTCCCCAGTGAGTCGGGGCGATGCTTGTTGCTGCGTAGTCCTCAGTGAGTCGAGGTGGTGCAGTGAAGCGTAGCGAAGCGTAGTGGCTGGCTGCTGCGTCGACCAGGACAGACGGCCTCTGCTTGTTGACCGGCCGAAGTGCAGTGTGCTGTGCCAAGTCGCTGATGTCGGCTGAGGGTTCTGACCAGGCTGCATGTCTGCTGCAAGCATGTGGTCAGGCTGCCCGTTGAAGCCGGAAGAGTGCTGGCTGGCTGTGTGACTTCGCTGCTCGATGCTGTTGAAGGCTGCTGTGAGGGGAAGGTGATGACGAAGGTGCTGGTCTCCGGAAGGCTGCGCTGATGTTCTGCTCGGGGTCACCAGTGTGGAAACACTGGGATCACGTCGGGGTCACCAGTGTGGAAACACTGCCATCACGTCGGGGTCACCAGTGTGGAGAGGCGAGGTGTATTGCCCCTCCAACCAAAGGGAGGATCCTCCGACCAGGCGGGTGTTGTGCCTGGCGGGCCACGGCCCCCGTAGAACGTCGGGGTCACCAGTGTGGAGAGGCGAGGTGTGTTGCCCCTCCGACGAAAAGGGAGGATCCTCCAACCAGGCGGGTGTTTTGCCTGGCGGGCCACGGCCCGACGGTTGATGTCGGGCGGTTGTATATATGCAACTTGTCGTTGCGAATGTATGTTGCTTGCGCGATTCAGGCCTTCGTAGTTCTATGTAGCGCGGGTAGATGTCGCTACAATAGGAACACTTGCCCGGAGCAAGTTTTTCTTAAAAAAAAAGTAATTTCATTCAGCAACGACGATTGGTGTTACGCGGTAGAGCAACTATAAACGACATTATTATCATAATGACCGATATAGGTAATTTAAAAAGATTATTTTGTTTCTTCTTTTGTTTTTTATGCGCTATTTAAAATCCCTATGAATGAGAAATACTTAGATGAATTTTACGTGTTACATTCAAATAAAATTAAAATTCATCTCTTTCACCATGTGTCGCTAGGTGTGATCTAGTGTCTAAACTCTAAATAAATATTATGAAGACTAATGAATTTACGTTCTAATGTCGTAATAGTTTATAGCATCTATAGTAAATTGATTGAGCTATTGGCAATTAATTTTGCTTTCTAACACATTGCGGTAACTCATGACTTTCGTGATGAGTTTAGAAGAAGTTTCTTTATCATTGCGGTGATGCCAAGACTAATTATGTTACGTTATGTCTTACATCAATAGGAAGTATTGAAGATATATCATCATCGATTGATATGATGGATGTATCTAATCCAACATTAATGATAGGTGATATCGAAAGTAGAGACTGAGGAAGTACGGTTGAATGATTTTGTAACTACTAATAATTAAGAAACAGATACGAATATTGTGTAGCAGTTGACCGACAAACATAAATCAAACTTGTTGATTTGTGATTCGCAGGTGGCACAGAGGTAAGGGCGCAGATAGACCCCTGAGCTGTGGCTACGCGTTGCCAGAAACAATCAGGCGTGCCCAAAAAAAAAAACTTTTAAAAGGATTGTGAAGAAACATTATTTGTCGTTATAATATTTTTATTGAGGCATTGTAATTACTTGTTGCTTAAATAATATGTGTATATTTTTTAGTATTTAGTGTTATATTATATGTATGTTTTTGATATTTACTTGTATATATTATAATGTTTTGTATTTTTATTTTTAAAATTCAAATATCCATTTTTCTTGTTGGCATTACTTTTGTCTAGTGCAGTTGTGTCCATCCAAAGGTAGTCTGGAAGATATCGCAGACAGCGATAAGGCCGCCCATTGATGTCTTCAAATACAAAATCTATGTACCTACAATAAACACTGCCAAACCGCAATAGCCAGCGTGGGGGACTATATAGCCTAATCCCTCTCATCCTGAGAGGAGACCCGTGCCCAGCAGTGGGACAGTTTGGGTTTATAATGATGATGATCATTATTATTAACTTTAACAAGATACAGTCAATCGGACATTAGCATATTTACAAAAAATTTAACGTATTGTGTTTATAATATTCGTAAACAGCGTACAATGAATGTTCAATCTGCTTACGCAAATCGTGACAAGGAGATAAGTGCTGATGACTTTATCATTAGTCCTGATTGTGTGGCAAAGCTGACCAACCACCGCGTTATGTAGCAATGTACACTTAGTACAACAGAATTGGTTTGCACATTCAGCTCCTTGTTGACACACTATTGTGTCCCAAACAATAGCATAAACGAGTGTGCAAGCAAAAAAATTGCATAATCAGGTGTACACGAAATTAGACTTTATGTCTTGGATGGAGACGTGAATGGAAGTATACTTATTCTGTGATTGTTGTCTAGTAGAGAGCTATCAGTTGTCTCTGAAGGACTTGCAGGGTTACCTTTATTAATTATAAGTGGTTTGTTTTCAACGTGTATTGTATTGATAATGTTCTCATATATGTTATAAAATTATTAAACTGATGTGGGTCTAGGTCGACTTCGGCAAAGTCAGGATTACGATAGATCAAACAGCTAGTGTCTATTGTAAGTCTTATAAATATTTTGCGTAATTCCAATGGCGCTTCTAAAACATAACATGATTATGATAACAAAGTCGGTATGAAATCAATGTTTTGCTGTCTACTGCTGTTTCTCTTTAAATATTTAATACCTTCGTCCTGTCACCATCCCATACCATTATATTACAGAAAACTTTCTCATAGATTCTTTATAAATGAATCTTTATTTTAGAGAAAAGGAAAAGTATTGAGACTATAATATAATTTTCCCATACAACAAAAGACAACAGATTCAAAATAAACGACAATACACAAACGGATATGGGAAAAACAATCTTGCAAGTATGTGCTATAGGAATATAGATCTAAAATAAAGGTGCCATTAGTAAGTTGTTTCCATGGAACTCACGCCACGCAGCGTAGACATCGTTCATGGTGTCCCCAGGGGAGTCACTCGCTCTGGAACTCCTGGAGTCGCGGTCCCCGTGGCTGTCCATCGTCAGTGGCACTTAGTGGACGATTTGGCACATATTAGGCTCTATACAGTTTGGTTCAGTTCATGCTTTCGCGTTTTCTTACAGTTAGAGAACTTCTGTGTTGAAAATGGCAAGAGTTTTTGGAGTCTGCAGTTGTTTAGCTAAAAACCTTTACTAAGCTTTGAAGCAGAATGGTTCGAATATTCCCTGGCGTTGTTAATACAATTTCACAAAATCAGTTTAAATTTGACATTATGGAAGCATAATGTTTACGCTTAACCTCGTGTCTGAATATTAACCTTAATGCAAAATAATTGGTGTTCATAGAAGTGTATGCCTGTATCATATTTTTTAAACGGGTGTCTATGGAGTTTCTTGCCGGTTCTTCTCCATAACACCCACTTTTTGGAATCGTGCAACTTGTTTGGACTGTCGAAAGTACTATTTTAATGGTCTGATTGAAATAAGACATTTTACTTTAATTTATTATTTACGACAGAGTTAATCAAACATTTTTTTTTTATTTCAAAAGTTTTATATTTTTAGTAATAAATATTTTTTTATTAGTGTTGCCTATACATAAATAGCAAGCTCAAACATAAAGTTAACAAAAACTATCGTTGTATATATGACAGCCTTATTCAGCTTAATTAGTAGCAGGTAGTTTAATAACCTCTTACAGTATAAATAATTCCGTGAAATAGGTAAGTAATTTTCAGAACCTTCAACTGAAACATCGTGGGAACTGACAGCGATGCAGTTGTTATGTAACTGAACTTGCTAATTAATTAATATTAACGTTTGTTTTACCACAACTTTAACATAAATTCATGATTTCATGTAAAATTCTTCAACTTTCATGTAAAAATTGCAAAAATGTGTGTAACAATGTACCTACAAGCATGTCCAACAGTCACTTTCCCACATATTGTGGAATTCGGGTAACGGTATTGTACAGGTGTGGCCGTTTGCATTAACCTGTGCATTCTGTCGATAACTGTACTTTAGCTCATCTTGATTCTTGGACATGCGTTGACCTTTTTGTTTTCATTCTCTGTGATGACCCGAATAACAGTCGGGTTTGTTTAAATGGGATTAGTCGATAGATGTTGAGTTGTACCATGAATAGATGGTTTTATATCGACATAAGTACTTAACTGTACTAGTAGGGCATAGTGGGAGTAATAGTAATTCCAAATTGGAGAGCAGCTGCCCGACTGGGGATGTACCCCCGCCTTGCAGAAAATCGAAGTGAAATAACACTGCTTTGAGCTGTGTTGTGTTCCTTACGGTGAGCAAGGTTGCCAGTGCTCCACGAGGAAACGTTGTGTTGGCAGTGCAGACTTTGACTCTTATACTGCCAATTCCTCTTTCGATTTACAGGGTCGGCAACGCGCAAGTGATACCTTTGGTGATACAAGCGTCTATTCTATAGGCTACGGTAACCGCTTACCATCAGATGGGCCGTATGCTTGTTTGCCATCTTAGTGGTATAAAACAATGGAACACTACCATCGTCTACAATAACAGCCAAATATCTGAAGAGCACAGTACATACAGGTTAAGTTTTAAAACTAAAATACACAATTTCGGAGCAAAACCTTCAAATTCAACAGAGGAATACAATAATCACGTAATAAACTAAATTGATTTAAATTCTAATTTACAAATTGTACATTGAATATAGACATTTCTGGCTTTTTTCTACACCTTTTATCTTTTAATTGTGTACCTGGCTTTGCAGAGTAAGTCATCACTATACAGTATAAAGTTATAAATTAATATAAAATACGCTTTATGTAATATGACGGTATACCACGAAAGTAGGATGTCGTCGTTTAATGGACTACAATCACATGGAAGAAGCGAGTTAGTGCGTCAATACACATGCTTTCGAAAACAGAATTGGATTATTATATGTATAGCCGACGAAAAATAGCCGCGGAATTTATGTTTCAATTAGGTAGGCTGACACAAAATCCATTGCCGTTTATGTTTGAGTGTTGTGTGATCCGCTGGCGCCTAGACCTATAGTTTTACTACTTGATTGCAAATTAATACCTTGATCATTTAAATTAAATTAGAAATATTAAAGGAAATTGGCACCAGCTCATTACCCTCCTAGCCGTTTTCCAACTACGTTGGAGTCGGCTTACGGTCTAACCAGATTTGGCTGAATATCAGTATTTTACACGAAGCGATTTTCAGACTTCTGACTACCACTAACAAATAAACAATTGTCTTAAGTGTTCGTTTGATAACCGAGACCGCAGGCACTTAAGACTGCTTTTAAGGCAACAGATGGATCTTCGTATTCACTACAGCAATGGTTCTAATATTTGGATGCAGTTTCCCTGAGTATTAATTTATAGTTAGTTGTAGTACCTTGCAGTATTATTTCCAATAGCCTCCGAGAGCCAGCAGTGACGTGCACAACTCGTGTAACCGGCACTAAAATTTTTGCACAAGTGTTGATATTTCCCACGACTGTGAAAGTTACGTGAGAAGATTCTTACAAAAAAAAAAACGCAATGTTATGATTGATCATTACGATCTTACCTGCTAAGGAATAAGGACGGTATTGTGGAGTGTAAGATTTAAATGGCTGTATTACAGATAAGTGGTGTGTTTGTTAGAATGACTTTTATTACTGTATCGTTACTAATGGTGTGTATTATTATGTCGTATCTAATGAATCAATATAGTTAATGTTCGTCGATCCAATTCTTAGACACCAGAGTTCCCAATCACAGTAACTAGGTTTTGAGTCCAGAACAGGTACAACACCGAGTAACTAGCAACTGCGAATGTCTAGAAATACAGGTAGGTAGTATTTAAGATTTCTGACACTTTGATGGAAACCGTTTACGGATTTTGCCCTGGTATCAAACATCTATGTTCACTAAATGTGCTGTAAGGGATCAGAAGTTTCGGGAATTAATAATAAAATTATTATCAATACAGCGAGATAAAAACTACGCACGGAAAACTGTGACTATGTTAAAAAAGTCAGTAAATAATTCAACAATACTTATTTGACTACACGTGTCGTTTATTATGCTATTTTAAATAAAAAAGATTGTAAGTATTATATCCATTGTCTAGTACTGATAGTACAAGCTCTGCTTAGTTTGGGACTAGATGGTGCTGTGTAAAATTGTCCAAGAAATATATTTATTTAATTTAAAATACCATCACGCCTGTATTTCCCGAAGGGTTCGGCAGAGGTTTACCAATGTACAGACGCCAGAAGGTCAAGCTATCCAAAACTGTCGAATTTTCTCAATTGAATATGAACCCTATCATTTTGTACTAAAGTTGAAATTTGACTGATTGGGGTAGCTTGATGTGCTGGCCTCAGTAGACCCAGTTCGTCGTATGTTTAGGTCCCATGTAATAGGGGGCCAGTGTATTGCCATTAACCAGGCACAAATTCTAACTGCTACCGAGAATTTCATAGAAAAACTCAATAGGTAACAGTTTGCTCGACCTGGGATTCGAAAAACCCAGGACTTCTAACGTAGCAGTCGTGCTTAGGATCACTAGACTAACAAGGCTGTTTCAAATAATAGTCTTTAAAAATTCCGTGTCTTTCTTTTCATCTAAAAGTGTTATTGTTTGAAATAAAATACTCGTCGAAAAAACAGACATCCCGTTGTTTGATATTTTATCTGATTCAGAGTGCGATCTGGTTTGGTTGGCGGCTCTGAGTCTATACTAAAGTTCCGCTTTATTGCTTGGCACGAACATCATGGCGCCTGTTACCATCACGGAAGACTATTTTATAGTCAAGTATATCAACAGCGAGTACAGAAGATAGCGCTAAATAATGTGAAAATTTATTCAATCCCTGCTTAATATTATAAATGCAAAAGTAACTCTTGTCTATCTGCTGGCCGTGGCCCGCCAGGAATAAAACCCGCCTGGTTGGAGAATTCTCTCTTTGGATGGAGGGGCAATACACCTCGCCTGTCCACACTGGTGACCCACGTGATACCAGTATCTACACAACAGTAAAATAAGTTGCTTTGTTTTATACCACTAAGGTGGCAAACAAGCAGACTACCTGCGTTAAGCGGTAAGCAGTTACCGTAGCCTATAGAAGCTTGCAACACCAGGGCTATAGTTGTAAGAAATGAATCAAATAACTTATAGGACCTATAATAGACTTCAGACTTTACGTTCTCATTTCTCGTTTTCAAACGTGAACATTTATTAATATTTTGATCTATAAACAATCTTGACCGATTACCTGTAAATTTTATCGCTCGTAGCCCTTTAGCATGGTGAAGTACCTACCATTTGTTCCAACATCTAAGTACACATAAGTACATACGCTTTAAGTTGATTGCACATCCGTCAAACGAAGCAGCATTGCAAATCAAATTACGGCATGGTTGACCACTAATCCCATGGTTGACGGTGAACAACCGGATATGACGGCAACTAGTCATCGTTTTAATGTATAAAGGGTAGTTCACATCAGTTACTTTCACAAGTTAGATTTCTGCACTTACAACACTAAACTACATTAACTAGCCAACATGAATAGACATCGCGTAGGTATCGCGTAGCGGGTAGGTATCGCGGTGGCTTAGTGGTCATAGCGTCTGGTGTACCTAACCAGAAGACGAATTTTTCGTTTGCTTAATAATTATGAATAGTTTACGAATCAAATATTATTATTGTATTCAAAATTAGACACTGAGAAACGGTTACTACAGGTAATGATGCATATAAAAGTAACCTCATAAGTATAATAATATTGTGAAGGTAATATTGTTTCTATCGGTTCGAATAGTGTAAAAGCATTCCATTTGACTTGTGATTGGAACAAAACTTGCTAAAACCAGCAGCTCCATAATTGTTAGATTGAGCCGTTGCATTGCAGCGAACAGCTCTGAACATATAGTGAAGTTTATAGTAAGTACATATCAGTGGCGAAGTGTCGCCAATTCTGGCAAGAATGGGTTTCCCCCAAGCAAAAGATACTGACCTTGACTTGCTATTTGGTAATAGTAGACACTAATAGTAACTGTCAATAGGGAACATAGCTGCCAGCCACGAAAGAGCTGAAGATAAAAGAGTCCCACATCCAGCAGTGGACGAATACGGGCTAATTATGATGAAGAGGGAAGCCGATAAGAATCGATTAGTATAGAGCCTTCACCACTACAGTATATTCAAAGAATTATTTTACCAATGTGTACACAACCTCCTACAGACTAACATCGGATATCTCATTGTAATGCTACGCGTGCGACCGCTACATACACGCTGAACACGTCATGAATTTTAAAACGGAACGAAATGATGTAAATGACGAGAATCGCTGTAATTCTGCCAGCTTGTCGCAGATTTGACGTATTTATAATGTTTAGAGAGAAATATAAATTCAATATTTGTATGTCTAAAGAGAAAATTGCAGCAAAACTGGTGTGACCAGGATTTTAAAATTGTATACATTCTACATTATATCTAAGGATGGGGAACAACCTTCATACCTATAAAATCTATGACTGACTTTATAACGTCAGCGAAAGCAGACCAGCCGCAAATAATAAACCTTTAAAGGTACTTGTGAGAAGTTAAGACTATTTTGTTGCCGGAAATCATTATAATGTCGCAGTAATAGTTACTATTATCCCAACTAATATTATAAATGCGAAAATAACTGTCTTTCTGTCCGTCTCTTATGCTTTTACGCCTATTTTACAGAGACAATTTGGTACAAAGACCTTGCAGAAGGACATTGGCTACCTTTTGTCTCAAAAAAACATTTAGGACGCGAGTGAAACCGTGGGCAGCCTTGAAACATAAGTATAAAGACATAAATTATTTTTGGCTAAATTGCTCACAGAATTTGTAATACTATCAAATGAACCTCATTCGCCTACACCTAAGACCCAACCTTACCTTTCTCAACAGCACACACTAACAACAAAGACGCACTACTTGTAATACATGACAGTTAACCAGTGGATGATGAATGCGCGGTATTCAATGTATTCAGACGTCTGAACGCGACGCCACGTCTCGCTCCGCTGGTATTGAAAACGGTTGTCAATGAGCTACAGACGGATAACTCCATTAGTTAGTATACAATGCAACAGTTCGGAAAATGTGGACTTTGATCTTAGCAAACATGTGTGTTAATGGAGTAATTCTCAGTTTTGCAAAGAGAATTATTCCATTATCACACTTATCACTTTAATAGGGACGAGAAGAGACACTACATGGTACCTAGATAGAATCTAGCATAAACTTTTGCCATTTTTGACTCCAATATGAATAATAATTCTGATTCTATCGTGATTTATTAAGTAGACATGTTAACCCCCTTGATTGCTGGATCTTTAGATGAATCATTAATCAATGACAGCCTAGATGACTGTATAGCTTAACCTGGGTTTAGATGATGGTAGCCTAAGGCCTTTTTTTAATAAGGAATATCCTCATGGATCGTCTGCCACCTGGGCAAGTGCCCAAGGTATGTCGGTAGTCTACTAAAAACCTTGCCCCATAAATGACGCCCATGTGATTTATGACATTCTCCACGACTAACCTAAACCCTAAGTTTACCGTTAGTTGTAGTTAGGATGTCACTGTAACATGCTTATTCCACAATTATAAGCAAATTTTGAAACCGTATCCTAGAATAACACTCTTAAAGTCACAGCTCGTTGCCAGGGAGAAAATGGGACAATACCTCCCCCATGGTATTTTCCAAGCTGTTCTATAAAAATGTTGTTGGAAGCCCGCCCGCTCTACTTAGCAATGCATTGCAATTCAATATGTTATGAACAAGTGGATCAATACTCGTTGGGATCAACATTGTTTATTAAAAACAGTTCCAGCGTTGGTTACATGACAACGTAGATAAGGGGAATGATAATATCATATATCGACATACCATTTTTTATAGATAGAAAATATCCTCACTGTCTCATTGGTGGCAAACGCGGCTTCGGAGTTTGGATTTCTGCCCGTTTTCTGGTAGTAGTCTCACAGAGTGTCAGACAACTTCTTCATTCAAAATCATTCAATCATTCTTCAACAAAGCGACTACTTGATCTGCTTAGTTTGGGACTAGATTGGTTTTTATTTGTAAAATATACCAAACATTTATTATTTTGAAATGCAACGAGATTTAAATACTCTTATGCTATCTAAGTGTCCACAAAAGCGGATATAATAGAATTCAAATCTATAAATAATTTGTAATCGGTACTCTCATCCGCGGGAAGTCGTAATTACTGTCGGGTTTATCTACTTTAATCATTTCTCTACGAAACTAGCTTTAATTGCAATAGTTTTTTTATACAATACAAAATCCCGTAAACCTTCTTATCGGTCGTTTTTAATGGTCGTTCAAGTACTAGAGTTATACTTATATTTGAAAACTTAATGCATCAGTTCAATTTGTTTTACTTTGGGAAACGGTAATGATAAAAATTAGTAGGTAGAAATACTAACCATTTAATTAATGTTTTTACCAATACATGGGTATGTATTGGTAAAAACATTAAAATCAACAATTAAAAAATCATGTGGGTACATGATTTTTTCAATTTGTGAATTTATGAATTTAGTCAATCTGATTTATAATAAAAACAAAAAAAATACAAAGGACAGAGTTGAAAAAACAAATGAAAGATCAAATATTAGTGGCACAGTATAAATTTCTACTGCGTCTATGGTAACACAAATCTTAAGAGACACTTTAATGATATGGTAAGCTGATATCCAAATAAATCTTTGAAGACATACTGACTACAGACTAGACTAGTTAAAGTATCTGAAGCTTATAGCCTCCAACATTAACTTTCAACAAAACGTGACGAAGTAATGACACTTAAACTAAAAAACATGAACGGCCAGCAAAAACTAATAAGAAACAGGATATATAATCTTACCTCAA
Organism: Acronicta alni; assembly: GCA_964056405.1. NCBI lineage: Eukaryota > Metazoa > Arthropoda > Insecta > Lepidoptera > Noctuidae > Acronicta > Acronicta alni. The sequence continues at coordinate 14,962,537 of OZ043926.1, read as the reverse complement.
ACAGTAAAAACGTGAAGTACAGTCACGTACTGACATTAGTCTAATCTAACACATCGGTCATAACGTGTGTACAGAGCTGTGACGTCATGATGGTCGGGTAGACACAATATTTGAATTACTTAAATATTTGCAAATTTGTTAAACAACTTCGTAGACAGAATAGTTTACCTTAGCTGTGGATTCTACTACTACTTCTTTCATCAGCTGTTTTTGCATACTGCGAATGTGCTCTTTCAATCTTTAAAGTTTCGTACCTTTTATTGCATATTGTTATTCGTAATTACGCCCACATTTCGCCAGTATGATTATGTCCCATGTAATAGGGAGCGAGCCTATTGCCATTAACCGGACACAAATCAATCTTCTGATGCTACTGAGAATTTCATAGAAAAAACCCAATAACACTGCTCGACCTGGGAATCGAACCCAGGACCTATAGCGTGCCAGGCCTCTCGATGAATGAGGCAGTTAATCGTATTTGTTGTATAAAAATAGCTCCTGACCCTTTTTGCAATTGTGTGCTTCCAAGAACTGAGCTTTACTGAGCCTACTATCGCATTCTCATTTCTCAGTCCCCTCTTCCTTTTCCATGTATAAAAATATTGGTTTTACCCACGGGTTTTACCTAATCATCGGTTACAGTAGGTAATGATTTTGTCCCGGACTTTGACAAAATTACGAATATTGAGACAGTATTAGGAATATTTTATTAATTTCTAATGTTTTCTCTAGTATAATTACCCAGTTTCGTGTATTGTCTACCACTACATTATACACGTGTCAAATTTACCCATGGACGCAACTGTTAATTTTGCATGATGAGTGCCCATATAATATTCCAATTCTATCTAAGAGAAACGATAGAAGATAATATATATGATGAAGAAGAAAGAATAGAACTAATTAGTACATTGTTATTTGTTACAATTACAAGAAACCTTGACTAAAACGATGTGTTTACGAGGAAAACCTATAAATCGCACAGCCAAGGTCCATGGAATAATTTGGGTTGACATTAGTGAATATGGCCGAATAGCCAAACCCAGGTAAATCGAGGCCACGGTATTGTAATTAGAGGAGAATTGCGAAACAAGATGAGCAAACATTTAGCAAATCTCCTCATTATTATTATTTTAGAAGAATATGGTATAAAAAACTCAAATTATTGCGGAAAATCTTGGTTTCTAAACTAACGTAAATATATTATAATTAGAAGTACTTATTTCCATTGTCGTACCTATAGTACAAGCTCTGTTTAGTTTTGGAACTAGGTAGATGATGCTGTGTAAAATGTCCCCAATTATTTATTTGAATTTTATTTTAACAATAAGTAATAAATAATATTGTGAAAGATTAGTATTTGATTAACTAGTGTAATTACACACGATTATCAAAAATTTCTTCCCACGTCTCATTTCCAAGACACCTATAGATTCGAACATTTCAGTATAAACAAAAACCGTTTCTTATTATCTTATCCATATTGACCGGTCAGGTGGTCACGGAGCTCTCACAAATTGGATTAGTGATTGGCACACGCAAAAAATGGCTTCGAAGCGATAGAATAAACCAATTTACTATTCAAAATATGTTGTATCGTTTAGCAAAACAAATGCAGACTAAAATGTACACTCCCAAATGACGTTACTCAGGCAACGAGAACTAATTGCTTTTTTCATAACCTCACTTTGTAGTTCTATTTTTAAATTCGTCAATCACACAATAGCACCGAATTCGCACTCCACTTTTTTTTTTTACTTGATGTTTTAGTTTAATAAAAATGAGGCCCAGGTTTTAAGCCGGCAGCCTCAGTACTAACTGAATTATCAATTGGGGACACACAGCTGATTAAACATAAGACGAAATGGTTCTAAATGGAACGAGATCTAAAATAGAACCTTAACATCATAGATGGAAAGTAGAAAGTGGTGGAAAGGGAAATACCAGGGACCTTGTCGCTGTAAGTGGGGTAGGTCGACGCGCATGCGTGTGGCCACCATGGAACATCGAAATGAGCTGAATGTTGTTTGATTTTAAGCCTTATTAGCAAGCAAAAAGGTAGGAAATAAAAATAATAGTATAACGCGCGTGCGTGTAGCGGTTGTGGAGTCGTAAATATTTGAAATATTATGTTTGATGATTTACAAACAGTAACCAAGGAAATGTAAGGCAGTTGTGTACATAACAAATGTTTGATTAACTTAGACATTCTAAGCGAAGTGGAGAACAGTGTAGAGACTGGAAAAACTATTAAGTGAGGAAAATTCCTTAGAATTAATCACATCCGGCTCAATTTGTTTATCTAATAGCAATCATTATTTAATCATTTGTCTATTAATAACTGGGAATTAATTCTTAAGCGGACGATAAAGCAAAAAAAATATCATTGGAAAAATAAAAAGGGACCAACAATTTCAAGTACTGCTGTAGGCATTATAATTTTAAAAGCAAACCAGAAGTAGGATTTTGAAATACACATGGCTTGGTAAATCCTATTTCAGTAAGGAACTTGCTAGCCCAACCATCATCAAGTGTGTTGATCGTCTAGTTCAAAAACATTAAGAAAATCACAAATTTTACTTCACCATTCGAAATTATAGTCCCTTAGTGAAGTCCTTTTGAATTCGCTATTGAAACATAAAATAGAATCACCATTTCATTAATTATGTAAATAATTCCCTAAACCAGTATTCTCATCGGTCAACAAGGTTACTGGTGATGTAATATTGACATCATGTTTGTATGTACCATTCAATTCAATAGATGGCACATGGACGTTAAGCATGACCTTCGATGTCACATTGATTGGCTGATCTTCGATTGATGATTTTATTGTTTAGGTTTAATAGTTGGAATAGTAAAAAGGTATTATATAGTCTCGTTAGTAGTTATCTTTTTTGTAGTCTTATTGTTCGTAGTACAATGTCTAGCATTATGTTAAGAAAAGATTTGATCGCGGTGGTCCCTAAGTTAAAAATAGTGCAATATGATAATCTTGTAGACTCGACTTAATCCCATATTCTTTCAGCGTGTCCATTTTACACAGGCAGTATTTTTCTGTACACCTTACCAGCTTGTACTGTACGTTTACGCATAATTAGTGGGGAATACCAATGACACAAGAATTTTGATTACATTTTTGTGCCGTATATTACAGATTAAGTATACTTTTATCTGATTTTATTTTATTTCATTTGTATTTTTATTTGAATAAAGTCAAACTCTCCGAAAACCCAAACAAAAAAGAGAGAAAAGAATTAAGATATTTTGCTAGTATCTCCTTATTTACTCCCCATATCATCCGAATTGCTTGGAGGTATGATTAACTTCGCCTCAATCAATTCTAGAAGTTTCTGCGTTAATAAATTTACCTTTTCCAAGTTGTTAAATCTAATATATAAAATTCTCGTGTCACAGTTTTCGTTGCCATACTCCTCCGAAACGGCTTGACCGATTTTGATGAAATTTTTTGTGCTTATCGGGGAGGTCTGAGAATAGGCCAACATCTATTTTTCATACCCCTAAATTTTTTTTTTTATGGCAAAACAACGTTTGCGGGGTCAGCTAGTGTTTTATAAATATCTTTTTGAACATAATAATGATACTTAGTCTTTTTTTTCTGTTCCTGGAACCAGTTTTAAAAACGACTTTTTCTATCTTACTTGATCATTCATGATCGATCATTGCACCCATGTTTTGTCCGACCATATCAAAACATACTGCCAATCAACAAAAGCCGAAATGTCTTTTCAATGCTGTCTTTTTTAACGACTTCCATACATGTCACACAAACGTCAGTCCATTGTTATACAGGTCCATTACATTTGACAATATTATATTCATTATGTACCATCTTTATGTTATCTTGTATCTCTTTGCGACAATGAACTCTTATATTACATTATCTATGTAGGGTAATATTAATTATGCTAATAACTTTATCTTCTGTACACACTTTCTAGATAGTGATCACGGATTCTGCGAAAGATACAAAAGAATGTATTGTTTGTTATAATGATATTTTGTTGTGCCACCCAAGTAGGTTCTTTGAGACTGTTAAATATTAAAAGGCACATTGTATTATATTTTCTCGAGCCATTTTGATGTTACAAGTTTACAACCCTATCCAACAATTTATCTAGTGGAGCAATTAGTGTGTCGATTTCTTTTTTTATTCTATTTAAATTTAGGAACCAATGAAGCACAAACCTATTTGATGTTTATTAACCGAACAGAAATATAACGTAATGGTTAAAAATTAACTAACAAATACATCATTTTTGCCTCCAGTGACATAGGCTTAGTTAAAAGGTTCTAGAATAAACTTAACTCTAACCTGTTTAATTTCAACACTGAATATTTTATTAATTTTAGGTTCGTTTCTGACACACTCCAGTAAAAGATGTTGAACATCCTCCACTTTTTCACACACTTTGTTGTGTTGCTTTCTGTGATAACTTGAGACAGTCGTTTCCACGGACAAACTGCGCGTTTTTTGGAGCGCTGTTTTTATATAAGTACATATAATTTAAGGTCAAAAGGTATACATAACGACTTCAAAGCTTGAGGCTTCGATTCCATTATAAAGTGTTATTGTAGTATTCTATGAAATTCTCAGTAGCAGCTCGAAGTTTGGTTTTATGCCCGGTTAATGGCAATAACACAACGAAACCGTCCTGACAATTGGACACTGATATGAGTGGCAATTTTGAAAGCATTTTAGCCGTATCCCTTATGGTTGATCACACTATCCCATATCTAGAAGTAGACAGCCAAGTTTGTACGACCATGACAACCCTGCCCTTGTACCTACAAATAGATTAACAATGGAATGCCTGATAATAAAACTGTATTTACCATATCCATATGCAAATGTGCATTGTGCATTTGTCTGTTTACATCCACAGAATAACAGATGCATCTAATTAGAATAAAGTTAAATTAAAAGAGGTATATTCTGCTTAGGTATTGTTCTTCCATGAATACTGGTAATCAAAATAATTAAGGACTATTCAGGCTTTACTTAAACCTCAGAGACGGACACCTACAGTCCAGGGGTCATGAGGCCCACACCACTTGCTCTGCTAATTTAGTACTAATTGCACATTCCACGTCTTTGCCTTTACCATTCTTATTTTGCAATGCAAAAGCCAATAAGGTTTTGAGAACAGCGTCCGCCACGCTGGTCATAATCTCCGGCAGTTCGGGAGGAAGGAAACTGCATAATGTAAGCAACATTACACGCATTGAGACCGAGTTGCGCATTCTTAGGACATCCGTGTTTGTACGGTTTGTTTACTAATGTTACTAGCTACATATGTACAGGAAAGTTTTGTTTATAAATATGTCAGCATAGTAGAATAGCCGTCCGCCCCAGCTTCGCACGACATGTTCGTTTAATTATCCCTCTTAGGTTAATTAAATGTAAGGGGTGAAATTTATAAAATCCCTTCTTAGTGGATGTTCACAACATAAAAGGTATCAATTGCCAAAATGTCAAGTTTGTAGCCCCGCCAGTTTTGGCTATGTGTTTTGATGAATCCATACAGTACAAGTAATTATATTGTACTAGCAACCCGCCCGGCGCCCCCGCTTGCAATGTACTAATATCATACATGTATTATACATATAAACCTTCCTCTTGAATCACCCTATCTATTAAAGAAATCGCATCAAAATCTTGAAAAGATCTAAGCACACATAGGGACAGACTTTGTTTTATACTATGTATTGATGATGATAAAAGAGACCGACTAACGTAACTGACTGTGGTCGGAAAGAAAATCCTACATGCTTTCGTACAGATTTTAAAATTTTACTGCACGTTTTGCGTAGCGGTAAGGTTTCCCGCCAGAGACAAATATTTACGTGTGATCTACAGATACTGATTTCGAACCTGGGTGTTCTTTCTGTTTGTTAATTGTATATGCAAAGACACCACGACACGGCTTGACCTCTAGTGCGGTGGCTATCTCATGTAAAAAATAATAGTCATAAAATAAAAGTAAAGAAATAAAATGAAGTACTTTAGTAGTACGATATAGAGCAAACGATCTATTGCTCCATTTTGTACGTCAAAAGTACTACCTACTTAATTTTATTTCAACACTAAAAAGACGACTGAAATAAAAACCTATACATATAGGATAGGCGATTAAAATGAACCGACTACAGGCCGCAGTGATACTAAACGCAATACAAACATTGAAATATACCAAAAACAACTTACCTGCTAGAGGTTTGAATGATTTATTCTGCTTTGTACTTAACAATTAACCAATTGTACGCAAACTTTAGTCAGCACTTCTTTCGCTGAAAGGCCATTATAAACTCACAATTACCCGCTTTTTGCAGCGATTGCAGTCAGTAAACTAATCGGATAGCGCTAATTGAAGTATAATCAGATCCACTCGGCCTTGACCGACGGCTGACGTAACTGAAAGGTTGCTTTTACGCAGTGATTTATTTGCTTAACGTTTTAAGGCTTTTACACTATCAAGGCAGTAATGAAAGCCAATTGTATCGATTATTAGATTTTCCAGATAACTGTAGGTATAAAGATATAAATAATATAATCGTTATAACTGGCTACAGTCCCTAGAAGGTTTTACGTTTTGATCTTTAAAAAGTTCTTTGGCGCAATAAAATGACCGAATGTCGCCGTAAGAAGTACCTGATCAGCAGAATTTGCTGACCACTGTCCCATGACAGCGGCCAGTAAATACAACCCATTTTGTTGCCCAAAATTGAGCAATTTTATTCACATGAGACTCATCAAGAGTTTCCTAGCGTTTCGCAAGTACCTACTGTTATAGTTTTGTTTATTTGTCGTTATTTTATCATTACGTAACTGATTACAGAGATAAATAACATTTGGCACACCTTTTCGTAGCCGGGACTACAACAGCGCCATGCAAAACTAATCCTTTTATGCATTTCTTGTAATTTTATCAATTGATAAAGTTTTACAATTAAATACATTATGTAAGTTAGAAGTTTTAACAAAACATTGTGTTTTACAGGCATCATCATAATCAGAGTTTCTTGCCAACTATGTTAGGGTCGGCTTCCAATCTAGCCAGATGCGGCTGAATATCAGTATTTTACACGTAGCGTCTGCCAACAGACCTCCTCCAACGGTTGTTGGTTTAAAATAAATTACGCGTAGCCCCGACAATTAATCCCAAGGTCCTTCTGAAAGAACTATGGACCAAAACCTTCATGGGAGCAACACAAGTTCACATAAACCAGAAAAGATTTTCTAATCTTTGACCGAATTCCACTGCACAACTAAAGTGTGGGATATCATTAAATTAGCATAGCATACAATGCTATGGTGGGTTAACGCCGGCGTTTGTGGACCATAAATCAGTGATGAATAAGTTATTAGACGATCAGTCACGCACGCACGCGCAGACCCGCTTCAATAAACACCTAGTGTGAGTCGGTTTACCTCAAAAGAACATTGGGCCTCCTTAGAGATTATTACAATGAATTGGTCGAGAGCTTCACAACTCGCATTATCTGACTACCTGGTCCCAAAACTGTTCAGATCGATTTCCGGTGCGTTCAGGATCACTTACTGTCTAATGGCATAGATAACCTATGGATAGACTTTCAAATTATCATCTTTAACGTCTGTCGGTTTCATGTGACAACAGGATCAAACTTTCAGCTATTTAGGCAGAACCAAAAAGGTTTGGTAACGGTAAAGGTTGCTTGGAAGTAATGGCAGTGTTCGCGATAAGGTCGTTTTAAATTAAGTTGCGTCCTGACACAACTTACTTAAAAAATACAAATTATCAGGATGTATTCTATGTTTATCGGTGTACAATGATAAATAAATAAATAAACGAAATATTGAGACTATTTTTTTGCCCGATTAGGTCTTCAATTTCCCTTCAACAATGTTTGCAACAATTGTTCCTTTTGTGAGGATTTTGCCTATAAAATAATTAGCTATATTTTAATAGAAAGACATGAATAATTAAATTGAGCAGGCCGATTGAATTTCGAAGATATTTTACTCTTATATACTCATTTCTAAGACAGCTAACGGTGTTCAGTATGGCAAAATTCACACCTAGATTACAAAGTTCAAAGTGCGGTAAAAGGAACAGTTTAGCAGTAGCATTTACTGTTGCGTCATCGACAGGTCTCATAGGTGTTGCCTTGCTATCTTGACACCAAAGACTAGTTAAGAGACCTTTACTGTTGATTGTGTCTTGCATAAGCTTGTAGCTTTGCGGAAATCATTATAGCTGATTGCTCGTTAATTTTTATCGATATGTGGTTTTGTAAATTCTATTTCTGCTCTGCCTCATAAGCCTAGTGGTCGAAAGCGCTACGTTTGAGGTCCTAGGTACGATTCCCATGTCTAGCAGCTCGGAGTTTTATGCCCGATTAATCGCAATAGGCTCGCCCCCTGTTACATGGGAACTAAAAATACCGGCGAACTGTGGGTGTACATTAACACACCTCTGCCTAACCCTTCGGGGAAGTATACGTGCGTGATGATGTTTTATGTTTATTTTCCGAGTAAAAGTATGTAGAATTAGTTAGCAACTCGAATCCCAATAGGACTGTTTGCTAGTTTAAAAATATTATCGGAATTTGTTTATCAGTTTATGTGTGAAAACATTAAGTACGAACAAACAGAGTTGCTTTGGCTTTTACAATAGTAGTTTTTGTTGTCATAGCAATCCTTAATTTTAAATGCATTGTTTGAGTTACTTACAATTGAAAAATTAATGGTTGTTTTCATAAATTATCCATAGACCACTTGGTCCTTATTTGACTATTCTATCTCGTAGATATCGCATCCCTTATGGTTTGATTTAAACTAAACAATATGACATCTTTTGAGAAGTTGTTTGAAATCCCATCTATCACAACAATGAATCGTCATATCTGATCTATAAATCTATGTGCAGATCAAAGGCGCACGCGTCTCGTAGGCGGCCATATTGGCAACATGGCTACCGGGCCAGGGTCGCCAATCATAATCACACGACAGCGGTATCCGATGACAACCAGTTGCACAATCACAATGAGTCGTTAATTCAATTGTTGGGGCTTTTAAATAGTGTCCTGAATTGTTCTGTTAGTTTCGATGATGACTAGAGATCTGGGGCAAAAAACTGTGCTAACCTGTGCAAAATGGGAGAGGTCAATGGGCACGCAACTGATGTCTGATTAGATAGATGGGTGCAGTTTTCGGTCAACAGCCCTTTTGTGTACAGTGACTGATTGCAAGCACCTTTTTGGTACCGACCTTTGTGTATCATGAGCTGTCTAGGTAGGGCTGATAAACATTTTACAGATAGGATGGAAGGCATGTTAATCGCTAAAATTTTAAAGATAAATTATGAAGAAATCTTCCAGTTGTAGGTACTGAAATATTATTGTAATTTTAAATTCCTTTAAGCGATAAAATGGCTTCTTTTTCGTATCCGCGGCTTTTGTTACATACAGGATACGACCCCCCTAAAAATATAAATAAAAACCGCTTAAAGGCCAATCAGCAGAGTGGTGGCGCGACCACGCGGAACGTCACGGGTTCATTTCCTACGCACAAAACGCAGGAAACCGCCAACCGGAAGTCAGGTGTGCCGCGCATGCGGGGTTATTGTCTGGCCTAATCGGTTATGGTTAATCATGCCATTTAGTTTTTGATAGATGAGACTTGTGTTGAGTGGAGAAATGGTCCTTAACGATATGGTTAGTTATTGAGTAAGTAATTACTTTTGTAGTCAGCGTGGTGGACTATACCTTAATCCCTCTTATTTTGATAGGAGACCTGCCCAGAAGTGAAACAATATTATACGGGTTGATGATTATGATGCTAATATAGATTTTAATGTTAAGCATTCCTAGGCGTCAAAGCAAGGTGACATTGAAATGCTAATGTTCTGTTTTGTCATACATGTATTTATACCGTACGCTTTGTGCACAGAGTATGTAGAGGAAAACTTAGTGAAAATTCATCTCCAGTCGTGCACAATAAAATCTAACTGTGAATGTTCAATAGCGACAAGCTGCATCGGTCACACTGTTTAAATCTTTTATGTGCTCAACGTGAATTGAGCACATAAAAGATTTAAACAGTAGACGACGTTGTGGTGTAGTGGCTCGGACTGCTGATCACGCCGTCGTGGCTTGGATTCCCATTATGACGTGATGTACTTACTGTGTTTGCGTTTGTCTGGGTGTTTCCTATTATTATGTATTTACATAAAAAAATATTTTAGTATTATACCCATAGTGCTGTGTAAAATGTCCCAAATATTTATAATTTATTTACACAAAGACTGTATTATGGTAAATATTTGTTGAAGTTGCTTTCGACTAAAAAGACGACACGATTCGCGTAGTGGCTGAGCGATGTAACAAATATTTTTATAACCCAAAGAGAAGTAAGTAGGGTTCCGGCGATCAGATATCGTCATGCGTCGGGTTGTTGAGCTCTCTCTAATATGGTCGAGCTACGCAATGACTGATGCATGCGTGCCGTCGGCTGGGATTGGTTAACTCAAAGCCGCGGTGGCTCTTTCTTCAAAAACCATTTCCGACATTGCCCTGCATTGTGACACAGAATTAAATATCATTTCATCTGTCTCTCAAGATACAGGTTTACACCTAGGAGACCTATCTTTCCACCTACCTTTGAGAGGCAGCAGATACTGATGTCTGTTGTGATTTTGCCATAGATTGTCTAAATTGTCACTAGTTATATCTATAAGTTGTATGGCTGTGCTTAATAAAAAATATTATTATTATTATTTAATTTTATTACTTGCTTCAGCAACTTTTTTTTTAAGTACGAAAAAACCTCATAGAACTTCTGCCACCTTCGGAGATGCCAGGGTATGTCGGACTCCTACCGACTAAAACCGCATGTACCTTTCTTGGTCCTGTGTCACTGTAATGGGATTTGTGACATTAGGCACGACCTTTTTTTTTTCGGGAGGGGAAATACGCCTTATGCATGCGGCCCCGCTCGGGGACGCGGGACGGTTGTATCGGGCTCTCCGGCCAGGTGGCCAGCATACCGACTAAAACTACTACCGCTACCACCTTCTGCTTAGTGATGGGATCACGGGAATCGCTCTCGCATGATCCGCGATACCACCACGGAGTCCAGTGTCAGACCCTCCTCGAGGGCCAAGTGCAATGGGCGACTAAAGATCATGAGCCACGACCCTAACAGGTGCTTCAGCAACATGCAGGTCAGGTAGTTGGTACTGGTAGTCTTTTAACTGATATTAAATTCGCATTTGGAGTAATTCTCGTAAGTATTGTCTAATTAAACATTCTTATCGGTTTTTCAGTGTAATTTATACACAACAAGGAAACTTGTTCTACAACAAACCCGTACATGGCTTCAGGTTTCATTCTATATACAACTATATTCAAATTTCTCATAATCAGCGTGTAATCGGTGGGGTGACGTTATTCCCACGTTCGCGCGATATAAGCAAGTTCCCTCGACTGATAACATTGTTTACCTATTAGGTTGGTATAATTACGTACAATGGCAAATGAAAACTAACACCGTACTGCATGTAAACGTAATGTTTAGAATAATACCTAATATAAATCCCTAATCCCTACTAATAATAAAAATGCGAAACTAAGTCTGTCTGTCTGTTACGCTTTCAAGCCTAAACCGCTGAACCGATTTTAATGAAAACAGCGGGCAACAGCTAATATAATATAAGTAAAGTAGTATTATACTTAAATGTATAATAGAGAGATATACAGCTCTAGATGATAAATACTGCTATCCCTTTCTTACAACCTAAAAAAGGTAAGAAAGCATTATGTAAGTAGGTACTATTACCTACTATTTTATCAAAACACAGATGCTTATAAATAGCTGCCTGTATATCTAAGTTTTTTGTTGATTGTACCTATTCCCAAGTCGGGCAAATCATTATTGGGCAATTCTCTAAAGAAATGTGAAGCTTTAAGTTAGAATTTCTGCTTCCAATAACGGCAATTGGCTCATCAAAGCCAAAACTAGTAAAAACTTTATTGTCTTCCGTCTTAGTACTTTTATCTACTCTGTGCGTCTCACTCAATTAGAGTCAAATAAACTTACTTACAAAAAAATTTAAGAGTAAGGTTCAACTACAAAAACACTACAGTTTAAACTAAATGCCTCTTTTAAATAACAAGTGACAACTGATTACAAGTGAGTACTAAGTACTATAATTACGATATTACTTGTAATAAAAATAACTTAACACATAAGTAATATAATATAATGAGTTAATGGGATAGTAACGAGGTATAATTAAGTTTTGATAAGAACAAAAAAATAATGACTGCATAATCACCAAGTTCACCTTAAAATGTTCTTGCATTTTAAAGAAATGGTGCAACAATCATTTAATTTTATTCAATTAAAGCTTTCAAATTAATTTACAATTTAATTCTTATTTCAATTGTAATTTCGGGAAGCCTAACATTATTTTATTTTATTTATTTGGGACAATAACCAGGTAGTTTATACATTAATGTAAAAAACAAAAAAAAAACAGCAAAAACCTGCCAGTACATTTTTTCCGCGCTGTTCAAAATACAGGCATAAGAACAAAACTTTTAATAATTCAAATACTAATAATTCAATTACTGAGTCAATAAGTAAGGAGAGTGTTCTTAAATTGTTTGTGCACTATGTAAGATTTTTCGAGCCAAATCTTAGGGCTCTGTGTTGAATTGTACCCTCAAACAATGTCATCAAATATAACTAAAAAAGTTTTTTTTTATATTGTGAATTTGTGATAATTTCTATACTTAGTAGGTAGCCAAATCATATGCCTACTACTGAATAAATAATAGGACCTTCATTTTCCTATGGACCATTCGGTCTGGGATAACCTGTATAATGCAGATACATAAATGTAATTCTGTTAATTAAGTAATAAGGTTATTACCTAATCAACAGAATTACATTTATGTATCTGCTATCACGATTTGCTTACTCAATCGATAAAAGTAGAAAGAGGTGCCTACCTCTTAACGAAACGATTACAGACAAGAAATAATATGTGATTATTGTGCCTATGACCTCTTGTTGTAGCAGTCATTCAGACGTATCTTACATTCCAAGTGGCTCCAGTTTGACGACTCGAATGATGTTGCTGAATGCTGCGACTCACGCTGTGCCAAAGAACTTTTTCAGTGGTCCACCGTATCGAATGACGTTGAATCGAAATACTAAGATCGAAGATCAACGCAGCGAAAGGTTGTTCAATCGAATAATTGCAAGACCGACTTTCATGGTCAACTTTCACAAATACACATAGTATTATATTATTTGCTGACTTTCATACAGAACCTTTAGATACCTTCGGAAAATTAGGAATAGGTCTTATAGAGACACTTTTAATATTTTTTAATTTTTATTGCTAGATGGCTCCGGCGTATCCTAACTGACAACCTGAGAAGGAAAGCCGAAAAAACTGATTGAATTAAATAAGTATACGACCATATTATTTTACAAGCTGCTTGAGTTTTGTTGACGACTGTACCCCGTTGCATGCAACAAAGATAATTATAATAAGAGCCATGGGAAGCGAAAACAATTAAATATAATTTGTGTCTTCATGATTATGAATGACAATATGCGACCTTTGCGTTTTGCGAGATAATCGTAATAACGGGTATTAATACCTGTAGTAATGTAAGGTTATGTATTGTCAAATATTTATTATGCGAACAGTTTTAGTTGATTAAATAAAATAATTAATAATGTTTAACTTTGAACAAAACTTCAAGGAGCCAATTAACAAGCTCACTGCTAGTTAATTAACTAACGTTATTTTAAAAATACTGCAATGCTTTTGTTTGTATAATGTTCCAAGAAAATGTAATTTGTATAATATGTACCTATATTAAGACTCCGGTAAGACTGGCTACTTTTGTCTTTAGGTAAAAAAAGTAAAAAAATAATATGTTGAAACTTTCAATGGCAGGGACAAGCCGAAACTCAGTGATGTGCCCTTTGCACAGCAAATATTGAGCTGGTTTCCTTGCTACACATATTACTTTGTATGTGACACTTGTGAAGTGTGTGGCAAAATAAATGGTTTTAAATGCCAAGAAAATAAACACCCATGCAAGGTAAAGAACGCTAATTGTTGGAAATTTTAATATGGAAAAATAAATTCCGGAAATGGTGAATGCTAGACTGAGCTTATTGAGGGGGGAGTAACGCTTCCCTATCCTAAATACTTTAGTAAACAACTAGGCACACTGGTCTCCAATTTAATTTTTGCTGACATAAAGTTTTATCTTCCTGGCTGAATATAGTCGAGTCCCGCATTTTATAAATATTAATATTTACCAAAATAAGAGTAATGTGATACTCACTGGCATGGTCGTCGTGCAACAGATTGTGGTATCTGTGCTGCTTCTCAGTCGAGTCGAGCCTCATCATCACGCCGTTGTCACCACTACGACATAGCGACTAATCTGAAACAAAGATAAACTTGATGAGATCACAGATGCTTAACACACTGTGGGATACAGATACTACAGGTATCTAAATTATCAAAGACATTATATGGTTTATAAAAGGCTTTAAGAGAAAACTCAGGTGAAAGTAACGGATCCTTTGGCCATGACTAAAGGGCAAGTGTAGGCAAGTCCGGTTTTGAAAAGTGATGGATATATTTAAACCTAAGCTTAGCTTGGTGTAAATCGTCTTTTGTAGTAAAGGGAAGTATACTCGTATACATCTTGTGCAGTTTTATATTCGATGGCTTGAAATTTGGACAAAATTCTAGTGTTACTTAAATGATTTCCATACTTTAGCAGATAGATAGGTTTTTACCTTTTACATGTCAAGGCTCTATACATTATACATTAATCAAATGTACCTACTTGATCAATACATAATCACAAATAGTTATGTCATTGACAAATTTATAACCCGGTTGATTGAAGTGTCGCTAAGAAACTACATAAATGTATAAACATACCGGTGTACTAGTGTACATCTAAATTTCGTCGTTAAGGTAAGCCTACGAAATTCATTGAAAAGAGAATTTCATAGGAAACCCCACTAACACTGCTCACGTCCAGGGTAGCAGTCGCGCTTAGGACCACAAGTTTGCGGGTCAGTCGTCTCGTGGGAAGTACATGCCAAGCTGGTCTAAATTAGCCATAATTTCAAGTAAAATTGCAGTAATGCACTTAGACTGAAGAGGAAAAGTGGAAACACTAAGAAACTACTTAACACATTTGTAAATAATCCTACCGAACTACAACGAATCTTATAGGTAATTCAATTAGCCGCCACACCCACACTGATAAGGATTTGTAAATAATTTCGAAACGTCAGATAAGTAAAGAGTGGGTTGCAAAAAACCTCGGTTGGTTAACGCTAGGGTTGTTGACCGGCTGTAATTAGGCAATTCAATTGATGTGATTGCGCCTTTTTATTGTTTGCTTTTTAAGTAACGTAATGACCCTGGGACTTATGGGTTTAGTATGACACATCCTCTCTCCTTACATGTTGGAGATGGAATGTGAAGTATAGGCGTCTAAAAATTTTACAAAAAAATTGAATAAAAGAGTAGAGTATCGTTTAGTTAATCAAGTATAATAATTTATGAGTTTTTCAAGAACATGATTAAACTTAAAATAATCATTTATTATCAAGTTTGTGCGATGATCATGTTTGTCCCACTCCCTAGGAGATTTCCCAAAATCATGTCTTAATTCTCTAGGGTACGCAACAATTATTTCCTCCATTTATTTCTAGGGCCACTAATTTAGACTGCGCGTTGTCAATCGGTCAGGCATTGTTACATAAACATTGTTAATAAAACAACATACAAAACAAAATAACATAATTGAGCATATTTTTTTAAATATTGAATGTACTTATATACAAAATTAATCAATAGCCACATTATTTAATTGATTTTGGGCATGTCAAGAGAATGGATGAAAGGCGACTAACAAAACGGATTAATATCGCGAATGTCTGTAGAACCGCCGGGAGGGGACGCCCTAGAAAGACTTAACCGACCTTATTGGTGAGGGTTCTTCAAAAAGGTCAGGTGCGTAGTACTCGCAGCTGGCGTGTGTATATGACAAGTTGTATGAATGTGGACGAAGCGAAAGAAGAACCTCCCTCCATGGCAAAAAGGCGTGAGTATATGTATGTGTGTACATTATTAAAGTAATTAAATATTTTGCCCAAAAGTCAGCTATGTATTATGCGAAAAAAAAGACTTTCTTCAAAATAGTATAAAAAATAAACAGTTTGGAGGTTACTCATCACCTAATGAGACCTACATTTATAATCATTATCAAGTCGGACGAAAACCTCAGCAAATTAGCTGTTTAAAACATTTTAGATTTATATTTTATTTTAGTGAGGTTATCATCGCGTGAGGATGTTTAATTACTTAACAAAAAACTAGGTATTTGGCGAAATGAAAAAGACAATAAACTCGCCTACATTATTATTATAGATTGTAAACAAAGTATTATGTTATGTACTCGCCAGTTTTGATGACCTTCTATGATGATTTTTCATCATCATGCATAATTTTAAAATGAGAAAGTAAATAAAATTACTCGCCCGACCCAAATAGCATAGTTTTATTACCTACTTTTGCGTTCGCAATCATCGTCAGCCTAGATTCCATAATGAAATTGGTCAAAACAATACTGTTCTTGATAACCATTCTGTTTAAAATGGTCATTTCTGCGGTAAGTGCTCTCATTACTGTAATTGGAGTACCTACTGTGCGAGATGAACGCGGCCCCGTTTTTATAGTCTGTATTATACATTATAATAAACAGCGGTTTTTTTTAATTAATGTGAAACACTTTTGATTGTCTTCGGATGTGGTGAGATGAAATACTTAGTTGTGGGCCAGTTCATTTGTAACCTTGACAATGAGGACCTTGATTAATCCGGATGTAGTTGGAACCGGTCTAACCGGTAAAGGAATCAACAGGACGCCGCCGTTGTTTCCATAATTGAGAAACTTTGGACTAAGAGGACTTTGAAATAAGCATCCTCAAATGTCAGCACGCACCACCGGCAGACACAGACAATGCAGGATCATGGAGTAAGTACTAAATTCAGCATATTCAAATTTTGTGGCAAGTACAGAGGCCAACACATTAAGCTATCACAATCTGTCAAATTTCTTTAATTTATTTTCAACTTTAACTCAAAACGATAAGGTTCATATTCCATTGGGAACATTTGACAGTTTTGGATAGCTTAACTTGTTGGCGTCTGTACCTAGGTACTTGACGGAGAATGTATTAACTTTCCAAAAATTAATGGTAGACTTTCAAGCTCCTATTTCTATAAGTGCACGCTTAATAACTAATTTATTCCAGTGATTGCTAAAGTACTGTCACGAGCATCAATATACATACACTTGGCGAAATTCTAAAGCCATTTTCTCTTATGGTATTGACTGAAATTTTATGGTTTTAAGAACCAAGCATTTTCAAAACTATACTATAATTATATTAGTCTCATACTCTCGTCACAAAGTTGCATTCACAAAGTCATTTCGCGAAAAAATCGCTTTTGACTTTCATTAGGGTCGTAGCGAATTTCACGGATCCCATAAAATTCCATCAGATTGAGAGGGATTAGGCTATACTCCACCACGTCGAGCAATGTTATTTTGGGTTTTTCTATGAAATTCTCAGTACCTAGAAAAGCTCGGAATTTGGATATAGTATTGTGCCCGGTTAATCGTAATAGGCTCGCCCCCTACTACATAGGACCTAAACATACCGGCGAAGTGTGGGTGTACGTTACTAAACCTCAGCCTAACCCTTCAGGAAATATAGGCGCGATGGTATGTATGTATTAGTTTCTATTTTAAAATAGACGTCTACACAATATTTACTTTAATGTGCGAAGCATGTTTGTCTGTATGAATGTAAATATTACACAACCAGTAGACACGCAGAGCTAGTTCGTGACCATGAATTAACAGTTGAAGAAAAACGTAAATAACTATTAAAGTCGTGTGTCAGGTTTTTATGACATTTTACATGCCATCACGCCGGGAGAGGTGTACTAATGTACGCCCACAGTTCGCCGGTTAGTATGATTTCAGTTGAGTGAGCTTATTGGAGTACAAACACAAACCCAATAACTGCTCTAGACCGCTAGACTTATGAGCAGTGTTGCCAGGTGTCCCGATTTTCAGCTCGTGACATGTCTCAATTCACACTTGATTGGGACGCTGAATATCCCAATTTTTGACTAGCCTCGTTAGTCTTTATTCGATAATTTTGACAGGAAAAACTGATCATTCGACTAAAATTAACGATGATTATCCTTTTGTATTTTTTTGGCATTTTCCATGCTAAGATTTTAAAGTTATTAAGCAAAGGAAAAATTCGACTTTCGATTTTTATTGGATTTTTAGTGGTCACAGCGTCGTGTGTACCTAACCAGAAGACGCAGGTTCGAATCCTGCCAGCGGTCGAATTTTTCCTTTGCTTAATAACTTTAACGATGATTATTTTTTCTTTGCAGCTATCGTAGCTGTTCCTACTTGTAACAAAATCCCGTATTTTTAACCTTCCGTTACAAAATTTTACACACTGGACCTGGCAAAACTACATATGAGGCAATTTTATTACTGAAATTTTCTAGCAAATATAGAAAACTAGTGTCGAATTGTGTGCTTTCGTTCATTATAATAATTATACCATAGTTTGGTGTTTCTATGAGTTATTTAAGATAACGGTTAGGTATTTTCACTTCTTCATTTATTAATCATATAATATGATTGGATAATTTAGAATGCAGTTAGAAATTTAGAAACTAGCTGGATTAATTAATTAAAATATAAATCGAATTTGTCTAGTTTTCTATATTTCGTAAGTTAATAATTTTTATACCTACCAATACCGAAGAGTAATATTGTATACATATTACTCTTCGGTTTTTACGTTTATTATAATTAAGAAGGAAGTTATGTATTATAGTATCTAGCAGGCGCCTACTTATTTTCAATCTTGAGTAAAAATGCTATTTTATACTTACCAGAAAAGGTTTTTTAACAGAAAGATCAGTTCCAATGACAACCGACCAGTACTTGTTAAGCCGCTATACTCGTTGAGGCTAAGTAGTTACATTATAATTCCATAAGATAACTAGGGCCGTTGCGGTACAGATACCAATAATTGAAAGACAAATTGGTAATAATGAGTCCGCCTTTAGCGAAATTTTAATTAAATAGAACAAAACTGATTCTTGGCCAGTTACAAAATCATCCATCACATAGTCCCGGAACCGGCAATTTAGCGAATTAAATGATGCAATTAACGTTTTTCTGTGCGTACAAATTAGGCGCGTAACAAAAAACATGGCGCCATCATTGTTTACTTTTTTCTAATTCCCGGCTCAATGCACTGCGCCAACGCACGCCTACGTCTACCTACCTGTGCAAGTAGTAGGGCTGGCACGTTGATAACATAAAAGTACTATAGAGCAATTAGCAAACAAGTTATTTCATCTGCAATCTAATCTATTGTTAATCTGCCCGGTTTAAAAATTTTGTGGCTTTTAAAATAGCAAAGTATTGTGGAGTTACAAAAATACTTAATCGTTATCATTGTTGAAAAATTCGAGTTCTTTTTCAATAACATTTAATGACATAATTTGAGCAACAAATCGTATTAAATATTATTGATAAAACACAAGTGGATTCAATGTCAGTGGTAGAGAGATAAGCGGCCATTTTGCACCTTACAGATACGACACGTCCTTGGTAATCCAATCCACGTATTATCAAATCTATATTTTACTGAAAAATACTTAGCTACAAAAACAATAATATAGGTAGTCAGATTGTAAATAATCTAACACATAATTTCTTTAAGATTGTGTTTACTTAGTAGAAAACATAATGCACTCTCTACAAAATTACCAAGGAGATGGACCGAACAATGGAAAAAACAATATTACTCAAGTAGTACTACTGCTGTTCGGTATCTCGGTAACTAAAGGTGTGAAGATTTAGCTCATAACAATTCCTGCAAAGTTTTTTTTTTGTCCATACCGTTCGACATGGTTGTGCTGGTTCTGCATGGTTGGACAGGGTTGAATCAGTAAACTGAATGTGGTATGAACTAAATCAAAAATTACATTCTGATTACTTACTTTAAAAAATTATACAAAAGGACAGGATATAAAGGTATTTTTTTTTAAAACGATGTCAACAGAGATAAAGTTATTTAAAATCTATTTATCAGTATAACAAAAATCAATTGTTAAAACTGTAATATTACCCAAAACTATTTTTTATCATGACAAACAACATATTATTATCAATTTACCGATAACAGCGGTTTTTACAGGAACATTGAAAATGTTTTATTACATTTAATAACAGGTCTATAAACAATTATAACCACACTTGAATTTTGACTTCATAACATATCGTTATTTATATTACAACAACAAAATACATAGAATGTTATAGATACGTCACGCATATACTCGCATTATGTTTGTTTTATTAAAAGATAATATGAATGGCCAATATAATAGTACTTAACAACAAGGCTAGTGATACCTTAGATGCGAAAGTTGGATTCTCCTCTTTTACTTAGACACTTCTTCTATGCCCCGTTTTAGTCAAAAACCCTGACAGTACTGAGATTTCTTAACTATTCACTTGCGTGACAGCCCTATCCCTCGTCACCCGCGTCACCTCGTCGCAGGCGCACGCACTCGGGGGCGTTCGTGACGCAACCGTGTAGTTTAACGTTGTTCCTAGCTCCTAGTTGATAAGCTTACGCTAGCTTAGGGAACTTGAAACCAAACAGGAAGCCCTAGAAAGTTCGACGACCCGCATGTACTGTAAATATTTTGTAATGCAAACGTGAACCAGGAAAATATTCTCGTATTAAAGAAGAGTACATAAGTGTGATAGATTGCATTGTAAATTTTCCATCTAATATAATAGGATGACATCAGCAATTTAGAGTAGTTACCTACACCTAGTTGCAGTGTATATGTATATGTAGATACGTATTTAGGTGCACATTCAGACATCCTCGATGTAACAATAAGATTTATGTAATAAAAAGTAATGACAGACAAAACGATTTTTCATTGTGTTCTGTAAGATCGTGGATTCTCAAATTTAGTTCGTGACCACGAACTTTAAACTTTGTAAAAGTTGAAGTAAAAGGCACGAATGACAAAAAATTCTGTTACGTTAAACGATTGAAGAAAAATAAGAGTTTTTTATATCTGTCCGATAATTATTATTTTAATTTTACTAAAGTGACAACTGAGCAGACGGGTTGGCTGATAGTAAGCAATCAAGCGGCCTGTGTGTACAGCGCCAGCAGGTCAAGCTATCCAAAACTGTAAAATGTTCATAATTGAAAATGAACCTTATTGCTTTGTGTTAAAGTTGAAAATCCATCAAAGAAATTTGACAGATTGGGGTAGCTTGATGTGCTCATCTGTACATCTCCGGAGGCCCGTATGCGTGTGCTAGTTTGTCATCTTCCAGCAAAACCACTGGTATTACTCGCGCGTTGTCATCTTGACACCTCAGTTGCCTAGTTTTCCCTGGCTACATTACCGTTGAAACTGAAACACTATGTGCTTGCTTGATGATAGAATCTTTGGCAATGCGGTGGTATGAACCATACGGAACTCAATTGGAGAATTAAACCACTAAATAATTAGCAAGTCCATACTAATATCACAGTCTAAAGAACTCTTTAGTTTCTTACGCTGTTCTAATATTATAAATACGTGTCTGTTTGTTAAGTTTTCAGTGTTTTCTCGCCTAAACTGCGAAACCAATTTTGATGAATATTGGTATAGAGATAGATTGGACCTTGGAGAACGTCCTTTTGTGTGGAAAGTATTTTGAGATGCGAGTGAAACCGCAGGTAATAGCTAGTCATTAATAAAATTGTTTGTAAAATGATAAACTGCTAGAAGTTATAAGCTTTTATAATTTATTGTATAGTATAAACAAATCTACAATAATTATATTCTTCTTTGTAATGAAATAATGATGGGAAAAGTTCCGGGCAAAAGAAGTGTTGGAAGAAGGATATTATCCTGGCTCCGCAACATCCGACAATGGACTGGGATAAGGAAAAGTTGAAGATCTGTTCAGACTGGATCCGAACAAAGAAGACTTTAAAAGGATGACTGCCGACCTTCAGTAGTGGAGAGGCACCCAAAGAAGAAGAAGATGTAATGACGACTATACCAGCTCTCAATATTGAAAAATATAAAATTCGGGGCAGACAGACTGTCACCCGCGCCTGCGTATCAATGGACAAAATTAAAATCTAAAGGTCAAACTTTATCGACAGGAAGATAATGTCATATCGATATCGATGTTGATAATAGAGGGACTCGCCACAAATTGCTTACATGATAGTAAAATGTTGCGAAATCCTTCGTCAGTGACAAAATATGGACTGTAAACTTGGCCATTAAGAAGTTTCCAAAACCCTGGGGTGACAAATGGAGGCTCCAAATTTAACAAAAACCAAAACTATGTACCTTATTGTTTTGGTTTTTGACTCGTATCTTCTGACCCGGAACTTCATATAAAGGAACAAGTCCTTTATACGAAGTTCCGGGTTTAGGTACTTAAAAAAAATTATTCTTTTAAAGAAAAAGAATATATTTATTTAAGTCTTAGACAGTATGCTGTGTTTGTAGGGCACCTGGGCACATCTTTCACTATAATTAATTCAATTAATCTCAGAAGGCAGATAACATCAGATTGCAATTGCCCCTGTTTTATGTTTTGTAAGAATTTAACTATCCGTGGGTGACGGCTAACGGACGAACAAACATGTTGTCATTGTACTAATTGCTATAATTATAAATCCCACACATTCATTGTAGCATGCAATGTTGATGATAATTTCTCCTTCAATAAGACATACCATCACGCCTGTACATACCCAGCAAGATTAAGCAGAGGTGTACTAATAATATACACACATAATTTGCCAAAACACTGTGGATCACTAGTCTTCCATCCGATGATAACGGTCATCATAGTCACTCAGTCATCATAGGCACAATCACCTATCTTGTTCATCATAATCATCTTAGCCACGATCAAAATTGTCATCATCATTAGTCACTCACAATCGTCAGAAGCACAATCCCCTAAGTCATGTTCATAATAGTCACAATGATGTTACTTACGATCATCCTTCATAGTCACAAAGTCATGAATAAGTATTATCATAGTTACAATCATCTTACTTTTGATCATCACAGTCACAAATCACGATCATCTTACTTCAATCATCATTGTAGTTTCGATCATCATGTTGTAAAACATGAGCCAACACGGGAGCCAATATAAAGCACACACAAATCGAAATTAGCCGTCCATCACGGCTATCAGATGGCTCCAATTGGCCACAATTAATCAATCAAGTGATCTCCATTCACAACCTGCTATGTGAATGCTTGTTACATCTACCGGTGGCACAGTTTCTGTGCTATGTGAAACGTAATGTGTTTCCGGGCCCCTAAGGTCGCGGAGGGAGCGATTTTTAACGACGATTTCGTGAATGAACGAATTATGTGTTATTTTATGGGATAAACTGTAAGACGTAAATGCAAATTAAAAAATAGATAAGAAACTGTACATTAGTACAGCTTCTTATCTATCTATCTAGCGCGTATCTACGCGCGCGTACACTACGAGTGCAAGCAAAGGGTAGCTGCTCCGTGTCTAATAATATAAATAAATAAATAATTTAAATAAATTGTATTTTTTCCAAGAATACAGGTAGATAAATCTTTGAATCGAACACTGGACAGTGTAACGACAACATGTACCTTCTATAATCATGATTGAAATTACGAAGACAATTGAAATGCACCTGCCATTGAACTCATTCGTATTAAAGTGAAGCAATAAAATATACAATAGCAAAAACACTCATAATAGACACCTACTTCGTAAGTGCTATTACAGTAAGTAGGCAATTGTGTTATTAGGAAAACACTCAAGCATTTAACAATAAACACCTAATCTAATCGATTTGTAATGTTATTTCGAATCTGATGAAATGTTAAGAACACAAGCTGTACGAATCGCGATTTTCATGGCCCAACCAGAGATATAGTCGCTCATTGTATGCAGATGTGACAGATGGCGAAAGTAGATCCCCTCGGCGTGCCGGCGCGGGAATCGAACCGGCAAGCCTTTCATTTTGGTGCACCGTGTGGCAACTAACGACCTTACTTGAATACAAAAATACGGCTAACTTACATAAAAAGTGGGTGGGTTGCGAATTTTTGATCTGGGAATTGGAGTTTCCGTACTGCAGCTTATAAATAGTTATTACAGGTTGTTGTTTACGTAAGTACATTGGTTCAAAAACTACAAGGAAGAACGAGTACTGACTGAGAATTTTTGTCGGTGACATACCAAAATGTGATCCAGTTCAATGAACCGGTTGTTGCGTAAACATGAGTAACTTTCGTAAAGGAATGTTTTTAAAAAACATAAGGGTTATGTGAATTAACTTATTAATTAGATTTTACATTAGTCCATTTTTTTAGCTGAAGACTCCATGGCCTCATCAGTGGGCCAGAATATTAGAAAACTATCAGAATATTAGCGCTGCAGCTTGAAATGCTTGCTGCGGCATAGTGCAAAGATGGTGACCTATTCTGACATCGCACAAGACGTAACTACTTAGGGTGAGTCTTAAAAAATCGATCGTTTTGTTTTTTGTTATTTTGTCTTGTGTTGTGATTGTCAGAGTAAATGTTCTTTCTTTGGGAATACCATCCTAATTTCGGGGGACTAATTAATTTCACCCAACATCAAGAACGTTTTCGAATAGTATTTTCTGATCAATTGAATTTCCTATTGTTATTGAAATTCTGTATTGCCTCTCGCTGCTTACATACTATCAAATTTCATCATACACTCAACATTGATATAGGGTCCATGACAGAGATCAACTTCAAGCTTTCATTTAGCCACGCTTAACATATCTGTGTACCTTTCCATACCTTACATAACCCTCGTACTATAAGGTCGATGCAAAGTGATTGTTACCATTTGTTACACATACCTATTACCGCTGCCCACAAACAAAGTAATCAATCTTTACATAATTAAATAAGCGATGTCGAAAGTGAAATGAAAGTGAGTTGACACTCGAATGTAATGTTTATGTAACTGTAACTACATATTACAACTGTTGCTCCGTGTATTACATACTGAATTTGTAGAATTTCTTTGGGAAATAATTTTGCAAAATTTTTATTACTTTTTATTCTGACTACATGTGTATGTGTATTGCATAACTGAATATTTAATAATTTCTTTAACGAGAATATTCGATACCTAGCTATGTACCTATTGAATTGTAACTATAGGTAACCGTAACCTAGGTAGGTCTTGAATCTTAATTTCAGAAACCGTTAAGTTGTGCGTCTTCCGGTTTGTGCGACGCAAGTAACTAGGTAGTATGAGATGTGTGTAAGTTCAAATTAAGACCATTTTTTCTTCATCAGCTACTATCGTCCCACTGCAAGGCAAAGGCCCGGAGGCCTTTGCCTTTTCCACTTCTCTCGATTTAGAGCTTAAATTAAGATAACCATCAGATATATTTAACAACGTAATAATATACTTCGAGCCTTGACTTAAAAGTTCCAGTCAGCAGGCAAAGTTGTGAAACAATATCCTTTCTTGTAATTTTTGTCTGTATGTCATATCCGTGGATTATATTTCAATTTGTTCTCCTATTATTTCCTAAGCGTTTTAGGAAACATTTAGATTTGCAAAATTACCATGGCTTAGGTTTCCTTCCTCAATCCTCTTTTAGATTTGGTATTATTATTGTTGTGAAGTTTGACCTCCATGGACGCTAAAAAGGTTGGGGCTGTTAAACAACCTTGTTTTTCGGTTAAAGTGGAAACAGACCATTTGGGTCCGTTTCTTCATTCAATTCCGGTGAGAACTTTTGCATCTTCAAAGTGAAAGATTCGATCTTAAACTATAGTTGTAAAACAATCCCAACTCACATACCTACAATGCACCTACACATTCACACACACTCCAATATGTGCACACGCACACAGACACATAAACACATGTAAACTCACATATTAAATATATACATACTCAAATTAGCTTTATTATCTTATATTACTCAGGTAGATCGACACAGTCTACTATTGTACCTATAGCACCACATTCTAAGCCGAATCACTGTCTCTCAAGATACAGGTTTACCTAGTTTGAGAGACAGGGTTTTCCATTTTATGCACAGATTTCAGTTCTTTGATTTGTATTGCATTATGTTACTACCAAAGCTCATTTAAATTGTCTTAATATAAAACATGTTTAATCTGTGTTTTTCTCTGAAATAAAGTTATTATTAAAAAAAAATCCTCTTCTAATTGAATCACATAGCAAAATGGTGCAAGAACGACGGTACCTAAGTGCATATTTTTTCTAATTACGATTTCAATTATAAAGGTGGAATATGCTTAACCTTATCAATGATCAATTAGCAGACACAAACGAAAAACAATTGTTTTGACCTGCCAGAGAGGGTCACGGTTTCTTTAATGAATTAACAGCAAATTGTAATTTGTAAATCCCCGAATAAATGTAGATACAAGAAGTTCTTACGACTAATATAAATACTTACATAATGTTTTACTGCCACTAGATTTAAAAGCCTAAATACCCATTCATTTATGCAATTTGCATGTATGCAAATTCAGAGACAGGTTTTAATTTAGTTAATTAACACGCGTTCCGTACCGCTCACATCTAACTTGCTTTGGCCGGGTGACCTACAGTTTCATTAGACTTACATTGCATTTAGAACATCGACCTTTTAACATTTGAGCACAAAATTGCAAGGCATGTCATAAAAAAATGTAATCCGTTATCTGTATTAAAGGCTGTCTGATTCTTCTGTTTTGATGAAAGAAAGAACATAGAGCACTCTTACTGCGCTTTTCGAAGTTTGTGTCTGCGCACCGTGGATCTGTAGTTAATTAGTTATTTACTGTCATACATAACTATTAGCTAAGTTTGATGAGCCTTCCAGTTAGGCCTATTTCTTGTACCAGATTACCTTTCATACATTTAATTCTGAGCAGTCCTTTACGACTTTTAGGGAGGTCGATTTGTTATCGAAAATCTTGCAGTTGGATGTCAATTAACCTATGTCGCAGTACATAAAAAGTCATATAAAATCCCCGGCAACAGACCGGTTTTTTCACCGATAAGTGCAGCCGAGGCATTGCGTGGCGACCTTGTGAGTGAACGGCTCTTACTCAACGAACATTATCGATATTATCATCAACACCTGAAATGTACGGCTTTAAAGGATTGCAAATCTTTATTGACTACTGAAAGAGCTAGAGAATTGACTAAGCTTGTATTTCCTAAATCTGAAAAATCTTGAATCTGTATTTTTCGCTAAGGTTAGTGGCGACGAACAAATCGAAAAATAATAATATAAAAATGTCATATATATACGTTTTGGTACGATTTAAACGGTAGATTGCATCTTGTCTAATTCATGGTAGTTTTGATATACGTCCTAAGTGTCTTGCATGTTATTGCATTGTCCTAGCCGTTTACAATATAGTTAGTTACACTAAATTACTAACAATACTTACTAGGTAGTTTGAAAGTTCTGTAACTATATTATTTCACAAGACGCTTTTCTACAATTTACTGGCTGTATTGAATAGAAAGACTACTTTTGATATTGCGCTGAATTTTGCATACCTAATTCGTAAACAAAAGGACAATGTTTCATACCGTCAATAAGTCAAAACAGCGTTGAAAATCGGTTCAATTTTGGCCATTCCATATTATGACCTTCTAGCTGCAAGTTGTTGATATCGAGTGTCGAAATAAGTTTTGGATCAATATAGGAAATGACATTCAAACGGTTTGAGTTCAGTTAACAATATAACTGTTCCAAATTAACTGAAAGTTTACCAAATTCCCTATCACTTAGCAACAGATTAACGCGCCGGATTAAATAACAAAAATGACAATGATTGCAAAAAAGTATCATCCGATTGCAATTGAATACTTTGGATGCGGTCTTTCAATTCAAGGGGAATCAATTGCAATAACTCCATCGTACAAAAACGTTTCTTTGTATGACATTGAATGGGTTCAAGTTATGTCAATGAACCGTTAGCTTTTAAATTACCCAAATCAGAAAAACTGGACAATTGCGAGTGCAGATATATAATTTCGTATGACCATTTAAAGTTTGTATTACGTCTATGGAATTTAATACTTCCTCTTTAGTATTAAAGAGACGTTCAACGGTGTTTCGTGCTTCTATCCAATTATTCCCAACAATATTTATCCATATTTTTCAACAATGCTCATCTATTGGGCAGCTGGGCGTCTTTAAAGCTTTATCAACTTTCTTGGATTGCTCGGAGAAAAGAGTACACTTCGAGAAAAGGTAGTGCACTGCTTCTGCTTCCTTCGGTTTGTCTTGGCGAGGGTTTCTTGGAGAAATCAAATAACCGAACCATTTTGAATAACGGGCTACATCGTTTGTAAATAATAGACACTGAAACCCCAGTTTGAATTCTCTTTTGGCTTTTCAGGTGTAAATCCCGAAAAAGGACTACCTGCCTACACACGATATTCTTCAATACCACTGTCAGTCTCCATCGACCCTGATGTACGGCTGACGGTGGCCATATTAGCTACCAAGTCCCATTATCATTAAGGACATTTTCGTCAAGACGAGGATGCCAAACAAGGCGCTGATCACTACCTACGCCCAATGCTAGGTGCAGCTTGACATTACCCGTTTAGTGTACCTGTCGAGCAGGCTGTCCTTAAACGACCACCTGTGACGGAAGGATTGCGCTTTTTTGTGAAGACTCCGCCTAACAAAAGATATTTTATCACTTGGGAATATTTAGAAGTCTTACAAACAAGTTGTTTAAGATACTCATTTAAGATTTTATAAAATATGGATAGGATTGCTGGAGGAGTTGTAATTTTAGGTTGTCGTTTGGGACGACAATTCATAGTCTATAATTATCTCAAACGAAGCCTTATTCATTCTTGAATTGAAGGGCTTGCCTTGGTGGAGGTGGAGTGATCATAAGTGTTGTCCTTCTTTAAATTCCTATGTTCTCCTTCCTGTACTTCATCTAGGTCTAACCTTTCCTCGTTTTCCTTCAATTACCTACTTAGAACTGGTACTTATACTGATTAATTGGTGATTATGTTTAGTAAGCTTATCAATGCGCCTACTTGGTATGTTATTTTACATTTTTTAACACAATGTATATTTTAGATCTTAGATCATAAATCCACTGATTGATTGAACATTCATATGTTATACTTTGTAACTAAATAATAATAATAATAGTTAGTTTGCTTGGCATGTTAACATAAATATCTTAATTTATATATTAATATTAACACGATAAGATTTGTCGTGACTGAATACTTGTATCGGCATGATAACTAACACTTGAGCACTGATATCAAAATGCTGTTGATTTGCGTCACTTCCTAGTTAAAAATAAATACTTTTTATCAGTGCGATAACTATTGCGAATTCGATGAGAATTTCAAATAATTTAAGCTCCAGGTTTAAAACAACAAAAATTTTAAATTAAAATATGGCAGGGAGTTGTAGCGGTTGTAGATTACTAGATAATTAATAATTGCTTTTATTTACTGAAAGAAAACATGTTGTTAAATAAGCAGGAAGTTCTTTAAGTTTAAATTATATTCAAGTTTAGTTGTGCACTATCTGTGGCTCTAGTCCTTTCAATGATTTCTGATTATGGACGTGAAAAGGAGAGCGGTCAGCAACCTCGGTCCCATTCGCACGTCTGCGTATGCGCACTCAGGTAACTAAGTTAGCATGTGAACTGCCCGATAGCTTACATATCACAAGAGAATGTTTTAGGATTGAGTTTTTAACCGATTTCTAATAAAGAGATAATTCCACGCTTGTGTAGGTATGGACTTCTCCGACTACTCCCTGGATTTATAGACCGTGTTTCATATGTTTTTGATATTTTCAATTTTGAAGTAGCGATTTAATATTTATAATTTTAATAACGCTGTGCAGCTTTGTGCAATTATTTTAATAAAAAGTAGTCTCTTGGATGGACCACATGTATAAATTTCGATGCAATTACAGAAATTAAAAGAAGTGCCTTTGTGGAAAAAAAACCATATAAAATAAGTAAGTAGTATACGGTGGTACCTTCCTACCACCGTATTGAATACAAAGTGAAAACATTTACGAACAGGTTTTCATAGTGATCAGTGGTCACAGATTTCCTACAGACATTCCTCAAGTCAAGCCACTAGCACCACTACTAACATCGCTACTAAACAGAGCATAATGAAGGTTTAATATTTATTACTACAACGTGGACTAGAACCATCAGAAGCAGTACTATCACTTTCATTAAATTGTATGACGGCGAATCAGTAGCTGACTATGAATCACCTTAAAAAAACTTATAATAAAAACATGTGAATGCTTTATTCACATGCTTGTATAAGGTTTTTAAGGTTACGAATTTTACTGGATTTAATCTGTTTCCTGTGCCTATTGTAGATGCGATTACAGACTTATGAAATTAACCTCCTTAGACAAGGATGGTGATTTGTAAAATTATAACAATTGTTGTTTTTAACTTACCAACACGCATTCATGCAAATTAACTCTCATTGTATCCCCAAATGTATGAATGAATAAGGGGTTCCTTTGGTCTGCATGTTCACGAGTACCTACCTACACAAGCACCAAATGCCGGACGGCACTGTGCATATATCCACCGCTCCGGGGAGAGCGGTGGGGTGTGTCGGATTCCACTCTGAAAAGAGCAATCTACCGACTAAAACCAACCTCGGCGTTTCGCGTCACCACTTCAGTGCCGGGACTACGGGAGCGCTGTAGCAATCGTCCGCAGAGCACTGTGCATATCTATTCTAACTTTCCATTTATGAGCTAATCGTCCTCCAAGCCTTTTACCCAACTATGTTGGGATCGGCATCCAGTCTAACTGTGCAGCTAAATATCAGTAGGTATTTTACTCGAAGAGACTGCCATCAGACCTCCGCAATTTCTGAGTAATACCGTCCTGGGGATAGAGTGGTTGTCGGCTAGTCAGATGGATGATTAAGCGCTAGCGCATCTTATCCCTGCAGATCGGTTGATCAGCGTAGTTGTTACTTAGCCACGAGCCCCTCCAATTATGAGCTAATGTAGATTAAAACTACGTTTAATATTTTTATCATCATGTACCTCACTAGTTTACCTACCTACTTCGGTTGCCCAACAAGTGTTTGTTTGAAATTGCATCACTGTACTAAATTATCCTAGTTTAAAATAACGGGGTCGTTCAACATTGTTATCTTAATTTACAAAATGTTAGTTTTATCTGGGTGCCATGGTGCAGGCTCGGCCGGTGACCTCCGCAAACAGGTATGGTTAGTGATGTGACCACGTTACGGTACCGATTACAGGCAGGACTCGAGTGGTGTTGCAAATAAAATTTCTAATAATAGAAATGTAATTTGAAGGAATTGTAAATATTTAAGCATTAAAAAATTTTAGTAAGTACCACTAGTTATTATTATTTAAAGCAATATTTTTGGCTAATCGTCAATCTAGCATGTTTTTTATTTAAGTTTATTTTTATGTCAACTTTGTTCAAATTATTTGGTAACTTAGTGTACCCCAATCGATTCAAATAAAACGTGGTGGGTACATAGTCATACATAACACTCGATAGGTATTTTATTTGTATTCGAGCAAATTCGTAAGTACTTAAATAAAAACCAACTTAGTTTACTTTTCAATGGTAGGAACGTAAATTGACTGACTATAGTCATAGTTCGTTTTTTTATAGTGTCGATTACAGCGTGGGTGTCCATTTAACTTTGTCTTTTGTGTGAAAATGAGGCGTAACATCGGTATTGTTGAGTTTCTTTAGGTATTAGGATAGTACTAGAGAAATAATTTGTAGAAGAAATCATCAGATTTTAATTGTTCTGATCTATCCTCTTTGCATTAGTGCTTACCTATTATGTTGCAATTCCCATATCAAGATGATATCCAATTACTTACGTGTCGCAGAGCAATTAGGTACTAACTAATTCGCGCACATTGGTAGATAGTATACCTACTTTCTTCCGGGTCCCATCTCTGTTCGACCTACTTGGCTTCACAAATACTTTTGTTACTTTTTGTACCTACGTAAGCATAATGTAGAAAACAATATATTTTAATTACAGTGTTTACCTACGTAGGCACATGTCAATTTGCGTCAGTAACGTTATTTGATTGATGATTCACGCAAAACCAATGTTAAGTCAATGTGGTTTTTATTTTAGTAAGTTTTTTTTTATTACATAATTAAACGTATAGCTAAGTAGGTAGGTACAGACGCCAGCAGGTTATCCAAAGCAAGCTATCCAAAACTATCAAATTTTCACAATTGAACATGTACCTACCATAAAGTTTTGTATTAAAGTTCAAAATCTATCACAGAAATTTGACATATTGGGATAGCTTGACGTGCTGGCCACTGTACCTACATGGAATTTGAAAACAAAACGTGAAGTGATCACTGGTTACTGGTCTCAAAACCGGCTTTTTGTGATGCTGAACGAGTAAGGGCGCTCGCCCCGCGCCTCTGAGTTCACCTTGGGACTTTTACACGATACTAGTAGAGCCTTTGACCTTAACCATTCAGAAAAATCCTGTTTTATCTACCTACCTACGAACGATCTTCTGTTTAAACAATAAAAGTGTCTGGCAAGTTGTGACCAGGTTAGATCCTGCCAGTTTAGGTAGGTACCTACCTAGTCAAAGAGAATAAAACCACTGTTTTTCGTGATTGTGGTATGTTAGGTAAGTACCTACCTACCTACTTATACGTACCTAATGTTAGGTACTTGGTAGGTCACAGGATTTGGGAATTGGCATCCATTATGTAAAGTAGGCCCGACTACTACTGACGTAGGTAATAAAATAAATCTTACTTCATTACCTGGGTACTTAGGTACCTAACTAACGTGATTATTACAAACGACTCGTTAGGTTACCTAATACGTATTTAATTTAGAATTAATGAACCTGTTTTACGATGCAAAAATGAATACCTACGTAGGTATCTACTTGCCTACTTAATAATTACCTATCTAGTCTAGCCTACCTAGTCTTTGATGAGTAGGTTACGGAAAATCCTCATGGATCGTCTGCGACCTAAGAAGGGGGCAGGGTACCTACCTAGGTAGGTAGATCATACCTACCTATGTCAGATTCGTACAGACTAAAAACCGTACTTACTTACCTTATATTATATTATCCTATACCTTATATTATAATATCCTACCTATTATACTTACCTAGTCATGGCCATAGGATCCGTAAAATTCGACACGGCCAAAATGAATAGGAACCTATAATACCTACTAGTTGATAGTGTAAGTACCTACCTACGGTGTTTATGTTTATACATTAAGTAAGTACCTACGGCTAGTTACCTACCTATACTTACCTATCACATGCCCTACGTTTGTTTGTTTAATTTTAACCTATTTTTAATATAAGAACTAAGGTACTTACCTAGTAATTAAAAGTCAGTGGCATCTAAACTAACGGGCGCGGGCCGTCCGTTTACAATTATTTTATAATAAATAATAATAAATTTCAATATTCGTTTAAAATAAATCATTAATTACCTATGTTGTTGTTTACTTGGAATTACGTGCATGGTAGGTATTTAAATATCGGTATAAAAATAAAATTTATCATCAAGGTCAACAACCGAATTCAAATTAAAAACCGCCACAATCCAACCGATTTTTCTTGCGTCCAATCAGAACTCAAACTTATCAAACCAACGAACTATCTTTGCTCAATTACGAATTTACGATCATGATTTTACCGCTATTGCACCATGAAACATTGAAACACCATAACAAAACGCTACTCACCGAATAACCCAATACTAGGTATATCAGCAGAAAAATCCGACACGATTCAGTTCCGATACAAAGTTTTGCCCGCAATTTTTGTTTTAAAATCACGTTAAAACTTAATAAACTGACACTGTTGATTGTTATACACTTGTTTGTTACCACTACACAATTTCCACTATCACGGAATACGTGTAAATTCTATCAAAAACATCGATACTTTTACGTAAAGAGTTTTGAACTTGATAAGGTTTTGCGAGCTACGCGTCTTTTCGCGCCGGTGACACTATTGCTACTAGC
The DNA here is from genome assembly GCA_964056405.1 of Acronicta alni. Lineage (NCBI taxonomy): Eukaryota > Metazoa > Arthropoda > Insecta > Lepidoptera > Noctuidae > Acronicta > Acronicta alni. Next base: position 14,928,233 of record OZ043926.1, on the reverse strand, counting down.
GCTAGGCGCGGCGCGCGGGGCGGCCGACGCTGGAACTAGTTGTTTGCAAGCAATCTTGCTTGCTTGACAATCAAATGACAGCACGACGCGGAGTCGCGGACGCAATAGTGCAAGCGACGCGATGCGATGCGAGTATGCGACAGATTTATCGCGATAAAATAAATACCCACTTATGTTTCTAATGTAGTGGATGGTTGTCACAACAAGAACTAGATACACTGTTAAAAAAACTATTCTTCGACTGCTGATCGGTCCCGGGTTCCGTAGGCGATTCGAGAGCAAGGTGCTTTTCCGTCGTCGCGCGTCGTGGCGAATGCAATTAGGTACTTACTGTTTTTAGTCGTTACATTTTTGTAAGTAGGTAGTAAAATTTAGTCTGTTCAAAAAAAAAACTCAAGCAAGGTGTGAGGATTGGATTTTTAATGCAGTTCTCAGTAGCATCTCGAACATAGGTATCTGGATTTGTTTTTTGGACCTGGGAACTAGCTGCTGTACTACCTACTAAGTAAGTACTTACATCTCTACTCTGGCCTCTGCCTACCTCTTTGTATGTACTTAAATATTATCAAATAATAATACCTACGTATGATATAGGTAACCTCCTAGAATATTAATATAAAAAAAAGACAAAATACTTTTTGGTTTATTAGGAAAAATGATTACAAATATTACAATGTATGCTTAGTTATTAAATATTATTATTAATCTAGGGCATCGCTTTCCAACAGCCACCTGTGCTCTTCACTAATGACGTTTTCATCTTTCAATGCGTTCAAAATATTTTTCAGGATTTCAACTTTTTTGCGGTACCTCCGGAGCACAGCCTGGAGTCTTTTTATTTTCATCCACTGTCCCTTCAGTCCTGTTTTATACCTCCGTAAGGTGATACTATATTGTTCCAATGCTGTCTTGTTATCATCCAGTTTTATAACCGTTTTCTTTGAATTTAATTTTTCTTCTGTAGATGTCGATGGCGACTGCAAAAGATAAATGACACTGTAAGTAATTTAGGTTTTTTTTTTCGTAGGCAGATCCTTGAAATATCATACATGTATGCCTACCACGTCACGTACTTAACTGCTCACGTGCTAAAGTAGCTCCTTTGAGGTCGCGGGCGCTCAGTGCCGAATGAGGCGCGAACAGAGGCCCCTCCTCTGTTCGCGCCTCATTCGGCCCCAGAGAAGACGGTAGCACAGTGATGCCGTGCTACCTTGCATAAAGAGATTTAGAGGAAACCCAGTTACAGCCCTTCAATAATCGGATGAGGCCAAACAGGCTTTGCACAAGGGGGGTACTGGGGTGGTCTATTAAGAGGACACAGTGCCAATTGACCAGTGTTATTATGAGAACACGTCACCACACACAAGAAATTACAGAACCAGTGCTGATGGTTGCCGCATTCCCCGGTCTAATCCCCATAGACAAGTATAATTTTGAAGGTTTCTCCCGTAAACAAAAAAAAACAATAAAAGACCTTTTGGCTCAGCACCAGGAGAGTAAATACAATGAACCACGGTATTTATCTGTGTTTTGTGCAATAAACGGCAGACGCCTGGCCCACTACAAAACTTTTTGTACGACAAGAACACTCTAATAGCATAAATAAAATTACCAGACCCGCTCGCGTCTACCGTTTATTAAACTCCTGTTGTCCTTCTGTATCGTGAAATCTGCAAATAATTATATTTTTGACTTTTGGCACGGCAGTGCCAAGTTGAGCAGAAAAACAGCCATACTGTCCTTTCCTCCAAGCTATTCAGGACATTTTGGTTAGTTTAAAGGAAAATCCATCCACGGCTTACCGATGGGTTTCCCTCGAGCCCAGATTAAATTAATGTTAGTTATATGCTTGAGGGAGGGCTTTGAGGTCGTTTTTGGTCTGCGTCTGTTGGTTAAACTTAAAAGTAGACCTACTTCTGCATCGTGCAGAACACAGACTAAAAAACGAATTCACTTAGAACTCTAGCTAAAATCATGAGGATTGTTTTTGCCATTTCAAAATGTAATGTGTACCACGCGGTGCCTTTTGATCTCTGTTTTGTGGTCTGAATATTTATGCTGACACTAACCTCACCATCAAAGACCAATCTCAACTTGAGTGTTGGCACAGCATTAGGGAACAGCCGCCGTGACTTGGTCGTGGGTAGGAACATGTGCTCCTCAAAATGTGAGCTGCATATAGCGCTGTGCGGAGTTGGAAACCAGTCGTCTCCGCGGCCTGTAGCGTCTATCCATTTCTCCTTTAGATCTGGTTTTTTTGGGAAACTGAAATGGAAAATTCAACCCTATATTTCTTAATTAAAAACATCTGTGTAGCGACACCAAGACTCGACAAATACCTGGGGATCACACAAACATTTGTATCAGATGAGCATCGAATGTAGTGGACATTCGAGGCAACAGTAGTATAGAGATGACCTTCAAATAGTTACCATAACACCGAAAACGTGCAGTCAAATCAAATAGGTACTCCTTGTAGGTTAAACTTAAAGACAAAGCATCGACAAAGACCAAAAATATAAAATATAATGCTTTTATATTAATGGCGAGCTGTACCCAATACTAATATTATAAAATATCCAAAATCCAGGCTTCTACCTACATAATTAAATTTGTAACAGGAGAACCCGCTTTGTTTGTATGTTAATAGAAACCAGGGGCGGAGAGGATAAAATCGCCACTTTTGATGAATCACAATAAAATTATGATCCCCGATGGGTGTCCGTGTAAATATGGCTCGAAATGTGGCTAGCCTATTCGTACAGAACGTGGATCACAACATTCTGAGCCGCCTACTTTTATTTTAATCCGTGTCGAAAAAAACAAGCGATGGCTGGTGCAAAGTTGCAAACTTCGGCGAGCCGCACCGACAGTTCCGAGCCACGCATACACGGTACACGGCGCGTGGCGCGGCGCACATCGCGCCTTCACGCGCCGTCTAGCTGCTCCTTCCTTTAGCTCATTTATTGTTATAACCTAACAATAAAGTAAAACGATACTACAAAAGCATTAAGATTAAAACATTATAAAGAAAATACAAAGTTACCGGTGATAAGTCACGCCACTGCTCTTAAAATTTGTTACATTGCTCCTATTTGCACAGATTTGTATAGCACAACTGGGCATTATGTCAGATTCCTATGAACCCAGCACGGCTGTACATAAAAAATGGCGGTAGACAAAGGCGATTAATTATTCACTGAGTTAGTATCTACTATTAGCAAGAGAAATTTCTAGATAATATGTAGATACAACGTTCGCGAACGGGTCTACAATACTAAGTAAAAGTGGCTTTTATTAAAATTATGACGACAGCGAAGCCATGTAATTTTAGCGTCGTCTAGCTCGCGAGCAGTGCGAAATGCTACTATTGCCTCTACTCCGAGTGCGAGAGGGAGTCTGCCCTCTTTGCTCATATCGACGCGCGTCGGTGTTGTCGCGCCGCTGATGACCACGCCCATTCACATGAAAATGGCAGACACAGGGTGCCAGTTCCACAGATTAAATACTTTGTTTTAACTTAGAAGTTCAAACGGGATCGAATGTATGGATCGAATTTTTCAATACATATTTAATGGCTTTTAATCATCTACTTATCATACCAACGATTCATATTATTATACCTCTATGATATACCTACATAGTAAAAGTTTTGCGTGAAAAGTTTCAAAACATGAATGAAACACTAACGCCATCTATTAAAACTACCCTATATGAAGGGTAGGTAGGGTAGGGTCATGGACGTAACCTTGTAAAAGCGGCTTATAATTTAAGAAATTACAAACAAGGAAAAGTTTTCCAGTAATTATATTTATTGCAATTAAGTAATTATTTTTTATTTTTTTATTATTATTAAGAATTGCGTAGGTAAAAAAAAGCGCTTACAGTAAAATATTACTTTTTATAGGCGGTTGAAGGCATTTGGTTCTTCCAATAATACATGTTATTTTAAGTTTTGTCTTTTTGATATATTTTTCATGCGTAATGCTTCTTCGTAGTCCTCCACACTTAATTTCGTACGTATGGTTGATACCATGATAAGATGTCGTACCTGATGGTATGACATCTTATTTTACTATATTTATAGATTTTCTTACCAGTACATAAAAACACGTTCGTTTGCTTTAGATATTAATTAAAAACAATTTTTTAGATAAATCAATCTTACAATAATGTACGTGTTTGTTAATGTTTCAAGAGAGGTAGGGCATAGTGGAGTAATTCCTCTCAAATTGGAGCTGCCCGATTGGGGAAGTACCTCCGCCTAGCAGAAAATTGAAGTGAAATAACACTGCTTTTGGCTGTGTTGTGTTCCTTACGGTGAGCAAGGTTGCCAGAGCTCCGCGAGGAAACGTGTTGGCAGTAGGAGGACTTTGACCTTTATAATGCCAAACCAACTATTCCTCTTTCTTTTTGCTTGGTTAGCAACGCGCAAGTGATTCCCCTGGTGTTACAAACGTCTATAGGCTACGGTAACCGCTTATCAACGGGGCGTATGCTTATTTGCCACCTTAGTGGTATATAAAAAATGTAAATTGTAATTGTAAATGAATGTTTTTATTACATCACCTAAAGTTCAATGCAATTATTGCTAATACGGATACCGCCACTGCAAAGTTGTGTCGCAGATTCGCATGGCGTCACAGATTAATGGGGATGGGGTGGCGTAGCGTCGCGTCGCGTCGCTCGTCGCCGTCGCTTTATCGTACATTTGCCTTTGACTTTATTCATAGCTATAATGAGTACTTATGTAATCACCTACCAATCCTAGCAACAATAGAGCCTGTAGGTATTCCATTCCTTGAAGGATTAGGCAAAGGTGTATACACTGGACAGGTGGAAAGGTGGACAGAGCTACCTCTGAACTGTCTTGTTAATCTCGTGGTACTTACTGTTCTTCAGTTACAATGTGGATATGACAATAAATCATGTCTGTATCATATAGATTCCACAACTTACCTTGACACGTTTTACATAACAAAACGCAGGAAAACCCCATCATTTAGTATCCATGGCTGATGCCCGCCTGACACTTCACCAAAGTCCGTCTTACGTTCGATCACTACGGTTAAAACTTTTATATTCTAGGCAATACAGCACTAAATGCATTATCTGACATGTAAATGATGTTGGCAACAAATGTTTGGTCAAGGCTTTGGCTGTTTCCATAGCAGGAAATTGCTTTTTGGGGGTTTTAGGTCAAATGTTTGTAATAGCTTTCTGTTAGGGCTTATCCGTTGGCGTTTCTTATAGTAGCATGACGCAAAAATCCCCGGCTATAAATACATCAGTGAATGTCACCTTTTTGTTATTATAGTACCTATGGAAAATGATTCCCAGGGACTCATACCGACTAAAAACTGCACTTGCCCTATAATCATGTCCATGGTCCGTGAAATTCGCCACGACCATGACAGGCTGCGGTCCAGCCATCGCTAGACCCCCTCAATCAGCATCACTACAACAAGAAATTTCGACTTTCAGAACGAAACAAGTACTGGCTACTAATTATTGATTTTATGTATCCTAACAATTATTTAATCTGTGATGTTACTGAATACTGAAAATACTGAACTAATATCTCAGTAATATAACATAGACAATGTTGTGCCTATTAGAAACGATATTCTCTATATTAGGTAGAGTAGCTGTGTAGTACCTATAGTTATGAAATAAAATAATATAAACTAGTATACAGTCTATATAGAGCAACAACAATATAAACGATACTGGACAGGACGAACATCTGCTAATTTCGTTTTCTAAAAAACTGCACCTGGTCTCCGACGTATCCCATCAACTTTACCTTGATCACAATAAAAACAGACTGCAACAGCTGATCGGCATATGGCAAACACTACGACGAAACTTTTAAAAGCGAGAACTCCAAGTTGCACACTTTCCACTGCGCGATCTCTTCCGACGCGAAAATACAAACAGTATTTTGGAGCAACAATAATGCAGTATTGAACTTATTTAGTTAGGTACCTCGTCATATAATGCAACATAAAGGTACAAGATCCTTCAGTGGGCAGGTGTTGTTTGTTACCTGCTTTTGATCAACAAAAACGCAATCTTAATTATCGATGGGATGACTTGATGGGTGGTAAAATGCAAGGTTTTTGTGGCCATAGACAAGACTACTCGTACATTATTAGAGTATTAAGTAGTGGTATAACTGGTGCTCAAGTCTGATACTTCAATTGTATCTGAACAGTCGCCTAGTGACACTGACGCTATGATTAGAGACCTTGTAGAGGTCAGTGTTAGAGACGAATAAACTGACACAAGACTTGACAGATTTATTAGACAAGTTGTCAAGAATCACCAATTCCGAAATCATAACGAACTATTTTGACACAACAATAATTATACTCTTCCTTTGTCGTGAGGTCGATGGATATAATTATATCGTTTGGCATTTTATGTTTTATGCCTGAGAAACACACGTTGACCTCTTATTTACATGACTATAAAAGCAATATTAAAATCTTAATGCTCATACAAACAAATGAAGCTTACTTTAAATGCATATGCTCATAATAAAGCCATCAGCACGTTGCACAAGTGAAACGAATTGCCAGCAATGACGCTCACGAATATTGACGAGTGTTCACGATGGCTCGGATCGTGACCGGGTTGCGTATGCGCAGCCTTGCCGATATGGACGCAGTATTGTTCGCACTTGACACTGGGTTGTAACGACTTACGGTGGCCAAGTCACTTGGATAGACTAGGATTTCTAGAAGAAATTCTTTTTTAGAAGAAGTATTTCTGGAAACCACATGATTGTTGAGTATGATTGCAAATATTTATGTTAAACGCAAATTGATTACTCTAAAGCAGTGGTGATAGCATATTGATATGACCATTGGAATGTCAAGTCAATGGTGTTACAACGTCTAGCTATAGTAACCGCTTACCATCAGGTGGGCCGTATGCTTGTTTCGGCCACTTTAGTGGTATAAAAAAACGTACCTCTAACTGTTCGAATTCATGTTCTTCGCTTAAACGGTGAAGGAAAAAATCGTGAGGAAACCTGCATGCCTAAGAGATTTTTTACGACAGACGGTGTGTGAAGTCTGCCAACCCGAACTAGGCCAGGGTGGTGGACTAACCTAATCCCTCTCAATCTGAGAGGAGATCCGCGCCCAGCAGTGTGACGGTATATGGTTTGATATTTCACTATTGTGGTGGTGGCACTAAAATCAACACACGAGCAGTATGTATTAGGCAGTGTGTATTCTGCGTGCCAAATTTTTCAGGCTCCAACATGTGCCAAGTTAAAGAACTGAAAAAATTGAAAAAAAAACACTGAATGTTTCCCTTTAAATACCTAAGCTTTATACAGTTTTTTACGCTCTTCAGGCTCCAAGGAATCATTTTTTATAAACAGGATGAAGATCATTACAGTGTCCGTCTTATAAAAACATTTTACGAAATGTTTAACATTCAAAGTTAACGATTCGCAACACGTTATCCCATTGTTTCCGTGTATTATGGTCGTACCATACATTGTACTTTCTATGAGTCGATGGAAAGCCGAACACCGGATTGTTCCCTAGAAAACAGTCATCGTTATGGCAAAGCTATAGTTTTTCTAATTAGTTTTGAGTTGTAATGTAAGGTGCCAAATTTATTTTGCAATATGGAATGGATAGCATAAAATTAATACTTAATAATATTCCGCCCACGAACAGGTGTATGTACATACCTGTTATTGCTTATAAATTTGACATTTCATTTGCTTATATTTATAAAATGTAAGGAGAAAGGTTTCAAAAGCTTACTGATGTTTATTTAAGGCAAAATGGAGATTTGATAAATAAAAAATCGCCAACATAATTTGTACCTATAATGGGCAAAATAGGTATGGTACGTTGACTATAAATCTACACACTACAGGCTGGAGACTAATATTGCAAGTGATTGAAGTGAAGAAACTGGAAGTAGTCCCACTCAAAGGCGTAGCATGATAATGTAGACCACAGGGAGTCTACACAAGTTGCATCGATAACCGAATCGAAATAAAAAATAATGGAGACACTAAGCATGCTAAACTAATTAAAATTAAGACAATCTTCTACATAAAACAAAAAAAAAAATACTATTTCAAAATAAAAATGAAATGCTGATTGTTAGTAAGCGCTGGACCGATTATGCTTATAAGTTTTAAAAGTTCGTGATAGATCGAATAAGGTTTTTAGGAAAGAACAATTTTGAAAAGTGGCCTGGAAAATTGGGGAAAAACTGAAAGTGCTTTTTTCTATAGGCTTTTCGTATAGTTTATTTAAATTTGAACAGGATGACGTCTGTCGAGTAAGCTTGTTACCAACACAAATAAAAACGAAAATGTACAGAAATTATATTCATGTATGATATTGTACGGTCAACAAAAGAGTTAGGTATACAGGCAGCTAATTAATAATTTGTGTTTTGATAAAGGTAGTGTAATAATGTATCACGCAATATGTGTCAAAACGTAGATATTGTAAGCAGCTACATACCTAACCCTTTGGCGCGTAATTATTTATGTCGATTTCTGTATAAAAATGCATAATTCATTTGCTATCTGTATACTTAACTCTTTTGTTGACTGTACATACACAGGCTCAGGGTTTATAGATAGAAATGTGATTTCTGTAATTTTTTCTTGGTACATAGTCTTTGTCTATAATGATCTCGCTACGCGTGCTGATGTAAATATCCTAAGATGATCTACCATCTATAGCGGTATGATTGATATGATTCGTGAGTAGGTATTTCGTCAATTCTATTTATCAAATGCGCACTCCACTTCCACGTAAACTTTCTCATCGTCATCATTTAAGTTTACCCTCAATGCATTACTAAATTTGTAAGACTGTCTATCTGTTAGTCTGTTTGCATTATGCTTTATCGATTTAGATGAGTTAGCATTTTTGAATCGACATTAATGAAGTAAATGTACAGTGTTTCTTTAGAGTAAGAAAGTTACAACGTAATAATGTATGTAAATTATAGACGGCGTCAATGGCAAATGATAAATGTCTTTCTGCAAATAGATATTTAAAAGATACTTTTACATGTTTATAGCGCGTAATGTACAGGTGCCTACTCGCGCCATGCCCCGCACCCCTCGCCCCTCAACCCCACAGCCGTGTCGCCGCTCCGCGCGCATAGCTGCGCGCGCACGTTCGTTGCCTACTTCTTAGCGGCGGGCGCTCCCGCGCCGCCGGCGTCCCTTAGTTACTCAGTGTGTGCCGAGGCGAGAATCCCCAACCGAGTGAGCGCGCGCCTGCATGGCCGCGCCCGTGTAGTCTAGTTTTTTATACTGTTTGTAAACCATATTGTTGTGATGTGCTATCAATAAATAACCTTACTTATACTTACTTCATACATACGTTGTATCATTGCACACACTCCCCCTATAGTGTGGCAGCCTAACGTGGAGCAGAATAATTGTGTGTAATGTTTGAACTGTTACGAAATAATAATCACGAACTCACTCGGTGAAAATAGTTTATAATTTTCGGGATTTAGTAACTCAACTCAAAAACTACGAACTGTGTCATTGCGTTTCGGTTTGCGAACTGTAGTTTAGGTATTAGTTGCTTGGGTGAAACCTAAAGTACCTAAACGTGTGTTACAGTTTAGTATCGCGAACTGTGAGCAGTTTGTCTTCGTTTTAGTGGTACCTATCGTGAATAGACAGTGGCAGTGGTGTTACGTACCTATTCTTTGTGTTGTTAAGTATAGGTATATGACTGTCTTTTGTGTACGTGGACTGTATTTGTTAATTGTTTACGATTACAGTGTAAGTTAATGTTTATAGTGACTGTCTAACCGTTCGACAGTTAGACTCTAACGTAAAGTGACTATCTAGTGATATAATGGTGCTAACAAGATCGCGTGCCGCGAGTCCGGCTTCTACAGGCGCTCCGTCTGGGGACGCGGCGCCGCCGCCCTCTAGAGAGCCCGCGCCCGCGGCGGACATTATTCCGCGCGGTGCTGGCGCCGATGCCGTGCTGACGGCCGAGGTGGACCCGCAGTCAGCTGATGGTGCTGCAGCAGCTCCGGTCACGATGACGACCGATCAACTATTGTTGTTGATTAACAGGCTAAGTCGCAACGATCCTGTAAGTACACCAATACCTACTTCTTCGGGCCATTTTGCCAAATGTACGGCCCGTTTTGATGGAGAGAAGTCGAGTGATGTCCTGGCCTTTCTTGATGCTGTTGAGACCTATAAAGAGTGTGTCTGTGTTGATGACCACAATGCGCTTCGTGGGCTTCCCATGCTATTGACGGGTTTGGCCGCTACGTGGTGGCAGGGAGTAAAGGACACTACCCCCACATGGCCAGCCGCTGTAGAGTCGTTAAAGCAAACGTTTGGACCACGATTACCTCCGCATAAAATGTATAGAAAAATATTTGAACGAGAACAACGCGGAGACGAGCCTACAGATTTGTTTGTTTGTCACGTCAGAGCTCTTCTCGCCCAGCTTCCGCAATTTAGTTTATCTGAGGTGGTACAATTAGATATGACCTATGGGTTGCTGCATCGGCGTATTCGCGAGAAGGTTCCGCGCTGTAGTTTTACTTCTTTTACGGAACTTCTTACACAAGCGCGACGCGTCGAAGATATTTTCGATGAAAATAACCCACGGGCCAAACCGGATGTTAAGCCGTCGCCGTCTTCTTCTATAGCAATTCCGCGGGCGCCGTCTGCGCCTAGCAGTAGGAATCGACCTCAGTGTTATTACTGTAAACAGTATGGTCATACAAAGGAGACCTGTCAGCGACTTGCAAAACAAAATAATATGGCCAAGGAGAGGCCTGCCGAGGATGAACCACGGTCGCCTTCAATCACGTGTTTCGGGTGCGGTGCACCCGGGTTTATCCGCTCAAACTGTCCTTCGTGCAAGGTAAAGAAACCGGTCGCGCCGATCGTGAATTCGTTCCAATCCGTGTCCGCTAGTTGTGACAGTATTGATTCGCGTGTGCGTCCAGTGATTACAGTGGAAATATATGGTGAATTAGGAAATCTGTTATTAGACACTGGAGCTAAGCACTCCATAGGCAGTGTTAGTTTAAGGTCGCATTTAGTTAAGTACGGACATAAGTTCGAAAATGTATTTACTGAATTGAAATATGCTGATGGGCGTGTCTCTGCGCAAAATGTTGAAATAGCGCACCTTAATGTAAAGGTGCGAGGGGTAGCGCTAGTAGTTAGTTTTATCATGCTGCCGCATGCTACTGAGAGCCTATTAGGCATGAATTTCATTCAGGATTTTGGCATGGTATTAGATTTCGATGGTGGCGTATGGTCTATTAGACATGATCCGACGCCTCAGCCTATTATTTTCGAAACAAGGCCATTGCGGCCACTTACCTGTTCGTCTGTGGGTCTTCGCGAGGACGAGGGTTCCCATCTTGGTTCGGATGAACGGAAGCGGCTGTCCGACCTTCTGAGTGTCCACGAGGACATTTTTGCTCCAGGGGGAGGGCCTACAGAATTCGCTGTCCATCATATTGATACGGGAGATGCCGCACCGATTGCGAGCCCGCCATACCGGGTCTCTCCCGCCAAGAAAGAGATCATTAGGAAAGAAATAGAGAAGATGCTGGAAGATGATATAATTGAAGATGCTGAGTCGGAGTGGGCCTCGCCTGTGGTATTGATACCGAAAAAAAATGGTGAGGTCAGATTCTGTGTCGACTACCGAAAACTTAACAGCGTCACTCGTACTGATAAGTACCCTCTTCCGGTAATTGACGAGTTGCTGCAGAGCACGAAAGCTGACTGTATCATGTCAACGATTGACCTCAAAGCTGGTTACTGGCAAACAATTTTAGCACCAGAGGATCGCCATAAGACAGCGTTTACAACTCCATTTGGGACGTTTCAGTTGCGCCGTATGCCGTTTGGGTTAAAGAACGCACCGGCGACGTTCCAGCGGTTGATGGATCGGATGAGGTCTGGCCTCAAAGATGTCTGCGTGCTGGCGTATCTTGATGACCTCTTGGTGATCTCGCCAAATTTGGATACTCACCTGAATGATCTTCAGCAAGTTTTCGATCGCCTTCGTTTGTTCAAACTGAGGGCAAACCGAAATAAGTGTGTTTTCGCTAGAAATAAGGTTACTTACCTGGGTCACGTTGTATCATCACAGGGCATAGAGCCTGATCCTTCGAAGGTCGAAGCAGTGATGAATATGAAACCTCCGACGAACCTGAAAGAGCTTAAGACGTTTTTACAAACCTGCTCCTGGTTTCGTAAGTTCATTCCGGGGTTTTCCGACGTAGCGCGTTCTTTGACGGATCTTACAAAGAAGGACCGACGCTGGCAATGGGGGGAGGATGAGCAAAGAGCCTTTGAAGAGCTTAAGTTACGGCTCTCGACAAGCCCCATTCTTCGCCAGCCCAACTTCGATGAGCCGTTTGTTCTGAGGACTGATGCAAGCGCATATGCCCTTGGAGCTGTATTGATGCAAGGTGCAGATCATAATGAAGAAAGACCAATGGAGTATGCTAGCAGGTTACTGACCTCTGCTGAGCGCAATTATCATACAACCGAGCGAGAAGCTCTAGCTGTTGTTTGGGCCTTAGATAAATTTAGAGGGTATGTAGAAGGTGCCCAAGTATGTGTGGCTACAGACCATCAGCCATTGAAATGGCTCCTGTCATTGAAGACGCCCAGTGGCCGATTGGCTCGTTGGGCTATGAAAATTCAATCGTATAACTTGAACGTTGAGTATACACCAGGTAGAGTGAACGTGGTGGCTGATACGCTTAGTCGTCCCGTGCCCTGTTCTTCACTAGATGAAAGCCCCACCTGTGATATCTGTCCTGTCACTGTTGACTTACCTCATCGTAGTCCCGAGGAGATCCGCGCAGCTCAGTTGGAGGATCCTGAAGTTTTACCTGCAGTGCGATTTGCCTTAAATACGGCGCATAATCAGGGTACAGGTCACTCTGCCGCTTATCTTACCTTTGCGCGTGATTTCCGGTCCCCGGTTACCGTGGCTCACGATTTGAGAGTGGTAGTTGAGCAAGACAACTATGTGCCACAGATCACGCCATATTTGCGTCATTTTGTTGATCGTTTGCAAGAAATAAAGTGGCGAGTCGAAAACCAACAGGACATTCGAAAGGATGCGGCGGATAAAAGCCGTCGTACTGGTACTGTGTACGAGGTGGGTGACCTCGTCCTTGTGGAGAGCCACCGCCTTAGTCAAGCCGCAAAGGGCTTTACGAGCAAGTTTGCTCCACGGCGTGAGGGGCCTTACCGTGTTAGCAAGGTCGTTTCTCCAACTTCTTATGAAATCGTAGACAGCGCTAATGCCCCTCGAGGTAAATGCCATGCCAGTCTCCTGACTCCCTATGTGGGTAGTTCCAATGCCATCGTTCACGCTCGAAAGAAAGGTAGACCGCGTAAAATTTGTTCCAAGCCAGCTCCAGACCTTTCCGCTGACTTGGAGGGGGAGGATATAGCGCGTAATGTACAGGTGCCTACTCGCGCCATGCCCCGCACCCCTCGCCCCTCAACCCCACAGCCGTGTCGCCGCTCCGCGCGCATAGCTGCGCGCGCACGTTCGTTGCCTACTTCTTAGCGGCGGGCGCTCCCGCGCCGCCCCGGCGTCCCTTAGTTACTCAGTGTGTGCCGAGAATCCCCAACCGAGTGAGCGCGCGCCTGCATGGCCGCGCCCGTGTAGTCTAGTTTTTTATACTGTTTGTAAACCATATTGTTGTGATGTGCTATCAATAAATAACCTTACTTATACTTACTTCATACATACGTTGTATCATTGCACACACTCCCCCTATATGTTAATACTTTTAGATTTTGTAACTCAATAGTTTAAACAAACTCAGAGAATCAACCCGATATCATCAAACTCGCTATGTAAGGCAAAATCTGGAATGGCCTTTTGAAATAGAGCTGAAGCAGCTTTGAGTTGACCTATTCCGATAAACGTCAAGCATAGTTAATTCTACAATCATATTGTAAAGAGCGACCAGAAGCACAACCAATCAGTAATATATTTGCGTAGGTCAATCAAAGAAAAAATCGATAAAGAACATAGTGTTTATTTACAGTCATATTTTTGCAGAGCTACTAAAATATTAGCAGGTACACACTAAGTCGAGAAGTTTGAAAGTAGTGACAGTGACAGAAAAGTTAAAAGGGAACCGTTTGGCATGTTATGGGCATGTGATGAGGAGAGATGAAACTCATGTAACCAAAAGAGTAATGAATATGAATGTGGAGGGGTAGAGGGAGCCAAAGAAAAGATTGTGATATAGCGGACATGAAAGAAAAGAGAGTGAATGAAGATGTGACGGCTGACAGAGATGAATGGAAGAAAAGGATATACAGCGCCGACCACAAATAAATTGGGACAAGGGCAGGAAGATGATGATGATGACACACTAAGTCGGGAAACCAAAATTGACATTAAGTTTATTGTTGAATTGAGGGTGAAAGAAGATAGGAAGTAATTGAATTTAATCACTCCAAAAACAAGACTTGGTACGAACAGTGTGCGCAATAGATATTTAGACGTAGAGCAATATTACATCTATAGTGTGTGCTATGCTAATCTGACGTGATGTCATAACCGTTCTGTTTTTAAATGATAGCCGTAAAGCTAAGCCGGGTCACTTGACTATCTTGAATAAATGTTTATATAAAGATATTATAAGTAATGACACAGAGTGCCTCGGGGTGGGAAGTCACCGATACCGCGAAGTTGGTACCTACAGGTACGCCATCTTACTTTCCAAATGATTACCACAATTACTGTTTGTGAATGTTTGAAAAACACTCATGCTTGTGTCGAGAGATAATGCTTTACTCAATATTTGTGGATCTCTTATTGTGCTGCATCAGCCTTCTTTCGTATGGAGATTGTGATTATGTATGTTCTAAACAAAAGTTGTTTTGAAGAATCTAAATTGGCATTTTTGAAAAAGATGTGCAAAATTGCCGTAGTATCGTTATATGTATTAATAGTATCCGCAGACTGTTGAATTCCAAATGTACCTTCCTATAGGTAGATCGGTAGATTTTTCCCAACTATGGTCTCGCCGTATCGATGTAAACACTAAATACGTCTCGTCATGGATAGGTGAATAACAGAATCTTCCTAATTATATGTTCTTACAGTCAACGTCAAAAGTCCAAGTCAAGTCAAATAATTTATTTCAATTAGACCGTTTCCAACTTTAGTGCAACTAGTTTTGACTTTTTGCACGGTATAGCTTCTCATTGACGGGATTCATTTACCTCAAATCTGTCAGCAATTTTAGAGTTTTCCGTCGTTAGCTCAATTGAACAATAATTATGTCGCTTAAAAGATTAATGTGCTCCGGAAATCTACTAAATATATATTCTTAAGAAACTGTAAACTGACTCGACAACTCAAATGTAAAATTGAGGAAACATAAGTGCTAAGAACTTGTTGCCTGGCCTCTAATCCGTAGTGGTCTTTGACCCAGCATTAGTAGGTACTTATAAATACAAGAGATCCAGCTTTTTACGTCCATTTAGTACCTACAAGTTATTAAAGTTTACAATAGTAGGAAGAACTCCCTACTTGTCATGGTTTATCTCTTTTCTGGTAATTTCGTTTCATTAAACTCTTTAAATTCTCCATCTAAAGTCTGCCGAACATAGATGTTTATTGGAGCTACGACCTCGTGATCAGCAGTCCTACACTCGAACCACTACACTACACTACTAGAATGGAAACAAATATTGAATTATAGTACAGACGCTAGCAGGTCAAGCTATCCAAAACTGACAAATTTTCCTAATTGAAAATTAACCTTATTATTTTGTGTAAAAGTTGAAAATCTATCAAAGAAATTTGACAGATTGGGGTAGCTTGATGTTCTGGCCTCTGTACATAGCCGACGTGTATTATAAAGCCCACTCCGCGTGATGGTATGTTCTGTTAACTACAACATTATTTATCAGCTACTCAAAGTATCCCAACTATCTTTCACCTTGCACTGATCCACTGCATCGCTCACTGTTACCGCGTCGTTCACCTTGGCCCAAGACATGTCACGTTACATTTTACAGTTAAGAATTCATAGATAGTATCTATTCGCGTGTTTCGTTCGTATCTCCAGCTGTTGAAGGAACTGCTAATCTGGAACTCCTGAAGGTTGTACTGTCACGACCATAATGTATGTATGTATACACTTAGTAAATTTCGAAAGGGATTTTTCATGAAATAGCTATTGCGACTTTAAGATTACACCATTATAGTATTGGTTCAAGAATACTATGTATAAATAAATATTTTTGGGTAATTTTTACACAGCACCATCTAAGTCTAAGTCCCAAACTGAGCACAGCTTGTACTATGGGTACTAGACAATGGATATAATACTTATATACTTTTTTTTTGTAAATACATACTTTTAATACATAAGAAACACCCAGACAAACACAAATACTCTTGTTTTACCCACACAAATATATGTGTCCTGTGGGAATCAAACCCACGACCCCATGATCAGCAGTCTCGAACCATTAGACCACAGACGTCGTCAGAAGAATGTTTATTTGATTTTATTCTTTTGGCGCATTTAAATAAAAGTTTTTTTTTTTAATTTTTAGTTATTTAACTCGCATTTCATATCTTAGGATAGCATAAAAACTTAGTCCGCTATATTCTATTTAGAGTGACGCGACTTTATTTTTCGAGTTATTCTTAGCAAGCCCAATATGTACTTTCCCACATATGAATGCGAAATAGAGATTAGAGATACAAGAAATCGAACAACAAATATTTGTGTCCTGTGGGAATCGAACCCACGACCCCATGATCAGCAGTCCCGCGCTCTAACCACTAGACCACAGACGTCGTCGAATGGAAGTCATAAACTCCAATCAATTCTTTAGGAGAAAATCTCTTTTGAATTACAAATTTTTTGATCGTCTTCTTCTTTGTGTTACCTAATGGTACGAATTCGACTTCCATAGCGTCGTCAGCAGTCGCAGCGTAGAGATCACTATTATTCCAAGTGTTGGGGCGCAAAGAAGAGGGTGTGACATGGTGTGGGAGGGACACAGTTCCACATCCACACCCTGTAACCATTTCGTCAAGGTATGCTCGTAACTGTACGTAATGTGGACAGTGATACTTAAGTGAAAGTATTTTCAGTACCTACAGTAAATTTACTAAGTTATTATTTAGTAAATTATTATAAATAAATAATCTTTGACAATTTCACACAGCACCAGCACAGCACAGTCCCAACCTCAACAGAGCTTGTAATATGGATACTAGGCAAGACAATAAATAAATACTTTTAATAGGTACAAAAGAAACAGCCACACAAATAAACACTTATGTTCATTACGTAAATATTTGTGTTCCAGGGGAATCGAACCCACGACCTCGTGATCAGCAGTCCGACACGCGAACCACTAGACCACATACGTCGTCAATTTTTTTTTCCGTTATTATGCAAGTTAGTATTGCTATGGGAAACTATTGGATAGTTTTCGGTTTCACTCTTTTGTATCTGGCTTATTACACCTGTCTGAGGGTATCAGTAATGCTCATTAAATGTAACCACTTCTTCGCAATCTGGAAACAGATTGAAAGGTAAAAATATAATTGTTCGCTTGGACAGAGGGTTACAATACGAGTACAATGGTCATGCGCACTCGCGCCATATGGCGGCGCGACCCTGACGTGAGGTCATTGCAACCAAAACTGGATCGATGCACATGATATTGGCGAAATTGACGAATCACACGGTCGAGAGGGGCTAGTACAGAGTACTATAGATACAGCTGGAGCTTGGTACAGCGACGCCTATATACGTCCATTGCTCGACTTAGGTCCCTTCTATTTCTTACTACAGTTTGATGGTCAAGTTATAAATAAAAGAATATGCGCATCTAAATCAATTTAAAAGCATTTATTATTATATAATTTTTCAAGTAGTGATAGCTCCGTGATTATAACCATTTGTCTACCACTTTGACTGTCTGCCCACCTCTGACTTCAAAATCATGTGCGTATTAATTAATACTTAATATCACTGGCTTGAAGGCAAACTGCGAAACGGAATTATCTTAAGGCGTGTTATGTCTGCCAACCGGTAGGAATTATGGCTAGCATGGTGGTGGTAACCATGGTTAAAATCTGAGAGGAGACCCGTTCCTAGCAGAGGGACAGTAGGTATATGGGTTGATGATGAATCAATTAAATTTACGGTTTTTATTTACAATTTCACATAAACCCAGCGACAGGCAACTACCATCAGGTACTTATACGATTTTTTTTTATAACGCTAATGTGGCAAACAATCATAGCAAGCGGTTACCGTAGCCTATAGACGCTTGTAACACCAGGGGTATCACTTGCGCGTTGCTGACCCTGTAAAATGAAAGAGGAATAGTTGGGTTGGCAGTATAAAGGTCAAAGTTCATCCCACTGCCAACACAACGTTTCCTCGCGGAGCACTGGCAACCTTTTAATACTAGAATCGAATACCAATTGAATACTAGATTAACTAGTAGGTAGGTAGTGATTTTTAGACTCTGTTGTGACTTTTGACAATTAATCGCTGTTTCCTTTTCCAGATAATCCTTAATTGGGGAAGTGTGAACTGACAAATATAGTTATCGTTTATTGCCAATATTATAATGTTACGCAAACATATTTTTATGGGTACAACATTCAACAAGTTTCTATCTACAGAAATATTTTGTTATTTCGCCAAAACCAGTTTCAACTATGTTAAAATATTACCTATAAAACGAAACTGTAAGATCAGCACTTAACACCAATCCATTAAGTTCCCTAGCTTCACCATAACAATGAATCTGGTTTGATAAACTGAATGAAAAACACCATCTAAGTATACCAGCCGGCCTTTGTGAACCATGTATAGAGCATTTAATGTAACCACTAACCTAGTGGGGAATGTGGTGGCTGACTCACTACCAGCTTTTGTTTCATAAGAACACGTTCTGATCCGAACTAGTCAGACAAAACGGATCTTGATCGAAGTTGATCTAATGCAGCTGAGATGACTTCGCTAAATTGTTGCTAAATGTTTGCAAATACTGATAAACATCTGGAAAGTAACATTGCTGTTGTTGGATTTAAATTTGGAATGCAATTACCTGCCAGCCAGTTAAACTACGGGAATCCCTATTTCCATACAGACAAGGAAATTATGTTTTGGTAGCTAACCAATCCGACAGACGTTGATCCAAATTATAATACCTAAATAGCTGTTTCACTCATATCCCAAAGGAATTTTTGAGACAGAAGGTAGCCCATATCCTTCTCCAAGGTCTAATCTATCTCTGTACCAAATTTCATGAAAATCGATTCAGCGGTTTAGGCGTGAAACAGACATACAAAATTATTTTCGCATTTATAATATTAGATTATCGCTCGGCTCCTAAGGGCCGTAGATGATGTTACCCTATAACTTTCCTCAAGAATTGTGATGTCAAATTATAAAAGAAAAACTGTTTAATTAATTTCCCGTCTGGCGGGTGGAACTCGCAGGTTTGAAACCTGCCCGCATTTAAAATCTTACCATGGAAAATGCCAAAAAATACAAAAAGATACACCGTTTGGTAGTTTCAGAGAATATAGCGCCTTCAAAGGTAACAAACAAACCAAAATACTGTTGACTTTATTAAATTAGTTGTCTGTGTCCCTCTTCGTTGATAGCTAAATTTACAGCAGTTCACTAATTTGCTAGACTGCTTACGATGTAACTTAGTGCAACTTTAGTAGGTACTGATATAGCGGAAGTTAATACGAATTCACGTTTTATTAAAATGAGTAATCAGGAAATTATAATGACGCATCATCCGAACAATCACATCACATCCGGGAATTTTGGTAACGCATTTCTTCCAATTGGTATGATACACAGTCCAATAATTCTTTATGTGAGTCTGTCGGAACATGATTAGGATTTTATTATACCACGTTTGATATAAAGATTTTAAGCCATGGAGGACGAAGGGGACTTAATAATATAATCGATCAAAATTATAACTGATAGGATAACTTATACTTTAAACAGAGGATTTTTAATATTAATTATGCTGAAAAAGAAAAGTGTAAACTTCATATAGTGCGTTAAAAAATTACTAAGATAATGAATACATAATTATGCATTATTCACCAACCTACCAAGTCCCTGCCTGTTGCTGCATAAGCATACGGCCCACCTGATGGTAAGCTGTTACCGTAGCCTATAGGCTCTTGCAGCACCAGGGGTATTATTTACGCGTTGCCGACCCTGTAAAACGACAGAGGAAAAGCTGGGTTGACAGTATAACGGTATTTCCCTGCGGAGCACTGGCAACCTTACTCACTGCTATGGACACAACACAGCTCAAAGCTGTGACACTTCAAAACATACACCTTCACTATTTTGATAACAATAACGTAAAATGGCTCTAGATAAATAATTTATACGTATTATTAGCTATCGCATAGCTAGTGAAGTTTTCGAAAAAGGTGGTAATGTTAGCTAGAAAGAAGTAACGATCATCAATCGGTTCACACTGTCCATCATTCAATGATCCATTAAACAAACACCTGTTAGAAAGTCCAATTGCTATTTAATCTGCAGCACATTCATCGCAATCATCACCGTCATTACGATCAGAATTGATTGGACGACGGCAACTCCGTAATTGAACGTTTATCGGCGCACGATTGGACAATCATCGAATCGCAAAATGATCGTCATTTGTTGATTCGCGACCCAGTGATCTTGTTTTATTGGATTTTGTTTTTAATCATTATGGGTTGATTTCCCGGTGAGCTGTCACTCTACGGTTTCCTTCCAATTGCTGTGTCTTAAAAGTGGAAAGGTCTGGTACTGATTGTTCAGACAACCCATGACAGATTTCCCGGTTGGAAAACTTAGGAATTAATGATGTCATATATACTATTATCCTTTTAGTAGTCCACTACCACTACCATACTTAGGGGTTCCAGACTCTGTAATCCACCGTTCGAATCGACAAAAAGACAAAGAAATCTCATTTATGAGTTCCCGATTTATTGAAATCAGATATCATTAACATACCTTTTGTTTCGATTCCTTGGTCTTGAAACTATCGAAGATTGCAGATCATCTACAACTACAGGCAACATTCCTGCAGAATGAGAGGGATCAGGCTGTAGTTCAGAACGATAGTGCAGGTACGTAGGTAGGTATGATAATTCTTTCATAGTAGAAGAAAGATTATAAGTAATTGCAGCGGAACAATATTATGAATCCTCGCAGAGATAGGTAGGTATGAAAGCCAAAATGGGACTACCTTTGATTGGAACACTTTATGAAAAGAAAAATCAAATTGTATTTTTTTCTTTACATAAAACGACGTTGTTTAGAAATAGCGGTCGACCTGCACTTCACGGTCAGTGTAACATGATCAAGTGTAACTCGAATCAGCGAGAGTGCGTCGAATCGTCTGACAAACAGACGGCCATGTGTGAAAGTGATACGCTCCGGGTAACTGTCTGCGCACCGAATTAGATACGTGCCGTGTCAATTGTTTGTTAGACCTGCAAATACCTGCGAAACGAAAGCATTTGATGAATGTCTTCAAATCGCAAAGACGGGCAAATCATTTGAATATAGTACCTAACTACTTTATTTGGCTTGGCAGGGACCCATATTAAGGCACGTCTTTCCACCTGCGGTCTTTACTTGAGGAGTTGTCTTCTCAAGGAAACATCTAACCTTCGAAACCTGGCCATTATTCACTGCAGATTGGCTTCCCCGACGACCCAGTTGACATTCGATATGGATGGAGGTAAAACAGCAGCAACCAGAACTCAACACTGATTGTTATTCAGCCGCACCTGGCAAGCCGACCCCAATTTGATAAGGAATAGGTAAACGCAGAGACAAGCAGATATAATAAAACATAATACTTATAAAGCTCAACCTCAAAACAACAGTACTTAAAGAATATTCTCTGTGCTCAAAAACCGTGGCCATAAAGCATGAACAAAAAAAACAAGTGTAAGTCAATTAATAGAAAAGAAAGTGCCGCTATGTATAATAATATTCTGTCCGTGGGAGTCCGCCAGAGGGCACTGTTATGAATTATAAAATAAATAATAATAGAGGTACTTGCATGCTTGAAAGCTATCACTCGCGATTTCATTCGTAATACGGACCCATGAAAGTACTTTGAAGCCTTGAAACAAATATGTACAAAATCTAATTTGACGATTTCCTTGATTTCTACTAAAACTGCAGTCTTTTAGTTACCTTTATTTTTCGAAGGGTTACGCAGAGGTGTACCAATATACACCCACAGTTCGCTGATATGTTTAGAGCCTATTGTCATTAATCGGGCAGTTGTCATCAATAAACGAACACAAACTTATTTTTTTACGGATCTATCTGAACATAATATATAAACTCGGTTTTATCGTCTTCGCTTTCCCTTTAAGCATGTTTAAAAATCGTTCAGGACAAGAACTATCAGCTGTACACACTATCTTTTTCTAACCTAACAAAAATCAATTCATAAAGCTGTACTTTATTAATATATTTAAACAGGTGTCCCGTTTTCAAGGATAGGTACAGTGTAATAAATTAATAATGACCTTTTTTAGTTGGCATAGCAAACTGTTATTAAGCCACTATTAATTTAATAAAATGACATTCATGACTCATGCAGATTTATGCTAAAACTTCCAAAACATGCGATGTGTAAGTCACCCAGCAAATATTTTGCGAACACGCGAACTGAGTTCTATGGTTAATGAAACAATCTTTAAGACATTAATGTAGTTAAGAGTTTCACTGTTTATTATAAGTTTAGAGGCTTATTAACTCATGACGCTTTATTTACGGTCTTTAACACCATTACGCCTGTATTTTCCGAAGGATTGGGCAGAGATGTACCAACGTACACAGTTTACCAGTATCTTTAGGTTCCTAGGGGCTGACTCCATATAAAAGGGGACGAGCCTATTGCCATTAATTGAGAAAATATTCAAACTCCTAGCTGCTACTGAGAATTCCATAAAAATTCTCAATTCCATCGAACTGAAATCTTCAAGTATAGCAGTCGCGCTTACGACCACTAAACTGAGACATTATTTATTAATATAAATTAAATTTAAATTATAATATCATTAATATAAAAGTCAAGTACCTACTACTTTAAAATAAATACTCACAGAACCTTGAAATTATAAACCAAAAATTTGGTTTAAGATTTAGCTAAATGAGATCAATGCGGGTAAAACTACGGCAGCGTACCTATAATTATATGGCTAGTATTTAACTGCAAATCAAAATAATGTCGTTTTGTATAAAAAATAATTCCTAACCATAATCAAAAATACCTACTTATTGCACAGAAAAACAGTCACCTCGAAATATTGTTATATATACACTATCTTAGCCACTAGTTATCTCTTTGGTCTCAAAATATTCAGATTTGGTTCTGGCCGATGTGTGGTCACAGTTCTAACCTAACCGATATCTGTATTTTGCTGCTCAATCAGTTATTTTGTCGCTTAATCAGTATTTTTGAAGAGCGGTTTATTATATTCCTAATTATATAAACAAATAATGTAATGTGTATAATGTGATAAACGGACTTGGTCGCAATGTTTCCATGTACCGTGTGCCTAATATTCAACAGTTAGCTCGGCGCGTGCGTCTAACGAGCGCTCGGTGTTTCATCGAACTCTGCAGTACTTATAGTTAGTCATGTCCTATAGTCCTAAGGCAGAGTGGACTCGTGGAGCGGCCCCAGATATTCGCGGAATGCGGCCCGCCAGGCGAACGACCGCCGCTGCCCTGTCCGATAGGGCTTTCACATTTCTCTCGCCAAATATTCAAGCCATGCCTTCATTGAATCCTATTTGAGGGTGCATGTTGGCAGGGTTGGCAGAGTAATAATGTACACTAATTGTATGAAATAAGGCGTATACAGAGAGTCGAGTAAAGTTGTTACAATTTACTTTTACGAAATGATTAGTTAAAGCTTTGAAGTTGGGATTTGTCCCTGGTTAATGGCAATTAGTTCGCCCCCTAATATATTGCTAAAGTAACATACCGGAGAACTGTGTGTGAAAATTCAGGGCATGATCTATAGACATGACGGTGTGTGTTTGTGTATTTAAAGAAATCATTCATAATAGTTTCCAGTCTCAATACTTCATATTTTACCGCATTCCATAGTATACATATAAAGGTGGACTATAATCAAATTTCCTTATTACTTATGGACCCTGTCGGGCACAGCAAAATATGAGAAACAGCGGTGCAAACATTTCAGATAAACAGATATGATTTTAACTAGATAGGTATATTACTAGAAACAATCTGATGCCGCAAAATTTATAGTGAATAATGTTTTGCAACAAATATTCTGTTCCCCCTTTTATACTTATATAGATATTAAGTTTAGATAACACTGGGGCTCTCTTAGCCTTGGTGGCCAAATAAAGCTATCCAAAACTGTAAAATTTTCCCAATTGAATATGAACCTTATGGTTTTGTAGTAAAGTTGAAAATGAATCAAAGAAATTTGACAGATTGTGGTAGCTTGATGTGCTGGCCTCTGTACCTAAACAAATAAATGAAAAAAAATGGAAGATATTTTTTTCCATCCATTTAAGGATAGATGGAAAAAATATCTTACACAAAGGATAACACTTCAGGTAAGTAATATCCTCATGCTGTAATGGCAGAGTAATAAGGAAACCATACGATCACTTAATAGTAGGGGAAACCGGGGCAATGTGGGCCCCTTAAGGGAAATCATGAATAAAATCTGAGAAATACAAGATAATGAAAAAAATCAACAGCCATTTATTAGTCTCATTATTCCTTATTATCATTAATTATTAAAAATTATCTTAGGCTATCAGTCTTTGGTGCTAATAGAATTTAAAAAAATAATATAAGCTGCCTGTTTTGCCCCGTGTCTGGGGTAAAATGGTCATATGCGGGGCATAATAGGCATGTACGTTTAAAACCTAGCACAAAAAGTACAAATGTGAAGGGATTCGTCATCATTATCCTCTTAACCGGCGCAAGAACAGTGGGCCCATCTCTGACATGCACGGCAAGTGACCCAACCCTCAGTAGATTCTGAGTACAAATATCCATAGTACAAACATTCTACATCTTCTTCCTCCGATTCGTTTTCTTTATTTTTTTCATTTTTCTTCGTCTTTTTCTTCCTTCCTTTCTTCTCATTAGCCACTGGTTTCCGTGTCTGGGCTTCTTCTATATCCTTCTTATAAGGTGAACTGGTTATTAATGCAGTTTTTCCGCGTTTCCTAGTGACTCGTTTTTGGACACGTGCTTTAGGTTTTGGCATGATATCTACAGGCGACATGACATGGAAAGATGTTCCAGGCGGTGGAGTTGCACATAGCTGTAGCATTGTTGATGGACCAGGTGAAGGTGATACAGGAGGCTGCTCGATCGCCGTGGCAGATTAAGCTTTAAACGGGCCGCTCAAGAGCTTAATCTGCCACTACCCACATCCTTTACGGCTGCTTCCATATCCTCTAAGCTCCATTTGGCACGTTCTGTCTTCCTTTGGTAGTGGCGAACAATAATTGTATCTGCAGGAAAAAAACAACTTAATAGGATTACCCAGGGAGGCAAAACGGGCACCCTGCCGTTTTGCCCCGCCCAAAATGCCCCCAAAGATAAACAAAACAAATGATATCCAAATCAAATGAATATGTGGTGATTCGATCACAACTCTTTCTAATGATTTAGATACATAATTGAACGTAGCAATTTGCTTAATAACTGGGCATTTAACACAAACACTAATTAGCTAGAACACAGACTTAAAACCAAAAAATTATATCAAATGCATCAACTTACGTAATTTCGTTCTGTCGACGTACGATGCGCATCTACACGCACACAACCACTTTTCTCGCTAGCGCGAGGTCGACTGGAACGCGATCTGACTAGTTCCGAGCGTCTCGGTTTATTATCCTGCGGGGAAGAGGGGGTGCCCGTCTTACCCCGGGGGCCCGTAATGCCCCGGCTTCCCCTACTTAGGAGCACACAGCGGATGTGTCGGTAATCAATTATAACTGTGAGTGACACTCGACTGGCTTCTAATAGCTTTCAGTTCTTGTTGTGTGGTCCTAAGATATATTAAACCAGACTACGTATGTTTAGAAGAAACTATGTAATAGGGGTTATTTTATACCGGCCATTTAAAAAAATCCCGAATTTGAAAACGTTGTTCACTTCGACATTCCGCACTCGTATCTTATTTTTATTTTAAGATTTACGTCACTACACCACAATTGCGCCGTTCTCCCCAAAAGTTTTCCTCCAGAGGACTGTACTCTTCTTCCTCCAGACGAAATTCTTCAGTCAACTTTCTTTGATAGAATTTCCACTTCAATTTAATTGGGAAAATTTGACAGGTTTGGATAGTTTTGGACCTGCTGGCGTTCGTTTTCGTCGTATTATAAACAATGTCTAACTTACTTAAAAACTAAAAAGAAAAGTAATAAGTACCTACATAGATATATAAAGAAAAACTATTTGAAAGATAACATTATTAATAAAAACATTGCAGAGAAAACGTATCAAACTTTTACAACAAATTTCACTACGTGTGTCAATAAAAACAATAATTTATATTTATAGAAATGCGATTATATTTAAGAGGTCCATGTTAAGGTAATATTTTCTCTGATAAGGTAGTGGCAATGTACGCATGCTATAACCACATCCGGTGATATGGTGAGAGTCCAATGTATCACGAAAAAATGATTAGTAGGTACGGATATTAAACTTTTTCTAGAGATAAATTCTACAAAAAATATTATATATATCATATAAATTATCGACCCATATACTGTCCCACTGCCGGGCACGGGTCTTCTCTCAGGATCAGAGGGATTAGGCTATAGTCCTCCACACTGGCCTAATGCGGGTTGGCAGACTTCACACACCTTCGAGAAATTCTCTTTGGCATACAAGTTTCCTCACAATGTTTTCCTTCACCATTTAAGCGAGTGGTCATTTCGAAAAGTCTTGGATTCGAACTCGAGACCTTTGACTTGCCAGTCCAATGGTCATACCACTAGGCTATTATTGCTTAGTAATTAGTATGTTAAATATTAATGTGACATTCATAAATTAATATTTTCCTGTATATTTTGAATTTTATCTGTCATTTTTATTGTACTACATCTCACCGTTATTGAATTATAAGTAACTATTTATTCTAGACGAAGATGGCGGGATGAGCTTGACCTTTTCTGGAAGGATTGGCCCAAAATAGCCTTGAACGGCGAGGAATGGAAGGAGGGCAGGGAGGCCTTTGCCCTGCAGTGGGACGACAACGGCTAAATAATAATAATAATTTATTCTAGAGAATAAAAATGATTATTAGCAATTATAGATTATTTTCTTTTCCTAAATAAATATACATACATACCTACTCAGCTTTGAACAGTCTGGTGGCTTTGAGCCTTTTTTTATGTGACCTACGCAAATGTTCCTCTGATCTTGTATCGTCGTGCGACGGTTGTTGAGCTCCCTAATTTATGGGTAAGCTACACAATGACTGATGCATGCGTGCCGTCAGCTGGGACTGGTCTACTCAAAGGCCATTTCAGACTTTGCCCTATATTGTAAGACACATATTTGTTACTATACTGTCTGGACTTTAAACGAGACTATGACTCTCTGAGTTGGTTTCGGCGTTTCTTCTCAGAGGTCGTCAGCTAGGAAATGCTGGAGCCATCTAGCTTAAAAAAATATGTGAAATATTGACTTGTAAAAGTGTCTTTATAAGATCTATTTACAGAAATAAATATAATGTATCATTTATCTGGTTTCAGAAGTTACAGTCAATGGAAACGCTGTGGCAGCTATGGTCAACAGATCCGTGCGCTGGCGCAGTCA
This sequence comes from Acronicta alni, assembly GCA_964056405.1. NCBI lineage: Eukaryota > Metazoa > Arthropoda > Insecta > Lepidoptera > Noctuidae > Acronicta > Acronicta alni. The sequence continues at coordinate 14,900,303 of OZ043926.1, read as the reverse complement.
ACGATCGCCACGCCCACACCTGTCCCGCAGCACGTAATAATAACTTACTAGATATGTCCTGCGAAAGTTATTCTAGCACCTAGGTATATATACCTATACCTACTTATGTCTACTTATCTGTACTACTTATGAATAATTTTCTGTTTATATAATCTTCTTTCTTTCTCCGAGCCTTTTCCTAACAATATTGGGGCCGGCCTCCAGTCTAACCGGATGCGGTTGAATATCAGTATTTTACACGAAGCAACTGCCATCAGACCTCCGTAACCCGATTTATGGGTAATACTGATACCCTGAGGATAGACTGGTTGTCAGGCTTTTTGGGCTTCTGACTAACACTAACGATTGTCATTAGCCTTCACTTGCTCTATAGTTATGGCCACGGGATCCGTGAATTTCACCACGACCATGACAATGTGCTGTTAAGTCCAAGATAGAAGCAATATACCCAGGTATATTATTAGGAGCACTTACAAATTACTTTGAGCAAAGAATCGCCGGCAATAGTATTTAGAACATTAAAATGGTTTTAGGCGCCTATGAATACTTGATAAAATATCTTTTCATTTAAAATATTGTGGTATTGCTCGTATTGCACTTAACCTCATTAATTAGTTAATGACGATTAACTAATTAATGAGGTCAAGTGGCGCCTATGGGTAATTATAAGAGATAACTTTTATGTATGTTACGTATGTTCGTTTTCTTTAGTAGAATTCCTGACAACTTCGTGTAAAAAACTGATATAAACTGAATGACTGGCTGACTCTGACTTCCTCCTGCTGACTCCAACATAGTTGGGAAAACGCTAGATCTATGATGATTAGAAATCACTGCAGTTGCATTACTTTATTGGGTAACTAATTATAATAATACTAATAATATTAAATAATAATAATACTTTATTGACATAAAGTAAATTTGTACTACTTAAGTGTAGAATTCTCAGACTCCCGCGCTAGTAGATAATAACTGTGTTGCAGGTGCCAGTATAGCTCTTATTACATAGGCACATTCGACCAATTGGTTTATGCCAAAAAAAAAAACCGAACCAAAGAAAATTTAAAAAAATAGAAAATCTTGCGCATAATGAGAGTTTGTGTGTATATAGGATGATAAATAAAAAGCGATAGTTCATATAAATTAACAAGTCAATGTTCTTTTATTATCGTCATTACTTGGAAATACATTTTTAATTATCGTCGCTTAGATCGAAACTATGATTAATTTGCTCATGTAAAGCTGCGGTCACATTATTTTATCCCACGATTTCGCGTTTGCTAATTTCCGCCCCGCGTCGCGACACTACGTCGGTATTTTTATATTAATTATTTAATTGTCTGTTGGAAATCGATATACTTAATTGGTTTTTAATAACATATTATTCAACATACAACATATGATATTCTTCCTTCCGTTGCAGCCTTTGGTCTACCTCTTCCCATGTATCCATCAGATTCATACTCAACACCTTCCTGGTAATGTTATATTTTTAAATACATTTTTGTGTTTCAAACATAACTCACTTCAGTGTTCTTTAACGTTGAGATCACCTATTAAATAATACATAATAATAGGTTATACATAAAAAAACATTAATTAGTTTGTGTTGACGTTGAGATAAATTTATAATCCGTTAAATAAGATACATAAAAAACATTCATTAGTTTGTGTTGAGATAAATTTATATTGGCATGGCGGTCGCTTTACTTGCTAATCCAATAATGTGGTGCTACCTTTACAGCCTCCAGCATGATTGCTGATGCCACGATAGTCCATTGAACATGGCATTGTAACAGATCTCAAATAGAAATGAAAGTTCAACAATAATATCTGATTCTCATAAAAAACTATTAGATTTTCTATCTCCCTGATATTTGAATGAAGAGGGCCGCTTTCTCTGGCGCTTGTTTGAAATTAGACTTACATAAATAGAGGGAAAATGTGGTGTTTTTTTATAAGGATTTGGCTTGTATTATAATGTTAAACTGTGTGCCTAAGCCTGACAATCCTCGACGAGACCTCTCTCGGTTCCGATTGTCAGGCTGAGTAATGTGTTAATGAGTTTTTCCATAGAAAAGTCAGTAGCAACCCAGTTTGGATTTCTGGCCGGTAAATGACTATAGGCTAGCCCCCAATTATACGGTTTTTCCTTGTGAAAATGCACATGGATGTCCACCGTCTCTCCCAGAAGGAAAGACGGAGGATTATGTTGGATTCCTCGGCCATCTCTAGCAAACAGAGGAAGTTGGATCCGAGATCACTCATGAACACATCGATGGCCATCCTTTGCCGTAACTTAGGCACGGTATCTTAGCTGTACATTTTCTGTTTTTTGAATACAATAAAATATACGTTGGGAACACTTGGTGTCACTTTCTGGAGTCGCTTTGGAGTTAATGCAATAATGAATTGTTTGTTTTGTTAAGAACATTATCAGATTACTACAGCTATAGAGGCGCGACGAATCCAAATCGCCTCCATATCGCCATAAGCTTCAAACGTCTTCGTGGAATTATCTAGAAAATTCTAAAATGTTCGAGTACCGACACTACCGAGAATCTCACGGTCCCCGGTGGCTGGCATATCTAATAGGAATGAACCTTATTGTGTGGGTGCGTTCACCTCGGTTCGATTCCGTGACCCGAGAAAGTAAAACCGTGACCGCACGGTGCCTTTTGAGATTGTTTGTCATGTGCAATGTTGATAGTCGAAAGTAAGTTATTATTTAGTGCGAAAAGTACGAGAAGAACTGCATCATTAGCCTAGTTGTCGTAAGCACCACATTTGAGGGACTGTGTTCAATCCCCAGGTCGAGCAGTGCTATCGGTTTTTTCTATAAATTCGCAGTAGCAACACGGGCAATTGGCTCACCCTCTATTATATAGGACCTAAATATACCTACCGGCGAATTGTGGGTGTACCATTAGTGTACCTATGTCTGTAAGTACGAGAAGAACTTTGTATAGACTAATCTTTGTACTAGATTGTAATAAGTCTTTATTATTTATTTCTGTTGATGCAGCGGTTATGTTAGCGTTTATTATTTTATAACTAGCTGTAACACAGCAGAGGTCGTGGGAGATTGGTGCTCGTCGACAAGATCTTCAAGACAACGTGATTGGAATCAGAGTGAAAGCTTGGAGATTTTACCCAGAAGTATCGACGGAAGTCATAGTACATTAGCTCCATTAGTAAGTACCTATATTATACAGGGTAGGATAAGTATATCCTACCCTGTATAATATAGGTACTTCCTCCAGGAAGGCTTACGCACAGTAGTGCGTAAGCCTTCTTGGAAGTGGCCGTGTCATGCCGCGCCTGGTGACTTATGTGACCATTATACGATTTTGAATAATAAATAATACTAAGGAAATCAGTATATAAATATATTACTTCTATATAATAAATACCTTGGCCCAAATTCCTGAGTAATGCCGATATCCTGAGGACAGACTGGTTGTCATGCTTTTTAGGCTTCTGACTACCACTAACGATTCTCATAGGTGTTCCGACAAGCTGGACCGGGGCATGGGTGTTGATATGTTAAGAATGTTCCCATCCACAGACTGACCGCGACTAGCGCAGCGTAACCTTCCAGATCAACCGACTTATGCAACCGAATTTTTATCAAATTATTAGCCACAAGCCCCTCAATCAATTGTCTGAAAAAGATTATTCGTGAAAAGAAAACCAAATTTTAACACCGTCAAATGGGGCAAGTTGACCGGAAAACAAAAGTCCTAAGACAAATAAAAATCTTATTAGATCAAAAGAACCGTTTTATTTAGTTAATTTTCATATTATAATTTATCCAAGTACATAAAGTCGAGTACCTATGCATGGAGACATGGGACATTTGTCTTGCAAAAATTCTTTTGCGCCTAGCGTTTTCAAGCACGCAATGATAAACGCTGACTGCAAAGTACAGAGTACAGCACATCAAGCAACCTCAATCTGTCAAATTTCTTTGATAGATTTTCAACTTTCATACGATGTAAGTATAAGGTTCATGTTCAATTGGGAAATGTTATCAGTTTTGGATAGCTTGACCTGCTGGCGTCTGTACAAGACAATTTATCTAGGCGTTTTTTTTTTTCATAATAATGTGACGCAATAAAGTAGAATACCGAATCATTCTAGACCAAATAAACATATTTATTCATGAAAGTGGCTATAGTAGTGTTCAACTTTTTATAAATTGAATTGTTAGATTTCGAAATTGGACATGCAATCATTTGTAGGTAGGTACTTCTTTATTTAACTTTGATTTTGAATATAACACAGCATGCTTGAGATTCGTTATCTTCATTCCACATCTTCACTTTGATTGGGAACTTGCCCTGTAATAGTATAAAGAAATATTGTTAAAACTATACTAGGCACTCTTTGATGTGCTTTCAAGAAAATTTTCCCCTCTATTTGTACTTTAAAATATATCAAGATTCGATTCCTTAGAGTCCCTTAATAGAGAAAACTATATTTGGCCACCACACCATCTAGTCATAAAAACTAACACAGACTGAAAATTTACAGAAATAGGGTGTAGGTAACAATGTATCATTAAAAATATTCTTTGTATGCAATCTGAGCAGTGATAGCCTAGTAGTATGACCATTGGACTGCCAAGTCGAAGGTCTCGAGATCGAACCCACGGCACGCACCTCTGACTTTTCGAATTCATATTATCACTCGCTTAAACGGTGAAGGAAAACATCTATCACGCACTAGGCCAGCGTGGTGGATGTGGCCTCCTAATCCCTCTCAATATGAGAGGAGACCCGTGCCGAGCAGTTGGACAGTATATGGGTTCATGATGATCATGATGTATCAATAAAAAAATGCAGCAATCTTACATCGAGAGATGTTAAAGAGGTTACTTTTATCAACTCAGAATAAATACTATAAAATAAGCAATTTGTACTTACAGAAGCCTTCTTGTCCAGCATTAAGTCTACATCGAAAATCCTCCTCTGCTTAGCTTCCAAGGGACAAGACAGCAGCTGACACCCATCGCTAGGTGCCTTCACAGTGGTCGTGAAGTTTCCACTGAGGTCCACATCACCGGCAATGGACAGCTTAAGGTTATCTGCTGAGAAACCTGTAAAAGTATTGAAATTGGGATTAATAGATTTTATGCTGCTTCTCAACAAATATTATAAAGTGCAGATTAGATTTTAGATAAACATGTAATCTAAAAAATAAATGTTTTTCCTGCGCAATATATGTATAATAATGTAACCCAAGGTATTAAAATTTTGCCTTTCTATCTATCCACGAGGGTGAAGCCTCGGCGGGTCCTTATTAAAAAAAACCAGTACAGTCTTTATCCACGAACCTCATATCCCCCTAACTTTCGAATCGGTTCTTCCTTATAGTGCGTTTACAAAATATGTTACTTAGGTACATTATGCTTTATTTCAAGAACAACAAAATTGTGACAAAATTACAAAAAAAAAGTGTCAAAATGTCGCGGCATGCATGTAAAAATTCCTTGGTAAAGATGCGAGTCGTTAGATGCAAGCTTTTTTTTTAAGCCTGTAGAAAGGAGTCTACAATGAAGTCCTTTTTTCCTTTGGCTGATTGATGGTGAAAGGAACTGAAAGTCGATCCGAACACACTTGGGAATTCTTATCGAAGGCTGCTTCAACTTACGTGGTGTCAAGTCTAAAGTGATGCCATAGTTCTTGTTCCTCTTCAGGGCGCAGAACGCCCCCCCTGAACATGGATCCACGATCACGCTGTGTATACTGCATTGAGTTATGTCCACTGTAAAAAGTTTATTTGAGTCAATAAAGGAAATTTCGAATTTATTTTTTGTTTTGATGTACTTAAAATAAATGTTAAAATAAACTGAATAAGGGATAATATTCAGTTTATTTTAACATTTATTTTAAGTACAACAATAATAAAAATATAAATATTATTATGTGTTTAAAATTTCACCTTGTTATGTATTTATATTACTGATTTGATGAACTCGCCCCATTCCTGTCTTCATTCTCCTTCATAATGATTATCCCGAATTCTCCTTTAATGGGCTCGGGAAAAAGATAGGTGATGTATTTATGTAATTTACTAAGCTCCATATTAGGTACAGAGGCCAGCACATCAAGATACCCCAATCTGTCAAATTTCTTTGATAAATTTTCAACTTTCACACTATGTAATAAGGTCCATGTTCAATTGGGAAATTTTGACAATTTTGGATAGCTTGACTTGCTGGCGTCTGTACTTAATTTGCAAAAAAATAACTTACTACTTCAATAAAAAGTATTCACAACAGTGGGCAGTTCACTGCGTAATATTATCGTATTATCGTAATACTATCCGTATTATAGAGGACAGTGGCGCAGTTCGATTTTTGAATAAAAATATTTTTTTTTATCTATACCCGCGGTGAATAACACCCAGTCAACACTGACCACGGAGGTTTTTACACAAACTACAAAATGACAAATATTTTTGACGAATTTATTAACTATTGCTAATATAGGTACCTACCTATCTACATAGGTATTACAATATATTTTATCTCGTTAAAAAAATCATTACTAGGATTTACATACTTTAGGTAGGTACTATTATTATCTACCGCTGACCTAGTTCCTTCCCTGGTTATATGAGTAGGGATATAAATATGTGCAAAGTTAAAAAAGTCAAAGTTTTAGATTCTCATTAGATTTAAAATATATACGGTCTATTTCCTTTTTTCGAACGAATTAAAAAATATCCTGTACAGTGGCCCGCACATCAAGCTACCACAATCTGTCAAATTTCTTTGATAGAGATTCAACTTTAATACAACACAATAAGGTTCATTTTCAATTGGACAAATTTGACAGTTTTGGATAGCTTGACCTGCTGGCGTCTGTACATTCTAAATGTCATAATTATTTTGTTTAATCTGTGCAAATTTGGCGTGCATAAAGACTAATAAACCGTTGGCGTGCTCGTTCAAGGCAATCATTACGTCTACCCTTTTTTTTAATTTTATTGATATTTTCAGTTTTCCAGTCAGTGAAGTGCTTCTAAATGCTGGATGGCAAAAAGTTGGTTCTTGTAGTAGAAACCCAGGTCAAGCTGCTGAAGAAGCTCTTGGTGAGTCATTTGTTTTTCTTACTTTACAAATTGAATAATTAGGCCTATTAATATTATAGCTAATCATGGCTATGTAGATAATTACCATGCTGATCAATTAAACTGTTTGCTTAGTCCACGTTCATAAATCTTGTTACACACACACGAGCCGTTTGTGAGATTACCAACTACGTAACAGTAATCTAACCTTTTTCAAGGAGCTCACCTCACCAATAAGATCGGTGTATATCTTTCTAGGGCGTCCCGTCTCGGTGCTTCCGCTGACATTCACCTTATTTAATAAATACATTTATGATAATACAATACCCACGTTTTAACATAGCTATATTATAGATACCTTTGTAGGTTTTCGTATTACCCTAAACAATTAGGTACGTTCCAGTGCTCCGCGAGGAAACGTAACCGCATATCATCAGGTGGAATTGACGTCTTCAGTCAGAATTTTAACTATCAATTATTATATTATATACTTTGATTTGACGTAACACTGTGTCCTAATTCAAAACGAAAGCGATCTAGGTATCAATCACTGTTTATAACTTCCCGACGACCATTCTAATTAATATTTGCACTGATTTGCATAGAGGAAGTCTTGAAAATAATTATTTATCGATGCAAAAGTAGTTCGCTAATCTTTACGAAAACATTATAAAACATCGTCAGGTCTTGGTAGAAGTTGTGTTGGTGGAGAGGGCGTTTTTGAGAAGTTTGCGTTTTAAAATTGACGACCGAAAAACAGAACAGTTTAATTTGAATGAATCTCTTTCAGTAAGAGGTCTAGTAGGGTAGACCAGCGGGATGAACGTAACAAATGAGTTTCTGAACTAATTATGTTGCCTGCACTGATGATTTTATCACCGATAGGTATGAGCGAGTCGATGCCGCAAAAATACGTTCAAAATAAGTATCTAAGTATTGACCTTTTTTTTAAGAGCGTTAATTTAGTCTTATTTGAATAAAATAACATTGACTGTATCTTTCTTAGCTTAAAAATAAGCACTTACCATCTTTACACAGTTTACTTGTCATATACTTCGGGTCAGCGACCACAACACCCAGGAACAGGGTCAGCAGAACACTCAACATGTTCGCAACGTCTCTGCACTATCACTGGACTATACCAAGCTATCATGGAGATAATATAATGGCCCTGTTGACCGCACAGTAGATTGCCGTAGAAGGACAACTGCATACAATCAGCGATACTAAGCGTGTATAAGCGACACACATTTGTACATTTCTATGTTGACTACGTTTTTAAAATAGATAGTCCTTAGACAAGAAACAAGCTCCTTGGTTATGTGAATTTTTTTTTTTTGGTTTATCGCCAATGATAGAGAACTATTACAATAGAATATTATAGGCGTAGTAATTTAGTAGTTACAAAATCGCTGCATTGTAAACATAGCTATTGAACATACTAGGTATATGTTACGGTACAAAAATCTTACGAAATATGACTTGGTTTATGAATTTTTCAGTCGGTTTTTTTTAAATATCTATCCCTTATTTAAAATTGCTGTTCCATATATTTGAGAGAACCTAAAACAGCAGATTTTTAAAATAAGTAATACGGGGGTTCTAAAATGTATAGCTAAAGGTTGGATTTCAAGCAATTGGAGTTCTGTATTTTCTTATTGAGTGTAACAACTATTGGTTATTATTGCTAGTAATTGATAACGTACGGGAATGTGGTCCTTTGTGCTCAGCAGTCTGTTTGCACATTATTACGCATGTATTTTGTACGTACAAGTGTTGGGTGTGAACAAGTTTGGTTTCGGACAGATGTCCTTTGTATAATGCAAATACATTTTTAAATAATAGCTATTAATTGACTGTTTCAAATTATTTAGTTTGTTTCTAGAATTGGGACGCGTCGATTGAATTTGGATTTTCATAAATTTAAAATGAGCATAACAGAAATGTGGTGGTAATAAAAGTTTGTTGATTTGTTTAAAATGGAGACTTGCAATTTTTTCTAAGCTATCCTTTTTTTATAGGATGGAAAATCGACATGGATCGCCACCAGGGGAGGTGGCAGGGTATGTCGCACTCGTACCGACTAAAAACCGCACTCGTCTTATAGTCACGGCCATGGGATCCGTGAAATTCACCAGGACCATGTCAGTTCTAATCTATCCTTGGCGTCCACTCACTTAAACCAGAGAGTTCTAGAATATTCTTATGTTCTTGAAAAATCAACTCGAGTTCTTTCCGACATGAGACCCTCAAGTAAATGGATTTATAATTATTATTATATTTATTCGTCTGCCTCATTTAGTCTAGCGGTCAAAAGCGCGACTGCTACGCTAAATAGGTCCTGGGTTCGATTTCCAGTGTTATTGGATTTTTATATGAAATTCTCCGAGTTTAGATTTGTGTAGTTAATGGCAATAGGCTCGCCCATATTACATTGGACCTAAATATACCGGGGAACTGTTGTTGTACATTAGTACACCTCTACCCAACTCTTCGGGGAATATGCATGATGGTATGCAGCTGGTGGCACACCCTTAGAACTTTTTTTTAAGAACAAATTGTAGCTATGTACAGACGCCAGTAGCTCAAGCTATCCAATACTGCCAAATTTTCCCAATTGAATATATTATGAACCTTATTGTTTTGTATTAAAGTTGAAAATAAATATAAGAAATTTGACTGATTGTGGTAGCTTGATGTGCTTCAATATGAATATGATCTTCAATATGTTCAGCGGTTTTCGTTGCTGACCGTACCTACATAGACTGGGGTGGTTTTACAAGGTAAGAATCCCACACTCCCCAGTCTAACTACCATAGACCGGTAGCCTTTTGAAGGTTTTCCACGTGAACATAAAAAGGTGCAGCGATTACTGTATTTATATTTAGAACATAACTATTGAATTATTATCATACCAGTTGTATGTTCATATTTTAGCATGATATCCACTTAGTAGGCTTTTATTTAAAATTATAAACAATAATTTGTCATTGACTTGACATTCTTTATTTAATTAGAAATCACTAGTGTATCTTAATGGTTATCTTGAGGCAGCAAATATGAGTATCGTTGTGTTTGTTCCAAACCTTCCATTTCAGTGGAAAAATGCCCTGAAAAATAAAAAATACTTATACATATAATAGAAGGAGTCTTGAACTTAATTTCGCGCATTTTGTAAGTACATTTGTCGAACTGTTTACGTACAAAATGTTTTTATGTGAACAGTGCCGTATGTTTTGATATTTCGTGTCGTGACCGCGCCTTAGTGAACGCGAGTTAATGTGAACAAACAATTTAGCATTAACGCATAATATGCTATTATGCGTATTAACGCATAATAGCATATTAATATGCGTTAATGACATTAGTCAAACATGTTATAATATACCTACATTTGTCATTAGTCAAATACCTATGTTATATACATACATATAATTATACATATATTTTAGGGCTATAACTCATTTTATTGCTGTACGGAATATCCTCAAGGATCATCCTCCAACCGGGGAGGCGGCAGGGTATGCCGGACTCGTACCGACTAAAACTCCCATTTGCCTTCACTTGCCCTATAGTCATGACCATGGGATTCGTGAAACTCGCCACGACCATGACAGGCTGCGGTCCAGCCGTCACTGACACCCACAATCACGGCACAGCTTTCCCTCGCATCTTAATCAAAGCCACGCGTGTTGGAAACACATGTGCCGCCCATAGGAGCCATCTGGATCTGGTCGGACGGCGGAACCCCCAATTCAGCTGCCCGTAGGCCTCAGCTAGGAAGGACTACGACTCAGCGGATCATATTAGGTACTATTATGATTACTTAATTAAATCTACTTGTATGTATTAAATACAAACCTTGCCCATTTTCTTGTTAATATACATGCCATAAGTCAGGGTCTGTGTTTTGCTGACATCGGTAGGACATGTGGTGTAATCGCAGCCATTGCTGGAGCCGAAATCAGCGTACTTGATGTCGTTGGCACCGTTGGCCCAATACACTCCTGTCTCTAGTTGGTCTGTGATGAAGTCTAGGGGAGAGGCAAACATATTCAAATCAGTTTATTAGATAAACTAAACTACAGACAGAAACAGATCCGGGAAGCTGTTATAGCCTCACAAGGCTAGTGAGGCTATAACAGCTTCCCGGATCTGTCCCAATCTTCGCCACCCAGGGCAAGGGCCTGCTAGGCTATGATCATGTCACTGTATAAATAGTGGACTGTCCAGTCACAGGTGTCGATGTCCCATTCAAGGCAATCTGTGATTTTTGTCAATCATGTGCGTATTTATAATTAATTATCACTCGGTGATGGTCAACACACAGTAGGCCAGGTTGGCAGATTCACTAGGTCCCTGCCACTGTAAGCCAGGGTCTACAACGGTTACAATACAGAAAATCGCCAAAGCAATGAAAACCGGAGTGACTATATCTAGTCGAATAAGACTGTAACTTACTCGGTGCGAAGTCGAAAGCTATGGATACATTTGACCGCTTCTTGAAAGCGCAGATTTTGCCACCTTTGCATGGCGTGACGCGGACCTCTTTTACCTGGCAGATGTCTTCCTTAACTGAAATACAAAGAAAATAATGCTTAATTTGGTACTTGAGTGTATTCTTTCAACTTTCACATTTATAATATTAGTACAAATAGTAGGATAGGATAGGATGCTTCAAATGAGAATGCTACGAGGAATGTGTGGGGTTACCAGAATGGACAAGGTGAGAAATGAGTATATAAGAGACAGTTTGAAAGTGGCACCAGTTACAGAAAGCTGTGCAGTAGTCGACATGTGATGCGTAGAAGTGTAGAGCATGTTTCCAGGAAGATGTTGACCATGCATGTAGATGTAATGTATAAGGGAAGAGGGAGACCAAAGAAAAGATGGATGGACTTTGTGAGAGATGATATGGGTACAAAGGAAGTGAATGTTTAGATGACGGCTAAAAGGGATGCATGGATGAAGAAAAAGACATACTGCGCCGACCATAAGTAATTTGAGATAAGGGTAGGAGTAGTTTAATATCATTATGATAAATTAAGTAAGCTAAAAAAGTTTTTTGTCTAAACTTTTGACATGATGATACCATTACAATAAATCTCTCTTACTTTTTCACAATAGGGAACATGCATGATTTTTACGTCATATTCGCTTTGACAAATGGCGTCGCGTTTCAAAATATTTTAAATTCCTACGGCAATATCGCACTTTTTAAAAATTTAATTCTTAGTATAATAAATAAATTTTTTACCAAAAATATTGATGAAGGCACAATTTAGAAGTAATAAAATTTCTAAAAAAAAAATTTGACTTATTTGAATCACAGGCATATTATTCCCTATTAAACCGTGCCTTGATTGGTTGGATTAAGAAAATTACGCAAATATTTGTGTGACATCTAACCTTTTCTACTACGAAAGAGATAAAAGTGCGTCGGCACTAAATATAAGTGCTTTCAGTACCCACTTAGGTACGTTAATGATAAAACAATCTAGCTTTCCTTATCAATTGGTAATAAATTAATAAATGTATAATTTATTTAATGATAACATAACGTCTGAATAGCATTTTGTTAAGATATTTTGGTAATGTGCGCTAACAAACTCAGAAATTGTAAATTTGAGAACTAAAATAATTATCTTCCTGTACAAACTTATAATAGTTATCGTCGGCAATATATGAAAACTGGCCATCACCTTGGACGTAGGTATTGAATTAATATGGAAGGCCTAATGCTACAGAGAGAGAGAAGAGCTGAATTTTGGGCCTTCAGTTCTTCTCACCAAGTCACTGCCATCTACCTTACGCGAGTGTTCACACTGTTTGCAAAGACGCGGTTTCCTCCCAAGAACTCGTTGCTTCAACGGTTGTCAGTACTCGATAAACTTTTAACTTATCTATGTGGTACTTTTGTTTTAAAATGAATAACTTTTTAAAAAAATATTTCCGTGTTATTCGACGATGTCTGTGTTTTCTAGTAGTTCATTTTCGGGTTTCTGCGCCATCTGGACTGTTGTCTCCGTTCATCAGACGAAGACGCGTCCCACCATCATGGCATTCAAGTGTACCCAATTAATGCATAAGGAGAAATATCTTCATTTATATCCATATTATATTGATATACGAATAAATCTATTTAAAATATACAGGAAGAATACTTACCGTCCTCACAGTTTTGGAACTCTGTGAGTTCAGCAAAGTTCGTCACAAACAAAGCAGCAAATAGCACAATATGCAAGAGAGCCATGTTGATTCCGACTGACGACCTATGCAGCCCGTGCACATTCAAATGGTTATATTTTCGCTGACACCACGACCCGGACCGTGTCACTGATAAACAGGGAATAACTTCATTATTTATTGTGTCTGGACTACATGACGTGTTTACTATACATAATTATTGGTAATGGCGTGTAATTAGCTAATAATTAATAAACGCATTTTGTTTGGTTAGATTATTAATTCCAGATCATATTAATTCTGAACTTTGATTGATTATACGCATTTTTATTAGCACTAGCTGTTAAGCGCAATTTCACTTGATCCCAAAATAATTTTTGCGACAAAACGTAGTTTATTTACTTCTCCAAGGTCTAATCAGGTCTTTAGACGTTTCGCACCGCGAGCGGTTCGAACGGCGGTGTGAATTGCCCAAGAGCTCTTTTTGAATGGGTCCTTTCGCACCGCAGTTCGAATCGCCCAAGAACATTTTGTAATGGGGTCGATTCGGACCGCAGTCTATCAGTATAAATAAATAATTGGAATTCTTAAATGTGTGATACGAGTCAAACTGGACTCAAAACAGGAGCATTAGTTCGTTTTGCTCCGTGGTCCGAATCGACCCGTTCCAAAAGATACCGTCGGTCATTCGCACCGTTTCAACCACTACGGTGCGAATGGTCCCATTCAAAAACAGTACTTGGGCGATTCACACCGCGGTTCGAATCGCTCGTGGTGCGAAACGCCTAAAGACTCGTCTAATCTACCTCTGGATCAAATTCCATCAAAATAGATTCAGCGGCTTAGGCGTAAAGTGTAACAGGCAGATAGATAATAAAATTACTCAACACTCAATTTGTTTATTACACTCCACAATGTTATCAGTACCTACCTAAGTTGTTATAGAGTTGATGGTATCAATCAAAGAGCTTTTGTTGTGCACGGTACGGTACGGTTCGTTGGGCACGGCAGACAACTTTACTTTCGCATTTATAATTAGGGATTAGAAGGAAAATCATAAAAGGTACATACCTATATTATACCTATATTATATCATACCTATATTTATCTTGCTATAATATAATAATAATATTCTTGGACAATTTTACACAATATCATCTAGTCCCAAACTAAGCAAAGCTTGTACTATGGGTATTAGACAATGGATATACTTTTTTTGTTTCCTTGAATCAGTACTCATCCAGATAACCGACGTGTCCATATCTGGAGAAGACCAGGAGACCGTGACAGGCAAAGAACTGCCACTGGAACAGTTCAGCAAGGCGGGAAATCGGTGTCCTTTTGGGGTGGTATTATGATTGGAGTTAGAACACCTTTGCTCCCGTATCGAGGCTTCATAGACAGCAGATATGTACAGAGCAGTTGCTATTCATGGAATTGTCAGACCATTCCGAGTAAACCATGGGCACCAATTTGTACTGGTCGATAATAATGCCATCCGCCATGCCGCCCATCGAGCTCAACGAGTCAATGGTGATCTTCGAGAATACGACATCAAAAGGTTAGAGCACGCGTGGGATGCTCTTAAGCGAGCTGTTTAGAATCGTCAGCCACGTCCCCAGACAGTGCCAGAGCTCAGGGAAGCCGCTATTCAAGAATGAGACAGGTTACCCCAAGAAATGCTGGATAACTTGATTCTCAGCATGCTCAGGAGGATCTTCGTACGTGTTCGAGCTAGGTTATATTATATTGAATATAAACCTTTTATTAATAATTTGTTGTTTAAGCTTGGTTAAACAGTCTTTACCTTTCAATATTTCTGTTCCAATTACACTATGATTAATTTCTCTATAAAAAATAAGAAATAGTTTTATTTTTTAATTTCAAACAGGGTATTTCTATTTAAAGAAAACGCACAACAAAGAATTTATCTTGACAAAGTTCAATTTAAAAAAATATATCAGCTTATGCTATCGCAACCTTTTTTTGATGTATGTAAGGAGTAGATAGGTAAGTGCATAAGGAGTACATAGGTAAGTACATAAGCAGTATATAGGTAAGTATTAGAGATGCCCGAGTACTCGGTTAGTACTCGGTACTCGGTTAGTACTCGGTACTCGGCATATTCGGTGTATTTTTTTATACTCGTACTCGGCCGAATAACTCAGTTCAAGTGATGAGTACTCTGTCTAAGAAATTTAGTGAAAACAAACTTGTTTATTAGTCTAATAAGGAACATTTATTTATTAAAAAATACAGGTAAGTATATCAAAAAGAAACACTTAATATTTGAAAGTTAGCAACGGCAATTTATGATGCAGGAATACAAGGCGCTCCGTTTTTCTTCATACACATTGCCAGTTTCAGAAAATAGACGCTCGCTGTACACAGTGCTCGCAGGTGCACACAAAAATACTCGTGCTAGATATGCCATTAGTGGATATCTTGTTTTATGTCCTGCCCACCACATGAAAGGACTCTGATCTCGTGGCAACAAACCTTCGTTTACATATCGGTCTAATTCTAGAGCGATGGGGCTTTTAGGATCATTGCGCTCCGGTGGCTTAGTTGAAGCTAGTTCTTCGAAGCAACTCCAAAAACTTGCATGAGCATCTTGGGATTGTTCTATTCTGCTACGATTATGATTCAACTCGTTTTCATCACTGCTGTTTTCACTATCTGTAGCGTTACTTCTACTTAGGGACTCTAAAAATGAGGCAGAGGGAGGGGTCACAGCACGCTTGGCGGGTTCGCGTCCCGAACATGTATAAACTTGTTTTCGCACCGCAAAGCGTTTGTATTGCACCGAGTGACTCGGCCGAGTACTCGGTCCGGCAAACATTAAACCGAGTAATACTTCGTACTCGGTTACTCGGTAAAATCAGTACTCGGCGCATCTCTAGTAAGTATATAAGGCGTCCATAGGTAAGTAGATAAGTTAGTACATAAGCAGTACATAAGGTGTATATAGGTAAGTACATAAGTAGTACATCGATTAGTACATAGGTAAGTACATAGGTAGTAAATGGGTTTGTACATAAGCAGTACATATGAAAGTATATAAGCAGTACATAGTCAAGTATATAAGTAGTAAACGGGTTTGAACATAAGCAGTACATATGAAAGCATATAAACAGTACAATGGGTTTGTAAATAAGTAGTACATAGGTAAGTAGATAGGTTAGTACATAAGAAGTACATGGGTAAGTGTATAAGGAGAACATAGGTAAGTATATAAGGAGTACATAAGTAAGTAGATAAGTTAGTACATAAGCAGTACATAGGTTAGTACATAAGCAGTACATAAGCAGTACACAGGCAAGTACATAAGTAGTACATAAGGAGTACACAGGTAAGTATGTACATAAGTAGTACATGGGTAAGTTGATAAGTTAGTACATAAGCAGTACATAGGTTAGTACATAACCAGTATATAGTTAAGTACATAAGTAGTACATGGGTAAGTATATGAGGAGTACATAAGTAAGTAAATAGGTTAATACATAAGTAGGACATAAGGTAAGTAGCTACATAAGCAGTACACAGGTTAGTACATAATTAGTACATAAGCAGTACATAGGTAAGTATATAAGGAGTACATAGGTAAGTAGATAGGTTAGTACATAAGCAGTACACAGGTTAGTACATAAGCAGTGCATAGGTTAGTACATAAGGAGTTCATAGGTAAGTACATAAGGAGTACATAGATAAGTAAATAGGTTAGTACATAAGAAGTACATAGGTAAGTATATAAGGAGTACATAGGTAAGTAGATAAGTTAGTACATAAGCAGTACATAGGGAAGTCCATAAGTAGTAAATGGGTTTGTACATAAGCAGTACATATGAAAGTACATAAGTAACACATAGGTATATACATAAGGAGTACATAAGTAAGTAAATAGGTTAATACATAAATAGTACATAGGTATTTTTTTTTTTAGTACATAAGGAGTACGTAGATAAGGAGTACATAGGTAAGTACATAACTAGTACATATGAAAGTATATAAGCAGTACATATGTAAGTACATAAGGAGTACATAGGTAAGTCCATAAGGAGTATATGAGTTTGTACATAAGCAGTCCATATGAAAGTATATAAGCAGTACATGGCTAAGTACATAAGGAGTACATCGTTTAGTACATAAGTAAGTAAATAGGTTTTTTTTTAGTACAGAAGTAGCACATAGCTAAGTACATAAGGAGTACACAGTTAATTACATAAGCAGTACACAGGTTAGTACATAAGCAGCACATAGGTTAGTACATAAGCAGTACATAGATAAGTAAATAGGTTAGTACATAAGTAGTACATAGGTAAGTATATAAGGAGTGCATAGGTAAGTAGATAAGTTAGTACATAAGCAGTACACAGGTTAGTACATAAGCAGTGCATAGGTTAGTACATAAGGAGTTTATAGGCAAGTATATAACGAGAACATAGATAAGTAAATAGATTAGTGCATAAGTAGTACATAGGTAAGTATATAAGGAGTACATAGGTAAGTAGATAAGTTAGTACATACGCAGTACACCGGTTAGTACATAAGCAGTACATAAGTTAGTACATAAGCAGTAAATAGGTAAGAACATAAGTAGTACATAGGTAAGTACATAAGGAGTACATAGTTAAGTTCATAAGTAGTACATAGTTTAGCACAAAAGCAGTACATAGGCAAGTCCATAAGTAGTAAATGGGTTTGTACAGAAGCAGTACATATGAAAGTACATAAGTAGCACATAGGTAAGTACATAACGAGTACATAAGTAAGTATATAGGTTAATACATAGGTATTTTTTTAATTTTATTTTTATATTAGTACATAAGGAGTACGTAGATAAGGAGTACATAGGTAAGCATAGAAGTAGCACGTAGTTAAGTACATAAGGAGTACACAGTTAAGTACATATGAAAGTATATAAGCAGTACATATGTAAGTACATAAGAAGTACATAGGCAAGTCCATAAGTAGTAAATGGGTTTATACATAAGCAGTCCATATGAAAGTACTGCTTAATAAGGAGTACATAGGTAAGTAAATAGGTTAGTACATAAGTAGCACATAGGTAAGTATATAAAGAGTACATAGGTAAGTAGATAAGTTAGTACATAAGCAGTATATAGGTTAGTACATAAGCAGTACATAGGTAAGTACATAAGTAGTACATATGTAAGTACATAATGAGTACATAGTTAAGTTCATAAGTAGTACATAGATAAGATAAAGATAAAGACATTTTTATTTGTGATACATAGGTACAATGGGTGGTTAGTAGTTTAATCATTTTGAGTGCTCGATGATCAGTCAATTAAAGGCATACCAAACTTATCATTATTATTATTTCAATTACATACAAAATTGTTCCATAAATCTGTTTTGATAATTATACAGTTTAAATTGAATATTGTCAATTTTAATGTGATTTTATTCATTCAATATAAAGTTATAAATCATACTTAATATTATAAATGTGAAAGTTTGGATGTTTGTTTGTTTATTTGTTACTCAATCACGCAAAAACGGCTGAACCGATTTGCATGAAATTTGGTACCCTAATAGTATGTGACCGGGAATAAAGTAGAAGCTACCTTTTATCCCGGAAAAATGTCGGAATATCCCGGAAATCCCGAAAAACGGATATAGGAGAACTACTTACAGGATTTGAATGAAATTTCATACACACATAGTATGTGACCGGGAATAACAAATAGGATATATTTTACCCCAGAAAAATGTGGGAATATCCCGGAAATCCCGAAAAATGAATATCTTACGTGATTCGAATGAAATTTCATACACACAGTATATGACTGGGAATAACAAATAGGATATATTTTACCCCAGAAAAATGTGGGGTATCCCGGATATCCCGGAAAAACGAATATAGTAGAACTACTTACGGGATTTGAATGAAATTTCATACAGACACAGTATGTGACCGGGAATAACAAATAGGATACATTTTACCCCAAAAATATGTAGGAATTCCCAGAAAACTTATGTAGGAGACCTAATGGTTTGTGATTGGCGCTGGCATATTGAATACTTCTTTTCTCGGAACAAACCGGGAATTTCCCCTAACATTGAGTACTTCTTATCCATGAATACAATCCGACAACAATTGTGTTACTAAGTCTAGGCGTACGAAGTCGCGGGTAAAAGCTAGTTAGTATAAAAGTAATTCAAAATGAATCTGAAATTAACGTAATGTCAAAATTTATCAGCTAGAAAATCTGTGACACTGTAATAACATGTCTGACACAGCATTTTTTTTAGTTGTTGTTTAAATTAATAATGGTTCGCTCAGAGTTTTGAGATGTCTTCGTAATTTATTATAAATAACTGTTGCCATATGAAAAATACTCGTATGCATTAGAGCAGTGTTCATTCTGCGATAACACAAATGAGTTTCATCTCTTTGGCGTCGATTGAAGACTTCCGATGCCAGCTCAAATAGTTTGGGATTTTGATTTACAATAAGAGCTACTTCAAATATAAAGAGTGAAGACAGTGGCAAGATACTGTACCTTTTGAAGAAAGGGACTCAACTTTCAGTGGATTTTAATCCGAACATAGCCCTAATACACCGTTTCTGTGCCTTAAAAATAAGATCTTTATCGGTCGAGTTTCCCCAAAAAATTATGCCATATCTAAGAACCGACGCCACCAGTCCATGGTATGCAGTTATGAGAGTATTGGAGTTTATTTTGTAAGCAAGTTCATGTAGGGCATAAGCAGATTTACTAACTCGCTTGCATAGTTGTTCGATGTGTGGTTTCCACGTTAATTTATTATCAATATGCAAGACTAGAAATGTTGTGTAGGCTTCGACAATAGGTTGGTTGTTATAATTTACATCAATATTTCGCGTTTGGATACGTTGAATGAATTTCATCAACATGGGTAGAATGAGCTGTTGGACATTTTAATTAATGTTAAAATTACAACAGGTAGGAGTTCTACTGTGGCCCGATTCATGCAATTTCTGTGCCAAGGTCGTTGTATTTAGAACTTGTTGTTAAAGTGCAACAGTAGTTGCAGTACATGCCTGTTGAAGCTCAGCAAGCAGGTGGAGTCACGTGAGGTGAGGTGGAGTCACGTGAGGTGAAGTCAAGTGTGGTGAGGTGGAGTCACGCGAGGTAAGGTGGAGTCACGCGAGGTAAGGTGGAGTCACGTGAGGTGAGGCGGAGTCACGTGAGGTGAGGCGGAGTCACGTGAGGTGAGGTGGAGTCACGTGTGGTGAGACGGAGTCATGTGCGATCAGGTGAAGTCACGTGAGATGAAGTGGAGTCACATGAGGTGAAATCACGTGTCGTTAGATGGAATCACGTGAGGTAAGGTGGAGTAACGTGAGGTGAAGTCACGTGAGGTGAGGTGGAGTCACGTGAGGTGAGGTGGAGCTACGCGAGTTGAGGTAAAGTCACGTGAGGTGAAGTGGAGTCACGTGTGGTGAGATGGCGTCTCGTGTGATGAGGTGAAGTCACGTGTGGTTAGCTGTTGTCACGTCAGGTGAGGTGGAGCCACGTGAGTGAGGTAAAGTCACGTGAGGTGAGGTGGAGTCTTATGAGGTGAAGTCACGTGTGTTGAGGTGGAGTCACGTGAGTTGAGGTAAAGTCACGTGAGGTAAGGTGGAGTCACGTGAGGTGAAGTCACGTGTGGTCAGGTGGAGTGACGTGAGTTGAGGTGAAGTCACGTGAGGTGAGGTGGAGTCACGTGAGGTGAAGTCACGTGTGGTGAGGTGGAGTCACGTGAGTTGAGGTAAAGTTATGTGAGGTGAGGTGGAGTCATGTGAGGTGAAGTCACGTGTGGTCAGGTGGAGTCACGTGAGTTGAGGTGAAGTCACGTGAGGTGAGCTGAAGTAACGTGAGGTAAAGTCATCTGTGGTTAGGTGGAGCCACGTGAGTTGAGGTGAAGTCACTTGAGGTGAAGTGGAGTCACGTGAGTTGAGGTGAAGTCACGTGAGGTGAGGTGGAGTCACGTGAGTTGAGGTAAAGTTATGTGAGGTGAGGTGGAGTCATGTGAGGTGAAGTCACGTGTGGTCAGGTGGAGTCACGTGAGTTGAGGTGAAGTCACGTGAGGTGAGGTGGAGTCACGTGAGGTGAAGTCACGTGTGGTGAGGTGGAGTCACGTGAGGTGAAGTGAAGTCACGTGAGGTGAGGTGGAGTCACGTGAGGTGAAGTCACGTGTGGTGAGGTGGAGTCACGTGAGGTGAGGTAGAGTCACGTGAGGTGAGGTAGAGTCACGTGAGGTGAGGTGGAGTCACGTGAGGTGAGCTGAAGTAACGTTAGGTAAAGTCACGTGTGGTTAGGTGGAGCCACGTGAGTTGAGGTGAAGTCACTTGAGGTGAAGTGGAGTCACGTGAGTTCAGGTGAAGTCACGTGAGGTGAGGTGGAGTCACGTGATGTGAGGTGAAGTCACGTGAGGTGAAGTCACGTGTGGTGAGGTGGAGTCACGTGAGTTGAGGTAAAGTCACGTGAGGTGAGGTGAAGTCACGTGAGGTGAGGTAAAGTCACGTGAGGTGAGGTAAAGTCACGTGAGGTGAGGTGGAGCCACGTGAGTTGAGGTGAAGTCACGTGAGGTGAGGTGGAGCAACGTGAGATGAGGTGAAGTCACGTGAGGTGAGGTGGAGTCACGTGTGATGAGGTGGAGTCACGTGAGTTGAGGTGAAGTCACGTGAGGTGAGGTGGAGTCACGTGAGGTGAAGTCACGTGTGGTGAGGTGGAGTCACGTGAGGTGAGGTGAAGTCACGTGTGGTGAGGTGGAGTCACGTGAGGTGAGGTAAAGTCACGTGAGGTGAGGTGGAGTCACGTGAGGTGAGGTAAAGTCACGTGAGGTGAGGTGGAGTCACGTGATGTGAGGTGAAGTCACGTGAGGTGAAGTCACGTGTGGTGAGGTGGAGTCACGTGAGTTGAGGTAAAGTCACATGAGTTGAGGTAAAGTCACGTGAGGTGAGGTGGAGTCACGTGAGGTGAGCTGAAGTAACGTGAGGTAAAGTCACGTGTGGTTAGGTGGAGCCACGTGAGTTGAGGTGAAGTCATGTGAGGTGAAGTGGAGTCACGTGAGTTGAGGTGAAGTCACGTGAGGTGAGGTAAAGTCACGTGAGGTGAGGTAAAGTCACGTGAGGTGAGGTGGAGCCACGTGTGTTGAGGTGAAGTCACGTGAGGTGAGGTGGAGTCACGTGTGATGAGGTGGAGTCACGTGAGTTGAGGTAAAGTTATGTGAGGTGAGGTGGAGTCATGTGAGGTGAAGTCACGTGTGGTCAGGTGGAGTCACGTGAGTTGAGGTGAAGTCACGTGAGGTGAGGTGGAGTCACGTGAGGTGAAGTCACGTGTGGTGAGGTGGAGTCACGTGAGGTGAGGTGAAGTCACGTGTGGTGAGGTGGAGTCACGTGAGGTGAGGTAAAGTCACGTGAGGTGAGGTGGAGTCACGTGAGGTGAGGTAAAGTCACGTGAGGTGAGGTGGAGTCACGTGAGGTGAGCTGAAGTAACGTGAGGTAAAGTCACGTGTGGTTAGGTGGAGCCACGTGAGTTGAGGTGAAGTCACTTGAGGTGAAGTGGAGTCACGTGAGTTGAGGTGAAGTCACGTGAGGTGAGGTGGAGTCACGTGAGTTGAAGTAAAGTTATGTGAGGTGAGGTGGAGTCATGTGAGGTGAAGTCACGTGAGTTGAGGTGAAGTCACGTGAGGTGAGGTCGAGTCACGTGAGGTGAAGTCACGTGTGGTGAGGTGGAGTCACGTGAGGTGAGGTGGAGTCACGTGTGGTGACATACCCTGGACAAAGCCCAGTATTACATACTGGGTTTTACTGGGTTTTACCGCCTGGAATCCCATTATTGATTCCATTAAATAGAAATCCAAGCCTAAATCTGCATGGCCAAAAGACACGGAGATAATTAACGAAAATTAAATAATATCAATATACCGCGAAAAAGTCCGAAGAAAAGTCGTTTTATTCCAATTAGAAAACCTCTAAAAATAATTATTTACTTGATCTTTAGTTTGTTACGGTGTGACTAATAAAAAACTTTTGAAATAGTCTCGAAAGTCTAGTTTTTCCCGGGAATTTCGAGACCGCACCAGTCTCGTTTTTTTTCCCGGGATGCTGAAATGCATCGAGATTGAAAGCCTTAAACAGTACTGTCATCTGCAAAGAGATATTGGATTATCAGTAGCGTTAGGTAGGTCATTGATGTATCATATAATATATATAGTTTATATACAGGGTGGAAGGGACATCGACGCGCAACGGCTTACCATGACTTCAGTACATGATTCTGGACCCCCCTGCGTTGGAATTTTTCGTCGGCTTTTTCTTTAATTTTACGTTTTTTTTGCAGTTTTTTTTACTTTAAACTGTATAAAATCATTATTTCTATATAACTCAATAAGATTTTAAATTAAAAAGTCATTAATTCACTTTTTTCACTAAAACAGCATTGTAAATTAAACTCGAAAGATCTTCTGGTCATTTGATTCCTTAGAGTTCACTTGCGAGGTCAACGTCGGCCTAGTACCTGCACACGCGATGCAATCAAAGTCTTGGCGTTTCACCAGTTTTCATCTTTATCACTAAGAAAATAGGGTCGAAAATTAATCAACCACCAACGATCGTCATCGAATTTATTTCATATCAAAGGCGGCCGACAAAGGGCTGCGGTGGCGCCGCGAGGCGGCAAGCGGTCTGGTAAAGAAACCATGGCGGTTGACCAGTTTTCACCTTTATTAATAGGGTCGAAAATTAATCAACCGCCAACGATCTTCACCAAAATTTTCGCCGACACGGCGAGCAGAAGCTATGACCATAGTTCCCAATAAATATAATAGACACGTCATCGAATCGTTTACATAAATAATTAATGTGTAACTTAATGCATACTTTCCTTAATAGGCTTATTATGAGTGATTATTATTTTCTTAATCATTAATCGATTTAAGTCAAGAAGATAAAAAAAGATGTGTAGAAGTTTGTTGAAAATATCGTTTTAAACATTTCGATAATTTTTTGTTATCAACATTTACTTTATCAACAGCCTCATTAGCTTGGTGGTTCTAAGTGCGACTGCGACGCTATAAGTCCTGGGTTCGATTCGCAGGTCGAGCAGTGTTGTTGGGTTTTCTATGAAATTCTTAGTAGCAGCTCGGATTTGGATATTATTATGTGCCCGGTTAATGGCAATAGGCTCGCTCCCTATTACATGGGACGTAAACATACTGGCGAACTATGGTTGTACATTGGTACACCTCTGCCTAACCCTTAGGGGAATACAGGCGTGATGGTAGTAGGTATTATGTTATTAACTTTAGTTTTGAATGCAATTCAACAATGTAATTTATTTATTTATAAAAGATACATCCATTTTCGTAATTTTGTGAGTAGGCAGCTTATGTACTATACTATGTACTACTTATGTACTTACCTATGTACTCCTTATATACTTATCTATGTACTTGATGAGATAACATGCTTCTACATCTATTTAAATATAAGTTTCAATAAAATAATAGCATTCTCTGACAACATTCTCAATATTGCAGAACATTCTCGGTGCCAGAAAATTCTCTTACTGAGAACATTCTCTCGACCCATCACTAGGTAGGCTAGGCCGTATTCTTGTTTGCCAAATTTGTTAGTATAATAAACATTGTGTTTCCCACGGAACTAGTTTAGCTAAATATCCTTTTCTTCCATTCATCTCTATCATGACATTCACTGTTTTTTCCACCAAATTGGCCTTAAATTACATCAACTTAAAGGGATAAGACCTGGTGACAAGGCCAAAAGCCTACCCTAGACACCAGTCTCCCACAGTATGAATTGCAATTGTTGTAATTTATTATTTTAATTTGGTATTTGTTGTGTTATTGTGATGAGGAAAAATAGAATAAAAATAATTTATTAACACATATCCATCTTTTCTTTGATCTCCCTCCCTTCAAATTAAAATTACCATACCATTAATACCTACATTATGCGTGTTATTTATTCCTCCTCATGATGTCCACGACAAGCGGTTCCCATTCAACTTTTCTGTCACTCGTTCCTTATTTTGTTCACCTCAACATTCTTATCTCCACTGGATGTAGGTAAGTAGTCTTCTTTCATCCCTCTCCTTAACGTTCCAACCTTCATCCAGTTTTAACATCAGTATATAATATTTTAGCCTTTGATATACTTACGAGTACGCCACTGATTTGCGTATATGACTAGTGCGGTACTAGCGGTGTCACCACAACGTCTGCAAGTTCGTCGGGGGCATAATGGGCCATGAACCCCGATACAACCATTGCTGCCTGGGTTATGTTTCGACTAAATTACATAACAGCCAATACTATACCAGTATAAGTTGACCTGTCTGTGTGTTGGATGCGAAAAGCCGAGAACAGGGTGAAATGACGCACATTAGGAGAAGCCTACGTCCAGCAGTGGAATAATATAGGCTGATGATGATAAGTTCACCTCACATTTAGAGGTCAGTTTATACTTTAAATGTAAGGCGTTTTGTACGACATTCGGTAGTGTTGATTCATCTGTGGAGATACTGGTATCACGTCGGGGTCACCAGTGTGGAGAGGCGAAGTGTATTGCCCCTCCATCCAAAGGGAGGATCATCCAACCAAGTGGGTATTTTGCCTGGCGGGCCACGGCCCGACGGTTGATGTCGGGCGGTTGTATATATGCAACTTGTATGCCAAATGTTGCTTGCGCGATTCAGGATTTCATAGTTCCATGTAGCTCGGTAGATGTCGTTACACATCAAAGGGTTCATTTCACCCCCATTGGTAGGCGAAGCTGATAGATCGGTGTTCAGTCATAAATAAAGGAACAGGCTACTGGTACAGGCAACAGGTATAATAAAAAATATTTTAGAAGTAAAAAATATTTATTCTACACTATATTTACATTAAATTCCCAAGATTTACGCAAAGGGTATTAAAATAAAATGAGTACGTTGTATAATTTCGTTGTTTGTGTGCACTTATTTAAAAAATACTATAATTAAAATATTACTATTTACAAGCTATTTTATATACATTTAAATACATTCATTTTTACATACGCCGAGTAAACTCTTTGGCATACCATTTCCGAGTACCTACATGTATTTTATACTTTATTTATTGAAACTAAAGAAACACATAAGTACCATATAAGGGCCTAAGCATTATATTTAAATTTTCATCGGTTTTCTATTTCGTATACTGAGTGAAGTTTTGAAGCATCTACATCAAAAACGTACCTAATCTCGCATTATTTTTTTGAGTAACGTTTTATCTATTACTTAATTTCAATTTGGTGAATTGCTTTCCAGTTACTTATTCACTCAAGCTACTTTGCGATGCTTTTCTACTACATTTTTCGATATAAAATCCATTTTGCTTTAATTTTATTAACACAATAAACATGCATCGTGTAAAGGGGGGCTTTTAGTATTCCTGAATGCATCAATGTTTTATGTAAAAAAAACTTTTTTCTCGTGCATTTAAGTAGAATCCATAGTTTGAACTGTTCGGATTGATAAAGAACTGGAATGAATAAAGAATCAATTTTGAGATCATTTATGTAGTCAGTGTAAAAAAACAAAATGGCGGCCAGCTGGTTTATTTTGCAGCAGTCGCAACAGCAATAGTTGTCAGATTTTAAATGGTCTTGCTCATACAAATTTTTATTTAGTTCATATAGACATTTAAATAAGATTTTAATTTTACGATTATATTTTTTTTTACATTTAAAAGTCTACTCGGAATGTCATGTCTCGTTGTATTGAGTATTTTATTTATTATTCGTCATAAATTACCCGTAAATAATAATATTAAACATAAAAAACTTGTGACATTTGTAATATGGGCTGATTTCAGGGTCAGCGCGGGCAACACTGAAAAGTGAAGAAAACAAAACTATTTTATATTATTAGTAATTAAGTTTGTAAAGTATTTCCTGGGTCACCCTATAGTCATTGAAATAATTTTTAGCAAGTCTCACAATGACCTTCAATAATGATTATTTATGTTTTACACATTTTAGTTTTTAATATAACAGATGAAGTTTTTTTGCAATAAAGGCAATCGAAAAAAAATTGTAGGCTTAAGCCGGATCCTTCCAGAAAGGAAGTTGGAAACTTTTGAGTTATTAACGCGTGTTGGTGACAACATTTAAAAGGAGTTGTGTTTACAACATTTCAGTTGCCAACTTTCTTCCATTGGAGATGTCCGCTCTAAAAAAATATCAATTTTATTAATACTTGAACTAAAATACATGCCTTAATTATTGAGCTACTTAACTCCATAACATTCAGTCTTCTCATATTAAAACGTCCAATAATAATTGCTATATACTTAGTGCAGTGACGGCGAATCAATCGCTTAGTAATCTTTCCTGCTTATCGCTTATGTAGTCAATATTATTTATAACTTTTGAAATTTATGAGTACGCGGCGTGTGGTTCTTAAGTTTAATAATGTAAGGTTCAAATTTAATTGATTCACGCACTCTCAAAAATGCAATCGCTCTACCACATTATATTTTTTACCGCCGCCCCCGCGGGCGGCGGTGACATACATCATGCTGATGTCCATACATCAGCAAGATGGCTGTCACGATTGCATTAGCCAGCGTTTTAAATAAATATGTTATGAAGAGACGAAAACTCCACCGTAAGTCAACTCTATAAAGTTGAGTTTCAAACGATAGCGAGTGTGGTGGTGGTGTTATGTTGGTCGTCTCTGGACATGTGGTGCAGGTCCTGGTGTATCCCCGCCTCCTTGAGTATCCTCATCCTGGGGCCCAGGGGAACGCCCAGGGCTCGTAACTTATCTTCACCCACATAAGGTAGCTCGGCAGCTCCCACCTTCTCTTTTTCGAGGAGAGCTGCATATTTCTGCAAAGAGATTTAAAGAAAAGATTATCATACCGTCACGACTGGGAGCCAAGGCCGCTATTTGAATTACATCAGAATGGTCGGCCAATGACACTAATGACAGAAGGACTGACAGATTTGATACACAAAACTTTCAAAATCAACAATTCCCAAGAAGGGAGATACGATAAAGTAGAAGATTTAAGGCCCTGATCCCTGAACCCTACCCTAGGTAAAAGTATAATCAAATACACCTAAAGTTTGCATGTATGTTTTTATGAACTACATGATGTAGACCCTAAAAATGTACCAGTTACAGGGGGCAAGCCTATTGCTATTAACATCAAATCCAACCTCCGACGTGGGACTGAGAATTTCATAGAAAAAACCAGAACTCGACATGGAATCGAACCCAGGACGTCACTATCAGCAGTCGCGCTTGCAACCCCTAGTCCAAAGAGGTAGTTTATTGTTTATGATTTCGATTATCACTTCTATCTCTCCAGATATTCCGATCAAAAACCACAATTTTCGTAGCCGTTAATTGAAAGTGTCTATTTTGTCCGTTGTTAAGGGAGAGTTCTAATAAAGTAAAGACCTTACCTCATATCCAAGTTTCTTGAGAAACAGCCTCATGAGTGGGGGCTCGTCTCCGAAGAACTTGGTGAGCCGCTTCACTCGGTCAGGATTGCTGAACGAGTACGGGTCCAAGTGTCGACCGTGGCTACCTGAGCGAATGTACTGCTGTGATCTGCAAAGTGTGAGGTTTACAAGTAAATAAATAAATAATGTCATTATCTACGTCCTATATACTCGTATTTACACCTAAAAATCGAAACAGTCTCTTGAATTCAAGGACAAGATGTTAGCAAAACCTGCCTTATTTTTCGGTTATAAGTTCTTAAAGAGCTGCTCCAAAAAATGAAATTTGAGTTGTCCATCCTGAAGAACCAGAGTTTCAAGCAGTAAGTAACCCCTAGTTAGACATAGATCTCGGTCAATTATTGATTGTGATTGTTGATTTTGGGGCTATTGTCCATATTATACCTGGTCTACCACTGCAACCGCGTTCAAAATCTCAATCAAATTGCGTTATTCCCCATATAAAAACCATGCCTTGATTCCTAAGTAGTCCTCCGTTTGTTGCGTAAGTTTCGGGTGTTTTAATGCATGATTGCAATGCAAGATTTTTATCTTTATGATCTTCAAATCAGAATATAGCAAATTTAAACATAAACATAACATAATATCATCACGCCTGTATTCCCCGAAGGGTTAGGCAGAGGTGAACTAATGTATACCTAAATTTCGCCGGTATGTTTTAGGTCCCATGAAATAGGGGGCGAGCCTATTTCCATCAACCGGGCACCAATCCAGATCCGAGCTGCTACAGAGAATTTCATAGTAAAACCCAATAACACTTTGTTCGACCTGGGGATCGAACCCAGGACCTCTAGCGTAGCAGTCATGCTTAGGCGCATAGGTCAATCAGGCAGTCTGCAAAATTTAATATGGTTGGTAAGTATATTTTCCACAAAAGAAGCTTGTATAGTTAGTACATACTTGTACATATGCCTGAGTGCTGCGATCTCTGCCCTGATGTTGTCCATCTCCTGCATGACGAGGTGCTGCGTGCGCATCTCGCTGGACAGGTGCGCCACCGAGCGCGCCAGCGTCACCACGTGCGACTCCAGCCGCTGGAACCGCTTGTTGATACCCTGACGAAGAACATGTCCTCATTCAAAATAACTCCCTAGGTTTGGATGATAGGTAAACACATTTATTTTGCCTTTAGCGACGGATAATTTCGTAATCAGATGAATCTTTTTTTTTAGAGAGAAGTAGATGGCAATTTTTAGGGTAAACAAATAAAAACCAGCTTGATTACTAGATATATTTTACAGATAGTATACTCGAGCACTCTAAGTCCAGATTTTGCCGAAGGGAATTGTTACACGACTTGGTTAAATGATCTAAGCATGAGTTCCAATAAAAAAATGAATTTAAAAATTCCCACTGAAAACAAAAAAGACAAGACCTCAGGAACATAGCGACTTTAACAGTCGGGACTGGGAGTAGTAGTACATAGCTGGTACATAGGTAGTACATAGCTGGTACATAGGTAGTACATAGCTGGTACATAGGTAGTACATAGCTGGTACATAGGTAGTACATAGCTGGTACATAGGTAGTACATAGCTGGTACATAGGTAGTACATAGCTGGTACATAGGTAGTACATAGCTGGTACATAGGTAGTACATAGGTAGTACATAGGTAGTACAAAGGTAAACATGCTTTCGAGTCACTGATTCCAATTTTCGCGTTTATTATTTACTAGCTGTTGCTCTCTGTTCCACCCGCATCCTAAAGGGTTTTTGAGACAAAAGGTAGCCTATATTCTGCTCCAAAATCTAATCTATCTCTGTATTAAATTTCATCAAAATCGGTTCAGCGGTTTAGGAGTGAAAGCGTAATAGACAGATATACTTTGGCATTTATAATATTAGTAGTGATCATCTACGTAGCATCTAGGTTTGTATATTATGAGCTCGTAGTGCTATGTTACCTTGAGGTCATGTTTCTTCCTGTGGTCGTTGGAACTCCGTCTCTTGTCGCGCACCGGCCGACTGCTTACAGAGCTTGACGGCAACGAGGACATGCTCCCATACCGACGCTTTGATGATAACCTGGAGAAGAACATGAACAATTATTAGTCAAAATACGAGTAAATAGCTTAGCCATTTCCTGTATGTACTGTTATTTGAGATTCGGATGAATTAGTCGTAGATATTTGTAAGTACAGAGGCCAGCACATCAAGTTACCCCAATCTGTCAAATTCCTTTGATAGATTTTCAATTTTAACACATAGATATAAGATTCATTTTTAATTGGGAAAATTTGACAGTTTTGGATAAGTTGACCTGCTGGCGTCTGTACAACATCTGGGACTGTGGACTGGAGGACTCGTGGCGATCAATGCATTTGCTAGTTAAGGTGCGCTTGCGGCGGTCATTCTATGGATGGGTCCTGAGTATGACGGACCCTCCGTACCTCTGAGAGCGCATACCCGTCGGTGCCGGTCGAACGAATCAGGAAATTGTGTTGTGGAGGTCTGAAATTATGTTGGCAGTAGCTTCGTGTAAAATACAGCATTTGGTTAGTTTGGAGGTCCTCAGCGTAAATGAAAAAGCCTAGAAAGATGATTACTACTGTGACTGGTTGCTTGACGCGTTGTCATAAAGCACTGTAGTTTTGATATAGGTATGAAAACACTAGCTGTTGACAGCAGGTTTACCCGCGTCCCAAATGGTCTTTACAAATTTATTTTTTTAGGCAAAAGATCAATATCCTTTCCTCAGAATGCAATCTGTTACTGTCAAAATCTGTTCAGCAGTACAGGCGTGAACACGTAACAAACAGAGTTGCTTTCGCATTTAAGTATAAGCCTATGGAAGTATGGATGTTGACAGATGTCAAACCTTCAAGGAAAGAACGTACTCCTTTTTAAAGGCCGGCAACGCGCTTGTGACTCCTCTGGTGTTGCGGGTGATTATCATTAGGTGATCCGTCTGCTCGTGTGTCGCAGAATATAGTTAATTCCCGTATTTTTATACTAGTCAAACTCACCTAGATTCCCAGGTGGGCTGTTTAGCCAGGCTGGTGGGTTTCCTCACTCCTAATAGCTGCAGCACTTCAGCGTACATGTTCTCCAGTCCTCGCAGCTGCCGGCGGATGGCTCGCGCGTCGCCTGATGATGAACTGTCTGACCTTCCCTCCAGTAATGAGGACAGGTCCAGACTTCTAGTCGTGGTGGATGTCATGTCTGTTGTGTCTAGGCCGAATACTGGAAAGGATTAAGTAATAGTAAGTAAGGATAAAGTTGTTCTAGGATAAAGTTTGTTCTACGATAAAATTAATGATTGTAAAAAGTGCTTCCAGTATTTTAAAAGAAAATGCCTATAGGGGAGTATGATATAGAGCGATTGATGTTTCGATTGTGTTGGATCCTCAGCTCGGTGGAGAAAGTAGAAAGACGAGTGGACTGTATAATAGATTTAATCTTAGGCAGTTCTCGCTCACAAAAATATATTAGTCGGTCGCGGTGTGCGTTGGTCTTGTGCTCACGCCTTTGGGTCGCTGTTAAGAGTGTCCGTACTGGGCCGCAGTAGTGGGGCGCAACGGTCCGCTCCGCCCGCGCCTCCCTCGTGCCAGTTCACGCGTGAACAATTGATACTTTTTTAACATAACCCTTTACTTCTAGAAAGTACTTATTAAATTTATTACATGCAATCGTATCTTGTCAAGTTTGTATTGGACGGGGAGTTTAACAATGTATAACGTACAGTGTTTCTTATAATGGTGGTCTCGTTTAGAAGAGTGCTTTTTGTGGGAGTGCCATCTCGGGGACTCGCGACCACGACGACGTTCCTCTGGATACTCCGATGAACGACCCGGCAGACTGGAATCAAACAGAAATAATGTGGTAAGAATAGGTGACACTTCAAAAGCATTCAACTTCGTATTAAAAAAAACATCATCATCAACCCATATACTGCCCCACTGCTGGTCACGGGTTTTAGATTGAGAGGGCTTTAGTCCATCACGCTGGTATAGTGCAGCTTGGCAGACTTCACACACCGTTGAGACAAAATTGTAAAGGACATAAAAAAAAAATGTTTTTATTATTCAATGCGCTTGA
Source organism: Acronicta alni (assembly GCA_964056405.1). Classification (NCBI taxonomy): domain Eukaryota; kingdom Metazoa; phylum Arthropoda; class Insecta; order Lepidoptera; family Noctuidae; genus Acronicta; species Acronicta alni. The sequence continues at coordinate 14,867,481 of OZ043926.1, read as the reverse complement.
CTCTAGTCTTGTACAAAAGAGTTAAGTGTACAGATAGCAAACGAAAAAAGCATTTTTATACAGATTTCGATATAAACAATTACGCGCCAAAGGGTTAGGTATGTAGCTGCTTACAATACCTACGTTTTGACACATATTGCGTGATACATTATTACACTATCTTTATCAAAACACAGATTATTAATTAGCTGCCTGTACACCTAACTCTTTTGTTGACTGTACGATTCAGGGTCTAAGATGAAGCAGACCTACTGGGCTCACAAATTCACAAACACGCGACGGAACACGAAAAAACTGATCTGCGGTTTTACGTGTGAGGAAGGTTGGCGGATTTGTTTTTATCAAAATCATCAGATGATTTTGATAAACAGATAAACATAAACAGAAAAACTGGGTATTATACAGACATACAATAACGGACACATTACACCTAGACTCAACAAATATCTGTGGAACACAAAGATTTGTCTCAGGTGAATCGAACCGCGACACGCAGCGCAACGATAGTGGCGAGATGACCAAGCGTGCAGTCAATTAAAAATTATTAGGTTCTACCGCCTAAAGTTCTACGTTTTTAAAATTCTAGAACACTCGTTTCTTCCAACTTCCAAGAATGCGTAGAGGATTGTTGGTTTGGTCTACTTTGCCATACTCCCACGGACAAATATTAATAGTAGAGTAGCGCTAGAATCAGTACCTAAATGTATATTTCGTATAAACCTACCTTGAACGCACGCACACCTTTTTACTCACTGACACAGAAACACAAACACACACACACACACACACACACACACACACACACAGACTTATGATAAAACTAGAATTAGACTATTAATTATTAATTTACACAGGCTTTCTTTTGTAACTTATTACACTCGTATGATATAAAAGAGCGGCGCCTCCTGGTACAGGCATCTATATGCTTAAAAGGGGACGCCACCAACTGTATAACATTGTATAACGTGTAATAACGAAATAAACATTTTTTGATTTTTTTTTTTGTATATTATTCACCTTGAAATAAAACAACATTTTATGGTTTTTATCGTGTAGGTATATCGGTCTGCCCGAAATCATGAACGCTATAAGGGGTTTGAAACGTCGGGAATAATAATATCATACGCGGTAAAATCCGTAAAAAAGTTGTTTTATTTCAAATCAATCAATATGTATATTCACCTATTTCTCTTGTGCATGTCTGAAGATGGAGACAGGGGAGGTAGCGGCGGTGTGACCGACGTGTCGGACGTCGCTGATGAGTCCAGACGCATGCCTGCTAGCTTCGGCTCCAGGATGTGGCGCAGCTCACATTCTACCCAGTCGTTCTCTGCACCTGGAACATGAAGACAATATTCCTTAGCATCAGGGAGTCATTGTAAATAATTTTCAGAAACTTTAAAATCGTGGGTGTGTAATTGTACAGTCAGCAACGAAAGTAGCTGAACACGCAATTTTCAATATGATTTTTAATTAGTATGAAGTTACTGCCTGTGAAGGTAATAATTGCTGCATATATGACCAAAAAATTAATATTTAGGTTACCCTAATTGAAAAAGCCTCTTGACATGTTTTGGAGCTGTGATGTTTTCAAAATTAAGCCGTGTTCAGTGACTTTCGTTGCTGACCGTACAATTGTTTACTGCAATTATTTTTGAGATATTCATATCAAAATACGCGATAGATCTAAAATCCACGAAAAAAAAAACACGGCGAAACCCGCGTCTTGTAACTGGAATACAATGACTTTCTATTGTATCTGTAATTTGCTACTAGTCGTACTTTGTCCCGGGGGTTGCTGGCTGGTCCCGGGCTGCGGCTGGCGCGTGCCCGCCGCGTCGGAGTCCACGGACGTGTCATGCAGGGGCTCGGGCCGCCGACCGCTGGAGTACGCCACGCTGCCCCGCCCCGAGTCTACGTTGGACGATTGACCGCCGTTTTTGTCGTAATCTGAAATGTTTTTATAAACATTACTGAAAACGTACGCAGACCATGCACGTTTGGATCTAATGACACACGTTTTTGAATGCAGAACACCTCGTGGATCAGCCCTCACCTGAAGAGGCGGTTTATCTCGGACTTGTACTGACCGCTCTGCTTGATATTCACGGTCATAAAACTTGTGACTGACTTGACAGGCTGTGGTTCGGCACAATCGAATGACGAGGTCTTTACCTCGCTTCCTACTTGCGTGGGTCAAATTCACGCGCCGCCTACTGGGCCACTGTCTGGTTGGACGGCGGGCTACGCACACAGACCCTGAACTCCAGTGCGCGTTTGGTGTTAGGATCTAAAGTACAACCTGGCTGGCTACACATAAAAAACGAACGTGAAGCAATTTTTATGTGTGTATTGAGAGTCAGAGTTCGAATAAGTGTTTAGGTACTTGAATTGTGGAGAATCATCAGGTTTCATCCCTGTTTGGTAATTTCCATCAGGCAAGACAACTCAAGTCATCATTAAAATACAAATTAATAAATATTTATCGTAATTCTTATCTACCTTAAAATGCAAACATGGAAGCGGAGGAGATGGACATGTACCTTTTCATTATTTCAATTTAACTTGTTATTTCTGTTTAAATAAGGCTATAATGTCAATAGTTCCATAACTGCTGATCAAGATTTATTGCCATACCAATTAAAGAAATAAACATGTTTTAATGATGTTTAGTTTGTTTTTTGTTCCAGATTAGGACTGGCAAATAAAACGTTGTGCCAAGTTTATGTTTCGAAAGCATAGTATATTTTACGAAAACGATTTAAAAGAGGAAAGTATCTTAAATTCTTTTTATTGTTTATCAACCTTAAATTGCGGAAAAAAAATCTTTGTCAAAAAAAATGGTCGGGATTTCAGGGTTTAGTAAAAGTTTATCATAATGATGAATACAATAGCCCCTTCATTATTTATGGTACATTAAATATAGTTGGTAAGCCTATTTGACTGTATAGTATGTAAATTCCGAGCTTTATAGAAGATTTATTTATTTTATAAATAAAGTATTTAAAAACACTTCGACCTGAATCTATCATTTTCATTGTCACAAAAGGAATATAAATGTACCTGTCTGCATTTTATTAGCTTGTAGAGAAGAGAATAGAAATAACAAAAGACATAAGTTAAAAGGTTCATAATTATGAAGGTCTTTATCACATACCTGAACTAGCACCGGACCCCGCTCCCTTCTTCCCATGTGCCTTCAAATCTTCTATTCTGTTCGGCGTGTGTCGCGACGAAGAAGGTTGCGGATTGTAAGCTTCAGCCTTCCCACTCGAGTTATAAACACTATCAACTGACTTCTGACTGGCACTCTCATCGTTCCTCTCCTGTGACGTTGAAGGTTCCTCTTTCTTATGACCTATAGAATCCGGTGTTCTGCGTTCCTTATGGATATCCGGGGTTCTTCTCTCTTTATGACTGTCTGGAGTTCTCCGTTCTTTATGACTATCCGGGGTTCTTCTGTACACGTTTTCCTGCATCCTCTCTTGTCTGTGAGATTCTACGGAGCGTCCACTTGTTCTGATTCGTTCTTCGTAGCTGGATCTGCCCTGAGCCGCAAGTCTTGCACGAAAACCTCCGTCATCAGACTCCCGTTCTTCATTTCTTGGGTGTTCGTTTGGTGTGTGGTCGAGAAGGTTTCCATGTGAGTTCCGTCTCCCAGGGTCATGTATCTGAGGTGTGGTGACCTCTGGCCTGTGCTGTGGCTCGTCTAGTAGGTGAGGATGTGAAGCCGCGCGCCTGCCTTCTACTAAACCTCTCTGTCGGACAATTTCCCTTTCCAATTGCTGTGGGCTTCTGAGATCTAGTCTTGAATGTGAGTTGTCAAACTGAAAACATATATTTTAAGACTTAAAGCATTTTAAAATAAACATTATTATATATATGATGGCATGCAGTGGCACTTTAATAGATATTCTATTCATTAAATTTTGCTTCTTCTTTTTCTATAGGTACTTATCAACATCTGAGGAGTGTATACATATAATTAGTAGTAAAGTACGAATAATATAAATGCAGAGCCGATGACCGTTGGACATTAAAATATGATGAAGATGTAAATACGTGCTCTTTCAAAAGGAAGTGGTAAAAGATATTACTGATACTTGGTTCGTGTAAAACTAGTTATTTTATAATCGCTAAAGGAAGTGCCAAGTTGTTTGGTTTCCTTGCCGATGTAAAGATGTCAATAAAATATTACGACCTGATTAGTATAAAAAACTGATTATAAAAAGTTTTGAATAAAAATTCTGATGCTATATGTCACCGACGTTTTTGATAGATATGGTTAATTAGGTCTTTGATACAGTTTAGGGTGTTTGAGCATTGAATCCCAAAGTACATTATTAATTCTTTTTTTAATAATGTTAGTACAAATATCTACGATTCATTCGATATGAAATAAGCTTACTACAGCTGCAGACTAAGATTTGATCTTATAAAAAAATTTAAGAACTTTCTATCTTCTGGTTTCGATGTGGGTTCTTGAAATGGTACTTGATATTTTCAGACTATTTTGGATGGCAGGATAGCAAAGGGTCATATCCCAAAAAGTTGAAAAATCTTTGAAAGAAAATACAGAAACACTAAAAGAATACAAGCCTTATAACAAAGAGAACAATGCTACAATAAATAGGGTTTCTTATAAAATCTTTGCTGCGTTGTCGGCGCGGGCGCCGTGTACACTCGTTATAATTGCTGCGTACGCGGTGGGAACAAGTCGTTAATTGGTGGGAACTATTGTTTCTGCTGAGAAAAGTACATGAGACTAGGTGTTGCAAGTGTTACGACAGTTTGACTTACTGTTTGAAGAATGGCACCAATTTGTTACTAATTTGACCGATTTTTATTGTAATTGCCAGTTGGTTAAGGTTTTTAATGAACTGATTGATCTACCTTGTTAGGTATTATGGAGTTTTAAATACGATTTTGTATTTTTAATTGGATTTTGAATATAAAATAAGTGCCATGGCTTTTTGGCTAAAAGTTTGGAATCATAATGGCTGAAGAAACATAATAATTGATTATTTCATTAGATTAAATCGCAGGTATTTAACATATACAGCTAAATAAGCTTACATAATTCTTAATAAAGCTAAAATAAAAGTTTCAGAAACTGTTGAAAAGATCCAGTCACTGCTATTAGTAATCCCTGATATCAATTAATATCAACTCTCGTATTAGTTTCTCTTGGACCTTTGCTAATACATCATTCATAGCAGCTCTCCTATGTCATTGAATATGTCAGAAGAACTATTGTCGGTCTTTTTATCGTTTCAAAGACCTATTGTTTTAGTTAATGAGTTTATTGTACTCTTTTAAACAAACACTTTCTTAACTAGGTACATGTACCTACATTATAAATATATATGTATCCATTAGTAGCATTTTGATAGTAGGTTTCTTTGATTCTAATAACCCTAGAGATAATAGTATCTGCAATAGTTATGTTGCAGTTATACTTTAATGTCAATAATGTTATTTCGATCACTGTTTTGAGGACCACTCAACGTTTGACGGTGGAACAATTTTGGTCGCTTTATGTCGAAGTGGTTTTTTTAGTGATAGTAAATCCTGGAGTTAGGAACGGCCTTTACCCAGCAATGAAACGTCCTTGAATGGCAACATAATGTATAGTGTCATTTCTTGAACTTTGTCATATCTATTGATTTTGCTTTCTTTTACGACTTTAATATTAAATAATCTCTCTTTTCTACTACAAGTTTAGGACCGCTATTAATAGAATTGAAAAACTGCCTTACTTGAGACTGCGGTCCTGTCTTCAACGAAGTGAAATTCGCCATTGACCTGACGTCCATATCTCTCTGATACATTGCACTCCTCCGTCCTGGAGGTCCATACTGCTGGTATAAGGCATCGGCGCCGAGGGCCTGAGATTGTCGGTGGGGTGTACTGGCCAGCATCTCTTGAGATCTGGCCTGAGGACTCATCATCATGTGAGACTGCACCATTTGCTGCTGTATAAGTTGCCTAAGGAAGAAAAGTAATTTAAGGTTCAATGGAATCGCTCTGGCATCCGAGGTTATAATATGTCCAACCTTGTCTACGCAACGCCTAAAGTAGATTTTGTCAACATGGATTTCCCCGCAAAATTACGAATAGCTTTCTGTAGTAGCATAGCGCTGCATTGTATATGATATAGATTGTAACGTTTTTTCTTTTAAATTCAATCGGATGTGATTGAAAATGTCTGCATTTACGTTGGGTTCCCACATAGATCGCTACTAAAGAAAGCTTGAAGTAATACCACTGCAATTATAGCCTCTAGTTAGAAGATAATTGCATCATGGGGTAGTAGTCAGAGTAACAGAAATGTGAAATAATACTTTACAGGGACAAGATCGATATCTTGTCCCTGTAAAGTATTATTTGTTCATAATCATGTTAGTATACCGATGTAAATGCGAACATTAAAACAATACGAAGTGGCAACATATACAGAAATAAATGTTATTAGGAACGTAGACGTACAATAAGTGTACCAAAAGACCTAAAAAAGACTGACATGATTATGGAGTGCAATAAAGGTGTTGAGTATTGAGACCATTTGGAAAAGTCAATTCATGGTTCATACATACAGCCAGTAATGGATTTGATTAATGGACTGGATTGCAAGCTGCATTATGAACGAGCCTTGATCGTAAAGCATCGTAGAAACTTTTGGGTGATCCTATTAATAGTCAACACGGCGATGCATTCGACGATCATATCTGCATTAACAATGCATTTAACGGAAGTAATATAATTAAGTATAATCAATTAGTGTCAGCGGATAACGGGATTATTGTAGCGTATATTATTATTATATACGTAAGGAATGAAAAGTATATAAAATCGCTACATAAATTGAAATTTCAAGTCAATTTTAATAAAAAATCTTTCTCATTTGGAAAAGAAAATAGGAATATAGTGCAAATACTTGCTACGTGTGGGAATCGATCTCTCAGCACTAGTCTCTGCAGTTACTGAACCAATCCAAGCGCAAACTCCCAAATAGTGATGAGTAGGGAAGCTATTACAAATCCATCACCCATATCTGGCAGTCTACGATATGCCTTCCTATGTATCCCTAAGCATAGCTATCGATTCTAACCGTGTGAACATCCATCTAAAACGTGCTAAGACGACACTATTAATACGAATTAACTATCGGTACTTTAAAACGGGCCTTACCTGTGAGGGGATGGACTAGGATACGCCATGTTATTTGCAATACCATGGCTGTACTGCATTTCCGGCCTCGTCTGCGTCATTGGCCTCCCGTATATCCCTTGTTCCACCTTCCTCGGTCCATTCTCTCTAGGCGTCACCTGCTCAGGCTCCGGCCTCTTCCTCTCTTCACTGTTATTCAAACTTGGCTCCTGTTCATTATTCTTTTCCCCATCAGTAGCGTCTTTACTCTTAAACCTGCTTGAGATCATGTCTTTGAGTGTGTGATACGTTTTGCTTACAGACTTCGCACTTTTCGGGGCGTCCCTCGTGTTGTCTTTCCCTGTTTCAACTGTTACTGTGATGAGCTGTGAATTGTTCGGTGTGTCGACTTTGCCGTACGTTTTGGCCGGTATCGGAGGTTTCGGAGAGTCGTAGTTTTGCATGTTCCTGGCCACGGCTCCTTGGTTTTGGTTCATGTAGCCGTATTGTTCGTGGTACTGTCTGAAGCCGTCGCCAGATGTGCCAGCTTGCTGGTTCTGCGTGAGAAATAATGTGTATTAAGTATCGTGTGTTATTGTTGGTCGTGCCATGGGAAGCGCACACAATGGGTTGTTAGGGAGCTCGGATTGTTAGGAGCTCTGTTTGGCGTAGCTGTAAATGTGGTAACTTTGGTGAAAGGCACATTACTATAGCATAAAATTAAGAAAATAATTGGTATATACATAGGTGTGATAAAAATTTTCATACGTTACTTAATCGTTACTAATGCTGCATTACGTATGCCTATTTAACTGTTTTCATAATATCAATCGGTCTCATGAATTAGAAAAAATAACAAACCAATCTCCTTTTATTTTTTATATCAAATCCTATAGTACAATCAGGTAGGTACTTTATTTATGGTAAGCTTTACTAATATTGTTTCCTTTAGGAAACGACTAGATGAATACGAGTATACACAACACTACCCGTAGACCGGATACAGGTGACACAACAGACAAACACAAATTCTCACTAGCTCAAGTTTTCTTCCATTTTCCAAGAAAACAACAAGAAAAAATATACTAACATTTTCCAGCGCAAATTCAACCATTTTTATAACACACACACTTCACATGACAACACGACTTTGGTTCTTAAAGCTCTAAATAATACTGATGTCTGATCGTGTGCCGGCGCAACACCGGATGCGCGTGCGGTCGGATCCGACCGTGTTGCCGACAAGACGTGCGGACTACCCATGACGAATTGATGCAAGGTGCACGGAGTCTAGGTACAGTGGTGGGTTTTGGTGAGAATTTTTAAATCACGATAGTCTATTGTTTTCGTTAAGTATGTGTGTTTTGTTTGAAGGGGGCCTGCGATGTTTTGGATAGCTTATCTCAGTTAACTAAATAGTTACAGATTTGATTAATGGACGTAATAATTGTATATTTTGTGTGATATCAAATTCCATGCTATAGAAGGACATTATCACTAGTAAGTACTCTGAATGGGTATGTTTGGATCCCATAAACTATGAGCTGCTATTGAGAATTTCATAGAAAAACTCAAGAATACTTTGATTGACCTGGGAATCGAAACCTATCTAACGTAGCAGTTGCACTTACGACCACTAGGCTAATGAGGCAGATAAAAATATAATAAAAATAAATATGATACTTGAAGAAATTCTGCTTCAAGTACATACAGCCAGCAGGTCAAACTATCCAAAACTGTTAAATTTTCCCAATCAAATATGAACGTTTGTATTAAAGATGAAAATCTATCAAAGATTCACAGATGGAATAACTTGACGACAGCCCGATGACAGAATAAATTGCAACCAGAAACAATGATATTTAAAAAAAAACAATGTAGGTTCAGACGCGTGCAGTTGTTCCTTGTAGATCAGATATTTTTTTGTTCAGAACACAGCTTTAAATTCAAACGTAGAATTTGAAGGTTAATGTCGGCTCTGAAACGCTCGTCTTTCACGCATCGATAGCTCACGTACTTAATCTACTGTCGAATTTTTAATATCAAAGATTTGTAATATAAGTAGATGTGATAATGTGCCTACTTAATCAAACAAATTCAACTGTAACTTATGATTAGATGGTGAAGTCTAAATGAATATAACACAATAGTGATAGTTTACTATTGGTTGACTACTTCTATGTTACATAATTAATTAACGTCAAAATGTGACAAATAATTAAACAAAATTATTAATAGAAATAAATAAGTTTAATACAGTTAAGTGAGTTAGCAAGTTATTTTTGTTAAGATAAAACAACTAAATTGTTACTAAATTTTGATTTCATCTTTAAAAATACAAAATTTTATGTTAGTATGGATTTAACTTTTAATCCTTTTGCGCACATACACACACACACACACACAATTATGTTGCCATTACCTATCTCTAAACATCTACCATGTAAGATAATTGTTTTCAGGATGAGCCGTGTAATAAAATTAGGAAATCAGACTAACTTACCTAAGTGACGTCTGATGGTAATTTTATGAACGGCTCATCCTGAAAACAATTAGGTTCCCACCCTGTCTCATAGATACAAGGTATCACCCGCCCGTCACATAATGGCAACCCTTGTTTATTGCTCTAAAGAAAGTGATTTGACAGGTTAAACGTCATTGCTGACAGCTAGACAATACTAGCTGCGTTGAATTTTGTTTTTTATGTTTTAGGACTCTAAAAAACTACGCGGCCGAGTTCGTTGGAGACGAATAATGTGTCTGTAGCACATACCCTCATACTTGTATACCCCAAAGCAGAGGTGTACTAATGTACACTGACAGTTCGCCGGTATGTTTGAGTCCCACGTAATGGGCCACGAGCCTTAACCGGCCACAAATACGCTTCACTTTCACACATCACTTAGCCAGACCTAGGAATCGAAGCCTCTAGTGTTGCAAGTTGCAATCCCCTTCACAACCACTAGACAGCATATAATAATATATTTTATATTTTAATATTTATATTTTAAAAGTATATTAAATACCTAAGGTACTCAAATTAATGAATCCCTTAATTAATTATGTTTGTATTTGGACACAAATATTTATTTATAACCCTATTAATACTATCATTACTAATATTATAAATGCGAAAGTATTAGTATTACTTATGGTCCGTCTGTAACGCTTTCTCGCCTAAACCGCTGAACCGATTCTAATGAAATTTGTTACAGAGATAGATTAAACCTTGGGGAAGGATATCGGCTACCTTATGACTCAAATAGTTTTATGGAACGTGAATGAATCGATCAATTCGTAGTTATTCAATCGATAACACGGCGTCACTTATTGTATTTCTAGATCAATTGTCATGTGTCACTACTTTCACAATTTCTCTGGCCATAATGGCCGCCCCGTGGATCATCATTTAGCGGTCCATGACTAGTACACCATCACACTTATAACAAGCGAGATGTTATGCTCCAACACACTTACGTTGCTTCCTTAATACTTATTAGTCTTGTGGTCGTAAGCGCAACTGCTGAGTAGGAGGAGCTTTGTTCGATTCCCAGGTCGAGCAAAGGATAAATAAATATTGTTGGACAATTTTACACAGCACCGCAGTCCCAAACTAAGCCGAGCTTGTACTATGGGTACTGACAATGGACATAATACTTACATACTTTTTTTTTGTAAATACACCTATAATACTTATAAGACACCCAGAGAAACACAAACACTTGTTCATCATATAAATAAATATTTGTGTTCTGTGAGAATCGAAGCCACGACTTCGTGATCAGCAGCCCGACACGTGAACTACTAGACTACAGACGTCATCACAGGATTATTGGGTTTTTCTATTAAATTATAAATAGTAGCTCAGGGTACGAATTTATGCTTGGCAATAGGCTCGCCCCCTATTACATTGGACCAGAAACATATCGACATCCGTGGGTGTAAAGCAGTACACCTCTGCTTAATCGGTTTATGTTCTTTAAGTTTTTCTAACATGTACATTTCTATTTGTTTATACAATTATTTCACTACAAAAATCACCGCTATTGCAACGGAATACGGACGGTTCAGACAAAATTGTGTTGTGGTTGTAAGCTCATATGTATTTCAATACATATATTATGTAATTGTTAAAATAAAAAGAGTCTATGGAGTTTCTTGCCGGTTCTTCTCCAAGAACCCACTTTTTGGAACCGTACAACTAGTTTTGACTTTTCAAAAGTGTTAATTTATTAGTCTTATTGAAATAAAACATTGGACGTTGACTTTGAAAAAGTAAGTAAGTACCACATATTTTCCTTAGGATTCTGTGTTACTTTTATTAAAGTGTTGCATTAATTATTATTAGTTTCTAATGGTCCAACCTCTTTTGATAACTCTTTTGGTAACCTTGGCCTATGCCTTCTCTATTATTATTTATTTATTATATTCTTTAATATACACCAGAAATACAAAGAGAAAAAAAAAATAACTAAACAACAAACATGTACAATGGGCGGCCTTATCACTAAGCGATTTCTGCCAGGCAACCAAAGCGAAATGAAAATACTGGACAAGAAAACGGGTAAGTATACCTAAGTGTTCAAAAACAGGTCACTTTTGAATTTACTAGACCCATGTTCATCGCAGCGAGGCGGCCCGCGTCGAGTACTGCTCGGCGCACAACCGTTGTTTCTCCGTACGCACCTCAACACCAGCGCGCGCGCACCATGAATTTTTATGGGTTATTTTGTACCACCGCCTCCTGTTTTGTTTCATAACATTTATATAATGCTGTTGGTTATTTGGTTCGGCGACTACCCTTTTACTTCCTGTTCTTGGGAGGTGACATTTGGAAGGTCCGATATTCCTTGTGTCTCCCGTCACCTAGTTAAGTAGACAATCACCATCCGCGTCCGAGACGACGACTGACATAGGGGTGTGTATGTGTAGTGATGGATCCAGTACTATTGGATTTGTTAATTATTGTACAGTGAAATTCGAAATAATTTACTCAAGATAGACTACTTTCCAGTGCTAGGTACTTAGCACTTACTTTTGGAACGTCATTTTTACATTTTAGACACCTCTAAATGAAAAAAAAAAAACAAAGACGCTCGCTCTAGCATTACATTGTAGCCACGAACTCCTTGTACATCATGGGGTTCGTGGCTATATAATAACTATATTGATCAATCGATCCACAAACTGCGCTGGCCGCGCAGTCACTTTGTGGATGGGTGGCTATTCTTAACACATCGAGACCCTTCCGTGCCTCGGAGAGTACGTAAAGCCGTCGCTCCCGGTTGTTATACAAACACCTATGACCATCGTTAGTGGTAAGTAGTCAGAAGCCCAAAAAGTCTGACAACCAGTTTATCTGCCTAGTATCTAATTGGGTTGCGGAGGTCCGATGGCAGTCGCTTTGTGTAAAATAGTGATATTCAGCATTGGAAGCCTGGATCTATTGATTGTATACTTATGTATAAATGTTATTAAATTAATTGCCAAACTGCTGGATTCGGGGTACATTGTAGAAAAAATTTATCGAACTTTTCTAAAAAAAATCGCGTTGTATACTCTTTTGTGTCAATTACTATTGGATCTGACCCTGTCGTTAATTCGTCATAAGTATTGCCATAATTTGATTGTTGCTGCTTTTTAAAATATATATTTTGACACAAACATAATTATATATTTTCATAAGAAAAACTTTCAGCTACAACTTCTTGATTCCAAGTAATCCCTAATAATGTATTATATGCTTATTTCAAAGCTTTTGCACTGTCTGTTATAGTTTTGAAACTTCTATTACAATACAGCTTTTGGTTTAAACAAAAATGATTAACTAATCATAAAAAGATGTAAAGTTTAACGAATGAATGAACTTGCGGTCTTCGGTTAGACAAAAGCTAAAATCTTTCTTTCTATTCCATGTAAATATAATCCTTTTTATTTTTACGACGGTACTTACGCCTCTCATCATCATCATCATCATCATCAAAGTTATACATTACTCAACACGCATTTTCTATTTAGGTATGCAAGTACTTCAGCCTACCTAGTCACAGTACTTAATTGGCATTCCAGGCAGGATTCTAGTCACGTTTGTACCATTTCTGGTAACTTGTATGAACTTGTTTAAAGACTGAACTACCTTTTTTTGTTTAGAAACTTTCGAGTTGTGTCTCGTAGGTATTTTTTAAGATTGAACATAAACTGTTCTAAGTTGTCCACTTTATTTTACTGTTTGACGGTTGCAGTGTTTGAGCGTAAAAGGCCTTCTACACGATCGGCACCAACCGCCGACCATCGTGTGGTCAACTGATTTTTCTCGTCGGCCAACAGCGTTCCAGACGGTTGGGGCCGACCACGGACGCAACCTGTCGCGATGCAGTCAACCGATTTCTACACTGTCCATTTTTACATCAACCCGACCAAAGACACGAAGCAGTTGGTGCAGACCGTGTAGAAGGCTTGTAAGGTGATTGGTTCCTAGGTCGGGCAAAGTATGGCCAGATTGAGTTACGTAAATTAGAAATTTTAGTGGCAACTCTGAATTAAATGCTTAAAAGAAAAATCTGTGCCTTTCAAATAGTACAGTCATTGAGGGACGACCCTATATCACGGGACCTAAATCATACATAATGGTCATATTGTAGCATATACCCCACCATTTTATCAGTTAAATAACAAAATCATATAAATCTTTGAATATTGCCATGGAAAATTAAAAAATCAAAAATATATTGACTGGAGAAGGATTTGAACCTCCACCCTCCGATGATCGGCTTTGGTTGTATATCGGCGCTTTAACCTACTGAGCTTACGAGTCTTGCTGAATGCTAGCTTAGAACCCCGTCCACAATAATCATAATGACGCAAGACGTCATGACTCCCCGCGTAAATACCCACCCGCAATATACTTCTGAACGTTATCATACCCACACATAAATAGATAAATTTTCCTGATACTAAATTTGTTTTTTCAGCTTTGATTTCCAATATGTCTATAAAGTTGGTGATGACATTATTATACATTTCTGACACTTACGAGAATATTAGACATTGAAATAAAACTGACCATGGACGCTGTAATGTGGGGTGTGGGTCCGAAATGTCGGGATTAATAATATCAATATAACGCGATAAAATCCGTAAAAAGTAGTTTTATTTCGATGACAATTATTTAAGAAATAAAATATTTTAAAATTGTTGGTCTAGTGGTCGAAAATGCTGAGCGTGAGGTACTGGGTTAGATTCTTAGATCGGGCAATTTTGTTTTTCTATTAAATTCTCCTTAATAAAAATAGAGAAATGTACTTCTTGAATATGTATACGCCAATTACGGCGTAAGTGCACGATAATTTTATAATATGTGATTCATGCTGATAGCGGTAACAGTTGAAGTAATATAATATGTCGTCAAAACAATTTTTATAAACATCCACGAAGTTACTGCCATAGTTAGTTTTCGAGTTAAGAAAACTTTACTGCTCATAAGTCTTATATCCATTGTCTAGTAGGTAGCACAAGGTCTACTTAGTTTGGGACTAGATGGCGCTGAGTAAAATGCCCTAAGTACAGAGGCCAGCATATCAAGCTACCACAATCTGTCAAATTTATTTGATAGATATTCAACTTTAATACAACACAATAAGGTTCACTTTCAATTGGGAAAATTTGACAGTTTTGGATAGCTTGACCTGCTGGCGTCTGTACATATTTATTATTAAGTATTTTTTTTATACCACTAAAGTAGCAAATAAGCATAAGACATGCCTGATGGTAAGCGGTTTCCGTAACCTACTATGGACGACACCACCTATGAGAGCTTTAGTTTATAAAGAAAATTTTGCTAAGACTCAATTCACCTTTAGGAAGGTAAACCAATTCTTTTGTCGACTGCATAATTTTTGACATAGAAATTCAATTACCTCACAGGTTGAAAATAAATATTGTAGTGTTTGAATGAATCATAGGCTGATAGACTTGTGTTCGTAGCATGACGTCATTTTGTTGGTAGTGGTCGACTAATTCGCAATGTGTAGGCAAGACTCGTTAGCTCAGTAGGTTAGAGCGCCGATATACACAAATTCTTGAACATCGGAGGGCGGAGGTTCAAATCCTTCACGAGTCAACCTTTTTTACTTTATACTAATTTTTTTGTTGCAAATAATATTTTTTTAAAGTTTGTTTGTATTTTTACTATAAAATAACGCTAATTTACATTGTTAGCTCATTCTATTTATCAACAATGTGAATATATCCCGACTTCTCAATGCACATAGAATGATTTTTTATCTATTTTGGAGGCTTGTAACAAAACACTTTACTTTTTAGTGAGTTATTAAAACCATATAGGAACCGACCCGCAAAAAAGCCTAACGAAACAAAATTACAAGCTTTCGATAAAGTGGACCATAGAAATGTGAAAATCTATGTAAACAAGATTAACCTAAGGCACGGTAGGCAAACTGTCTACGGGTCCTGGGTCGCAGTATACAAAAGGTTATACTGTGCCTCGGTCGCATAGAGGGCCTCGTGGCAGAATAATACCTTTATTTTAAAATACAGCTCCCGCACTGAGGAAGAAACTGTGTCGATATGGGACTTTGCAAACGTACAATTCACGGACACAAAGTACCTATAGACCTGTTCGAAACAAGATACAGGGTAGGTAGCTGTTACAAAACTACCCGTAAAGCCGATAGGAGGTTAAATAGGGCCTTATAATGAGTCCATTCACAATATTTAAGAACCGTAGTAACGCTGTATAACATACCCCAAAAAAAGGAAAACAAAAATTACATTCATGAATGAAAAATAGAAAAACTATTAAAATAGACAATTATTAGGTAAAATAGGTACGTAGGCCTTTCTGTTAAATAATCTGGTTCACTGACATGACAGCTGACAAAATTTTTGGCTTTGATAATTAATTATGTTTTTACGGAGTATTTAGTAACACGTTGTATATCCGTGGAACACACAACTATTTGCCGTTTCGTGTGGGTATCGAACCCACGTAGCACACTTGTTTACAGCTACTATAGTGTTTGTTGTGATTATTGGAAATTAGCCAATGACGTCATATTGAAGAAAGTGCACGATATTTTGATTGCATGGCAATAAGACTCGTTAGCTCAGTAGGTTAGAGCGCCGATATACACAAATTCTTGAACATCGGAGGGCGGAGGTTCAAATCCTTCACGAGTCAACCGTTTCTTATTTTTATTTAAGTTTTTTTGTTGCAGAGAATTTAATTTTCTTTTAGTTATTGGGTTATTTTTGCGATTAAATAACATTAATTAATATTATAAGTAGGTGTTTCTTTTTACTATGCGAATACATCGGAATGCAGCTACTGTAGTGTTTGTTGTGGATAAGGGGAATGAGCAAATGACGTCATATTGAAGAAAGTGCTCGATATTTTGTTTGCAAGGCAATAAGACTCGTTAGCTCAGTAGGTTAGAGCGCCGATATACACAAATTCTTGAACATCGGAGGGCGGAGGTTCAAATCCTTCACGAGTCAGTTATTTTCTTTAACTTTTTTTTTGTTTATAGAAAAGTTCGCTTCGGCTTATTATATTTTTGAAAACCTGAACACGCTTCCGGAGGAATGCGTTACAGATTAAGTATTTATTTTTATTTTTAACATCTAATGTTCACAATCAAATAGGTCCCCACGACGCTCGAGTAAATCGCCAAGCTAAAAGAAAGCGAGAGATGTTCTTTAATGGGCTTATTCCCGTCGCTCCAAATCTATTGTTCTCTAAACTTATTTTTTCCATACATTCATTACCAGGAGCTTTTTGATTTTACAAAATAATATTTAGTTTTAGTTTTGGAGTGCTTGGGCGGGCGGGAATAAGCCTTTAATGCAGACTAATCATGTACCTAATTGGCACTTTTTTAAAAACTTTTCCCCACGAATTACATAATATAGCCCACAGTTCGTTGGTATGTTTAGGTTTCATATAACAGGGGCCCTATTGTCACAATTCCAAACTTTGGGCTGCCAATAACACTGTTCGCTAATAAAACTATCCAATTTGAATCGAATTTAGGATCTAACAGTCCAAAGCCACGCTTACATTTACTTGACCAATGACATGTTTAGAAATCTGTCATCCTATGTATTTGAACTATGTACAGAGGCCTGCACATCAAGCTACACCAATCTGTCCAATGTCAAAAATCCTTTGATGGATTTTCAACTTTAATACAAAACATTAAGGTTCATATTCAACTGGGAAAATTTTACAGTTTTGAATAGCTTGACCTGCTGGCGACTGTACAATCATACTGTAGTTGCTAACAACAGATTTAATTAATTTATCTGAATCCAATTAAGTCTATCTAAAGTGATTCATTATTATTAATTTCATGATAATTCCAAAATGTTAATATCATCACTATCTGATCATCGTACCTATCCGTTCATACAACCTATTGCGAACGTTTCGTAAATAGGGTTAAATTAAAAAAATAATGATAAATTCCAAATAATACTGAACTTAACTGTACCTACAGTTCGGAACAAGTGTGTCTGTTAAACATGATTTCCTGGGTTCGATTCATAGGTCGTGTAATGTGTTAATAGATTTTTGTTTTAGGAAATACTCAATGGCAGCACACAGAGCCCGTTTAAACTTTTGACCACCATGTCAATAACGAAAAGTTAGTTCTCTACGCCAAGCGTCAAATTCTAATATCTAATAATAGGTCCAAAAAACACTATAAACATATTTTTGTATATTTATTTTGAACAAAAAAAAGTTGTATTTTAGACGTGCCATGCCGTCGTTGGCGTTGTGAGCAAGTTTTAATTTGACGTCTATAATATGTCCGTGGCGGTCAAAACGTTAATGGCAATAGGCCCTTCTTCTTTTGGATGGAATCTAAAAACATCAATCCATCTCCTAAAAAGTTAATCTGAATCCGTCTAACCTACTTCACTAGCCAATTTAACAGCAAAAATTGACAACCTGAACGCGTACTATGACGTCACCACCTCACTCCCGACCTTGGCTCCGTCAAGTGCATGACGCATCCCTACTCACCACAAAACGACCTTACATCTATAAACATAAGGTTGAATTTAGCTCAGCAATTATGTATTATTGTTTTGCTCAGAATTATGTGGCAGTGACCGAGGAGGTATTTTTGCATAGTGATGAGACAAAAAATGTTTCTCGGGCCTAGAATGTGTAGTAGCAAGTATCGGTAATGGCGGTAGTGATAAAATTTTATGTTTTATGTCACAAGGCACTGTAGGCTCCCGTGGTGAGCGAAGCATAATTATAAACATACCCCTGTATTCCCCGAAGGGTTAGGTAGAGGTGTACCAATGACTCTTTCCTCAAAAGGCCATTTCAGACTTTGCCCTACATTGTAAGACACATATTTGTTACTATTCTATGTCTGGACTTTAAAAGAGACTATGATTCTCTGAGATTGTTTCGGCGTTTCTTCTCAGAGGTCGTCAGCCATCTAGCTTTAAAAAAATATGTAAAATATTTACTTGCTAAAGTGTCTTTAAAAGATCTATTTACAGAAATAAATATCATTTATCAATGTACACCCACAGTTCGCAAGTATGTTTAGGACCTATATACCTAATAGGGGGCGAGCCTATTGCCAGGCACAATTTCATACTCCGAGTTGCTACTGAAAATTTTATGAAAAAGTTCAATAACATTTTGCACGACCTGGGAATCGAATGCAAGACCTTAGCGAAGCAGTTGCGCTTAGGACCACTAGACTAACGAGGTAGTTAATATTATTAAAGCTTAATATTATTATGGCTAATAAATGTACACGATATTATTTATTCAAAATTGCGCTACAATAAAATTATATTTTCTCCTTTATCGCAGGTGTAAAATACAAATGCCTCAATACTATAGCAGTCACAAGCGCTGTTGACCGTGAGGTTCTGGGTTCGATTCTCAGGTAAGCAGCATTAGCATTACAAAAATACATTTTTCTTTGAAATTATCTTTGAAAGGAGCTTCGATTTGTGAGGTGTGCCACGCCCTGAATGCCGTCTTAAAAATATACCGAAGAATCGTGAATGTAAATCAGTACATTTCTGCCTAATTCTGCGGGCAATACAGGTGACAGGATATGTTAAGTTAAAACAAAAACAGACGCACTAAAGCCCAGATTTCCATGTAAGATCAAAAGCCTACTAAACTCAGCGAATCTTGTACCTACATATCGCAAGCCCAAGTGCTAATTACACAACATGAGCTGCAGATTACATCGTAGATACAAGATTAGCTCGCCACTTCGGGGCAAGGAACTCCATCTGTATGCAGGCTTCACGCTCGTTACCCAACAGGAAGAGAGCCTCTTTATATTCATAGGGTTAATGGTTTCTTTTGATGGTGCGAGGCCGTAGGAAAATGGACCTCAGAGAATCCACTTTGTAAATATAGGAACTAGTTTAAAAGCGGCGACATTAACCTCAAAGGGGAGCATTAAAAACTCCACAAGATTGGCCGGCTCGCCCCGCTAGGATTACAACGCGCCACGTCAAAATTTTGTCGTCATTTATCTCGTACCGAATGTATGGCTACCGACGACATAATGCGACGTGAAAATATTCTCGTAACACGCAGGTTAGGTTAGCTACTGACTACCTACTACCTGACTTAATTTTTACGACTGCCTGAAGTCTAAGTACTTATATGATTATGATATTTATTTTCTGTAAATAGATCTGATAAAGGCACTTTCACAAGTCAATGTTTTGAATTTTATAGCATATTCAAGTAAACGTAACAAAAATACCACAAAAAGCATTAAATTCCAAAAATTCATGTTATAACACGGGACCGTAACTGACTTACTAACTAATATTTAGAAGTGGTACTTCTGGAGCTGTTTTGTGTTTTGACTCGTAATGTATTCCCACTAAAGTTTATGCAAAACTGCTTAGTAAATGTTACGTTTAAGTAAAAGATAACTTGAAATTGGATCGAAGTTTCAATAGATTTAGATGTTGGTTCCTCACGAGTTAAGTAGAGTCGTAAGTACTGTTGTACATATAAACTAAACAACTTTTTTGTTAAGTGATCAATCTAGACATAGCATCATGCTTGTATTCCTCGAAGGGTTAGGCAGAGGTGTACTACGGTACACCAACACCAACTGTTCGCCGATAATTTTAGATCACATGGGTGCGAGCCATTAACCGGGCACAAATCCCAGCTCCGAGCTGATACTGAGAATTTCAAAGAAAGTACCAATATCTAACACTTTTCACCAGGGAATCGAACCCAAGGCTTCTAGCATAGCAGTCGCGTTCAGGACCACTAGATAAACGAGGCAGTTGTGAATCTATGTAGGATATCAATTTATACATTACTAGCTGACACCGCAAACGTTGTTTTGCCATAAAAAATATATAGGGGTGGGTCACCCTTATCATTTAGGGGTATGATAAATAGATGTTGGCCGATTCTCAGACCTCCCCGATATGCACACAAAATTTCATACAAATCGGTCCAGCCGTTTCGGAGGAGTACGGTAACTAACATTGTGACATGGAAATTTTATATATTAGAAGATTACTTAACTAATTGATAGTATTTGCTTAAAAACCTATACAGGTATTTTAGTTGAAGTTTTTTTTTATACTACTAAAGTAAACAAGCATATGGTCCACCTGATGGTAAGCGGTTACCGTAGCCTATAGACGCTTGCAACACATGGGGTATCACTTGCGCGTTGCCGACCCTGTAAAACAAAAGCGGAATAATTGGGTTGGCAGTATAAGGGTCAAAGTCCACTCACTACCAACACAACGTTTCCTCGTGGAGCACTGGCAATCTTTTTACAGACTTATCCTAGTTTACAGACAAACAACAACAGAATCTTATTATCCTAACCCAGCAAAGTACAACAGAAAACAGACCAAAGCTGACCTAGTTGTAGCATCTTTTGAGGCCGAGAGTATCAGTCTGTCTACTTCCATTATATTTATCAATAAAGTACAGTTCGAACCACTATTCGGTTCAATAGTGAGGTGCAGTTTATCGATAATATCCGTTAGACCATCGACATTTATTGTTATAGGCTGTCATTATGTTAGTGGGCTTGTTTAGGGCTGGTGCAAATAGCACCATGATCCTGATTATCAAATTTAAAAATGTTCACACCATAATGCTGTAACTATTCTAGATTATTCAAAAATGTGTTTTATCATGGGTGTATAAAAGAAATGAAAGGAAAGAAATGAAATGATATTAATTATTTATGTAAATAGATCTTTTTAAGACACTTTTACAAGTCAATGTTTTGAATTTTTAATGCTAGACCGAAAGAAACTCAGAGAACCATGGTCTCTTTTAAATCCAGACATAAGTGTCAAAATGCAGGGCAATTTTCTGTTGAAGAAAGAGCCACAGCGGCTTTGAGTAGACCATTCCCAGACGA
The DNA here is from genome assembly GCA_964056405.1 of Acronicta alni. Classification (NCBI taxonomy): domain Eukaryota; kingdom Metazoa; phylum Arthropoda; class Insecta; order Lepidoptera; family Noctuidae; genus Acronicta; species Acronicta alni. The sequence continues at coordinate 14,845,903 of OZ043926.1, read as the reverse complement.
AGGCACTATTTATTTTTTATTAGGTTTTATACTACTTAGGTATAAAACCTAATAAAAGTAAGTAAAAAGGGAAGTAAAACAATTAAATATACAAATTGGTAAACAAAATAAAAACTCTTTTGCGTTTGATGTATTAAAATATTCCCACTGACACAAGTTCCTTGAATTTATTGGAAAAGTGAATCCTTGTTGACATTTTCTTGCATAAAATTTCAGTGTGCCAACCCTAGGAAAATCTGTACACCTATACGATATCGTAGACGAAAGCTACTCTATACTTTAGACAGCTTAGCTCAATCGGCTTAGATTATTTGTAATCTAGAGTCTGAATCAGTTGGATGGATTATGGAATATGAAAATTGTCTTATGTATCCGGTTGATGGAAAAAGCTTTTAAACTATTTCAGCAATAAGTACTGTAATGTAAACAAATATATCATTACTCCGCTAGATAGTTAAGTAATGGGCAATTTTAGTACCAATTATAATTCAATTAATTAATTGCATTCATCGTTAAATTAACATACCGGCGAACAATGGGTTTTATAGCGTTAGGAAACTTCTGTACGGTATGTTATGTTATTTTAATCGTTTAATTAACATAACAACTGAGCGAGATGAAACTACAGTTATTGTAGTTCATAAAAGTAAATCTTAATACACCTACTTGCAGTTTATAAAAAAATTATAGGACTGCAAGTAGGCGTATTAAGATATCGAGTCGATTATAGTATATTTAATATACTCGATTGCGATTAAATATTTCGATTAACTTATCGATTGTGACAGCTTGCTGTACGTTTTTTTTATCAAGCAGCAGTGCGACCATAAACTTAAGAAGAGCTGCCGCCCAGCTCCGGGTCACAAAAATGTTGGGGCTTTATCAAAACAATCTGAAAAGCTTTCGGAGATTCTGTATAAACAGACATTTAAATAATTCAAGTCTATGTTCAATATAGTAAGATATGGGCCGAATTCACCTCTTAAATACACAGACACAATCCAATCCAAAATTATTACCACATTAAAAAAACTTATAAGACAAGACAAGGTATCTTAAAAAAAAAACTTACTCTACTTACCTCGGCGTGTGTCCAAGCTGAAAGTGCTTTAGGCGGTGTATCAGGAGCAACTGCACCAAGCCTGCCCCTCTTCCTGGCCTCCTGAAGAATTGGAACCTTTGAGTTCTTGTCACCGGAAGACAGGATCACCTCGCGTTCTATCTGTTGGGAATTATGCGATTTAGTTTCTAAATAAATAAATATTTGGGATATTTCACACAGAGCTTGTGCTATGGTTACTAGACATTGGAAATTTCTTTGCACAAAAAATACGTGTTATATTATAAGTATTTATAATACATATGAAACACCCAGACAAACAAAAACACTTTTGTACATCACAAATATTTGTGTCCTGTGGGAATCGAACCATGACCTCGTGATCAGTAGTCCGGACACTTGAACAACTACACCACAGACGTCGTCGAATGAGTTATAGGTACTTATGAAGTTTATATTATTCAAGGCTGTAGCAACATCTATCGCGCAACATGGAACTACGAACAAAATCCTGAATCGCGCAAGCAACATTCGCAACGAAAGTTGCATCAACCCACGGCCCGACGTCAACCGTCGGACGTGGCCGCCGGGTAAAACACCCGCCTGGTTGGAGGATTATCCCTTTAGTTGGAGGGGCACCTTGCCTCTCCACAAGGTAAATATTACTTATGTATATGTATATTACTGTGATTATCACAAAACACAGGCAGTAGAAGATGGAGAGGTAAGATAATTAATGGTAAGTATTAAAATTAGTTTCAATATTATATTTTTTGTTCGCGACGACACGTCACCCATCAAATATAGTGCTTACGCGAGTGCCTAAGTCAAAACAATAATAGAAATCGCTAAGTGTTAGAAAAATAGACAAAATAAAACAGTTAAAAAACTAGTGAAAAGTGCTATCTATAAGTGTCATTTTGTGTTAATTCGATGCCAGGGTGAAACGTAAGTACGATCCAGGTCTCAAAATAGTATTCAAATTAGTATTTCGATCATTTAACAGTAATCTAGTGTTTTTGTATGACCTGAGACTCGTATGAATATTTTTCACCCTACCTTCGAACGTTTGTTTTTTGTTAATGCAATATTTAAGTTTTTTCGTAATAGGCTTTGTACCCTAATATTAGGTATTAAATATAAATAGAAATAAATGAATTTAGTATTCCCGGGTAGCTTAGGTAATGACCTAGCTATCGACAGTGTTTTAATTTACCTAACACATATAGAAAAATAATAGGACCTAAGGGAAAAGTTAGGTGCCCTAAAAATTCCTAAAATTTTCAAGTTCATACTAGAATATCTTTGTAACTATAGACATACGGTCGATGGGACCTAGATAGGCATATAGGTTACAAAATAGGCTTTCCATCGACATATGACACATAGACATAAGCATAATGTAAGACCTAGATTTAAGCCTAGAAATAATTGTTTAATAAAACAGTTTCAATAAAGTTTGTACTGCGAACGGGAAGCGGCTCCGCGGTTCTCGTCAAGGTAAAGTTTGGGCGTACGTTAGTAAATGCAAAATGTACGCAAATCGTAGACATCGGTGCGACATATTATTTTCTTGAAGAAATCTGCTCATCTACCAGGAACCGCTTCCCCCGCATATTTTGAAGACTATTTCTGCGTTCTTATTTCTTCACCACCGCATCTCCCTGAAGACTCGTGACGGCTACAGATACACGCCTACATACAACTTCATCGAACACACGAAGCTCTCCGGAACCTACAGGTGCAGGACGTAAGCGTCTCGCCAGCTATATACCACCCTCCGACATACATACACCGTATATAGCTGGGAGGTTAACGCCCGTCTGGCACATTTGATGGTCCTTCGAGCCGGATTTCTTCGTTGAAGATTGAAGATAGAAATACGTAGCCAGCATGCCGGTCACAAGATCGCAAGGGAGATCAGCAGAGGCGTGGGTTGTTGACGTCGGAGCGGAACACAGCGAGGCAACTGTTCGTCATCAGCTACCGCCCCGCTCGCCGTCTACCACCGAGGGAGCAGAGCCGTCACGCCCCCCCCCGGGGCGGGGGGGGTGCCCCCCTGCAGCGACGTCGACAGAACTAAGTGGATCGACAGCGACGCCGCGTGACAGAAGGGAAGCCCGCTCGATGGAGAACGTCTCTGATCGCACCGTGAAGAATGTGGATGAAACGTACCGTCGTGCCGCACCGATGACTACCCGGGGTGACGCCCGTCAAGAACAGTCTCGACCGCCATCAGCATCGAACAAATCGACAAGGAAAATCAGGAAGGCTCGTGAAGACCTACTGAAGATTAAGTTAGAGCTTGCGCAACTAGCTTTACAGAGGGCCGAGGAAGATTCCGAGGACGAATATTTGGAGGATAGAAATTCGAACGATGACTACGCACGTTCCTGGCTAGAAGCACCGGAACCTGCGAAGAGGGAAGCCAACACCGCCGAGGGGGGCATTCGAAATACGGACACCGAGCCACCGCCCCCCCCTGTGGACTTCGACATACAGGGCATCCAACAGAAAGCACCGTTAATCTCCAATACAGAACAAGAAATCGCAACAAAGGACATCGCGCCCATACAGAAAAAAGAAGATAGTACGACTGATGGCACACTTCGCCCGTACATCACAGAACTTACCTCTGCTGTAGCTGCGCTCGCCGGGAAGAAAGGCAACGAAGCTGTTACGCCACGCAACGCACCCGCGAAGACCGTGGCGGACCCACCGGCGGGAGTGAGACGTATCGTACAAAGAACACACACAGCTACAGACAGAAACACAGTTAAATGTCGCATATGCGACAAAGAAGGTCATTATTCTTCTCAATGTTACAGATTCAAGGACGCTGACAGCAACAAAAGATGGGAGCTGGCTAAGAAGCATGGCATGTGTTTTCGCTGCCTCCGCAACAGATACCAGGGACACACCTGCAAGGCAAAGAGATGTGGTATCGAAGGATGCATCGCCAAGCACCATCAACTTCTTCACTATGAAAAGAAGCCTAGAATAGAAGAGGTCAGAGAATCACAGGAAATCGTCACCAGCTCACGCACCGCCAGCACACCAAAGCTACTCATCGGCCAAGAAAACTTGCACCTACTCCTGGCAACAGAAGTACGACGTGGACCGAAGCATCAACCGATAGCGTCGCTCACCGCGCTAGGATGGGTACTGCACGGTGCTCACACGAGAACCCTGGGACAGCAAGTACACTACGTCAACAGACTGACCACGAGTGACGACAACCTGGATGAACAGCTACGAGAATACTTCGCGCTGGAGTCGCTGATGATCAACCCTCGCCGTCCTGCATCCGACCCTGAGAAAATAGCAGAAGATATATTGAACCGGACCACAGTACAGTTAGAAAACGGGCACATAGAAAAATCAATTTTATGGAAAAATGAAAATATAGAAATGCCAGATAGCTATGCAGCGGCCTTGAAAAGGCACGTGTCAATAGAAAGAAAGTTGGGCCGCAACCCCGACCTCAAGAAGTGGGTGTCCAACTCAACAGAAGTAATAGAAAATATAGATCCAGATCGACAGAACAACATAGAAATCGTGAACATAGGAAATAAAGAAAACACAGAGAAAATACTCGGACTGATATGGAAACCGAGTACCGACGAGCTGAGCTTCAACTTGAAAATAGCCAGACTTCCAATAGACATACTGGAAAAGGAAGTGTCGACCAAGTTAAGCATAGCCGACATAGCAACGCGTGACGTACCGCACTACTTCAACCCTACACACGAGTGGTACAGCGGACCGAACTTCCTGTATGAAGAACCGTCGACTTGGCCTTCAGAAAAAACAGAAATAATAGAAAATACGACAGAGGAAAAAACGCTCGTAGCCACAGAAAAATGCAGCATATCGAAAATTAGAGAAGCCGTCCCTGACCCAGACAGAATTTCACGATGGGAGCGTCTTCTACATGCAACGGCGAGAGTACTACAGTTCATATCGCTATGTCGAAGGCCCAAGGAAACTACGTTATACAAGAGAACAAGAAAAAATAGAGAAAATGATCCCGACTGGAAGAAACAGAAAAATGTCACGCCTACGCCTCAGAAGAAAATTATATGTTCGAATGAAAATCATAGAAAATTCGTCACATTGGAAGCCGAATTCCTCAGAAAAGCGGAAAAAACCCTCGTGCGGGTCGTGCAACAGGATTCGTTCGGACAAGAAATATCCGACCTCAGTAAACAGAAGAGTGTCACCAGCGACAGCCGACTACGCGCCCTGCAAGTACAGCTTGAGGACAAAATAATAGTGCTAAGAAGCCGCATAGCCGCCATCGACGAAATCAAATATGTAAGAAGTCCGCCCGTGCTAGATGGAGATCATCACATCACCCGGCTGTATATAGACTGGACGCACAGAAGCCTGCAACACAGCGGAACAGAGCTCACCATCAACGAGATCAGACAGCACTACTGGATCGTCAGACTGCGCCCCGCAACGAAGCAGGTGGTGAACCGCTGCCTACCGTGTCGCATCCGCAAGACACGTCCACCAGAACCAGCCACCGGTGATCACCCGAAGACACGCCTCGCACATCACCAGAGGCCGTTCACCTACACCGGACTCGACTACTTCGGACCCGTGTCAATCACCGTCGGACGACAGCATCAGAAGCGATACGTGGCTCTATTCACGTGTCTGACCACCAGAGCCGTCCACCTGGAGATCGCCGCGAGCCTGAGCGCAGACTCCGCCATACTCGCCCTGCGCAGGTTCGCCGCCCGTCGAGGTTGTCCCACCGAAATACACTCGGACAACGGCACTAACATGCACGGCGCTGACAAGGAACTTCGAGAGGCGACCAGAGAAGAAGCAAGTCGCCGCGGCATCGTGTGGCGCTTCATCACCCCTTCCGCGCCCTTTATGGGAGGGGTGTGGGAGCGTCTGGTGCGCTGCGTGAAGACCGCACTATACACTGTACTGCAAGAAAAACATCCGCACGAAGAGGTACTATCGACGTTACTGTGTGAAGCAGAGTACACAGTAAACAGCAGGCCATTGACCCACGTCTCGGTGGACAGCGAGGACGGGGAGTCAATCACCCCGAACCACTTCCTGCTGGGGGGCTCCGCAAGGCTGCCCACCCCCGGCACATTCGACGAGCAAGACATAGACAGCAAGAAGCACTGGCGCCGCTCCCAGGCGCTCGCCGACATGTTCTGGCGACGCTGGGTGCGAGAGTACCTTCCCGAGCTCCAAAACCGGCGGGAGCCCTACAGCCGTGGCCCCTGTCTGCAAGTGGGCGACCCTGTGCTCATCGCAGACGGCCAACTGCCGCGCAATACATGGCCGCGCGGCAGAGTAATCGCCGTGTACCCTGGTCCAGACGGCGAGGTCAGGACCGCCGAGGTTCGCACCTCTGGCGGGGTCCTGAAACGTCCTGTGAAGAAGCTCGTCCCCCTACCGAAGTGATCCTGAGACGTCGCTCACCGAAGAGGATGCAGCTCCGCTACGAGCCGGCGCCACTGCGCTGCGCTGCACGGCGGGAGAGATGTTCGCGACGACACGTCACCCATCAAATATAGTGCTTACGCGAGTGCCTAAGTCAAAACAATAATAGAAATCGCTAAGTGTTAGAAAAATAGACAAAATAAAACAGTTAAAAAACTAGTGAAAAGTGCTATCTATAAGTGTCATTTTGTGTTAATTCGATGCCAGGGTGAAACGTAAGTACGATCCAGGTCTCAAAATAGTATTCAAATTAGTATTTCGATCATTTAACAGTAATCTAGTGTTTTTGTATGACCTGAGACTCGTATGAATATTTTTCACCCTACCTTCGAACGTTTGTTTTTTGTTAATGCAATATTTAAGTTTTTTCGTAATAGGCTTTGTACCCTAATATTAGGTATTAAATATAAATAGAAATAAATGAATTTAGTATTCCCGGGTAGCTTAGGTAATGACCTAGCTATCGACAGTGTTTTAATTTACCTAACACATATAGAAAAATAATAGGACCTAAGGGAAAAGTTAGGTGCCCTAAAAATTCCTAAAATTTTCAAGTTCATACTAGAATATCTTTGTAACTATAGACATACGGTCGATGGGACCTAGATAGGCATATAGGTTACAAAATAGGCTTTCCATCGACATATGACACATAGACATAAGCATAATGTAAGACCTAGATTTAAGCCTAGAAATAATTGTTTAATAAAACAGTTTCAATAAAGTTTGTACTGCGAACGGGAAGCGGCTCCGCGGTTCTCGTCAAGGTAAAGTTTGGGCGTACGTTAGTAAATGCAAAATGTACGCAAATCGTAGACATCGGTGCGACATATTATTTTCTTGAAGAAATCTGCTCATCTACCAGGAACCGCTTCCCCCGCATATTTTGAAGACTATTTCTGCGTTCTTATTTCTTCACCACCGCATCTCCCTGAAGACTCGTGACGGCTACAGATACACGCCTACATACAACTTCATCGAACACACGAAGCTCTCCGGAACCTACAGGTGCAGGACGTAAGCGTCTCGCCAGCTATACAGCGTGAAATTATAGTCGTTTTGGAACCGCAACGTGGTAACTTAGGATAATTAGTAGTACAAATAAAAAATATTAAGTTGACTGTACAGCTAATAATAAAAAAGTTGGCATTTCAAAAAAAAATTTCACTTGTTCGAGTTTGTTCGTAGTAGTGCACGAATATTTCATTCTTAAACCGCCTCAGTCTCAAGCTTGCCATTTATCAATGATGCGCGGCGGGCGGCGCGGGCGCGGCGGCGCGGCGCGGTACGAGTCAGCTCATCAGCTGGTCACCTACCTACAGCAACGGGAGCGACGGACGGTCGGATGATCCGTCTGAGTACCTACTACGCGTGATTTAATAGCTAGTAGCTGGACAAGTACATTTTATTATTAAAATAAATTGCATTACGATGCAGATAGCGACGTAATTTGATGTTAGGTAGGTACCTAGGATCACAGTTCAAATAGGACAAGTATGGCGCCCAGCGAATCAGCTGATACGGGACACGAACGTAATACCTACATTCTTACTAAAAAAATTTGAATAAGACTGTGTGTAGGTAGGTTTTATCGTAGTTCTTATTTAAGAAAAAAAAACGTTGCCCAACACTAGGATTTTCTCCTGTGTCATGGGTGCATTTACAAACATAAATTTTCACATACACAAACACGCAAGCCCAGAACATTCACCCACAGATCATACAAATTTGTTCCGAGCGAGGATCGAACCCGCGAAAGGCGCAGCAGTCGCTCGCACAGCCGCTGCGCATCAACATTTTCACGCCAACTACGTAAATTGTACCTACTCCAATTTCTCGTTCATACTTTACACGGGCTTAGGACCGGCAGAAATACTTTATTTGAATTGAACTTATCTTTATTTTACTGTAGGTATCAATAATTAGAAACAGAGAGACAATGAACTGAGTAGGTACTTCAGGCGTTTGGATTTTTGGAATTTGAGCTATTTACAAAATAATTAACTTATGTACATAGCTAAGTACTTACCTATTAAAAGTTTATTTATAAATTGTTTACACTTCCCTGTACCGAAGCAAGTACACGAAATGGAGTCTGCCGCGTTCAATACACAAACGTGCCCGTTTTATGCTATTGTCTTTTAGCCTATCACTTTTCACTTTATCAAAGGCGTCCACTATCGCACTGCGTAACTCGTTAAGACTTTCATGTTCACGGGTATAAAGGAGTCTTTATTTCCGACCACAAGAAAAATCCAGGGGCGTTAAGTCTGGGCTCCGTGGTGGGCAAGCCACGGGACCGCCGCGCGACATGGCCTATCCATCGATCACGGAACTGATTGTTTGGGTAAGCACGCACAACACTTGCATAACGAGCCGGGCAGCTGACATAGGGCAGTTCTTGCCGGTGCATCATTGTTGTTGATGACGTGAGCTCGACGGAACTTATAGGGATGTTAAGCCATTATTATTTAATGTTTTCCATACAAAGCATTAGCTAACATTAAATTCTTGTGCCGCCATTCTCGTGCTTCGCCGCGGAGCCCGCTCGAAGTACCTACTCCAGAATAGCGTCTTCGTTCTCCTGCGAGTCATTTAGGCGCCCTCGACCTTGCGCGTGAGCCGGCACACGGAATTGTCCATGATTGAGAAGGCGCTGGGTTGCAGCCAAGTTGGTAGGGGTTGAAGGTACTTGAGGACTTTCAATCCCTCGTAGCCGCAGCGCCTTTAAATGTTCTGGCCGGGAATACAACCGCTTGGCCTCAGCTTTGGCCTTCCAAATTGTAACTAGTAACAGGGAACAGCTGAACCATTGTCAAGTACCTACTCCGCGTTCGAATATTCATACTGAAGACTCATTTTCGCGTGGCTACGTAAAACGTAAAAATGCAACCTTTATCGCGCGCGAGTTGCAACAGAACTGGCGGTTGCGGCCGTGCGGGGTGGTTAACGGGGAGCGGCGCGGGCGACGCGACGACGCGAGACCGCTCGCCGCGCCGGCGCCGCGCAGCCTGTTACTAGGGGTAGGTACATAATACATTACAGCTGTGTGCGTGGATTGTAGGCAGCGGGCGCCGCGCCGCATCCAATGGGCGGATAACGTGTCTAGGCATGTTTTACCGCTTAGTGTTGTGTGTGTAACATTGAATGACATCGATCGTAGTGATCGTAGTACGATCGTAGTTTTTGTTCGAATATGATATTACTTTTAATAATCAATAAAATAATATATTTTTATTTAATTTAAATTATATTTTAATAGGTTCTATTACTGATATAGAGTCTAAAATTTTCGGTTCCAAAACGACTACAAAATCATCGTGTATACCACCCTCCGACATACATACACCGTATATAGCTGGGAGGTTAACGCCCGTCTGGCACATTTTTAAAGACACGCTTTTTTTAAAGACTGCTCCCGGACTTTAAAAACATATAATTAACTGATACTTCTTTCAATTAGATTTTACTACTATAGAAAATAACGTTACCAGTTCATTAAGTGCTATGGAAACATATTTTGTTACACTAGTGCCCCCTACGAATTTCCTATTGAATACAAATAATCTAAAAGCTACTATGACTAATAAATATGCTATCTCCCATATCCTCTTTTGAAATAATATTATGACGACACGTTTGGCGTAGTGGTGGATTCGATTCCCGCATGGAACAAATTATGTATGACTTAGGTATGAGAAGTTGTTCCGGGTCTGGGTGTTTGTGTATGTGATAATTCGTGTTTGTAAACGCACTCACAATACAGGAGGAAATCCTAGTGCGGGGCAACGTTTATTTTAAAAAAAATAGCGAAAAGTCAGGATAGCCCCTGAATATTATCGATTGTCACTGACATACTTACTTGTCATGATTATGGATTATTAAATACTGCACAATACTGGAGTTAAGTGCGGAAAAAGGAACCAACAACTATTAACTAGTTTGTTGCGATTCCTCTTTTGCGGTCTACTTGAACTCATGTAGATTAAAATACATGGAAATGATCGTGGACTTGCTAATAAGCTCACGACTATTTCCATTAACCGAAGTGGACACAGGCAATTTGCCAGAGAAGCTCTACTTAATATTAATAAGTTTAATAACAGTCTTGGGAGGTACTAAGATGTCTAACAAATGACTTAAGGCTCACATTAGCATGACTTAAATTTTACAAAAGGGTAATATTTAGAGCCTAACAAACTCTTTGGTGGGCTATGAAGAAGAAGAAGAAATATGTTAAAAGTTAATTGATAACTTAGAGTGCTGATCAACATAGTTTTTTTTTATGGGATAGGCACAATCGAGCAGACGGATCGTCTGATGGTAAGCGATTTCTGCCGCCCATGGACACCCGTAACACCAGAGGAGTCACAAGCGCGTTGCCGGCCTTTAAAAGGGAGTACGCTCTTTTCTTGAAGGTTTGAAGGTCATTTTTTTACCACACGAGATGTTGTTTTGCATCTGTCTTTCATTTACAATAAAAATTAGGTTTACATTTACTGTAGAACCTTAAAAGTCATCAAACTTGCTTAAACGGAGGTTCCAATAACCTACTGTAAAAACAACTTGACAATGAAATACATAATTTTGAATGAACACTACTTTTTACGGATTTTATCTCTTTATATTGATATTATTAATCCCGACGTTTCGGACCCTTTACAGCGTCTATGGTCACGGGTAGACTGATTACTCTACTCTCTATCTACTGCCTGGTGGTGTAATTAGTAAATTTGTATCTGCGAGTGTTACCGATGGATCCACCTTGGAAAACAAAATACATACGTCTAAAATCCACGTACATACCTTTCAGATCGGAATAATTCAACCAGATTGACGGTAGATAATGTCCAAAATAAACTCTTTCACAAGTCACTTTAACGCTTAAAGTACTCAAACAAAATCGAAAGATTCTCGATGGAAACACACACGTCCCGTCTTTAGATAAGCGATGTAACAATGAGCACTTTCACTGAGATACTGTGTGAGATAAAAAGTACGGATTCATGTGTATTGGAGAAATCGCGGATATAATTTCGATCCATCATGATTTGTTTATTGCATGTAAATGGAGCGAATGTGGTATTAAAATTAACTGCAAAAATACTTGTAAGAATTTGTACATTTCGGGTAAGTTCGTCGAATAAGTCGCTGTAATATTACAGAGATTATGATTAAGAACATAACTTGAGAACGACTTTACTGATTACCTATATTCATCTTTTTTTTTAAAGTATTCTTATACTTTGTAGAAGGTTCTTACTAAGAGAAAACTTAAGAAAATTGCGCAGGAAATTGTAAATTTACTGAAAACTTAACGACTAGATATTTTTTATCCAAGTAAAATCCACACACAGACGAAGTCGCGGACAGAAGGTAGTTCATAATATAATTAGCCCTGACTGGCACTAAGTACACACTCATAAGTCAGCATTCTTAAAATAGTTCTAATAAATTCATTGATTCAGAAAAAAAAAAGTTTTATTATAAACCTAATGATCATTCTTGGATCGTATTTATCCTCCTTAATACTTGATGTAAACTAAAACCCATCGTTCTCGTAAAACACAATTTCTTATCCAACCTAACCAACACTGTCGCCATAATGATAGACAATTTATCGCAAACAGTAGCAATCTAAATATACGACACATAACTTGCATGTCAGTAACCTGACTCGCCACGACTCCAGCTAGTCCATCCACTTAACTGGCCGACTCGCCCGTGACAGCCTTCAGTGACGGAAGGACGGACAAGGATAAATTGTCTTAGCATAATGCTACAGTGAGTTTGATAGTTTAATGTATGGATTTAGCAAGATTTATTATTTGATGATTATTAAGGCTGATGGATTAAAAAAGGAGAAGGAAAAATGTTAACTCTCTATTATCTACAAAACGATTAGTGGTTTCAAGTGGTAACAGGCATTGGTGACAAGAAGCCTTCTAAGCTAAAGATTTAAATCGTTAGATGCGCCCTACCACGTCAAATAATGGTCACGTTTCCGTAAGTAAACTACATCGGAAGTACCGAATCTGTTATTGTCTCGTTCACTCATACTGAATGTGTGCATGCACTCATCTCTATAAGGACACGTTTTTGAGCGGTATAAGTACGGTGAGGGCAAATCTAACTATTTAAATCTTTGTTCTAAGCATGCCCGCTAAGATTAAAAAGTGGGATTTTCCTACATAGAAAGGAGTAAAGTTTCATTTAAATACAGATGCAACCAGTTGTTAGGTATAACAATAGATTTAAATGCTTTCCCAGATCTGCTGCCACTGATCTACATTATAACATCAAGCGAGACGTTCTTTTATAACTTAGTTACTTTGAACATAGTTTTCTGCATAATTTCCGTTTCTGCCACAGAAAGTTTTGAGTTCTATAAAATGGAATTTATTGTGTTATATTGACATTTTTATAATAATATTACTTTAATTTCTTCTTGATATCACTAGATACTTACAGGGAACTTGTTGGAGTGCGTGTGCAGAGCAGCGGGGAGAGAGGGTGCGGGGGCGCCGGGCAGCGCCGCCTCGGGCGCCGGCGGCATCCTGTACGGAGGCCCACCTTCGACTGTACCTGAAGAAAAAGGATAAATGAGACAGCGTCGTAAACGAATAATTTTACTGATACTAATCATGTAGTATATACTATATAGTGTAGACAATAATCAAAAGAAGCTCTTGAAACGACTTTTCGAGAGCAACTTTGAGTTTGATTCGGCGTTTCTTCTTGGAGATCGTCCGAGAGTAACAGTGGTGCCATCCAGTTCAAAGCATTGATTTAGTATCTTTAATAAATATAATTTACTTTCAATTACTGGTTGTGTTAAAATTATACGATGTAGGTTTCATAATATATTCATATATGTATATGCACACTAACGTCTTCCTGTCATATCTTTGCAGATATTTTTTGTTTTGTCCACGGGCCTCGTATTATAATAATAAAGCTGATAATGTCTTTTTCGAATGTCAAGAGTAAAACGGCTTATCTAGGTACTGCCCTTTATCTCGAAGTTCTATAAACAAATACGAGTACATAATATAAAGTTAGAACAGGTTTTTATTCCTTCAGCAAAAACGCATCCACATACATTTTTATGAAATGTATAAGCACAATACAAAACTCTCAACATAAAGACTTATGAAGAGATAATAATGTGAAAATATACGAAGCATTGTCGACAGCTGAGTGCTTTTGCAAAGGTAACCGTAAAAAATTGCGAAGATTGGACTCATTAACTTAATGCATTATGTGATGACAATAATATAAGATGTATTAAGCCTGTACTTCTCATGATCTGTTGTGGTCCAAGTGAACACAAAATAAAGAAATACTTTAATATAAGTAATATCTTTCGTTTGCCTTTTTAAAAGTTTATCTCCAAAATCACTTTCGATGACAGATTGTTTGTACTTTCAACAACCACTTAATTTCTCATGCTCTTAATTTATAGTATTTTATTGTAAGACCATGAAAGAAAGCAGTGATGGCCTAGTGATATGACCATTGCACTGCCAAATCAAAAGTTTTGAGTTCGAATCCAAGACACGCACCTCTGACTTTCGAATTCATGTGCGTATTAATAATTAATCATCACTCGCTTAAACGGTGAAGGAAAACATCGTGAGGAAACCTGCACGCCTGAGAGAATTTTTTCGACGGTGTGTGAAGTCTGCCAATCCGCACTAGGCCAGCTTGGTGGACTAATGGCCTAATTCCTCTCATTCTGTGAAAGGAGACCTGTGCAGTGGGACAGTATATGAGTTGATGATGATTGTATGAACTCTATTCACATTTATACGTATAAATGTGAATAGAGTTCATTATCTAAATATCGAAATGTGTTAATAATCACATACATCTTACATAACTATGATTATGGATATAAAATAACATATCGATATTCACATTACAAAACAGCATCTTAAATCATGTTATACGAATTCCGTGTCCGAACACCATACAGGTTATCCCAGTTTAAGAGGCAGGGCTACTGTAAATTTCACAGATTATGCAATATCGACTATATTGTAGTATTTAATTCGGAAAGTAGCTCGTCTAGTATTTAATTCGGATTTTGTCTGGCTATCAATTGTGATAATTGTCCTATAGGTACTGCCCTTGTAACTATTTGTGAAATAAACATTATTGTTATTATTATATTGAGATTTTCGGCAGAAAAAGTGCGTTTATTAAAATTTTGCACATCAAAAAAATAAATAGCTCTAAGTTTCTAACTTATCCCATCAGTTACATGTCTTGGTGATCGCCAACTTCCTGCAAGGCTCGATGCCGTCCTACTGACAATTGAATGGACCTGATTGGATCAAATTGTGTAGTGCCGTTAACTCAACTGTAATCATTAAGGTCTAGTAATGACAGCTAATGTGTAATAAGTAATACGCATGGAGAAAAGATTGCAGTTAAATTTTTCATATTCGGAAATTCTATTTGATTATTGTGAAATGTATCTTTTAATTATATAGTACGTAGGAAGACTAAACATGTGCTTGCCAGTGTGACGAAAAGAAAGAATATAAGACAAGATCAAAGGTTGAATCGATATTTTGAAAATAGGTTACTTGCCATGAGAATAATATCCCCACAACATACCTATTATCTTTAAACAAACCGCTTTATTACCAATTATATCAGCTTTATTATAGTATGCGTAGAAGCAAATAATATTTTTGTTGAACACGGGTAAGTTATTTTAAATGCAAAAGGTTAGTTTGGCGATTTTCTTCTTAAATAGGACTAACTATGGAATATAATCATAAACAGGATACATTTAAAGGTGATACATTAACACGTAAAGTGCTGTCACAGACTCACAGTAAATGTGATGTTTTAATGGTTTGCGGTGGTCGAGAATAGTCGAGATCGAAGGCAAACCGCAGAGATCTCATGTGGGTCGGTAAAATGAGGAAAGTATCTAGATATTTTTGTATTGCACTTCTAAATAAATTTGTGTCCTGCTGATAGTGGCGTTGTGTGTCAGGTCGTTTTATTCCCTGCAACATGGTTGAGTCGAACGACGCCAATACGCACGTCATACTCGTGAACGGATGTCACTGGCAATCTCTTTTTTTTCTGTTTATTATACTGGGTTAATTTAATAGTACAATTAAACTGCATTGTTCTCATGAACTATACAGATTTAGATTGTAAACCAAGATGAAGTTATGGAGTTTCTTGCCGGTTCTTCTCCATAAGACCCACTTTTTGGAACCGTGAAACTAGTTTTGACTTTTTAAAAGTGCTCTTGAGTCTTTCTAATTGAAATAAAATGTTTGACTTTGACCTTAATTTATACCCCAATTCAAAATCAGAAACTCTGCCATTCCTTTACACTTATATCCTCTACGAGATTAAACCATACCTAACAATTTTATAAAGCAGCCTCTAAAGAGGTTAGTCTCTATAGTGTGAAAGTGTTTCACGGGAAATTACAAGGAAGTAATAAATAAAGCTAATAAAAACTGTTATGTTGTGTAAAATATTAATTAATTAATTTAGATTGATGATTCAATTTATCAGTTCTAACCTCAAAACATATTAATAATAAAATTAAAATGCAAAAGTTGTCATGGCTCTGTCCTATGGCCGGTTTCAATAACTAATCTGTCAGTAGATTTCCTTACTATGGATAGCATTTTGACATAACGTCTATACAAGTAATGTCAAAATCCTATCTCTAGTAAGCTAATCCACCGACGGATTTGATATTGAGAACGGCCGTTAAAAGTCTTCAACTGACTTACATATTTGAAAATGCATTAAATGTAAAACAAACATAGAAACGTTTATAAATACCTATATAGTTACTATATTTTGCCTGATAACTCTCTTACGTTTACTCGTCTTTTAATGGCTGTGTTGATGATTCACGTTAGTCATTAAAACGCTTCAATAAAATTCATTAGCTCTTAGAACACCTTTTAGTATATTAAATACAGTAGCTAAATAAATTCAAACTACAATACCCCTTTTGATCGTGATTACGGGTATCATCAGTTCCATATCAAACTCGTATCACAACAAAATAACCGATGCTCCAGTATTTTTTGCGACTGACATTAAATTAAGATGAGACGTACAAAAACATGGTGGAAGTGCCAACGACCGGCGTTTCGGCGTCAGCTGGGAACCGGTCGGAACGGTACCGTTTGTATTGGCTTACATTGATGATAATGTGTTTTGGGCACTTGATTGAATAAAAAGAGGAAGTATTGTTGATTAGTGACTAGTTTTTGTACTGTTACAAGTGTTGTCAATAAGGAAAATTGTTACATTTTGCCGAAAAAGTAGCTCGTCTAAAAAAACTCAAGTTAAATTAGAACGAGACAGACGAATTAGTATCCATAATGGTTATAACGTTAGAGGAGTTAGCGGTCATTGATAGTTTTTATATCTACTTATAATAATCAGTTTCTTATTTAGATTACGCAATATTAGTTTTCTAGATAAGCCAAATTATTTTCACGCTTACTACGTAATAATTATAGTGCAAGTAATATAAAATTACATAATAAAATATTTTCTTTTTCTGCCCTCGGAAATAAAATAAGAATTTGTCATTATTCAAAATGTATTTATAAAATAAATAATTTAACTCGTTTGTAGGTATTCATATAGTTATTCTAGACAATTAAAATTAGAGCAAATGATTATGTAAACGAACTCGGTAACATTTTTTATCGATAAATCAACTCTAAATCGATTACGAAACATCTATTAACATGGCGGATTATAACTTATCTCTAAATATATCACATTCTAGTTAATCCCGCATTCATTTTTTATCAGGAACGGAAGTTATTATGTTATGCAATAAAAACTTATGCAAGTGATATTTAAAACAATGCTTGCATTCAGTGTATTTTGCAGTATTTCCGAACGTTGTAAAAACAGTATGGCGCCTTTGGCGGGAACGGAAATGCCATGTGGTTGTCATAACATAAAACTTGCAGAAACTTACAAAAACATTTCGCTTTGCAGAAAAATGTTTATCAGATTTTTGTGACACTATTAAAGTATTTTCTTCGTTTGTATAGACTATATTTACGGAGCTAAACATTGTTGAATAAAAAAGCCCCCGAGTGGAACTACTCACGAGTATTTTTTTTTGCCCATTTTATCAGGATGATTCTTTGTATACTTTGACGATAAATCACTAATTAGTTCTGAAGTTTTAGCACTTAAAGTTCCACTCGGGGGCTTTTTTATTCAACAAATCTTAGTGTTAATATTTGGAATCAATAAATTTCTTTGCGTGTTAGATTATAAATTATATAAGTATTATTAAATGTCAGAGCCATTAAATTTATTTCAGTTACTATACATTTAAAACAGGTAACCGATAACGATAAAATCTGATTATATTGATCTCAAAAACTGGTCTAGCCATGTTTAATTTAAAAATAAATTTTGAGATCATCAATGTATTGTGGTTATTTAGACATTATTATTAAAAAGACAAGGTGGAAATTTGATGGTTTCAAGGGAGGAGGTAAGGGACCTATTATTTATTATGTCGGTCTGTTCGAAAGGCAGGTGCATCAACTCAACTTGTATACTCACATCTGTTTTGTTTCGTCGTGAAGTCGTCTGCTTTAAAGTATATAAACTACAACGGTTTTGAAAATAAATTTCCGATAAAAATTAATAAACAGTTGTTATACTTTTTTATTGTGATAAGACACACTGGCCATGTAATGGTGAGCGGCAACCGCAGTCTATAGACGACAGCAATACCAGTGGTATTACTCGCGTTGTCGTCTTGAAATCTCAGTTGTTATGTTCATATATATCCAGTACTTCATCTGACTAGATTGCCCTTCAAACGGGAACCATAGATACCATTGGTGTTCCAGGCGCCTATAGCTGCGGATGCTGACCACAGGCGGCCCGTATACTAGTTGTCATTTTATCACGATAAAAAATCTAATCTTTCTAGTATCGCATAATATGTCATCTTGATTAATTACTAATAGCAAAGTGGTATATTTTAATGCATATTTGACAGAAAAGATAAAAGCTTAAAAATTAAACTACTTAGCTCAAAAGAATAAACGATAAATTATGACTAAACAAGAAACATATTTAGAAATAGAAATGAACAATGTTTTATATCCAAATGTACAAAGTTTTGCAACTGTTTTGGACAGTTGAATGGTACGGTGGGTGTATCAGGCGCATGCATGTGAGACGTGAATTAATTTATATACTGCATCGTTAGATTTAGTTTGCAACCTCGTTACAGGCCCAGTATTGCCGTATATGGTATTAAAAGGCTGTTAACTCATGTAAATGCTTCAAATATATCACTATCAACCTTTGAGTTTTCGCAGTGATTTAATTGGGTATTGTAAATATTGTAGATTTACGAAAATAACTGGCTGGTCACTTATTTAAGTTAGTTTTAGTAGTATAATAAATAAAAAAACAAGTGGAGAACAAACAAACGCTGGAGCAAATGAGTTCTCGAGTGGAGACCATGTCTAGGTAAGCGTAGTGTAGGATGCCCGCCGGCCAGGTGGAGTGAAGACTTGTGGAAGGCAGCTGGCAGTGACTGGATGAGTAAAGCCAAAGATCGGGTTGTGTGGCGTTCACTAGGAGAGGCCTACGTCCAGCAGTGGACGAATAGGGGCTGTTGATGATGATGATGAAAATAAATAAAATGAGGACTAGCTAGGGCTGGTAACACCATTAATTATACCTCTGCCTAACCCTCGGAATACAGACGTGGTATCGTTCTACTGAATGGTAAAGGGTGTGTTCTTAATTCTGTAGCATTTATTTACAGTAATATAGTATTTGTTAAGACCAAGATCGTTTTCGATAAATCTATAAAAATGCTAAGGAAAGATCCTTAGCAATACTTATAGATTATGAATTGGAGGAATATGAATTGATTTTAAAGAAAGTAGTTAGTAGATATTGAAATATCTAAAATGAGATATATACCGATACCAAGTAAACTATTCTATTTTATTATACAAAAATATACCAACAAAGATGCGTTCGACAATTTCTTTCAGTTTTAGAAGTATATTTTATAAATCCAATAATCATCAAGTAGGTAATCGAGAATAAATAAATCTTTAGTTTTCTTTTCTCAAGTTTATTTTCTACTGTTTTATCTAACTCAGCTCAAGTTGTAGAGATGATAAAATTAACCTCGTTATTAAAATTAGATTCAGGGTATTTAAATTGCTTCTTTATAATAAATTCTCCTTACTAATTCATAAATTATCCTTATTAACTCATGAACATAATTCAAGGCACAAAATGATTTTAAAACTACACCGATAATAATACATTAAGACTCAAGCTGTAAATTTCTAACGCAAAAACTGAACCGATATATCATTCCAATTAGCTTGAAAAATCATATAAAGTTGTTTCAAACCAGTACTCCGTGGCAGATTATTGATTGTTGATTTCCCTACCTACTTGTTCTAAGATAATAATTCTGTTCCCTACCTTTTCTAAGATAATATTCTATTAGGTTTTAAAGAGCATTTAGTACTGCTACCTTTGTTTTATCGAATTTATTAGTCTGTCAAAATAAATTAGACACTTAAAATAATGTAGATAAGGATGTAGCTTCATAGCAATATTGGAGCTAGGATTATAACAGTAAGTTGCTATAAATACTCAGTGATCAATAAACTAAGTCTAACGACAAGGATATTACATAATTTCCATCTGATAGGTTTCTCCGTACGAAGTATGTATTTTACAACGAATTAAAAAAGATGAAGTTATTAAGAATTCGCAAGCAGGTTTTTGTGTAATTAACTTTGTTTATGATGTAACAGTTCCGGTCAATAAATATGCATATTATTTTATTTGGCACGACTTTTTATATTAACATAATGATGTCACTATAATAACCTATTAAGAATGTGTGTCTTATGGACCTTTACTATCTTTACTATATCAATTTATTCGACAACGAACAACCGAAACAACCGAATCTACATATTGAAACCATGTGGAGACACTGGTATCACGTCGGGGACACCAGTGTAGAGAGGCGAGGTGTGTTGCCCCTCCAATTAAAGGGACGGTCTTCCAACCAGGCAGGTATTTTGTCTGGTGAGCCACGGCCCGACGGTTGTATATATGCAACTTTCGTTGCGAATGTTGCTTGCGCGATTCAGGACTTCGTAGTTCCATGTAGCGCGGCAGATGTCGCTACAACCCCATAGTTCAACTCTCTAAGTCTTTATGTTCTGGAAAATTCTTGACTTCTTCTGGATCAATTGGACAAACAGATGTTTCTTCCGTACTGGATCGAAAAGTGTGATCTGCAGAAGGCCAGTCACAATTTCTAGTGTTATCGTCTCTTTTGAATATAGAAATATTATGATAAGTCTGTAGAGAAACACTGTATTACTCTAGTGATGTATATACGATGATATGGAAACAGACACAGGTGAACAACCCAGAGGTAAGACTGTGCAATGATCATTGACAGTTGTAGCTTGAGCGGAAAGATTAACAGACGATAAAATCCAGTTTTTAATTGAATTCCCACACTCCCATGTGGCTTAATTCCACGATTTGCTCGTTAAGAAGCATTGAGGTATTGAGTATGGAATTTCATAGTATAGTAGCTGCATCAAACAGTATGCTAGAAAACATAATACTTAGGTAATATTTGTTAATTTTGCTTGTATTGTTGAAAAAATGAAACGACAGGTTTAATAATTAATTAATTGTAGAGACAAATACCCTGGAATAGAAAAATAATTAATTTCGAGTACAAGTGAGTCGGGAAGCTATCCTCCGGTGACCTTAATGTTTAAAACTGCATTTTATTACAAAATATTCTCTCAGTATGTGCATGCAATGGTCACTTCCCGTGACTTCACTTGCGTGCCGTTGCGCTTAGTGATCATCGGATGGCGTTAACGACATTAACATCTTCATGCTTATAATTCCTTGGTAGGTTAAGTAGAGGTTCTTAATTGAGTACTTGTTAAAGCGGATAAAAATTGTATCCATTTGAGACGAAAGTTTAAAGCGTTACGTTTAAGATGTACGTTGGCGGCCGATGATAATAAATAATTCGAATCTCTTGTAAAAGTGGTCAACGAGATTTCTCTCATGTTTTACGACTATTAACAGGACTAACAAACGTTAACTTATTCAGAATGTTAATTACCTTAGAGATTTGGAAACGATATTTTTTTATGTATAGTTTTGTCCAGATTATCAAAAGACAACTTGTGCTCTTGTATAATTATGTTATTCAATCCACGCATCGTTTCGTCATTGTTACTGACATGTAAAGTAGCAGTCACTCCACGCCACACAGCTTCCAAGACGAATTTATATGTAGGTAGGACACTAACAGTATTTAAAAAAGATAACATAATAGGATGTTCTTGCAGGATCTGACATAGTTCAGTTCACATGCCGACCGTGACGTGAATTTTAATTATTGATACTGCCAGGTTACGCAAAACTTAAGAAACTCTACTTGATGCTAAAGATTATTGCTGTAATGTGGAATAGGGTTTTGTAGGGCCAGGTGCTAAAGTTTCTATGTGACGTACGGCTATGAATGAACCAGGATCTAGATCAGAGTGGTTTGTATACAGAAGTGTATAGTTAATTTGTCCTTATCGGACCCTATAAATAGGTTAAGAACTTCAGAGAAAAATTGCACCATCATCGATTCACTTTCGTTGAGATCAATAAAATTCTCAAGAAAGAAAACCTGTATCAACTGAAACCTAACCTAACACCTGAAATATACATATATTTCAGAACATCATAAGAAGAGAGTAATACTTTTTTAGGTTTGTTTAAATGTTTGTCAAATATGAATGTCCCAAAACTTAGTATAAGTTTTGTGTAATTGTACATCATCATCATCATCATCATCAAACCATACACAGTCCCACAGCTGGACAACGGGTCTCCTCTCACAGAATAAGAAGGATTGGGCTATAGTCCACCACGCTGGCCTAGTGCGGTTTGGCGTGTGTGAAATTGTTGTTCATCTATAATACAGATATAGCATAAATCATAATGAAAGCCATTGCAAAAATGAAGACCTACGGGTCACTATAGTAATTTGTAATAATTACTTATGACGTTAATCCATAGGATTAATATGAACCAAACGGACTCGCTTTAATTTTCTTTACAAAATTTGATCGAAATTAATGATTTCTCGAAATGAAAGTGCTGGTAATAACTTAAATCACGCTTAAGATCGAGTCGAAGTTGAACTTGTAAGAAAGTTTTTGCAGAGTTGGGAGTGTTCAATTATATAAAGTAGATACATCTCACTTCATCATCATCACCATCATCAACGCACATACTGTCCCCCTGCTGGGCAGGGTCTCCTCACAGAATAAGAGGGATTAGGCTATAGTCCACCGCGCTGGCCTAATGTGGGTTGGCAAACTTGACACGCCTACGAGAAAATCTCTAAAGCATGCAGGTTTCCTCATTATGTTTTTCTTCAGCGTTCAAGCGAGTGATAATTACATATTAATACGCTTATGATTTCGAAGTCATAGATGCGTGTCTTGTATTCGAACTCGAGATCTTTGACTTGGCAGTCCAATGGTCATATCACTAAGCTATCACTGTTTTTACTTTAACATCTCACTTATCTACACTTTAAAAGAACACACTAAAACCTACTGTAATAACCTGTAGAGAAAATGTAGAGAAAATGCTGGTAAATAAACAATACTCATTCCCCGATCTGAATATGAACAAAATATTTTCTTAAGTTGAACATGGAATTCCTGCACAATTATTTAAAAAAATACTGAACTTAACCTGTTTGTATACCGCTTTAGCAGGTAGAGCTTATTCACTATTATCCGAGGTTGAATTTGCTTCATAAGAGGCAATCTGACACAGTTATGTGAAGTAAACTTACAATTTCTAAGTATCTTATTCTAAAAAGAAATATTGTTATGTCCTACTAACATAAAAGCACTAGAATTCAGAAAAGAACTATCAGCATCAACCACGTCATTAAGCTCATACATACACTTAAGTATACTGAATAAAGCAAGGACACATACCGGACCGTCCGAAGTGCACAATGAACCACTTGATGAAATATAACGGTTGCACACACTACTTCAAGTCAACGGCATCGATTCAACCGCGAACCATTCACACGATAACACAATAACAATTCTTACGAGATACAAATCAAAAGACTCACTCGAAATATAAACTTTATACTATAAATAGAAAGCTTTTTTGCTTAAAAGTTAATACAAAATGTAGGAACAAGACATTCACCTGTCAGAGGCGCGCGCGCACTGGCGGCGGCTAAACGCGGCAGGCGGCCGGCTACAGAACCCGTTTCGTAGAAAAAAGCGCTCCTTCCCGCCTCCGCCGCCATCATAGCGACCCTTTGCATATTCCCCTGTTCACTATTCATCACTGCACCGCTGCCGCTATCCCGCGGTATTTCTTGTAGCCTCTCCGGAACAAGTTGCGCATCTTGCGCGTCGATTCTACGCTCATTTTCAACCGCCACGCTCATGTTGACTCGTGATTCCTTCAGATCAGCTTGATTAGCGACGCCATTTACTACTGCGTTAGGATTTCTCGGTATTGCGATTGGTATTCTGCCATAAACTGGTTTGTTTATGTATTTTTGCGAGCTACATATGTTGGGTGGATTAGCAAAGGCGTTTACTTTCAATATTTCGTTCGCCTGCTGCAGCAGTCGTCGCTGTATCGTTTCTATCTCGGTTCTCGACGCTTTAGAGTTCTCTGATAGCTCAGCTATCAGTTGATTGACGTTGAACTCAGCCATTTTGTTGGTCATTACTTGCGAGGTCGAGGCTTCAGCGGTTTCTCTAACATTATCTTTAGCATTATCTGATCTCTTGGCTTTGACTTTCATGTCTCGGTTATCTGGTGGTGTAACTACTATTGTAGGTATGTTTTCTTTTGAATTAGATTCTCTTTTGCCACGTTTTACTTTTTTCACAATTCGGCTTGCCATTACATTGTTGAACACATAATGGTTATTTCTTGATCTTTACCGCACTTTTTACACATTTTTTTAGTACCTAATGAATTAAAATATAAGTAGATCTTAAAAGGAATTAATGTTAATGTGATGAGGCTTCCAATTTCATCTTGATACCCGATAAGTTTGATGTTATTTGTCTGTTAAGGAAATGTTAATTTTAGTGGCTTTATTTTGGAGCTACACTACATTATGTCAATAAGAATACTACGAGTGCGTAGATGACCGTCGATATCTTGCGAGCCATGATGAAGCATCTAAAAACTACCGTTTCAAACAGTGTCAGACAGTGACTTTAGAGGATTACCATATAAAGTGTTATGTTTTATGTTAAGATCATCTTTCAAACATTCACTTTGTAATCTAAAATAATTTACTTCCTATTTGTTGTAAAACCTTCAAATAAACTTGTAATCGGAAGTCATTTCACGAATGACACATGATATGGCTGTAAATTCAATTTGCAGGACACAATTTGATCCTTTAATATTAATTTCATTTAATTTAGTAACATGACTCCAAATTGGCGATAAGCCTAAAGCTCTTTTGTCTTATACAGCTCTAGTCAACATTTTAATACCAAGGTAATAATGTTGAATGTAACATAACATACTATCACACCTGTATTTCCCGCAGGGTTAGGCAGAGGTGTACTAATGTACACCTACAGTTTACCGGTATGTTTAGGTATCATGTAAGATAGGCAAGACTGTTGCTTTTAACTTTCGTAAAATTTTGGCAATATGTGAAGAGATCAAAAAATCCAAAACCAATATCAGAGCATTCAGCACGTATTCTATCATTATGCCATTAGCTTCTTTTAATTAAAGCAGGCTAATATAAAAACAGCCAGTTAGCAGGGATGATCTATAAATATATTCATGGATCATCCCGGCTAACTGGCTGTCATCTTATCAAAATTTTCTGCGACGCTTACAAAACTTTGACTATCGCTGCTGTTCTACCAAAATGGCTCCGCCTAATTTTATTTACGACAAGACAAGAGAATAAACTTGCAGATATTGTCTTGCGTAGGACCCGCGTTCGCCAAATGCGTTTGCGCATACGGCTGGCATACTTTCGAGTTTCATAACCTTTTGTTATATTTACCTATGGGAAATATTCCACGATACTTCCCATATAGTGCTGCTATCTGTATTGTTGGCACCTCTATTTTATGGGAATGTAAATTGTGTCAACTGTATTAAAAGTTGTATTAGATGTGGGAAGCTGAGATTGTGCATCTTTGAGTACATATTGGTTTTATTGGGTAGGTACTTGTCGATTCACTGAAGACGTTTCATTTTGATTTTATGTTTTTATTAAGATTATTGATATTATCAATAGCTGTGTTGCCAAAAACTAAATAAAAGTAAACTGTAAAGTCGTTTTTTTTTGTCATTTTTTTAACATTTTCCATGCTAAGATTTTAAAGTTTTTAAGCAAAGGAAAAATTCGACCGCGGGCAGGATTCGAACCTGCGTCTTCTGGTTAGGTACACCAGACGCTATGACCGCTAAGCCACCGCGATACCTACCCGCCATGTCGAATTTTGCCTTCACTTTCTGAATTTACGTCTTTATGGTGACATCGAAATTCGAAATGGCGGGTAGGTATCGCGGTGGCGTAGACGCAGGTTCGAATCCTGCCCGCGGTCGAATTTTTCCTTTGCTTAAAAACTTTAAACATTCTTTTTAATTTTTACATCATTTACCTTTGTCTGCAGTACATCAGTTTGAATTCAAATAATTTTTAAAATTGTTTTAAATTAAATAAAGAATGTTCTTAATTCGTCTTAGAATATTTTTATATAATGTTCGTCTATACTTACGTTTTTAATTAAAAAAAAACTATTTTTTTTGGTACGTAGTTACTATTTGACAAAACTTTTTTCTTCCTAAAAATTACAAAGTACATTGACTCTTAGCTGACTGCTTTTTTCAACATGAACCACGTTGCTTAGAAGCTACAACAAATTAAAGTTAGATATTTGTCTTGTAATGTTACATGAATCAGCATTTTCATTCCAACACGGTCGTTGCATTTCTAACTAGACGTCGTCACTTGCCAATCTTGCCGTGTACATTTATGTTTTAATATTACAATGGGCAGAGTGATAACGGATTAGCATATAAGTAGTGTCAAGTCTATGCAAATCGTCGTCTATGGTAACTTTGAACTTTAAATTTAATAACAATGGCTTATAGAACATGAATGTCAAAATCTGCTGATGGGTTCCGTATGTTGTCAATGTTACGATTTATTTTTTAATAATAATAAATAATAATAAATATATTTTTGGGACATTTTTACACAGCACCATCTAGTCCCAAACTAAGCAGAGCTTGTACTATGGGTACTAGACCATGGATATAATACTTAGATACTCTTTTTTTTTTTTGTAAATATATACTTATAATACATAAGAAACACCCAGACAAACACAAATACTCATGTTTTACCCACACAAATATTTGTGTCCTGTGGGAATCGAACCCACGACCCCATGATCAGCAGTCCGGTACTCGATAAATTATTATCCTTATTGTTTAATTATTTTACAATCATCGGGGAACCCGACCTGCTCGTATCGTGATGTACCTAGTTGCAATGCGCTGTACCTAATCAGCTGTGAAAGAAATCAAGAAGATGAAATTCCAAACAATAAAATTATCAAAGCATTGTCGTGCATCTGAGTCGATGCAATCAAATCTTACTACACACAATCAAATCTTAAAACAAAACAATCGGATATAACAGATTCGTCATCCGGTAAACCCAAATAAAGTAGCAAAAGCCCCAATATTACCCTACTGGTATTCAGCAAACATCCTTTATATTGTTATGCTTCTTCGTTTGTTTCAACGTTCATATTTGCTGTTTATTGCTGTATTTTCAAATAGGTGGCTCGTGGCTAAGTAATAACTACGTTGAACCATCGACCTGCAAGGTTAAGCTGTGCTAGCCGCGGGTCAGTCGGTGGGTGATCATTCTTAATATTATATCCCCTCTGTGCCTCTGAGAACACTGTGCACCGGTTTTATCGTCGGTCCCGGCTGTCATCTTCTGGCTTCTCAGTACTACTAACGATTTCATAGATGTTCGTATGACATCCTGTATGTCGAATGTGAAGACTTTACTGGCCCTATCAGAATAACCGCGCTGTGGGATTGTTCTCTCAATGTCGCAGCATTTTGCTGAGATGGGGTCCTTTTTGGCCTCGTATAGGGCTGCTGTAGTAAATGTACTGTGTATGTAATGTAGTCTTGATCTCTGTGCGAGTCAAATAAAGTTTATTTCTTTTTTTCTTTCTTGACGTGGTCTCCGAGGCATGGAGGAGTCACCACATCACCGATAGATTGACCGCAGCAAGCGCAGCTTAACCATGTCGATCAATTGATCAGCAATAGTTATTACGTTTTACTGCAACGTATCCGTATTTTATTTGGAAAGGTTCTAAACAAATGACTACAGTACAAAATGGTCATAACAACTCAAATTTTCAACAACTTCATTAAAAAAAGTAGTGATGTTGATAATCGATTATCCATAATTGATTATCACCATTACTATCACAGCATTGAGATGACAGGAAGCAAAGGTAAATAAATTTTTAGCTTCATTCATTCATGATTATTTGAGTGAGATATTATGTGTACCTTTGAGATAATTAAGATAATTTTACCTGTTTCAATCCATTATCATTAATCGATTAATCGATTATCATCACCACTACAAAAAAGTTAGTTTTATGAAGACTAGTTATATTATGACTCACTTGAAGTACCATAATGTACAAAACATAAATACATTTGTGTGTATGTCTGTGAGTCACTCGATTACACCAGCTTTCTCCACAGGTCACATCTGTAGTAAACTTGGAATTTTAAGAGGGACCAGTTCTGTATGATTTTATTGAAGGCTGTTACGTAATGGGTTAATACTGATAAAATAACATCACGTCTGTAATGACCAACAACAGTTCGCCGACATGTTCTTAGGTCTCATGTAAGCCTATTGTCATTAAATACATTACTTTTTAAATTTTATTATGTGATATACAGGTACTCGGTTGTCCTAATGGTACTTTAGCGGTAATTGCAGCTTATAGACGCAAGCACGGTAACCGCTTACCATCAGGTAGGCCGTATGCTAGTTTGCCACCTTAGCGGTATAAAAAAATCCATTACCCTTCAAACCTGGAACTCAATAATATTAGCGCATAATTGCTTAGAAGCAGAATTACTTTTTATTAATTAGTTGCCTGAGCAGCATTTACCAACTTAATAAAGTTGATAAGTTTACCTACTAAATATTGGGCCAATGGTGTCAAATTAAATTAATTACGAATTCCAAAAATTAGAGGCGCATACACTAGACTTATATTCCGAAGACTAAACAAAATGCTGTTTATTTATGTAATGGATACCTGTCAGGTATAATTCATAGACAATCTACGAGTATGGAATCGAAGGTCCAAGTTTTCTACGGACGCAGGATGTCCCGATTTGTAGGGTTCTACTAGCGTTTTGTTTAAATTAATTCAAATCTCAATCTTACTTATTTCCGTGTTCTATATAGGTAAGTTCTTTAACTCAGTAGTAGCTCAGAGTTTGGCTTACTGTCCGCTTAATGGCAATAGGCTCACCCCGTATTATAAGGACACCAAATATACCGACGAACTGTGGGTGAACATTACACCTCTGCCTGACCCATCGGGGAATAGAGGCGTGATGATACTTCTTGATATACGTAAACGTAGCGTCAGGAGTTATTCCTGATTAATCGTGATGTTGTTTGATATTATCAGAAAATTCAGAAAATCTCTGACGCTCGCATGATGGCTAGAATAACGTAGGTATAAGCGTAAGAAAATGTTACTGTGGTTAGGTAGGAATCGAACCTGTGTCCAATATGGTACACCAGACTCTCTAATAGTCAACTAAGATACCTGGGTGACTCGTGAAGTCTAATTGTTGATAGTTTTCTAGATTTCGAGCTCCGCCCGCGTTCGAATTTTCTTTCACAAAACGTATTACCTACTTTAAAAAATGAGATGATTTTTCTCCATAGGGTTAGGCAGGAATTCTTGCATATTTATTTGGCTATGTCCACATTCATACAATTAAAAGTCATAGAAATTACTATCAAATCTTTAAATGAGTTTAAACCAGTCCCAAGTTATCATTTAACTATGCAGTTTAGAACAGTATGTCTATTGTATTGTCTACCAAGACTATGATTCATTTCATTTGCAATGCAGATGTGCGCAACACCTACAGTGCAATGAGGCTTTATACACTGGTTTTATACACGAGGTCTACTAAACTGAGTTTTGTTAGGAGCCATTAATTCAGATTAAGTTAACTGCTTTGTTCCCACATTACTTATGTACCTCACAGCTGTATGAAGCAGGCTTTACAGCCATTTTAGGCCCTCAATAGGTGCCAAGAAACAGCGCATTGTTGATGTGCATCAGTAGACCTCTACCTAACTCTTTAGGGATATCGGCGTAAAGGTATCTTTATTCGTGATGTTGACCTTCTTAGTATAATATAATTAAAGTTGAAAATCTATCAAAGAAATTTGACAGATTGTGGTAGCTTGATGTGCTGGTTTCTGTACATTAGTACACCTCTGCCTTTTAACCCTTCGGGGAATACAGGCGTGATGGTTTTGTTATGTTATGTTCCTCATAATCGCAGTTCTTTTAACGTTTCCATTGTTTCGATTGTAGAGCTTGTGGTGAATTCAAGGAAACCATGCAGCACATCTTGTGTGACTGTGACGTCCTAGCGACGAAACGGATGAGTCATCTCGGCAACGGATACCCGAAGCCGGAGGATTACAGGTTCCTTTCTCTTAGTGGGCTAGCCGCCTTCATGAACCACGTCTTCGAAGAGTAAGGAATGTATCATGCTGGGGACAACACAACAGATCACATTTGGTCGAAGTGTTGCTGGCCATGTCAGCCCCCATTGCTAAGATAAGATAACGTTTCCATGATTATTTTCTACAATCGTTACTAATTCTTGGTGTGCTATATTGTCCAAGATTATTATTACCTTCACGCCACTTAATGATTACGGTACTACGGTATCTTAGCTATTGTACGGTTGACTAATTAAGTCTTCTAGCTGTTGTATTGTTAGTGGTCGTCCGACTGTGGTTCCTTTCTCGTTTGAACCTATTGTTTGGCCACTGACATTAGAAACGTGTTGGCGAAATATGTATGTCCAAGTATTTTTTGTTTTAAGATACTTAACACTTTCTCTAGCAGAAGACTTACATTCCAGAAGTTTCATTTAAGGTATGTGGGAATATTGTCTTTTGTTTTCATTGAGTCGACCATCATAAATACGTTGATGGTCAAGTCAGGTGCGGTCGCAGCCAAATTTTTTTAATAGCTCGTCAACTTGAGGTAATTACACGAAGGTTTGTCAATTTGAGGTAGGTATACGACTTAGATTACGCATGTTGAGTCCATAAAACACATTTTACATTGAGACCTCGATTGGATAGACGGTATCCACTTTGTGATTTTTAATTAAAAAGTCTGGATGAAAGTTTCCAATCTGATCGGGATTTTTAGGTGTTAGTCTGATGTTGACGTCCATCAATAGATTGTGTAAGGTCATCATCAGGGTTACCTTAGAAACATTAATCGCTTATTACAAACTTGGTATTGTCACATATTTGACCTAGTTGTCACCTCAATTGCCCGTTACATGACTCTTGTCCATCCCATGGTTGTTATTAAGAAAGTGCTATTAGCGAAAGACCGCCAATTATTGTACAGAGGTCAGCACAACAAGCTACCACAATCTGTCAAACTTCTTTGATAGATTTTCAACTTTAACAAAACACAATAAGGTTTATTTTCAATAGGGATAATTTGACAGTTTTGGATAGCCTGACCTTCTGGGGTCTGTACATAATGTGCCATTTGTGTTTTTATTTTCTTTTTCACTGTATCCTTTGGTGTACATTAAGGAATTAACTATCTAGTTGCTTCTTTAAACATAGAATTGAAAACATGTCGAACTGGTTACATTAATACCTACCTATATAAATATAAATAAATACACCTCTGCTTAATCCTTTGACGATGCAGCCGTGATGATAATGGACATTATTATAATTAACGGTTTTAGCTTCTTTTTAGTCATAGTCTAATTTAGTACTAATTTCAAATATGTACACCAAATTGACACACTAATTTGCGCACGAAATGAAAACCATTAAAACAATTACGTACTTTAAAAATATAATCTCTGTTACAGCATAAATTGAATTCTAATTTAAATTGCAAATAAAAATAAATGAATCTATCTATCACAAATAAAAATAAATTGCTATACATTAAACAAATTGTCAGTGTTGGAAGCTGCGAATCATTTCAATAGATGTAATGAATTATTGTGGTTACATGAAAATGATGCTGCAATAAAAATATAGTTTTAATAAAAACTAGGTTACTGACCGCATTCGCCGGTTTTGGGAACTTCACTAAAATTAATATATCTTTTGCAACACAACTTTATTTTGGTTTTGTAATTTTTCGATAATATAAGGTAAACTTACCATGTGTCTAACACGTGGAAAGTTAGTATTCCAATAATCTTTACTAATATTATTAATGCGAAAGTAACTCTGCCTGTTTATCTGTGACGCTTTCACGCCTAAACCGCTGAACCGATTTTGACGAAGTTTGGTACATAGATAGATTAGACTTTGGAGAAGGACATAGGCTATCTTTTGTCTCAAAAAGCCCTTTGCAACGTGGCTAAAACCGCGGGCAACATCAGTTTTTAACAAAATCATATAATACAACATTGCGGTACATACCTTCTCATTCAGTATTTTAGCTATCGTCCTTATTAGGATATTAATAAAGTTTGGATTGGGAAAAGTACTATTCCGCAAAAGATCACAAATTATGACCACTATGTTCAAAGATTTATTTATTGCTTTTATCACATAATATTTGTATGAAGCTTTTGAATCTTGATTTGAAAAGGGAGTGCGACAATTTGTTCAATTATAATCCAAGAACAACTTGTAATAAATCATGTCCAATAAAACAGTTAACAACCATAGTAATCAAAGAGGTAATCTATTTAATAGTCATTGGGTTATTTGGGTCAAACTTTAAAAGCCTATAATGCCAATGTTACGAACATAGGCGTAATTAGGTTTGCGTATTCATTGAGTGTACATTTTAGTCTTCAATTGTAAACTAGGTGTTCTTTTTATGTAAAGTGAACTCTAATTAACAGACCGAAGCGATTCACACATATAGGTTATGTGTACATAAGAATAAAATTGGAAGCCTCATGCAATACATTATCGCAATACTTTGACTGAACAAAACTCAATGTTTGCTCTACTGACTAACAGAACGCGAGAACGGTACTGAGGTACATGCGCGGGAAATTAATTACTTATTTGAATATCTGTTGTTTGTTTAAAACAAATAATAAAAAAGGTCACTCAGAAGAAGGATTGTTGGCCGTGTTCCGTGCGTATTTCGACTTTTTTATCAGGTACGGATTTTGCTTTGAATTTGGAATTTGGAACGTGTTTTCGAAATTTAAAAAATAATTTTGTTTTCTTTTCTAGTTGATTTTTTTTAAATTATTTTATTTATAATTATTTTTTTCCTATTACTCCACCGATATTTAAAACGTGTCTAAAAGCGCCTCAGCTCAGTATTTTTACGTAAGTACTTAATTAAATGAAAAATTCATGATATTATCACTGACATAAAACAGATCTTATTATTTCTGTAAATATTAAACCTCATTGGTTTCACTTCACACCACACACTATAAAACTTAAAAAAAAAATATTTGTATAAATCAGTTCGCGGGTACAGTAGAGCACAGAAGTGCGCGGGCGCACAAATTACACTGAACGCCTTGTGGTTACGACTTGCGTACATTGGGGGATCGAGATTCGCTTTCGTAGCCTCAAGTGACGTAGACTTAAGAAACGATAGATATGAACTTATGGCATAGAGGTAGGTATATAATTATAAACTTCATATGGCAGCCAAAGTAAACCAAAATCGTGTAAAAAATTATAAAAAATAATTTGTTGACAGACGGTAGAAGTTTAGTTTGCTAAATTCTAATTTAATGACAGAAACATCGTATTACATAATACACTGGCTATACAACTCAGTATTTATTTTCAGTCACTCATGACAATCATTTTTTATTATAAACGCGTAATAAATTACCTACACAATACTAAGATAAGTAGATTAAACTGTAAAATAGAATGTTTCTTTTTCACAACTTGACATCAGTGTTTTGTCAGATTCATTTTCCCGCGCTAAAGATACATAATAATTGTAAAAAGCTCAAGGTTCTTTTAACTGTCTTAACATTAAATTTTATTAGTATTTATATAAACATTAAAAAATAATATTTATCACAATGCATAAGAATTTTTTTAAATATTTTATTTTTTTCTAATTGGATGAAATGATGTCATCGTTTGCCGATCTACCGATTGAAGGACTTTCTGTTAAATACATTACAGTAAGTCTATTTGTTTTATCATCTTAGTGTCTTCTCTAGTAGCAATGTCAATTCAATGGTTCATACCTTTTTGGACAAACCTCCGTGCTAATAGACGTTGGTTGTGCAAAGTGAAAATTATGCGTATTTGTGTTTCAGATGGACAAATGCATGGGAGTTTGTATTGTTGTGATTTTTACTGCTCTGTAAAGTGATTTTGAAACGTTTGTTTATGTTGTTTTTTTTTGTGTGTAGGCATTTACATACACTATTGCCATGTTTATGATATATTCCACTGTTCCATGTTGGGCAAAGTGTAATTGGATTTTTATATGAATTTCTAATAGCAGCGGGCACATACTCATACTTGCCCCGTAATATATGGGATCTAAATATACGAATAGTGGGTGTAAATTAGTGTACACATCTGCCTAACTTCAGGGAATAAAGGCGTAATGTAAATGTTATGAAATAAAATAAAACATAGACATGTATAACGTTTAATATTTTTTAATAGACTTTACTAAACGATACTCTAACAGTGAGTAGCAAGTCACATCGTCTAGAAGCATAAAATTTTGCATACACAAGAGGTTTTTTATTGTTGATAGGTTTGCGTTTGAGCTCAGTCTCACCATCAGCTTAACATCAGGTAAGCGACGACGAGGTCGAGGTTGAACACGCTTACCCAGAAAATACCTGTTCATTCTCACCTTATTAACGAAGCATTAAGATAATATGGTATATATTATGATATTTGGGAAATTCCCAAGGGATTAGGAGAAACGAGATCATCATACACAGATATACAATATCTAAAAAAGAGAGTCATTTAATCGGGCACATGTCCAAACTCCAAGCTTATACAGATAATTTCATAGAAAAACCCTACAACACTGCTCGAACTGGGAATTGAACCCTCTAAGACCACAAGCGTACCAGTCCACTAGGCTAATGAGGCAGTGTACGGGCGGGAACCTGGTTACCGTAGTATCCCAAATCCACGCGAGTACGTAGTGAAATGCTAGTGACCTAAAGTTCCCTATCCGCACGGGTATGTCACTGGGCACCGTAGTGAGCCAGTTAAAGTACACGCACGTAGCCTACGCCTAACGTTCCCTACACTCCCTAATTCCCTAGCCCTAGCAATATGTCAACCCTTCGGTAAGGCTATTATATTATATATTTACTTACATTCTTTCCTACTTAAACTCATTATATTCAACATAATACCTTTCAACAAGATTGCATCTTAAAAAATTCGAAAGCCAACTGAATGATCGTGCAATTTCTTTCAACTCGTGTCACCTCACCAAGCTACCAGTTATGTCACAAATGCGCATGAGTCGAGAAAATCATCTCGCAATTCCAAGCCGCCATGTTGTGGAAAACGGATCGAAAGCGACCCCCGATAAACCAGTTTGTCGTAAGTAAGTTGTGAAGATATCCCGTCGATTCTTATTTATATTAGAAATGGTGCTGTTGATTTAATATTTATCGGCGTGTAATGATTATTTATTGGACAAATCTAGTTAAATATATCCAATGCTGGTCTGATAATATTATATAAAAGAGATAGAAAAGAGAAATATTAAATAATGTGTAGTTGGGAGACTATTATCTAATATTACACAAAATGGTTGCGGACGTCTTATAGCAATCGCTTCTTGTAAAATACGCATCTAGTTAGTTTGGAAGCTGAACCCACCATGGATGGAAAAAGCTCGGAGGACTTGGGAGGATTCTAAAAACTTCGAAAATGTTTTTGGTTTAGAGATGATATGTTGAATTACATTCGATGTATATTTGCTGCTCATGTTCATGATCATCAACCTATTTACTGTCCTAGTGCTGCGTACGAGTTTTGAGAAAAAACCATGTGAAGTTTGGCAGACTTAAAACAACGTCTAAATCTTTTACAGTACACCCCTAAAAGATGAAAAGGAATCCCACAGGATTCCTCACGTTGTTATAATCCTATGGGATTGGAATTTAGGGGATCTACTAAAATATTACTTTTCTTTATTAAAATATTATTTTCTGTACTTGTAGATATTATTCTCAAGTAAAGATCTAGTTCATGATTTAATATACAAAATCGACACAAATACGTAGATTGATATTCTATACTTTTTTCGAATTGTATCCTGACAAGAAAACCAACCAGAAACCCAAAAAATGGATCCCTGTCTTTGTAATTTCAACCAGCTCTCGCAAAAACCTTCAAGTGCAGGTGGGCGAATAACCCTTTCTACACAGACAGGGTTTATTTTAATTAAACGCCTGCTATCCGTTATCTTTAACTCCTGTTACAGATACAGATAACATGCCGTTAGATAAAAGCAAGCGGTTTAACAAGCACCCGAGATAAATTATTCTAAACGCATTTCTATGGCGGATTCTTACAACTTAATTTAAATTATATTAAGTACCTAGGTACAGAAATAACCTGCTATGAGGTGAATTCAGATGTAATAAGTTATAATACTTTTGGTGTATAAAAGTCCAAATTACATTTAATTATTATTTAACTGTGGCGCTGTTCGATTCCCATGCAAAGCGCTCCCATAAAACGATTTCCAGTTTCTCTCGAATTAAAAATAATACCAAATTGGTCCAATGATTCTCCTCTCCTAAACGCAAGGAATACGCTTACCAACGAACAGCTTAATTTTCTTTTAATTCTTCTTTTTTTAGTAATCACAAACTTTTTCCTATTTTTTTTTAAATACTGTTTATGGTCTTGTCTACCTGTTACTAGATCTGTATACAATGGTGCGCTACCGGGGGTTCCAGATGGCTGCCCTTACTAATATGCTATGGTCTGCCGCCGGCCATGGTCCAAGACGCTAGGGGGAAAAACTTAGGCTGATGAACTTATCGTGGCGTATGGGAACTCATGAAGCAGGAAATAGTTCATTGCTATAGTGGATTCATTGTGAGGTATGGGGAATTATAGGGGTATAATATTACATAAAATTACAAGGCATATGAGATTTAACAGTCAGTTGTTTTAAAGTTACTAAGCAAAGGAAAAATTCGACCGCGGGCAGGATTCGAAACTGCGTCTTCTGGTTAGGTACACCAGACGCTATGACCACTAAGCCACCGCGATACCTACCCATCATGTCGAATTTTGCCTTCGCATTGTGAATTTACGTCTTTATGGTGACGTCATAATCATACAAAAAGATAGTCAGTTGTTTGTCTCATATGCCCAGTAATATCACGCTTGTCTATTTCACTTGCACCATAATCCCTTGAGGTAAGATGATGGCGCGAGTGATAAAACTGGTATTTCTAGCTGCGATAGCCGCTTACCATCAGGCGGCCCGTAGGTTTGCTTGTCATTTCATCACAATAAACTGGGTGTTACCCAGCGCTGACTTTCAGTTGGCACCCTGCTGTGATATATGCACGAAGGTACGTAAACAATTGCTTCTGTTACTGTTGGGTAAGATACCATTAATCAATCACTACGTAATTACTTGGCATAGATAAAAATCTCTAACTGACAGTAGGCTGGTAGCGATAGGTAGGTGAAGAGATAAGATCTTTGAATTACAACCTTCTTCGTGCAGTTCACGAATAACGGAGAAATTTAAAGACTTCTTAACTAATAACTTATTAGAAAAAAAGAAAATAGACTTCAAATATTTGATAGTGATATTCAAAACTGATAGTCCCTAGCAATGGGAACAACCGTGAACCAAATAACCTACTGACCGACGAACTAACGACTCATAAGAAGCGTTAATAATATTTTTAAGGTAGGCCACATAATGGTAATTGATTTCTGATGTTTAATAATAAACATTGAAATAAAACTACTATTCTCATTAAAATCATTCATCATTAAAAATTGGGATTATTCTGTGTATTAGTGTGCTTGTAACAATGAAAGCTATAAAGGTTCCGAATAATCGGGATTAACTGTCAATAAACGTGATAAAATTCGTAGTTAGTAGTTCGTTAGTACTTTTATTTCAACAGAATGGTAACTGAAATTTTTTTGGACAATATAGAAAAAAAATAATCGCAACATGTTTATATTTGGAACATAAAACCTTAATTCAAGTTTACATTTTGCAATATTTCTTAAAACTTCGTTCAGTTGGCACTTAGTTAAGATAAGTGGTTAGTTATGCTCCAGTGTTCGTTAGGAAATAGCTATGTTAAACATTTAGCGTTGTACCATATTGCACCACGTTGATCCTTAGAACTTAAGGCTTGAGTTGATAATGGTGGTTTAGCTAATTCGTAAACTACTTCAGAAAAGAAGAAGGAAACATATAACACAGCAAGTAACACAGTAGATACTGATAAAGGTATTATTATACATATTAATAAACCATTTACATATCTTTTTTTTTATAGTACGGAATTCCTCATGGAATATGTAATCCTAATCAGCTTAATATCAGCAGGAGGACCTACCTACTTGACGGTTCTCAATTAAGATGGTTCTCAATTCGCCCGTATATGTACTCTTTTTGGATTGAAAGGATATTTCATTCTTTCATACTTAAAAAAAAATTATAAACCGGTGATAGAAGATAGGAACTTTGCTTCCCCAAAATGGTGGGGCATTTTGGAAAAATCCTACATGATCGGCAAAAAGAGGGTCAAATAATGAGGGGTAAACTAAACTATCACCTAGAGCAGGATATTTTTTATGTATGTTCAACTTTGATGTTTCTTAACCGATTTTGAAAAAAGAAGAAAATTTTACTTAATGTATTTTTTTCTCCCTGTAAAAAAATACATTAAGTAAATTAAAGACCATCGAATTAGTCCATGCCGTTACAAAAATTCGATGACATCTCTAAGATAATAATCTGAGAGAAGTAATCGTTCGTGGCGTATTTCACAGATCTCATAGTCATGACTGTAGGGCAAGTTAAGGCAAGTGCGGTTTTAAGTCGGCACGAGTCCGGCATGCCTACCCTACCATCTCCCTAAGTGGTAGATGGTATTATAAAAAAAGGGATGTAGTTAGGTATGTATGGAGGATGATTCACAATACACCATACTTTTCAGATTTTTAGTAATTTCCTATTTAAAACATCATTGATTTGAAATAAAACTACTTTAATTATTTAATCCCGACGTTTCGGACCCTTTACAGCATCCATTTATCCGAAACGTTGGGATTAATAATATCAATATAATGCGATAAAATTCGTAAAAATAGTTTTATTTCAATGTATAATATTCGCTTAAGTAAATCAATACATCATTGATTTATTTTTTAATAGCTAGCTGCTAGCTACCTGTCCTATTACAACGACATGATACACAAAGATATTCTACTTTGGCAACTAGAAAGTGAGTAGTGTACCATCATCGTCCATTGTGTATGCAATATGACCATTAAGTTACTCAACACGTATAATCTTGGTAATCAAGTGAATGTTTTTGTCTAATTATCCACGTCACGGGGATGTAGGAAGCGCTGCTTTACTAATCTAGTTTATTTACACTCTGATGAACATGGCGTGTATTAGACATGCATTAAAATATGTTAAAGATTCATGCGGTAAGCTTTGAAGATTTTCTAGTCTACTTAGATTTTCAGAATTATTGTGTAACATTAATGTGAACTTTATAAGGAGGTATATAGTCAACTAGCTGCTTCTACAAGGCCTAATCTATCTCCGTACCAAATTTCATCAAAATTGGTTCAGATGCTTAGTTAAGATAAAAAGGATAGTAGGTAGGTAGGTTTCCGTTGAAATGTGTTGACAGTGGGGGGACTTTGACCCTTATACTGCCAACCAAACTCTTTCGTTTTACAGGGTGCAACGCAACGTGCAAGTGATCTCCTGGTGTTGCAAGCGTCTATATATACATATAGACTACGGTAACCGCTTAACATCAGCTGGGCCGTAGGTATGCTTCTTTGCCACCTTATTGGTATAAAAAGTTTCCATAGCATTTATGAATTTGCAATTATTAATGATTTTCAAGCTTTTAAGCCCAAACAAAAGAACCCATCTATGAATGTATACCTATTAAAAACGCCTTGATATTTAACTATTTTACAATAAATTCATTTGTACAAATAGAAGTGTATTAAGCGCTAGTTTCGCTCAGTTTGTGGATGGTGATCATTCTTAACACATCGAGACCGCTCCATGCCTCGGAGAGCAGGTAAAGCAGTCGGTCACGGTTGTCATACGAACACCTACGACAATCGTCAGTGGTAGTCAAAAGCTCAAAAGCCGGACAACAAGTCTATCTTCAGGACATCGGTGCTGCCAAGAAATTGAGTTGCGGAAGTCTGATGACATTCGATTCGAGTAAAATACTGATATTGATCCGCAAGGTTCGGAGGAAGAAATAGACTTTCTCACACAGGAATACAATAATAATTTTATTTTAGAAAAGGAAAAATACGACCGCGGGCAGGATTCGAACCTGCGTCTTCTGGTTCGGTACACCAGACGCTATGACCACTAAGCCACCGCGATACCTACCTGTCATGTCGAATTTTTCCTTCACATATTGAATTTACGTCTTTATGGTGACGTCAGTAACACCTATTGAAATGCAAGTTTTTGCATTTTAGTGGCAGTTGCAGTTAGGCTTAGTGGTCATAGCGTCTGGTGTACCGAACCAGAAGACGCAGGTTCGAATCCTGCCCGCGGTCGTATTTTTCCTTTTCTAAAATAACTTTAAAATCTTAGCATGAAAAATGCCAAAAATATACAAAAAGATACAATAATAATATCAGTATATTGCTTAGCGACAGAATATTTGCAATGCGATGGTCCCCGTCGAAGTTGACAAAGTTCTCTCACTAGTAGAATATAGTATTGCCTTCACTATTCGTCTATAATCTCGAGTTTGCATGTTAGTTATTACTTCACTCACACGTTACGCCACGCCATGCTCGGCGGCGCGTGGCGCTCTGCTTACGACGGCGCGCATCGTTCGTAAGAATGCAGGACAAAAAACCAACTTCCTATCATAATCTGTAAGAATGTAAGCCGTTTACTGAAAAACAAATTATAAAAGGTTTATAATAAATAAAGAAGCAAAAGCAGTGATAGCGATTCGAAATCATGTGCGTATTAATAATTAATTATCACTCGCTTAAACGGTGAGGAAAACATCGTGAGGAAACCTCCATGCCTTAGAGATTTTCTCGACGGCGCCGGCGTGTGAAGTCTGCCAACCCGCACTATGCCAGCGTGGTGGACTATAGCCTAATCTCTCTCATTTTGTGAGAGGAGACCCGCACCCAGCAGTGGGAATGTATATGGGTTGATGATGTACTAAATAGGGGATGGATGGTTGGAGAATTATTTGTGAGATTTTTTATTATGATTTACGAGGAATTCATAAAAAGTTATTCATAAAAACTGTCTCCGTGGAAAATTCTCAGTAGAAGTGCTGAGTTTGGCCCGGTTAATGGCAATAGGTTTTCGCCCCCTATTCTCATCAACCCATTTACTTTTCAACTGCTGGGCACGGATCTACTAACACGGATTAACTAGGTAATGACATTACGTATACATAATCATATCGCTGAAATGGTCTCAAAACCAAACTCTGAGCTGCCAAAATTTACTAATAGAAAAACCAATAACACAGCTCGACCTGGAAATCAAACCTATGACCTTTAGCTTATCAGCCGCATTTGCGACCACTACATCATTCTATAAGGCAGTTACAGATTATCAATAAAATGGCAGTTAGAGTTGTTTCTTGCCGAACCCTTGTTTCTACAGACTTCAAGTAAAGACAACATCTTTACATTTACCAATGACCTCATAAATTACGACAATCGGGACAGTCTGCACAAGTACCCGACTCATGGCAACTGTACATAGGAATCGTGCAAGAAATCACTGTATCTCAACATTATCTGGAACGTGCGAGTTTGTTAACTAGACCCTACCGGTCTAAACCAATGGTTCTCAACCTGTTTAGATCGATTTCTAGTTTTCTTGCCTTTGGATTTTTTTATGTAGTCTGGGGACTCCAAGTCCAGCAGAGGACTAATAATTTTGATGATGATAGGTTTGACTGAGATGAGAGGTTAATTACCTTATTAGTCTAGAGTGGTCCTAAGAGCTACTGCTACGCTAGGTCCTGGGTTTGATTCTGAGGTAGAGCAAATTGGCATTGAGTTTTTCTATGAGATTTTCAATAGCAGGACGAACTTTGGATTTGTGCCAGCAAACTGTGGGTATACAATAATATTTCCCGAAGAGTTAGGAAGTGCTGTGGATACCACTTCCTAACTCTTCGGGAAATACAGACGAGGTAAGATAGGCTTAAAATAATTGCAATACAAGTATAAAAAACATATTTCCTCGATACCTAAGCAGCTAGTTAAAAAGAGCTAAGTACTCAATACTCAATATGTGAAAGTTATTTAGATGGTAGGTATACATTCAAAGTTCATTGTGGACCCCGTCGCACAGCAAAGTAGGAGAGAGCTAAGAGGTTAGATAAAAAACCAGTAGCACGATAGTTTGAGCACCGCATGCCCAATCAATAGAGACATAACACTTTATGATCACCCTGTATATAGCGTAATGTCTGTTTGTTCAGGTTTTTATTGAAACGAAACTAGATCGGTGCAAAGAAATGATTTGTAGAAAACAGCTTGCTTTGAATAAAAAAATGGAATGTTTTATGATAACTAATATCTACTAGTCAAGATGGATGTGTCTATGTAAAATTATGTGACAGAGCATAATATATATATAAAGACCATAAAAAAGATGTGTCAAGCCTGTAAAAAAGATGTGTCTCTATTTTAAACCCTGGATTTAGATGACTGTGTTCTAGTAGTCCGAGTGTTGGACTGCTGATCACGGGTTCGATTCTCACAGGACACAAATATTTTAACATTAAGTGTTTCTCTGGGTGTTTGTTCTGTATTATAAGTATGTATTTACGAAAAAAAAAGTATATATGTATTATTATATTCATTGTCTAGTAACCATAGTACAAGCTCTGCTTAGTTTGAGATTAGATCGTGCTTTTAATATTGTTCAAAAATATTATTTATTTATATTTATTTAACTCATCTATCCCATGATAGTTAATAATCATCGTCAACCCTGTTGGCAACATCTAAAATAAGTAATTATTATTTGTTTTTTAATCAACCACACTATACATTACAATATTGGCAACAATTTAAAATAAGGAGGTCTGTACATCATACAAGTGTTATTTGAACTAGTGCAGAAAATTCGCATGTATCACCAGCCGCCAGGGGAGGTGGCAGGATACGATGTAAAATGATAAATGATATTTATTTCTGTAAATAGATCTAGACACTTTTACAAGTCAATATTTAACATTTTTTTTAAGCTATATGGCTCCGGCATTTCCTAACTAACGACATCTGAGAAGAAACGCCGAAACAAATTCAAGAATCATAGTCTCTTTTAAAGTGCAGACATAGTATAATAACAAATATGTGTCTTACAATGTAGGGCAAAGTGTGAAATGGTCTTTTG
This sequence comes from Acronicta alni, assembly GCA_964056405.1. Taxonomy (NCBI): domain Eukaryota; kingdom Metazoa; phylum Arthropoda; class Insecta; order Lepidoptera; family Noctuidae; genus Acronicta; species Acronicta alni. The sequence continues at coordinate 14,802,307 of OZ043926.1, read as the reverse complement.
AAGAAAGAGCCATAGCGGCTTTGAGTAGACCAGTCTCAACCGACGCTCAACCATAATTCAGGGAGCTCAACAACCCGTCGGCGATATACTTGTGTACAGATGTACTTGTACCAACTCAAAACCGCACTTGCCTTCCCTTGTTCTTTGGTCATGGCCATGGGACTCGCAAAAACATTCACTACGATCCCAACCGGTATTAAATTCACCTGTCTATCTTACGAAATCTAATCTCTCACTCAAAGCTTACTGTCATAACCCGAATGATTAGCACCAGCTTATGTGAACACCTTGCGCAAGAGTTTGAATTGAAACGTTATTTCGAGTTGCAATTACTGTAATTGTTATTAGTATTAATATGTGACTAGTGGTTGCCTCTGGCTTTGCTTGCGTGACCTATGGTCTGTGGCCTTGGGCATTGCTCAATGTTCAAGGTGGATCGTGAGGAGAGTCTTGGTTATATTGTATGCAGGGTTATTCGTAAGGTACCTATATAAAGTTAGTAGTACATAAGATAATTATTAGTACACAAGATAATTAATAAATAGTTTAGTGGATAACATTTCTTAGTATATTAATTTTCCCGTAAAAAAGGAACGATTACCTAAATTATCTTTTGGTATTTTTTGGCATTTTCCATGCTAAGATTTTAAAGTTATCTAGCGAAGGAAAAATTATTACCTAACTTTTTTACAACGTTTTATTTACTTACATTAAAAAATAATCAAATATACATTTTACAAGTCTGAGGGGCTATCCTTTAAACAAATAACTTAATTATTAATTATTTTTGGAATTATTCAAAAGTTCTAGAATAAAAGTTCTAGAATAAAAGATGTTAATTATCATGAAGACAGGCACTGGCGAAGAGAGCCCAGCAAATGCTGCTGGGAAGACTGAACGGCAGAAGAAGAATCTACAAATTATTCTGCCAATGATGACGGCATGGTTTATTTAAATGCGTCTTTAATTTGAAAAAAAGCATTAGAAAAGTAGGTCATGTGGTAGCAATTAGCAATACCCTACGTATATGACGACGTCTGTGGTTCGAGTGTTTGACTGTTGATCATGAAGTCCTCGGTTCGATTCAACATGATACAAATATTTATGTATGTTTGTCTGGGTGCTTCTTATGTATTATAAGTATGAATTTAAAAAAAAAGATGTAAGTACGTAAGAGTATTCTATCCGTACCCACAGTTAGGAGTAAATATATACTTAGGTAGTACATAAATACATATTCTATAGTCATCATAATTTATGTAAGCAAACAATAATAAACTAATATATATAGAAAGTATAGGCATGGTGTAATTTAAAAAAGATTAAGTAACGCTTAAAGTATTTGGCGAATAGTAAAGTCACCGCTTAAAGTGGAAAGTGGCCCCGACGGCTGAGCCTAGTCATTTAATATAACGAGTTAATCATAGTAACAATACAATTATTATCATAGTACATAAATATTATAAATTAAGTGCTTACTTGTGATAACGTAATGAAATTTTAAAGATGATTAAAATAAATGTATAATATGCCATAATAACCTAGTAGTCCCAAGCGCGACTGCTACGCTTGTGAACCTGGATTCAATTTCCAAGTCGAGAAAAGTGTTATTGGGTTTCTCTATGAAATCTCAGTAGCACCTCGGAGTTTGGATTTGATCAAGGTTAGTGGCAATATGATGATCGCACCTATTACATGGGACCTAAACATGTCGGCGAACTGTGGGTGTACAATTACGACTCTGCCTCACCCTTAGGGTTGTACAGGTGTGATGGTATTAAATAAATTAACATTTTAGATGCAGTCTGTTAATTGTGACACACCTACTTTGAAAACGTAACATGTAAAAACTCACTAAATTAATAAATAACATCCCCAAAAGAAAACTATTGCTTAATAACTTTAAAAACTATTCTTTTTTATTACCAGATTTACATGACGTCTGCATTCGCCAAAGGGTTAGTCTATCACTGGCTGAAGAATAAATTAGAGGATCAACTTTTCAAGCACCTACCTAGTACTTAATTTTTTATATTTTTTATTACGTTGCATACTATGATTTTGTCATACAAATATTTCTTCCGTGCTGGGATCTAACCCACAACCCGTGTTGCCGATCGCTCAGCCACTGTGCCAGACATTTCGTCAAATTATAATTAGGCAGCTGAAACAAAGACTCTACAATTGATGCTCAAATGTGTTTATGCTGATACTAATATGTACGTCGGTTGGCACACCTGCCGGGAGAGGTAACGAACGACAGGGGCGGCAGGGGACGGCAGGGGGCGGCAGGGGCAGCAAGCATACACAGGGGTGCAAAATATCAAGGACTTCGAACGGAAGCGGGGCACCTGTGCACACACCCCATAGCTTGCGGCTATGAAATGCGCGGACGGGGTTTTTTTATTTGGATCTTTTATATTATAGCATACTGTTGTGTCAAACTGATTAATTTTTGATATGTTTATTGAGATTTGAATGGAGGATGGAGGTTTGAATAGGAATCAAATGCTTAACACATAGAAATGCGTATATTAGTTTTAATTATAATAAAAAAAACTCCAAAACTTGACTCTATTTTGAAGTTATAGTAAGCCAATTTTATAATAATTTATTGATAAGATAAAAAAAAAATAGCAAGCTTTTCTTATGGCATTATTGGGATCAAAGTTTTTGTATGAAAATGTTTCCACTCTATAACCAGAATACTATTACTACTAGTATTAGTTAGTAGTTTATTATGATTATTGCTTATTATTATATATTATATGTATATTATTATACTAGTTTAGGGACCAGATTCATATGTATTGTACCCATTTATGTCAATAAATAATTTATTATAATTATTATTACTTTATGAAAAGCTCCGATAATTAGCCGCGCAGGAGGCGTGATATGTTATAAATTTAGTTTCCCGCTTACTCCCTGGCCCTATAATTAGAAAGTTTATTGAAGAGTCCGTTAAAGTTGAATGAACACAAACTGTCTACACTTGGTAGTTTTTATCAGAAATTCCATTCCTAACATTGAGTAAAAACATAAATATTAAGCACATAATAAAATACTGGTAATATCTAATTTCTATTCTAGGTACTTCTATTAAGTATTTATCTAAAATTTCTCTATCGCTAATTTGTATCTACTTTACTTTATCGTATCTACATTACAGTCGGTTTTATAAGTATGTTCGCATAGCTTTGGTGACTATAAACAGATTTTGAGCATTTCAACGTGTAAGTGATAGCCTACGGATATGACTATTGGACTGCCAAGTGAAAGATGTCGAGTTCGAATCCAAGGCACTTGACAAGGAGCCTTGGCGACCGACATTTGGAACTACTGAATTATCGGATGTCGAAATATTGTATTTCGAAGTATTAATAATGAATTCACTCGCATAGACAGTATAGGGTAACATTGTGAGGAAATCTGCATCCCTGAGAGATTTTCTCGAATGTGTGTGAAGTCTGCTAACACGCACTAGGCTAGCGTAGTGGATAATAGCTTGATAGACAATAAACTCTCTCATTCTGAGAGACCCGCATCCAGCAGTGGGACAGTATATAGGTTGATGACATTATCTTTGATTGATCATTGATCATTGATCTTTGAGAATAAATATCTTTAAACCCGACATTAGTCAGTGTTAGACGTGCTACACTATGGCTTCTGAAGATACGTACCTAAAACTTTGAATTATTTTTTTAGGTTATCTATCAGATACATTAAATTTTAGAAAAGTAGCACCACAAACACCACAACGTGTTTGCACGAACTCTTATAGGTTGTGAGAGAGGGACAGCGCTACATTGCTTGTAGAGTGGCATCCCTTTCTCACAATCTAAAAATTAACAGGCTGACACGAGTACGGCCTTTGATCGTAACATGTGATTAAATATGAGATTTATTATTTTAATATACCTAATAATTATGTGTGTGACCTAATTGTTTAAGTGTTATACGTTGTGGCAGTTTGGATAATGATGTGTTATGGCAATTTGTGAGCTATATGTGTGCCATGTGGTACATTATAATTATAGATCTTTGCCATAAGATAATGCATTTTTAATATTAGAGAGAGAATAACATCAAGTTTTATTTTTCGGCTAAAATAATGATTGTGCGCGGATTAGCAGAGCGGGAACTGTTCGCTCAAGGTCGCTGGCTGCTATCATCGCCTTTATTGTCTGTGCTCACCACAGAGCTGTATCCACAAGGAGTTAGACGACGAAAATGGCAGGAGGAACTAGATTCCTACTTGACAGATTAGATCGAAAAAACAGTGATGAGTGGACGAAGGGTAGGGAGGAATTGCCCTGACATGAGTTCAACCGGGCTGATAATCATCCTCATCCGTCGTGTTGTGGTTGGCTTCCAGTCTAAACAGATGCGGCTGAATATCAGTATTTTACACGTAGCGACTGCCATCAAGCCTCCGCAGCCCAATTTCTAGGCAATACCGATATTCTCACGATTGTCATAGTGTTCGTAAGACAAGCGGGACCGACGGCTTTACGTGCTCTCCGAGGCACGGAGGTGATGTATTAAGAATCGTTACCCATCCATAGACTTGCAGGTTGTTCACCGTAGTTATTACATATGCACGAACCACTTCGAGCTGATAATAATATTATTTAATGGCTTCTGCAGCAACACTGACGATTGTTGACATGGAGAAGGCCAACAGGATTAAATAACTGACTGAGTACCTATTTTTCACAAAAAATTAAACTTTTTTTTTATTCCAAATATGTAGATTAAAATCTATCTAGCTGTCACAGTTAACACTTGCACTAGTTAATTGTACGCGTGGGTGGACGTTTAAAGACATGTAACGTTAAATGCTCCGATTAAGTATCTTTATCATTTGGTGCAAAAAGTTTCCGCCTCCGCAGCGGCGCCTTTTATCCTTTAACTAGTTAATCTGGTGACTCCCACACGACAACGTGCGTTAATATATATTATGTACTAACTTCAGCCCGTGACTTCGTTTGCGTGGACTTTATCTCGATAAAAAGCATCTAGTGGTTTAGTTTTGAGAAATTTCCTGCGGGGTTTTTCTTAATGTTTGTTTCCGTAAAAACCTTCTACAAACAAGGTATACGAAAACTTAAAATAAAAGTGAATGAAATCGGTAAAGTCATTCTCGAGTTATGGCGTGACCAAAGGGAAACAAGGGATTCATTTTTTGTTTGATGACGTACCTACATAAGTTGTTGGATTTTTATTGCAATAATCAACAATTTAGGTAAGAAGTCCAAAAATATTTGCCTAGGTCTTTAGCGCGACTGCAACTAGAGGTCCTGGGTATGATTCCTAGTTTGAGAAACTCTTAGTATATATTTCAGAACTCCACTCCAGAGGGTCGTAACAACTGACTGGTTAAACAAGACGGAAATAACCTATTAGCAATAAACAATAACCTAACATAAAAAACATATCATCAGGACTATGTTCCTCGAAGGATTATCCAGAGGTGTACTAATGGACACGGACAGTTCACCGGTATAAAAAATACATAAAATGATTTATCTCTCTCCACTGAAGATATTACAAGTTGGCTCACAACTTCTAATAAGTATATTTTGTGATGGTTTAGTTGGAGGCACAGAGTGTCCCTATCTCCTGGACTAGGTGGGAGAGATAGTGTTCAACCGTTGTTTACTTAGGAACATATCATCATCATCATCAGCCCATATTCGTCCACTGCTGGACGTAGGCCTCTCCCAATGAACGCCACAAAGCCCGATCTTCGGCTTTCCTCATCCAGTCACTGCCAGCTGCCTTCCGCAAGTCGTCACTCCACCTGGCCGGCGGGCGTCCTACACTACGCTTACCTAGACGCGGTCGCCACTCGAGAACTCGTTTGCTCCAGCGTTTATCAGTTCTCCGCGAGATGTGACCGGCCCATTGCCACTTTAGCTTGCTTATTCTTTGAGCTATGTCTGCAACTTTGGTTCTCTGACGGATAACTTCGTTGCGAATTTTATCCCTCAGAGAGACTCCGAGCATAGCTCTTTCCATAGCTCGCTGTGCGACTTTAAATTTGTGGATCAGTCTCATCGTGAGTGTCCACGTTTCGGCTCCGTAGGTCATTACTGGTAGGACGCACGCATTGAAGACTTTCGTCTTAAGGCACTGAGGTATAGGTGATGAGAAGACTTGACGAAGTTTGCCGAATGCTGCCCATCCCAGCTGTATCCTCCTATCGGCTTCCCTCTCGAAGTTGTTTTTACCTAATTGGACTATTTGCCCGAGGTAGGCATATTCACGAACAACTTCGAGAGATAACCCATTTACAACGACCGGTCGTGGGGTAACAAGGTCGTTGTACATAACCTTAGTTTTATCTATATTCATCCCCAGACCGATACATCGAGAGGCGTCAGCTAAATCGGTCAACATTCGTTCGAGATCCTGCAGCGACTCCGCCATGAGGAAGAATATCATCGGCGAAGCGCAGGTGTGAGATATACTCGCCATTTGCATTTATGCCCATACCTTTCCAATCCAGCGTCTTAAACATATCCTCCAGGGCGTTGGTGAACAATTTAGGGGATATAACATCCCCTTGTCTCACTCCCCGGCGAAGCTGGATATGTTTTGTCTGCTGGTTTTGTACTTCGACGGACATAGTTGCGGCGTCATACAAGCATCTCAACACCTCGATGTATCGCCAGTCCACTTGGCATCGCTGCAGGGCCTCCAAAACGGCCCAGGTCTCGATTGAGTCAAAGGCTTTCTCATAGTCCACAAATGCAAGACACAACGGCAAGTTATACTCCTCGGTCTTCTGTATAACTTGCCGCACCGTGTGTATGTGGTCTATGGTCCCGTAACCCCTTCGAAACCCAGCCTGCTCTGGAGGTTGAAACTCGTCAAGTCTTCTTGCTAGACGATTCGAGACCACCCTCGAGAATAACTTATAGACATGGCTCAGAAGCGAGATAGGCCTGTAGTTCTTAAGTAGAGTTTTGTCCCCTTTTTTGAAGAACAGTATCACCACGCTTCTGTTCCACGCCTTTGGAGTTCTCCCGTCGTTCAGAGCAGAGTTAAAGAGCTTCTGGAGCTCCCGAAGTACAGGTCTGCCTGCCGCTTTTAGAAGCTCCGAAGTGACTCCGTCTTCCCCTGGGGCTTTTCCATTTTTAAGCTGTTCGAGGGCCATCTCGATCTCGTCGAGGCTGACTTCCGGCAGCTCGTTTGTGTAATGGCGGGTTAATGTAGCTCGGGAATCCTCGGAACTGGTTTGTGGTCGTGGAGCATGCGAGTCGTACAATCGGCCATAGAAGTCCTCTATCTCGGCGAGAATCTCCGGCTTTGAGGTGACGGTGTTGCCAGATGATTTTTTTATCTTCGTCAGATGGGGCCTTCTCAATTGATGGGCAAAGACTTTTGATCCCCGGTTCTGCTCAATAGCCTCCATTACCCGGAGAGTATTTGAGTGACGAAGGTCTCGCCGCACCAGCCTACTGATGTTCCGATTGAGGGCCCGCTTCTCTGACGGAGTAGCCTGAATATAGTTTCGTCTCTCGTCCATAAGTCGGAGAGTCTCTACCGAAAGTTTGGACTTCGTACCTGTACGCTGCAGCTGAAAAAACTTTGACCCTTCCTCCCGAAGGATTCCCACAATTTGTTTCAGGGTCTCGTCCACATCCATCGTGGTTTCTAGGGCAGCGAATCGATTTTCCAGGTGAAGCTGGAACTGTTCTGATCCCGCGGCGCTTTGGAGCAGGTTAGGTCGGAGTATAGACTTCATCAAACGGGATCTTTCAAGCTTGAAGTTGATATTCAGAGAGCCTCGAAGTAGTCGGTGGTCACTTCCGGTCGTAAACCTGTTGACCACAGAGACGTCTCTGAATATTTGCTTTCTGTCCGTCATGATGAAGTCTATCTCGTTTTTTGTAACAGTGTCGGGGCTTTGCCACGTCCACTTTCTTTGAGGCTGTTTCTTAAAGAAGGAGTTCATTAAAAATAGCCCCTCTTTCTCTAAGAAGTTGACGAGCATTTGCCCCCTGTGATTCCTGCTGCCGTAACCGTGTTGACCAATTCTCGATTCACCGCTATTCTGTACTCCCACTTTGGCGTTAAAATCCCCCATGACAACGTTGAAGTGCGTCTTCGTGGTTTTATGAAGTGCCGAAGAGATGTCTTCGTACATCTCTTCCACCGCATCATCCGAGTGCATCGACGTCGGTGCATATACCTGTATAACCTTGAGGCTATACCTCTCGGTTAGTTTAATTATGAGGTATGCTACCCTGGTCGACACACTGGATATCTCTACAACGTTGTCAGAGAGGGCTTTATGGACTAGAAACCCTACGCCGCCTTGGGATTGTTTGTCACCTTCCCGGTAATACATCAGGTGACCCGATTCCAATGTTATAGTGTCCTCGCCCTGTCTTTGGACTTCACACAATCCTAGAATGTGCCACCTGATCTTCTCCAATTCCGTTTCGAGCTGTGCCATATGATCGTCAAGCCTGAGCGTTCGTCCGTTGTACGTTGCCAAACGTAACTAACGTAACTAGGAACATATAAGAGTAGTATAGTATATTTTTATTGAAATAATAAAAAATAAAAAAAAAACTTTTTGTCAAAAATGGAAAAACAAAAAAACCTATGATGCCTTTTGCACATCTTTTTTAATAAAATAAAAAAACTGCCAAGACCATCAATAACGAGAATTTGCACACTTTTTATTTTTATTTCATCTGATATTTACCACTAAAATGTCAGTCAACTAATCAAGCATTATCTCAAGGTGTCTTAACATACCAATTATATTAAATAGCGGTTAAGAGTTAAGATAACATACCGATTAAGTTAATGTTTACCTGCACATAGAACTGTTATTAGGTGGTTATGATAGATCATGTGAGATAATTGAGATTTTACTTGCGTAAGATATTGTGTTTAAGTATGAAGAAGGAAAGACGCAGCTGACATAAAATCGAAGTTAAGAAAAATTTGGTCAAGTGTTGCACTTAATTTGCGTGGGTACATTAAAAGTTTCATCATCATCAACCCATATAATGTCCCACTGCTGGGCACGGGTCTCCTCTCATATTGAGAGGGATTAGGCTGTAGTCCACCACGCTGTCCTACTGCGGGTTGGCAGACTTCACAAACCGTCGACAAAAATCTCTAAGGTATGCAGGTTTCCTCACGATGTTTTCCTTCACTGTTTAAGCGAGTGATAATAATTAATTATTAATACGCACATGAATTCAAAAAGTCAGAGGTGCGTGCCTTGGGTTCGAACTCGAGACCTTCGACTTGGCAGTCCAATGGTCATACCGCTAGGCTATCACTGCTTCTTAGCTAGTGATATTATAAAAGCTTACATTTATAATATTACTAGCTGTTGCTTGCGGCTTCGCTCACGTTTAATAAATAGCTTTTATTTATTTATGGTACTTCAACGCCTTACTCACTAGGACATACATAAACAAAAACTTACAAATAGTTTTAGGCATAGTGAGTTGGTCACTTACAGAAGTACACAACACTCTCAGAAAGATAAAGGGACAAGTAAGATAGCATTCTTGAATTCAACTTACACAAATTAAATTAAAAATGTTAAGCTTTTATTAACCAACAGTGATGATGACGTTTGCTGTCTATGGGTCTAATTATGGAATAGGTACTAGCTTCTGTCCGTAACTTCTTCCGCGTGGAAAAATTACTTTTAATTATCACGTTGTAATTTGGGTAATTAACTCAAAATTGTTATAAATTATAGCCTATACTATCACGCCTGTATTACTGTGGGTGTACTAATGTACACCCACATTTCGCCGTTATGTTTAGGTCCCATGTAATAGGGGGCGAGCCTATTGCCATTAACCGGGCACAATTAATACAGACTCCGAGCTGCTACTGAGAATTTCATAGAAAAACCCAATAACACTTTGCTCGACCTGGGGACCTCTAGCGTAGCAGTCGCGCTTAGGACCACTAGACTAATGAGGCAGTCTATACTTATGTTTTTCTGATGTATAAATAATAATAACTGTAAAGTTTTATTGTAGTAGTTTTTCTAGTAGTTTTATCGTGAAAGAGTATCAAACATTCATCCATCCATCCTCACAAACTTTCACATTTATAATATTAGTAGGATAGGATGGGGTAAATATTCAACTAATTGATACAACTGGCGCAGCGACTGACCGATCGGCTTCTGCGCCACGGGTAATGGGTTCGCCCACACGGAATAAATATTTGTATGATTACATGTAGTTGTTCCGGGTCAAGGGAGTTTGCGAATGTGAACAATTGTGTTTGTAAAAATTGAGATAAGTATTGAATATTATACATTGAAATAAAACTACTTTTTACGGATTTTATCGCGTATGAGATAAGTATTTGATCGACATTTTTTCTCAAATTCAAAATATCGTAAGTAGGTACAGTCAACAAAAGAGTTTGGTATATAGGTAGCAAACGAAATCTGCATCTTTACACAGATTGTGATTTAAATAATTACCCGTCAAAGGGTTTGATGTGTAGCAGCTTACAATACCTGCGTTTTGACACATATTGCGTGATACATAATTACATATTAATCTTTAAAAAAATACGATGTTTAATTAGCTACCTGTATACTTAACTCTTATGTCGACCGTACCATCCCACACATAATCTCCGTAGGGTTAGGCAAAGGCGTAGGTACTAATGTATATCCACAGTTCGCAGGTATGTTTAGGTCATATGTAACAGGGGTCCAGCTGTTACTAAGAATTTCATAGAAAAACCCAATAACACTTTTCTTCCTGGGTTCGATTCCCAGATCAAGCAAGTGTCTCTACGTTGCTCCACTAGCGTAGAGGTCGAGTTTACGACCACTCGATAAAAAATTTTTTAAACTGAAAGATGGACTGGTGGAGGATGCCTTACGGTACCTAATAAGTTCGCCTTATGTACAAAGGCCATCACATCAATCTACCACAATCTGTCAAATTTCTTTGATAGATTTTCAACCTTAATACAAAACAATAAGGTTCATATTCAATTGGGAAAAATTGTAAATTTTGGATAGCTTGACCTGCTAATCTATACCGTCACTGTGTATTAAAGTAAGTATAAATAAATAAATAAGGAAGCCCACTTTAATAAGGAAATAAGTGTACCATATACTTACCATTAGATAACCAACCATATTTGGGTCGCCTGAGGAAGGTCATAAGTATTAAGTTCCTATACTTCATAGTGGGCGTTTAATACCATTACGTACCGGGTTTATTGGTCATTTTTGGACACACCACACTTCATAATGACAGCCATGTTTCTTTAAAAGGATCAAGTATTAAACACAGCATCATACTGAATGAAAACCAGTTTGTAGGTATTGAAGACATATGATTCACTCGTGTTTGCGACTTAAGTGGATTTTTTAAGAACCCTCTACGTTCACATTGATTCATAATAACTAGTGGTTTTAATGTTATAGAGGCTCTTTGGTCAAAGTTTATTTAAAAAGCATACATTTCATTTTCCGAAGGGTAAGGCCCTCTGCCTGCCTTACCCTTCGGGAATCTAGGAGTGTACACTAATGAACGTCCACAGTTCGCCGGAATGTTTAGGTCCCCTGTATGTAATAGGGGGCGAGTCTATTGCAATTAACCTGCCACAAATCCAAACTTCGACCTGCTACTGAGAATTTCATAGAGAAACACAAGAACACTGCTCGACCTAGGTGTCGAACCTGGGACCTCAAGCGTAATAGTCGCGCTTATGACCATTAGGCTAATGAGGCAACCAAAAACAGCAGTTACAGCAAATTATATAATGAATTTTTATTTATAATTTCTCCAACATTAATTTTTATGCCAGTTATGTAAATCAGATCGTAAGCTACAATTACTTTCCTTCAATTGCGGCCCATATCAGATAATGACGGCGTGGAGAATAAAAAGTACGATGTTACCGACAGACTGGATGGGCGCTATTTTGAAATAAATACCTTATTTGGGATTAGGTTTAAGAGATAAACTTATGGCGTTTTGAAATAAAACAATTTTTTATGGATTTTATCGCGTTTTATTTCAATGTATAATATTCGCGTAAATGTCAGAAATCAATATTATGGCGTTTTTTTTAAATCATGGGAACCAAAACCATGGCTAACCATTCAGGGATACAGGTGGATTGGTATGATATATATGACCCGCTGTTTCACCCGTATACCAAAGGGTTGTTTGAGATAAAAGGTAGCCTGTCCTTCTCCGAGGTCTAATTTAACTCTATAACAAATTTCATGAAAACTGGTTCAGCGGTTTAGGTATGAAAGTGTAACAGACAGACATAGAGTTACTTTCGCATTTATAATGTAAGTAGGGATTTGAAAGTTTGTATTTTTGTTACTATTGAGCAACAAACATACAATATTTTACGCAATAAATGGTTGAACGGATTTGGATGAAATTTGGCACACAGATTTTTTCTAACCTGGAATTTATCCAGATTATAATAAAACACTTCTTTCTCTCTCTCTCTCTTTGCTTAGCCTTATCCCATTTCATTTGGAGTAGCTCTCCTCGTCTTTCTTCGCCAGACGTTTCGGTTCTGGGTCGTTGAGTCATTCAGTTGGGCTTGCTTCAGGTCATTGTTATAGTGATAAGGGGTAGTATAAGACACTTCTTTGTATCCAGGTAATTCTTCAAGTTCACGCAGACGAAGTCACGATCTGAAGCTATTGTCTAATATTTGGGCCAATGTCGGAAACTAACAATCAAGCGGAATCTAATTTACCGCAGTAATGAAAATCGCTTAAACCTTTAACTAGTACCACTGCACGCTGCTGGCTACAGAGGTCTACTTAAGGCCGCAACAAAGGATTGCATGCGTCATGCGTGGAGGCGTGCCCGACCTCACTTAAGCACACGCGATCTTACTTAATTCCAGCTTAATTTTACTTACAACGAACTTAAATTAACAATGGATGCATAAGGATAAAACATTTTAAAACTACGGTCGAATTTTTCAAAATTGATGCTGCTGGGATGCTTAGGCAGCTAAATTATTTTTATTTTATTAATCATTTGAGTGCTTATGGCTTATGTACTTATATACAACCTCTCTGTTGTTAAGTGACGATGCTGCCGAGGGTGTAGTACGGAAACTCAAATAATGCCTATTCACTGTCATTGAAGGTTCTTAAATTATAATAATTATGTATCGGGAAACACAACAGCCGGGAGAGAATTTATATTGAACTAGCTGCCCTCCGCGGTGTGTGCCTTTATTCCTTTTTGCTCCGCTCCTATTGGTCGTAGCGTGATATATTATGGCCTTATAACCTCCCTCGATAAATTGACTATCAAACACAAAAATTTTTTTAACGCCTTGTAAGGAGTAAGGGGAGGCCTTGCAAGGAGTAAGGGAAGGCCTTGCAAGGAGTAAGGCAAGGCCTTGTAAGGAGTAAGGGAAGGCCTTGCAAGGAGTAAGGCAAGGCCTTGGCAGAAGTAAGGGAAGGCCTTGGCAGAAGTAAGTCCTTCTCTCCGCTGTTGGAAACAAATGGTTAAATAAGGATTAAATGTAGTATAATTTTTGGATGAAGGCTGCCTTATTTGTGTCGTGGTCGTAAGTGTGGCTGCTACACGTCTTGAGGGCCTGGATTCGATTCCAAGCCTAGCCGTGTTATTAGGGTTTTCTATGATTTTTTTCAGTAGCAGGTCGGAGTTTGGATTTGTGCCCCGTTTATGGCCATAGGCTCGCTCCCGATAGGAAGCAGGTAGGTATCGGGGCATTATTGTATGTTATGTTAACTGATAGATCAAGATTCAATAGTAGGATAAATAAGAGACTATGTTAATTGCCGCCAACTAGCGTGCTCAGTGGTCAGTGTGACAAACTGATAAAAAAATATAGTTTAAATTTGTAAAAGTCTAAATAAAATGGATGGTAATATTATTTTGAAAACCGGAACAGATTTACGTTACGTTATATGTTATGCGAAGCGAATTTAGCATTTAAAATCAATCTTCATCAATATGATCTGAGCTAACCTTTAGACTTGCATAACAAAGGCCGTACATTTTAAAATCATGCGCAGAAAATACAAATAAAATATTTAATATAAATATTAGAACTACTTTTGTTTAACTTAGATCTATGAAGTAGCGCCATCTATGAAGTAGATCACGAACTGCGCAACTTAATTGATTCATGCGAGCATGGACATGTCTACTGTTTACTAACGTTCTTGACATCAATACACTGTGCTTAATCTTGGTTTTGAGGTTAGGAAAATTGCAAGTTGTTATGTCTGTTTGGTCATGCTTATCTCGAAAAACGGTGAACTGGTTTTGATGTGACTTACTTGGGAAGTAACGGAATAGTTTGATAATATCTCTAACATTATTACGGTTTATTTAGTGTAGTGTGCTTTAATACAGTTTTTACATTAAGTATTACTTATTTAACATTAACTTTCAATGTTCGAAAATGTTCGTACTAAATCTGATTTCATCCAAACTTACTTTCATAATATTCATAACTGGTGGGGGATCCCAAAATCCCTTTTCTTCGAGGATCCAGCTTGACTTCTTAATTTGGACACACAAACACAAACACAAAAAATACACTGAAAGTACAACACAAAATCTAGGAAAATATTTTTTATCCACACACTAACTTATATTACAACACTGGGCACAATAAAATTCTATTTAAAATATTTTTACGTAAATTAAACGTTCAATGTTTTCCCGGTTATAATACACGTATGATCATTGAGGCTGTGATTTGTATCTGAGAGATAAGTTTTCTGATCAAGCACGGTAGCGGTACGTCTGTCGGTGTTGGCTGCTCAATGCCAACTCCTGCGCACGCACAGTGTTTCACTGTGTCGGGCTGAAGCCTTATTTTGGGGGTCACTTTTTTTGTTGAAGAGTGCTAATGATATTTAGTTCTGAATATTAAATAATTACGAAACTGTTCAATTCATATGTTTAAACGGAAATTTTAAAATCCAAAGAGTACTTTTTAAAGCAATCGTATTAGTATTAGAATTTGTATAAAAATATGATGTTTCGAGTATTTTATACGTCAAGTCAGATGCCGCAAACGCGAACTAGGATTAACATCTTCATATTGACAAACAGGATAACGTTTTTACTTGCTGTAACCGATGTAACCCCTCGCTACACTACTGTCTACCTGTCCTGTACTAAAAATAAGTATTAAGTAGGTATTTAAAGAGATATCGAGCAACGCAATAATACAATTGTTCATGCCTTTGCTGGAAAAAAGTTCATACTTAATAGACTTACCTACCTAATAAAACGTCAGTAATTTTATTGATTAAAATACGAACAGATAGGTAGGCCCTATTTTTTAAGTAAAATAGTTGAGGTTATTAAAAAATATATCGTTTCATCTCCAAATATTCAAAATCACCCTACAAATTAAAATTATAATCCATCTTTTGTCACAAAGAAACCTTACAACTTCCAAAAATATACGGCGTCTGCGCAGATGGAAAACATGAGATCCTCAGTATAGCTGTCTCACTCTTACGCGCATAAATTACATCAAAGTGCTATATACATCTTTCTCGCTCATTTTTTGTAGGAGGATACATGAGTTAGTATAAAAATTAGAGGGTTTCAAATGATCGGATCTGGGGTAAGTGGGTTCGGAGATGCAACGAAGTAAAAAAGCTTGCTTATAAGGGTGGATAGTTGGGCAAGTGATATTGAACATTAACTTGTAAATCTTAAAGTTCAAACTATTGAAATGTGCTCACGTTGTTGGCTTATTATTAAATATATTTGGGATTAGATTAAAAATATTATCTACTAAATTTAAATTCTGGATAGACAGACTAACATACACTGCTGGAATGGCTTATTTTTCACACTGCTTAGGTTTTTGGTTCCTTCTCGAAATTCCACCTTCAAGGGGTCTATATTAAAGAGGGGGGTACCGCCATAAAATCCACTTTACACTTTTTTTAATAATAACCTAACTAAACTTTTTGCAAATATGTAACGTCATGAATCGGCAAGTTATTTGTAACCTTATAGTTGGGAAGAAGTAAAACATGACTTTATTGAAGAGAAATAAGAGAAGATTCTAAATACTAGAAACATTATACAAATCAAACTTCCAATCGATACTACAAAGAGAATTAATGTAAATCAATCGAAGTTCTAATAAAAACAATTCAAAGAACCGGTCGTCGTGTGAAGTGTGCTTTGTTATTTAATTTTCATATTGCATACTGACCGAAATACGTGGAACCGATGGTCGGAGCCGTGACTTGGTTCAAGTATACCGCCTGGTCGTGCACTGACCCTTCGATTGACAGCCCATGAGGTTCTTGACGGCCCATTTTCTGAAATACGGACATTCTATATTACATTATTCTGAAATAGAGTACAGCGCCATCTATCAAAAATATCGTGTATTAGTTATAATGTAAACAACGTTGACGAGAAATGTTGATGAACTTAAAGAAAAAAATATAGATGGCGTTACTTGTAGGTTATTTAATTCTACCAATTTGGAAGTGAAAGAAATTAATGAACACATTATACGGTTACTTAAAATTAAAAGGGGCTGTAATAACAGGCCATTGTTCACGTTTCCTACAAACAGATGAGTAATTAAAATCATTTATATACCTGTATATCACTATTGTCTTTGTTTCTTTGTTCTTGACTCAGATTGATGTTTTTTGTTTGCATTTTCTCCCATCCGGAGCCTTGAGCCCCGATCTGCAAATTAAAAATTATAATGACGTCTTCATTAATTTAGTTTCTAACAAGCATTTTGTATTAACTAGATGTTTTATCATTTCCCACACTAGGTTATTTCTGTTGTTAGTTTCTATGAACACTTCACACAATATGATGATTCTATTCAATTTCAAATGGCATCGTTCTACAGTTCTACTAGGCATCAAAATAATGTAAGTATTTGAATTCTGCAATAAAAAAATCAAATTATTATTTATTTACCTAAGTGTGTAGGTACCTATCGAAAGAACTTTTTGTTGATGAGACCCTAATCCATAAAATTATATATAAGTACTGAATTAAAGTTAAATAACTCAAAGACATTAAAATAACAAAAACAACATGGAACCCGTTCAATATAAAATGTTGTATTTCTTGCAAAGTGAGGGTAGATAAGTAAACAAGAACTGTCAAAGTATTCGGCATTTTGTGGCCATTCTTTTATTAGACAGGAAGAGAGAGAAGGCTAACTTAAATGTTAAAATTTACTTGTCTCTGTCTAGGCTTTAGATTTAGTCTCTACATTAGTAGATTTGGTACAGTTACATCTATTTAAACTTAAAAACTAAGTATTTATTTCACTTCGATCCTGACGTATAGGTTCGCCTTCTTTTCGTGCGAAAGTTTATGAAGATAAAAAGATCGAAAAATTACTCAAATATTTACAAAAAATCGTCGGTTACCTTCAAACGTCAAACTGGCAAATAGTAAAGTTATTGAAAATGGTTAAAAACTAGTGAATTGAAGTACCTACTTTAGGTTTATTAGGTATACGGTATCAACCAGACGCAAGCTCCTCCTAAAAAAATATAGATAATTTAACAACCAAAACCAATTACCATTAACGATTAACGATTGTATTTTTCTTATTAATTAATAACTTTTAACTCAATAAAATGTAAATGTGAGTACTCTGTAGGCTAAATATACATACTCAGCTCTGAACAGTCTGGCGGCTTTGAGCCTTTTTAGTGGCCTACGCAAATGTTCCTCTGATCTGGTATCGTCGTGCGACGGGTTGTTGAGCTCCCTAAATTATGGTTGAGCTACACAATGACTGATGCATGCGTGCCGTCGGTTGGGACTGGTCTACTCAAAGCCGCTATGGCTCTTTCTTTAAAAGGTCATTTCAGACTTTGCCCTACATTGTAAGACACATATTTGTTATTATACCTACTATGTCTGGACTTTAAAAGAGGCTATGAGTCGTCAGTTAGGAAATGCCGGAGCCATCTAGCTTAAAAAAATGTTAAATATTGACTTGTAAAAGTGTCTTTAAAAGATCTATTTACAGAAATAAATATCATTTAATCATTTAATCAATACTAAGGCGGCTTTATACTGTCTGAGCATGGTTTATGGAAGGTCTTTACTCTATAGTGGAATATGGGGAATAGATGAAAGGTCTAGCAGATCCCTGCTAATACCTACTGTAATTAATGCAAAAGCAACTTTGTCTGTTTATCTGTTACGCTTTCACGCCCAAACAACTGAACCGATTTTGATGAAATTAGTTACAGAGATAGATGAGACCTCGGAGAAGGACATAGGCTACCATTTGTCACAAAAAAACCTTTGGGGTGTGGGTGAAACCGCGGGTAGCAGCTAGTGCTGAATAAATTTACCAATTATAGGCGTAATGCTTTTATCCCTAGAAGTGCGCGAGGGTTTAATAAAATTCCACATGATCTGGGCATTGATTTATTTTGCACCAATGCGTGAACAGTGAGACGACTTTTAGCACAACATTTGTTTTTCTCATAAGCCACAATGTAATTGGCGATAGTAATTATTATTGTAAATTATACACTGGTGATACCAATATAAACTGTAAACACACACTATCGTGAATATGAACGTTTAGGCACTCTTTTTTTTTCGTGTTAGACAAATTTAATTGTTATCTAGCTGTGGAGGCTTGTTATTAGCAACTAGTGTATCTAACTTTTTTAATTACAATGTTATATTAGTCTGTAAGCCTTCTTAAAAGTAAATAAATAAATAAAAATAATAAACGAAAAATCTATTTCGCAGATATTGAACCTTCTGCGACTTTTTGTAATATGAGACCAATGGTACCTAATATCAGAGGAGTTTTGAGTAACTTTTGTGTTTTATGAGAGGATTTGAAGATATTTTCACCTTGGTTCATGATTAAAAAGAAAAGTTTTCTGTGTTATTTTGAATTTTCTGAGTTAAATCCTTATTTCTATATCAGTAACTTCATGTTTATTAAAGAGAGTTCGTTGAGATTATATTTTGTTACGGACTTATGCACAGAAGATAATTTTAGCACAGAGGGTCAGTGATTTCGTTTGTGTACCGAAACGACAAACGAATAAAAAAGCTAAAAAACTCAAATCAAATCATCAACCCATAAACTGTCCCACTGTTGGCCACGGGTTCCCTCTCAGTATGAGAGGGATTAGGCTATAGCCCACCACTCTGACTTAATGCGGGTTGGCAGAATTCACATGCCATCGAGAAAATCTCTAACGTATGTAGGTTTTTCTAGGTTCTAATAGACCATTTTCTGATTCAAACTACTAGGCTAGAACTAGGTGAAGTTCACCGTTGATTAAACTTAGGTTATGTTGTTTAAAAAAGCAGTGATAACCTAGCAGTATGACTATTGGACTGCCAAGTCGAAGGTCTCGAGTTCGAATCCAAAGCACGCACCTCTGACTTTTCGAATTCATGTGCGTATTAATAATTAATTATCACTCGCTTAAACGGTGAAGGAAAACATCGTGAGGAAACCTGCATACCTCAGAGATTTTTCTCGACGGTTTGTGAAGTCTGCCAACCCGCACTAGGCCAGCGTGGTGGACTATAACCTAATCCCTCTCAATATGAGAGGAGACCCGTGCCCAGCAGTGGGACAGTATATGGGTTGATGATGATGTTGTTTGACGACACGCTTGGCACAGCGGCTGAGTCAGGCTGCGACAGGGGTTGTGGGTTTGTGAAAAAATGTGTTTGTAAACGCATCCACGATACAGGAGAAAATTCTAGTGTTAGGCAACGTATTAAAAAAAACCGACGAAAAAAAAGGTGGAGGTTCTATGTATGAATTTTTAGTTACTGAATTTTCACATATGAACTGATTCCCTCGAAACTTGGTACCTACACAAGTTCTGAGGCCTAGGGTTGATCTAATGATGGAGACGGAAGACAGTCGAAGGAACGACTCAACGCTTCATAGTTTTATTAGGATATTTTGTTAAATATTCTCTTTTTTTTTTCGTCGCACAAATTTTTTGTTAAAAAGTTATTGTGTGTGAATATCTTTACTTACCAACGAACGAGTATAATTTGTGAAATTTGAATTTGTACAAGTGAGCGCTCAGCCTTAGCATAAAACATTTCTTACATTTACTTCGGAGAGAATATCATGCTTTCGGCCCTATTGCCATACGAAAGACTATGACAATCGTTAATCAAAAGACCAAAAAGCTTGACAATCAGTTTATCCTTGCGATATCGGTAATTCCCGAAAATCGAATTCCGGAGATCTGATTGCAGTGGCTTTGTGTAAGGTTTTTTTATTTTATTAATTATTTGCGGCTGTAGGCAGTAGTATCACTGCGTAGTCGATCTATTGTGATCGCCACTCGTTGCGTTAGAGTTCACCACTAAACCCTACAGCTACTATAAACTGCATCAGGATATCAGGATTAAGTACCCAGAAATTGCGTTAAGCCATTCAGATGGCTGTTGAATCGTGTAAGATACTAAATTTCAGCAGTATCCTGATTAGACTGGAATCCAATCCCTACATAGTTGAGGAAAGGTTAGGAGAATATTATCAATGTATTAAATATTAGGTCTATTATCTTGATAATCCTATATCCTATCCTGTCAATAATAAGTTAAATAATAAAATATTACAGCTACCACAATTTTCAGATAACAAAAAAATATTAAAAGTAAAATGTAATAAATTTTGAGCGAGAAGAGATATTTCAATGTCACTCGAGCAAGAATCAGAAATCATTATTTGAAATTGTTCTCATACAATGGGACCATGTCCACTGACAAACCGTAACTATAAATAAGCGATTCAATACAATCAATAACAATGGCTCAATACGTTTCTGTTTAACCTCAATACCGCAACATCCTGTCAATATCACCGCGACCATTTTCCAGGTGAAATAGCTTTAGGCTGTGTTCGGAATTCGAAACTAACAGTTCAAAATGAACCATTAATTTGCACATTTTATCGCATGTTTCCCATTGGGGTAGGCAGAGACTGTGTGTGACTGAAGTGGAAATCTATTCCACTTGCTACGATTCTGGCTCACCATTTTCAATTTTTCTGGGTTCATAGTGACAAGTTTGATTGCAGCTTGGTACGCTTTCCGAGGTTGGCCCAATTCAACTCTTCCATCTATACTCGCTAAATGTACAGACGCCAGCAGGTCAAGCTACCCAAAACTGTAAAATTTTCTCAATTGAATATGAACCTTACGGTTTGTATTAGAGTTGAAAATCAATCAAAGAAATTTGACAGATTGTGGTAGCTTAATGTGCTGGCCACTGTACTTGTTTCGTCATTCTCCGTTCATCTATTCTCTCTACATGCTCAAATCATCTTAGCATAAGTTTCTCAATCTTTGTTATTATTTCTTCTTTAATTCCAAAATAAATAAATTAGAATTTTAGTCCACCTGCGTCCAGGATCCAGGATTTTTGACAACAAAATCTCTATCACTGTCATATATGAATTTATACTTGACTCGTAGTACGTGTGTATACTCCACACATAGTATTCTGTTGGTCCGGATTAACCTATGACAGAGGTTGAAAAGCTTGTGGTCAGGCTTTTCAACTTAGGTTACCCTTAGGATCGATATCCTAAGGATCATACCGACGTATTGTCCAGATTTCGGGTTACGGAGGTTTGATGGCAGTTGCTTTGTGCAAACTATTCAGTCGTATTTGGCTAGACTGGAAGCCGATCCCAACATAATATGTAGTTAGGGAAAAATTAGGATGATAGTAATAGAGCTATGATCCATTTTTATATGTAAATAATATCCAGATTCTCTTTAGAACTGCCATACTAGTATTTTAGAGGAATTTAAAGCAACATTGTGTGTAGATTTTACATCAAGACAAGACTATGAACAACACTTGAGGACCATTCTAAAATATATACCTAAAACTTACGCAATACCAACAATATATCCCAATACGCATCTTACGTGAACCAGTACCTACAGCCATATAAGGCAGAGTCGTGACCAGTGGTCCGAGAGTAAATGATAATCTAACTAACGTAATTTACACTTTGTTTAATATCCACTTAGTAATCCTATGCTTTGTCTACTTTGTGCTCGGAGTTTCTCAACTATAATTGGATATGCTTATGGAGGATAGAAAACCGTTCCGTGTAAAAATAAATCCGTCGATCTAGAATTGTTGTTTTTTGTCAGTTTTTCGACAAAATGTGGCAGTACTTTTGTCATTCAGTGTCATTAATTGGACAACCATTTTGAGACTGTAACTGAATATAAGTGATGAATTGTCTGTACACTTTACGGGTAGCCAAGTAAGGCGCGTTTTAAAGAAGATGACGGGCGGTAGGTAAATCTCCGGGCCACGATGGGCTTAGTGTGGAGCATCTGCGGCATGCGGGGGTTCACCTGCCGAGGGTCCTGGCTATGTTCTTCACGATATGCATGAGTCACTCATACTTACCACATGACGTGATGAAAACTATTGTAGTGCCTTTTGTGAAGAACAGGACTGGATATATCTCGGACAGGAGATAGTTTCTTCTGTCCGAGATATCTCCAGTCCTGTTCCGGCCCATATCTCTAGCAACGATAATGGCTAAGGTGCTGGATGGTGTGCTTGATTCCTACCTAGATAAATTCATTAATATTCATGACGCGCAGTTTGGGTTTAGGCCCGGGCTGTCCACGGAAGCTGCCATCGTGGGTGTCAAGCATACCGTGCAATACTATATGGACCGCAGGACATCGGTATATGCGTGTTTCCCCGACCTCTCCAAGGCTTTTGATCTTGTGTCATATGACCTGCTTTGGAGAAAGTTAGGGAGCACGGGTGTACCGGTGGAGGTGCTCAATATGTTAAGGTACTGCTATTCTAACCAAACAAATTTTGTTAAGTGGAATCATGCACTCTCTGAGGCGTATACGTTGGAAAGCAGGGTGAGACAAGGAGGTTTGACGTCGCCCAAGCTTTTCAACTTATATATTAATGCTCTCGTCGTCGAGCTCAGTAGCAAGCGTTTCGGTTGCTCGATAGATGGCGTCTATGTCAATAATATTAGCTACGCGGACGACATGGTGCTGCTGAGCCCGACGGCGAGAGGTCTTGGAGAGTTGTTAAATGTGTGAGACCTATGCTGGAGCACATGGCCTTATATATAATGTTAAAAAAAACGGAGTATATGGTTTTTGGGGCCGCGGTTGGATGCCCTAAGTATTCACATAATATTACCCTAAATGGCTTGTGCATAAATCGTGTCACGAAATTTAAATACCTGGGGCATTTAATTATCGAAGGTCTTGAAGACGATCTGGACATTGAGAGGGAACGCAGGGCTTTGGCGGTCAGAGGCAACATGCTGGCCCGCAGGTTCTTCCGATGCTCGGAACAAGAAAAGATATCGCTGTTCCAAGCGTATTGTCAAAGCTTTTATACGGGAAATCTGTGGGTCAGTCATACCAAAAGATCGCTGGATGTCCTGCGCGCCCAGTATAACAATATCTTCAGGATGATGTTGGGGCTGCCTCGCTTCTGTAGTGCATCGGGGATGTTTGCGCAGTATGATACTGATGGTTTTCATGCCGTCATCCGCAAGAAAACTGTAACCCTGATCTGCAGATTGCGTGGCAGCTGCAATGGAATTCTGAGAACTGTAGCTGATAGGGTCACGTCTCCGCTATGGATAGCTCTCATTAAGAGGGTAATCTAAATGTCTTTCCCTTGTATGTATTATATTTAATTTAATTTTTATTTATTTTATTTTGTTCGAATTTTATGGATCATGTTACCTGAATTAAATGCATTTGAATTTGAATAAGTAGTAGACCAACTGAAATAAGTAGACTTGACTTTAAAGAATTATAATATTTCTTCTGGTGTCTGTGGTAATGAAAATACTCGGGTCTTCATGGATGAATTATGTGCTCCATTTTAGACCGTGTTTGTGAATTCTATCAGGCAATAATTCTAAACGTATAGGCTCTGCTAATGCTGCAGAGTTTATCTGGGGTGGTAACACCACATTGGCCAATATTCTACCGCTAAGCCATAATGTGCTAACATTATTGTGTTCCAATAGGCCAATGTAGTCAGTGAAATTACTGGGATTATAAATGTTTTAAGATGACAACGTGCGAGTGATACCACCGATGTTACTGGCGCTATATGCACTGCGGTTTCCGCTTATGTTGCCGGATCGTATGCTCGTTCTACATCTAATCACATTAATAAAAAAAGACGAGTAAAACGTGTCCTAGTAAAACACAAAAATATAAACAAAACGACTATGTTCTTAGTTTTTTTGGTGAGCAATAAATAATGTTTCTGTCTAAGCAGATCAGAATACACCCCCATTCCTTGCATTACAAATGAGTTCCATCCCAATAAGGTTTTAAAATAATTGTGTCCGATCCGGAAGTGTGCTGGTATAACCGGCTTCGCGACTCAGTTCCCACGCACTTTCCGCTCGGTACGGGCTCTCCCGGTAGTGTTTACTTTATTTAATTAATTGGCTACTGGGCGCAATTGGTGCGCTCTGTAGTTGAAATAGAAACACTAACTCAACTTCTCTTTCTTGCAAAAAGAAGCTTGGATTTGCAAAAGGAAGTTTTGTATTTCAAATGTTATTACTTTCCAAGTGGGGTTTTTTACACAACTTTGAGCTGTCTGGTAGCTTTTAGAATAATATGTGGCCTGCGCAAATGTTCTGCTGATCTGGTATCGTCGTGCAATAGGCTGTTGAGTTCCCGAAATTATATATACAGGTATAGCTACATAATGACTGATGCAATAATTGTCTGTCAGCTGGTACTGGTCTACTCATAGCCACTATGGCTCCTTCTTCAAAAGACATTGGCCAGCATTGTAACACTCACATATTTTGTACTACAACTATGTCTGGCCTGGACTATGATTCTCTGAATTTATTTCGGTGTTTCTTCTCAGAGATAGTCAGTTAGTTCATTTCAGCGCCTTCTAGGTTAAAAAAATGTAAAACATTGACCTGAGATCTAAATATAATTTATCATTTACATTCGCACTATGATATAATGTTACCATCCTTTAAATCTATGTAAACATAATGTTAAGATAGTTTGGGCATATGGAGGGGATGGATGAACGGAGATTGACGAAACAAGTTTATTTGACGAGAATGAATGGAGGAATAGTATTGTATGGAGCCGACCTCGGCGAACGTACCACAATCAAATTGTGGACGTTCTTAAAAAAGGACAGGAAGTGACGATCATGCAGGTTAATGAACATAGATGAAGCGAAAGTTGTGTGCCAGAATCATAGCAGTTGAAAATCGATAGTCTGTACCTACCCCAATGAAAGTGAGACATGAAAATATGTACTTATGTAGGTTTGTTTAAATTTCGTCTGGAGCTACTGTCTCGCTACTAAATTTGCGGCATTTGTGGATTTATAGTAATCATATAATTACATTAGTACCTAGGTGTGCAGCTAAAAGTAGTGACAGCCTAGTGATATGCCCATTGGTTTACCAAGTCAAAGATCTCGAGTTCAAATCTCGCATCTCTGACTTTCGAAAATATGTGCGTATTAAAAATTAGTTATCACTCCCTTAAACGGTGAAGAAAAACATCGTGAGGGAAGCTGCATGCTTTAGAGATTTTCTCGACAGTGCGTGAAGTCGGCCAACCTGAATTAGGTCAGTGTAGTGGACTACAGCCGAATTCCTCTCTGAGAAGAGATCCGTGCCCAACAGTAGGATAGTATAGGGGTTAATGATGACATATGTAGGAACAGTGATTAAATTATCATTTTTAAATCCCTTAGCTATCTTTCTGTACATTTTTCTAAAATTCCACGGTGGTTCTCCCAAAGTTGAAACACACATACCTACTTACTTAATACTATTAAAAGGATACATAATTATCTAAACTTTTTGTATATTAGTCAAATTAACGGTACTTATACCGGATGTAACGTGTATCCAATCCAGAAGAACACAGGATGTAGCAACAGATAGTAATATTATTATTAATTAAATTAAAAGCTGGTAGGTGTGTGAGAGAATTGTTTGTTAAGAAACGTCCGGGCTTTAATTAAACCTACAGAAGAAAATAATCACAACATAACATGACGTACCACAGTTCGTCGGTATGTTTAGGCGAGCTTATTGTCATTTATCTGGGCGCATATCCAAACTCCGAGCTGCTACTGAAAAGTTCATAGAAAAATCCAATAACAATGATCGAACACTAATATACTAACGAGGCAGTTGAGGCAGAAGAAAATAGATATACAACGTATTACAAAATACCCCGTAAAAAATATAATTAATTATCTAAGCCAAAAATTTTGTCAGCTGTCATGTCAGGGAACCAGATTATTTAACAGAAAGGCCTACGTACCTATTTTACCTAATAATTGTCTATTTTAATAGTTTTTCTATTATTAATTCATAAATGTTGGTGTTTTCTTTTTTTTGGGGTATATTATACAGCGTTATTACGGTTGTTAAATATTGCGAATGGACTCGTCATAAGGCCCCATTTAACCTCCTTTCGGCTTTACGGGTAGTTTTGTAACACCCTGTGTAATAAACTGTGTTACAAAATTAAAAACATAAATTAAAAACTTAACATCTTTAGGTACAGAGACCAGCACATCAAGCTACTGCTCGAGTCTCGAGTTCGAACCCAAGGCACGCACCTCTGATTTATCGAATTCCTGTGCGTATTAATAATTAATTATCACTCGCTTAAACGATGAAGGAAAACATCGTGAGGAAACCTGCATACCTTAGAGAATTTTCTCAACAGTTTGTGAAGTCTGCCAACCCGCACTAGGCCAGCGTGGTGGACTATAGCCTAATCCCTCTCAATATGAGAGGAGACCCGTGCCCAGCAGTGGGACAGTATATGGGTTGATGATGACGAGTATTTTCCATTGGAGATCTGTATGTGTCTCCTCATAATGTGCCGGAACTAGTCACCATGTTATTTATTGGTAGGTGTCCCACATGACCGCTGTATCCGTGTGGATTTCCACACGGGATAAAAAGTTTGGCTTGATGAGGCTGAGTCCATCCTCCTTGAGTCGTTCTCCTCACTGTTGAGGGTCGTGATCTCTATATAAGAGCTTATTATTTATATTATAAACTTTGATATTTAGTTGATTCATTCATTTAATTGGCAAGAACATTATGATACTATGATTCTCTAAGTTTGTTTCGGCGTTTCTTCTCAGAGGTCGTCAGCTAGGAAATGCCGGAGCCATCTAGCTTAAAAAAATATGTAAAATATTGACTTGTAAAAGTGTCTTTAAAAGATCTATTTACAGAAATAAATATCATTTATCATTATGAGATATCTTATTGCTAGTTGCTGGTAATAAGCATGTTTTTGCCAATTAAATGAATCATTCAACTTACCAGAGTAATAAAGTTCCAAAAAAAAACCGGCCAATTGCGAGTCGGACTCGCGCACCGAGGGTTCCGTACAAACTGTATATACTTAAGTAAAAGTTCACCCATCACGACAATTGAGTCATAGTTATGGTATTTTTATTGCAAAATGAAATCCATAACATTACAATATGGAAAGCTGGAGGAGCATAAATTTATCTATTGATTGCGTTGACATAGAAGTTTGATTTTATTACAGCTTAAAGGTATTATAGACCTGAGTATTTGATATGAATTTCAATTTAATACCTCTACGCGTTAAAGAGGAAAGGGGTAAAATTATTAAAAATATTTTTATTATATGTTATATAAAACGTTGCTTCGTACGAAATTTCAAGATTCTAAGTTCACGGGAAGTACCCTGTAGGTTTTGATTCCCTTGCGAGTTTCGAAAATTTATATATATATATATATAAACGGCTGTATTTTTTGATTGCGTTGACTTAGAAGTTTGATTTTTTCACAGATCCAAGGGACAGTAGTAGACCTGAGTATTTTAGCTTGATACCTTTACGCTTTCCTGAGAAAAAGGGTCTTGATGGACGGACGGACAACAAAGTGATTCTATAAGGGTTCCGTTTTTTCCTTTTGAGGTACGGAACCCTAAAAAGGACCCCGGTTTTCGATTCACCTGCATGCATTTTATATATTTACGTACATTTGGGCATTTATAACTTTAATAATCGACCCCTGCACCTCTAACTCAACAGTCGCGCTTAAAAACAATTTTTATGAAGTTTTCTACTTACATTGTTTTCTTATTCCGCATTCTGAACTTTCTCTGATACAATATTTTTTTAAAGTTTATGCAAATGGACCTCGTTATCCAAGGACCAAACAAGTTTAAAAGTACTCAAGTCTCGTTTCATAAAATCGTGGCACTTTACGATTCTGTCGTTTACGACACGGCTTTATTTGAACTTGTCGTACCTATAATAATATTGATTATAGTCACTTGAATTAGACATTTAAATAAAACTACTTTTTACGGATTTTATCACATTATATTGATATTATAGCACGTTAAAATCCATTTAATGTCTAGACACGGTAATGGCGAGATAACATTACCGTGGCCTAAATAATGTTTATGTTTCTCATTTTTATTAGAAATCAGAGGCCGTACCACAACGTGTTATTGCGATCGTTTTGCGATTGAGAGGGAGGGATGCCGCTCTACACATCAAATAGCGCCATCCCTTTCATACAACCTAAAGATGATCGCGTTATCACATTGTGGTAAGGCCTCTGATGTCTAAAAATAAAAACTTCGGCGTAGTTTAGGGGTTAGTGTTTCAAATATAGAATGTTTTTACCTATTTACTTATGTTATATTACATCACTATTTTTTTTCAATACTTCGCCTCGTTTTGTAAGTAATATGTAGTTATTCATATCTTTTAATAATAATTTTATTTATTTTTTATTTGTCTGCCAAAGAACAGTTTGGCAGAAGTAATCAATTATTGTATTATTTTTTTAAATCCAAAATAAACACTTTTTCATTTTTCATTCATTAATCTACTCGAACCGTAAAAAGTATTATTATAAATTGAAATAAAACTACTTTTTACGGATTTTATCGCGTTATATTAATATTATTAATCCCTACGTTTCTGACCCTAAAATATAATAAGTAAAAAGCAGTTTTATTTCGATGTCTTATATTCGCAAAAAAGAAATCAATTTAATCTTCATATTTATTTCAGCCATGAAGAAAAAATATATATCCAATTCATGAACTAAAATTATTGTTTGTTTATTATTATGTAAATGCATTTACCTACCTACTTCTAAATTTACAATACTATCAATCATTCTAATACCAATATAGAAAGAAATATTTTTATATTTACTATTATAATTTATCACAGTTGGAACAGAAAAACCAAACAACGTATTGGTATAAATCATAATTCGATTTGTATAAGTTTTTACTGTAAATCTCCTTCGCGCCACTGTTCTGATAGCTCATGATATATTGGATTGTCGGTAACTTAGAATTCATTTTATTTATTTAGATATTTTTGTATACATTTCTATGAAAAAATCTTTGTCATGCGAAGAATTTATGTTATAATTGTGTATGTACTTTGGAGTTACGCGATGATCTAGTTTTTTCCACTCTCTTGGGAATTTCCCAAAATCTAGTCTGAATTCTCCCGTTATTATAAGAAATTCCTGTGTTTTATTCATGCTTCTGACGATCATGACCCATTTTTTTTTATCGGAGCACTGTCTGTCTATCAGAGTTTTAATAAGTATTTTTTTTTGTTTAAAGCACTTTTATATTCATCGCCTAGCTCAATTTATGACACACCACTGCTGGAAATAGGCTTACCCTTATTTTATGAAAATCGACCTTCAGTTAAAACAAACGATGCTAAGTTTCAGTAAGTACCCACTTTAGCACAATTTCCAAAATCCCTTGCGTGTTGTGAATAAAATCCATTACAAGGATTTTGAAATAGGACTTTTTTAACCAAAGGATTTATTGTGGACCTAAAAATGGAAAAACGTTTCTGATTCAGGACGTGACGTAACTTTGTTCTTTAACAAGTTAACAACATATTATTTATTTTAGTTGTTCTTAGTACGCTACCACTATCCCTCATTTTTCACATTTTCCTGTAAGTACATCTTAAGGTTGTCTGGTAAATATTGCTATTAGCGATAAGATCGCCATTGTACACTTAGTTTAATTAATTCGTATTATGCTTCTTATCATCGTGTACAATAAAGATTATTCATTCTAATAAGAACAACAAAATCGTTACCTAAGTAGGTACCTTGTTTGCCACCTTAGTAGTATACAAAAAGTATTAAATAATGGTAAAGGGGTATAGCAAAATTATAAAAAGTTCTACAGTTTGGAAGCTGACGCCAACATAGTTCATTCGTTTGGATTCCCCTTAACACACAACATTCAATGCAAGGGAACAACCCTGCGCCTCGTAGAGCAAGCGGTCGCTGTGCTAAATAATTGTGCTGTCAAACTTTGAGTGGGTAAAGTTCAGTTTCCACTATCAAAATATACGATAGTCAATCCACTCTATTATTCCTGTCTCCTTTGAACATAAAATATCTTTATGATACGCTATTACCCTAAACAGATATATTAGTACCGTCGATATTTTACGGTTACTCATCAACCGACCTCTAAGCAGCGTTTGAAGTGTTATCCACCTTAACGTAATAGCTCGGGGCAATTACGGGCTATTCCATTCACAAAACTACCTCGGCCACGCTACGGGTTAAGATTAGTTAAATTCGTCTATAAGAGAGATCGTACACTGGTTTGAAATTTGGAAGTTTTAAGAGCTGAGCTTTCAATAACTTTAGTGAAAATTTTTTTTACGGAAGAGAAATACCTACTTTATGCAGAAATATAGGTGAGTTGGTACGCGTAACTTTAGTGAATAGGAAAGCAAATTAGGTACGGTTGAAATTTGTGATTGTATTCAATGAGAATAACTAGGTACACCCACAGTTTAGGTCTCATGTACCTAATAGAGGGAGAGCATATTATTGTCATTAATTGAGCGCGAATAAAAAAAATGATCTGCGACTCAGAATTGCTTAGGTACTTAATAAAACTGCGCGATCTGAAATTGAAACCATGTACTGTCCCACTGCTAGCTATGGGTCTCCGGTCAGAATAAGAAGGGTTAGGTTATAGTCAACCTGCTGGCCTAATGAAGGTTGGCAGACTTTACTCGCTGTCAAGAAAGTCTCTTAGGCATGCAGGTTTCCCCACTATATTTTCCTTCGCTTTTCTTTCACCGTTTAAGCAAGTGGTAATTTATTATTATTAACTAGCTTCTGCCCGCGTGGAATATTTACTTTTAATTATCATCGTAATTTGGCAAATTAACTTAAAATCGTTATAAATTATAGCCTATATGTTATTCTGATGTATAAATAATAATACTGTAAAGTTTCATCAAAATCCGATCAGCAGTTTTAGCGTGAAAGAGGAACAAACATCCATTCATCCCCACAAACCATCACATTTATAATATTAAGTAGGAAATAGGATAGATATGCACTTTATTTCTAAAAGTCAGAGGTGCGTGGATTCGAACTCGAAACCTACAACTTGGTAGTTTATTGGTAGCATATCACTAGGCTATAACTGCTATCTGCTATTCACCGGCAGGCTCTGTACAAGATTAAATAAACCTACATGCAGTCAACTATTGATTTTTAATTATACTCTGTCAGTCACTGAGCAAAGTTAATTGATACGCGTAAAATATCCATCCTCATTTTTGCAACAGCAGTTAATTACTCCGATTTCATTACAAAATAATTGATTAAATTACCCCCTTTGATGGAGCAAACCTCGTGAGAGAACTCACACGTTCATAATGTAATGTAATAACTAGGTGTGATCCTGAGGAGTGTTGTCCGGAGAGTTGTTTTTTTTATGGGATAGGGGGCAAACGAGCAGCCGAATCGCCTGATGGTAAGCGATTTCCGCCGCCCATGGACACCCACCACACCAGAAGAGTCACAAGCGCGTTGCCGGCCTTTAAAAGGGAGTACGCTCTTTTCTTTGATACAGGGTGTAGCGACAATACGTAAACGATACCTCTAATTAATAAGAAATATTATAAATAGGGTATTAACGCCCTTTTCGGAAAGTATTTTAAATAAATCTTGTAAAGAATTTCGAGACTATTTCAAAATTTGGTTTCATACTTATAGGCTAGGTATTTGGAACCAGTAGAATTTTTATGACGCTTAATTATTATATTTATTTAAGATTTTGAATTTTCGCGTGGAAACGCTAGCCGGCTGCTGTTTTGGCTCGTGACGTCACTCCGTTACCAACAATAACACAGACAACGACAACTTAAGCGACCATTTTGAAGAACAGATTAATGAGACGATTTTTAAAATTTTAATATAAAATGTACAGACGCCAGCAGACCAACCTATCCAAAACTGTCAAATTTTCCCAATTGAAAATTAACCTTATCACTTTGTGTTAAAGTTGAAAATCTATCAAAGAAATTTGCCAGATTGGGGTAGCTTTATGTGCTGGCCTCTGTACATAGCATTTTTATACGTAGTAAATATCGACGTTTCTCATTTACTTTTTGCGAAATCTATCATAAATATGCATTTTTATATTTTTCTTACACGGTATAAAATACCTTATACTTTTGTAATAGATATTTACACTTTGAGCTCAGTATATACACTGCTTTAGCTGACCGGCGCCGGAACAAACCCGTTCGGATCATACCTTTAATTTAATGGCCCTCCGAGATAATTATATCATCGTGTCTGCAACGATTTGTTACTATGTGTAATTTCACGCTCATATAGGGTGGGTATAATTGATCCGGTTATTGGTAAATGTGTAACAGATATAGGTCGCGGGGAAACGAGCCTATTGCAAACTGAATATAGACTGTATGATTCAATAGGGTGTCTAAACTGTAATAAGTATACTAGAGTGAAACCATTGAGGTACTAGATTAATGAAATTTCATGAAAAAAAATCACGAAAAAAAAATTCGTTATACAAAATCGAGACAATTTATATTAGATTATTGACTCTAAAATTATATTGTATTCTTGACATTCATCATTGTAATTTATTTTTGTTAATATTTTGTAGACTGACGTATTACTATTTTATAAAAATGTATTATAAAATTCAATGTGCATTTGTAATATAAGTATTTAGTTATGATTAAAGTGCAACTAATTTTGCAAGTGTCTTGGATGTGACATCTGTTAGCTTGTAAGATTAAATGAATAAATAAATTAGGTATGTTAAAAACTTAGATAGTACAGTTTTTAACATAAATTGTCTCGATTTTTGTGTAAGGAATTTTATGATTATATCTCTACTAATCGTGTGGAGCTCTTGGTTAAGTAATCACTAAGCTACTCAACCGATCTGCGAGGTTAAGCTACGCTAGTTGCGGTCATTCTGTGGATGGGTGACCATTCTTTACACTTCGAGACCCCTCCGTGTCTCAGCACGGTAAAGCCGTCGGTCCCGGTTGTCATACGAACACAGATGACAATCGTTAGTGGTAATCAGAAGCCCAAAAAGCCTGACAACCAGGGTGTCGGTATTACCCAGAAATTGGGTTGCGGAGGTCTGATGGCGGTCGCTTCGTGTAAAATACTGATATTCAACCGCATCTGGTTAGACTGGAAGCCAACTCCAACAAAGGTAGTCGGGAAAAGGCTCGGAGAAAGAGAAAGAGATCTCTACTACTCCCTACTAATGTCTCTTACGCTTTGACGCCTAAACCATTGAACCGATTTGGATAAAAATTGGTACAGAGACCGATGAGACTATTGAGATATAGGGA
Organism: Acronicta alni; assembly: GCA_964056405.1. Lineage (NCBI taxonomy): Eukaryota > Metazoa > Arthropoda > Insecta > Lepidoptera > Noctuidae > Acronicta > Acronicta alni. Next base: position 14,768,540 of record OZ043926.1, on the reverse strand, counting down.
TATAGGTTACCTTTTGTTTCAAAAAACCCTTTGGGGTTCGGGAGAAACCGCGGGCAACAACTAGTTAAATATAAGCTTTAAATAGGTACTGGAAACTATATGCTTACTCTATCAGATAAAATACAGACTTATCAGACTGATATGAATTGATGATACACCACAGAATGCTTAAAGACGGTTAAAAGTTAATTATTTAAAAATAAATCATCGTCAAAAGGGTTCTGAGGCCATTATTATAATGTTAAACTAACGACCGATTAGCATAGCAATTGACTCGCGATTCACATTTAAATAATTAGCCACCCTGACTGCAGTTTAACTAGATTTTCTGAGAATACTTTTAGTTTAACAATGGTTAAAAGTTAACTAAGCTTAAAATCGATGAATCAGTGTTTTGTTGACTTCAAACATTTTTATAAAAATAACAACAATTTTATTAATAATTTTGTATTTTTATTCTTTATTAATTTTTGTAACTGCCTCATTAGTCTAATATTTGTAAGAGCGACTGCTACGCTACGCCAGTCTTGAGTTCGATTCCCAGTTCGGGCAGTGTTATTATGTTATTATATGGAATCCTCAGTAGCAGTTCGGTGCTTCGATTAGTGCCTGGTTAATGGCAATAGCAATGAAAAAGCAGTGATAGCCTAGTGGTATGACCATTGGACTGGCAAGTCAAAGGTCTCAAATTCGAATCTAAGGCACGCACCTCTCGAAAACATGTGAGTATTTATAATTAATTATCACTCGCTTAAACGGTGAAGCAAAACATCGTGAGGAACCCTGAGAGATTTTCTCGAAGGTATGTGAAATCTGCTAACCCGCATTAGGCCAGCGCGGTGGACTATCCCTCAGCAGTGGGTCAGTATATGGGTTGATGATGAATGGCAATAGGCTCGCAATAATAAGGGACCTAAACATACCGGCAAATTGTGGGTTTACATTAGTACACCTCTGCGTAACCCTTCGGGGAATACAGGCGTGATGGTATGTTACGCCCCGCACTCGTTACGTTTATAGTGTGACATAAAGGTAAAGATAGAAAGTGTCACGATGTTTATACATATAAAGGTTAATAAAATTTGTCACGTGCTAATACGATATACGCTCCCGAAACAGGCGACACAAGACTGAAATCTAATTACAAAGTTAGTGTTGTAACTTTGAACGACGGACCATATATTACATTACATTATATACGGATACAGTTAAAACATTGTAGGATGTAGATTGTAGAGAAAGGATGTCCCAAACTAATGAAACACTGGAACAAACACAGAGAATCATGGTCTCTTTTACAGTGTTGACTTAAAAGTATCAAATGCATAAGTTTCACAATGCAGAGCAATGTCTGAAATATATGGCAAGTTCGATTTAGTAGGTGAGATTTTGTAGTTTAGATATTTTCCTGCGCCATGGTTGCGCTATGGGTTCGATCGCTGCATGGAACAAATATATGTATGACATAATATACAGCTAGTTTTTCCGGGTACCTAAGTAAAAATATGACGTGATTTGTGCCCTCTATTACAAAAAAAAACAGCCAAAACAAAGCTTCAGAGTTTAGTTTTAACATCGGCGGAAGTTCGTTTGCCTTTCGGTTTTTTACAAGGCGTATTGTGGAGATGCTATTATCGAGGTGTTATAGTGTGCCCAGCAACATATGACCTTATCCCACCATCCATTTTCCTTCATCGGACTACCAGACGCAGGGAGGACTTTCATGTGGTCGAATTTCCACCACAACGCACGAAGCGGTATGCTGCATCTTTTCTTGTACGTACCGCAAAGGAGTGGAATGCTCTTCCTGCGTCTTTATTCCCGGACTCATATAACCTTGGTGTCTTTAAAGTAAGAGTGAACAGGCATTTTTTGGGGCGTTTTCCATCTTCGACCTTGTCGTCACTTACCATCAGGTGAGACTGAGGTCAAACGCAAACCCATCAACAATCACTACATAGTATAAAACAAAGTCGCTTTCTCTGTCCCTTTATCCCTATGTATGCTTAAATCTTTAAAACTACGCAACGGATTTTGATGCGGTTTTTTTAATAGATAGAGTGATTGAAGAGGAAGGTTTATATGTATAATACATGTATGTTATTAGTACATTGCACCCGTGCGAAGCGGGGGCGGGTCGCTAGTGAAAAATAATAAAAAAAATACGTAATATACATTTATTTTATTAGTTTTAAATTGCAAATATATTTTAATTAATAACATAATAGTATGTACCTAAGATGTGTAAAGGTATTCTGAAGGTGATTTGATTCTGTTTATGTCCACATAGCAGGTCTAAAAAGTTCAGAATGCATCAATAGGCATTGAAAATGGATGGTAAGCTTTAGCAAGCAAGAGATCAGATATCAGATTTTAATCGCGGGTTTCTTGTGATGTGTTATTAATAGAAGTGAGTGCTTTACGCCTTGCTGATCAGGTCAGGGTTTCGTTTCTGTGTCTCTCTGTGATATAGGGCTGTTCTAAGTTCATTTAGTTCAGTAAAGTTTAAAATTATTATCAAATCAAATAAAGATCAAAAACTGCAAGACCAAAGGATATAGTGAGCTCGTTCTGTGTGAATCAAATTGCTAATAATTAAAAATTGCTAGTGTCAAATTGTCTGGTATATGTATATAATTATAATTCTACTGTACGTGTGTACGTCACTGAACTCCTCCTAAGCGGCTGGACCGATTTGAATGTTTTTTTTTTGTATCCGTTTGGGTGGTGCCCTGGATGGTTTAGATTCACAAATCAGCCCGGCAGATGAAGCTGCAGTCGGTATCTAGGTCATTTTTATGTATACTACAACTAAACGGCTGGATCATGCAGGACAACGTCTGTCGGGTCCGCTAGTGTATTATAAGCATGTTTACAAAAATAAAAAGTATATGAGTATTATATCCTTTGTCTACTACCTTTTTTTGGGGTATAATATAGTATAATAATATAGTATAATATAGTATAATATTTTTAGGACATTTTGCACAACACCATCTAGTCCCCAACTAAGCAGAGCTTGTACTATGGGTACTAGACAATGGATATAATACTTATATACTTTTTTTTTGTAAATACATACTTATAATACATAAGAAACACCCAGACAAACACAAATACTCATGTTTTATCCACACAAATATTTGCGTCCTGTGGGAATCGAACCCACGACCTCATGATCAGCAGTCCGGTACTCGAACCGCTAGACAACAGAGGTCGTCATGTCATCGGTATGTCGGACTCATACCGACTAAAAACCGCACTTTCCTTAACTTGCCTTATAGTTATGGCCATGGGATCCGTGAAATTCACCACGACCATGACAGGCTGTGGTCCAGCACTCGCTGGACCCCATCAGCGAGACCTTGCCCTGCATCCTATCATGCTGAAGGCATGCGTGTGATGAGCACGCGTGCCGCCTACTGAGGCCATTATCTGATCGGGCAACTACTACTTGCCCATACCACAAATTACCTACTTAGTTTGGGACTAGTAGAACAGTGGCCGTGCTGATGACCTTTAGACCATTGAAGCAGTAATAATTTGAGAAGCCTAAAAATTACATAACCAATTTTTTTTAATAAAAATATTCAATCTATTTGATTAATTAAAGTCGTTGTGGTTTGTGGTATATTGAAACCCACACGCCAAACAGAGTCATAATGAAAACCTCATAAATTCAATTTCGATTTCGTACTTCGAAAGCGGACCTCATTAAATTTTTACAATAGGCCACATTAACTTGAATGCGGATTCCATTAAAATATTATAAATGTTTTACCATAACTTTGACAGCGGCAAAGCCGAAGGAAGTTCTCACATTAATTTTTGTTAATGCTCCCAACTTCCTTTAGGTTTAAAATGCGGGTAATGTCCTGGAAGTAGTGATAAGTACCTACATTGTACCGTTATCTGTTACTTAATCATGAACAGTGGCGCCTTTCATAGCAGACGCATTCATTAAGATTGTGGACAAGCATCTATTAAAATAATTGTTTTTTTTTAGTAGGTACAGAATACTAAAATGAGGTTGAGGTTGAGTCTTTTATCTGTATTGATTGATTTATACGCAATGTTTCTTTCACATTATTTTTTATTCACATAATGATTTTTTTTTCTCTAAAATTTTAGTTTCATTGAAGCCCTGACTCCTGATCTACATGGTGGTAATCTGTATTACAGAAATCAGGGTCTTCTCCCATAATCTATACTAATATTATAAATCAGCGATCAGCGCCTTGCGAAAATTAGTAAAGGTGTGTGAGGTGTTTGCTGAAACTCATGGCTTGGCGTACAATGTAAAGAAGAGTGAACTGTGTTACTGTGTGTTTCGGGCGGGGCGTAAGAGTCCCTCTTGCGTACCGCCCGTGACACTAGCAGGGGAGCCATTGAATAGAGTTACGCAATTTGTGTACCTAGGTCATGTAGTAAATGAGGACTTGACCGATGAATTAGATATGGAAAGGGAACGCAGGGGGCTGACGATTCGTTGTAATGTGCTAGTACGCAGATTTGCCCGGTGTTCAAAGGCAGTAAAGAGGACACTATTCAGAGCATACTGTCAGTCCTTTTATACTTGTAGTCTGTGGACTAGCTACACGCAGCGGACCGTCAGTGCCCTGCGTGTCCAATAAACAATGCTTTCAGGTTGCTGATGGGATTGCCTCGCTACTGCAGTGCGTCGGCGATGTTTACCGAAGCTCGAGTGGACGGCTTTCATGCAATTCTACGCAAGAGAGTAGCATCGCTGATACGAAGGGTGAGGGGCAGTCCCAACAGCTACCTGGAAGTAATTGCTAAATACATCCATAGTCCTATTTGGAGACATTGGATCAGGTTACATATGCTGTGTAGTAAGTAGGTGAACATTCGCTTTTTCTTTTATTTTATCGTGTATGTAAGTTACTAACATAGCCTTAAGTTATCCAGATGTATACTAACACCATATGGACCAAAAAGTCTGAAATAAATGTTTTGAATTGAATTGAATTGAATAAAGAGGTAAAGTTTGTGAAGTTGTAGTAGGTAATCTCTGGATCTAATGAACCGATTTTGAAAATTCGTTTACCAATAGAAAGCCACATTATTTGTGAGTAGTGATGGTTAATGATATCGGGGTTCGCACTTTATGCTATAATTCTATTTTGCTTTATATCGCATAGCACTCTCTCTCTCTATCAACCAACTGTCCGTCGGGCGTCGCGTGTAGCGTTAGTAACAAGTAGGCATATAAGTTAAGCATGCTATAAAAAAGCACATAAAAAAATTAAGCGCAAGTTATTGATTTAGAGCAACTTTGAACACCACTATTTGTGAGTGTCATGACGAAGGTTCGATTTCTGCCCGAAGTTTATATTTTTTCATATTTTATCTTTATTACAATAGGCTTATTATTTTTTTAGGCTTTAAGTATCATTACCACACAACTATATCGACATAATTGTCACAAATAACTCCTTGAAGACAAGATGCTATTCGTTAAACATAAAAACATACTATCACGCCTATATTATCCGAAAGGTTCGGCAAAGGTGTACTAAAAATACAACCACAGTTCGCCGCTATGTTTAACTCCCATGTAATAGGAGGCGAGCCTATTGCCATTTACCCCGCACAAATCATCATAGCTGCTTCTGAGAATTTCATAGAATAAGCCAAAAACGATCCTTTTCAAAAAGTTCCCCAAGACCTCGACCGTAGCCTACGCGCTTGCGATCACTTAGATATTATTTGACACGATACATTATAGTATTATATCCATTGTCAAGTACCCATAGTACAAGTTCTGCTTAGTTTGGGACTGTATAGAATGTCCCAAAAAAATAAAAATACATTGCTTTTTGCGTACAATTTATATTTACCAAAGAAATTATGACCTTCTACCACCAGCACATTAACACAAATGAGCATACAAACCTCATATAAGATCTACATCGCAGACAACACAACGCAACGAAAGCGCACAGTGCGCCAACAACTACTCATTATGAACAAAAATTTTATGCAATTTTTAATTCCTTCCCAGCGAAGCTTGAGTTATTAGGGCGGGTACTTACCATTATAATCCGGTTTTATGCGGTTTAAACCAGAATGTTGTCATTGTTTTTATTTTATTTTATGAATTTCGCTATTGTGTAGATATTGCGGTATAAGGATAGCTAGTGTATTAATTTAATGTAAAAGAATGTGAATGAACCTTTGAATTGTCTAAATGATTTTGGAGAATTGGAAATAACTAGATGGTAATTGCGAATATTTCACATTCGGGTTGATTGTGAGATAAATAATTTTTCGGGAAAATTTCTAGTAATAATAGAAAAAAATAATAGTAGCCCGGAGCTTGAATTTTTGCCTAATTAACAGTCTCGTTTAAATTTCTTTAAAATTTAAAATTGTTTGCACCGTAAACAACTCTAGTTTTGTCCAGTGCAGTTGTGTCCATCCAAAGGTTGTTTTCAAACTCAAGCGCATGCATTGCGTCAACATTCACTGAAGTATTTTGAAGGAAACTTGCGGTAAATAATTTCTTCTTTGCTTTTTTTATATACTATCACGCCTATATTTCCCGAAGAGTTCAGCAGAGACTTTACTAAAATGCACCCACAGTTTGCCGGTATGTTTAGGTCCCATGTTTTAGTGGGTGGCCTAATGAACGGTTAATGGCATTAATGGTTCCCAAAATTTCAAGCTGCTCCTAGAGATATTCATAGAAAAACCCAATGAAACGATGAAACAATTAATGCAAAATAAGAAATGATGTTTAAAATACTTATGTTTAAAGAATATGCTAAAATGGTTTGGGCATGTCGAGAGAATGGATGAACGATGAAAGGGCGAAAGCCGGTGGAATCGCCGGGAGGGGACGCCCTAGAAAGACTTACAATGACCTTATTTCTTCAAAAAGGTCAGGTGCATAGTACTCGCAACCGGCGTGCGTGAATGACAAGATGTACGAATGTGGACGATGCAAAAGAAGTGGGGTTCTTTAGTTTCTGCCTACAGCTATGACAAAAAGGAGCTATGTAATGTAATGTAAGAAATCATGTGAAAAATAAAAACATTAAACAAGCAAACAATCTTTTCAACTTTAACGGCACACCGGAAAGAAAAATGACTATTTAAACAACATTACAGTCGCAGTAAAGGATGTGGCGAACTACCGATTAAAGATTGTTATCAATTTGATTAAGGTGGCCAAGATCCCGTGAAATTGAAATCCCATGGCGTGATAGCGGACAATGTTTATTAGCGAGTTGACCTTATACATTATGTAGGTAGGTACTAACACTCACTATAATATAGATACCTAAAGTAGTTGTACTTTGAAGGTGTCATGCATGATAATATATCTTACACTTTTATACTAGTGTATGTAAAAACATCCACGTCTGGAACACCATCCTGCTTGTCGTTATACTTCCTAATACTGCACGCCTTTTTGGAACGTTAAAATAAGTTATCGTGTGAGTACTGCGTGGGTTGCATTTTCAAAAAAAAAACTCTCTTAGGTATATAATAAAGAAAAAAGAATCTGTATGCCATATAATCCACTACCTTTGATTATCCGTAAAGTTCTCATGTAAAGGTATCTCTAACGTAATGAGAGCAGGTGTTATTTAGCTTATTTAAATATATAGTAGGGTTTAAATGTAGCCCATAAAAAAATGATATCTTAAAATTCAAAATTAATATTAATATTTGTTTAACTCAGATACTTAAATAACAAGTTTAAACGGAAGTTAACAAACTACGTCGGGCCATAAACACTTGGCAGAGGACCCGCCAAGTCTATGTATCAAATATTTGCAACAGGTTTTTGTGTTTTATTTATTCAAAACCACTTCCGATGATTATCAATTTATGAATTCATATATAAATAAAATTTTATATAATGTACATAATTATATGTATTGGAATAGTTTGCCTATTGGTTAATTGGCAAATTTAAATTCAAATTTACATTAGTATTTGGTTGGCATACTGAATTTTATAAGGTTCTCTTATATCGAAGCTACAGGTATATTTCACTACCTCCAAGTTCCATCAAGAAGTAACAAAAATATTTATAACACTATTGTGCTTGGGATCTTTATCAATATAATGTATAAATACTATCAATGCATATGTTTTAGTTAGAGTTGGATAGAATACAGCCTAAATAATAAAACAGAACTAATTGAAAACGATTGAAACTTCTTTTAAGTCAGTTGTGCGAACTTCTTGAAGTCTAGCAATAGAAAAAAAATGGTTGAACTAGAGGTTACACCCAAGGCCACACCTTCAATACCGCGAATATAAATGATGCCACTGTCCTTCTGGGTGTGTCAACTGTCACTTTGACAGGTTTCGGCCTTTGAATTTAACTGTCTCACTAGAATATTATGTACCTACCTATATTTCAGATATCACTCAATGATCAAATAATCAAGAATTGTAACTGTTTTATGAATTTAGATATCATCGTGAAATAATCAATCAATTGCAAAAAAATATAGCATATAGCTGTACGTTTTCACTGATAGAGTCTCCACGAGTGACGATTGTTAAAGATTTTCGGCATATCCTAGCCATCTAATGATTGGCTAATCTTGTTACCAAATTAAAATAATGGAACATTTTTGAAAGATCAACTGTAACGATCGAAGAAGCAGACTCAAGAAACAAAAATGAAATGAAAACTTACGGTACCATATATTTCAATCCAAAAATCCTAGAATATAAAACTCACCCGAAAAAATATCTAAACGCACTTCCACATAAATCACACACACATATACACAACACACACGTCGCGGCGCGTACGCACCCAATCAGTTTTCAGATCACGACACTGCGCGCGCACTTCGGGGAACGCGTGCGTATGATGCGCGCGCTCACTCCCTACTGTTTGAATTTCGAAGTTCGAACTTTGCGCCGATATAGTTCCTAGAAATTGTTTCGATTGATTTTTTAATTTTAATTTCGAAACTTCGAGCCCCATATTCAAACGATTGATGAATAAACTGAGGATTGTGTAAGATGCTTTTTGTCTTGTTCTATTTTATACCACCTTAAGTTCAATTAATTAAAACTACCTACTTTCTTATACATTTTCCAAGTTTCTCGAAGCTAAAGATCCATATAAAATTGACGAATAAAGTGACTTTAAAGTAACGTCAGCCATTAAAGTAACGTTAAGCTTGTAATTTTTTTAATAAATAATTTTGAATTAAATACGAATTGGAATTTAATTAAGGTCATCAAAACCTTGAACTGGCTATTGTATTCATCTATTCTACATTTAAAATCTACACAAAATATATTAGGCAGAGTTGAAAAAAAGGACATGAACAAAAACGATTCACACGTGTTTCCCAAACTTAAAATAACTTTAAAACAAAGCAAAAGCTATGCCAAACAGAAATCTTATGACGCTTCAACAGCTTCTAGAGTTAGTATTTTTTCTACATTTTATTATTCCGGACGGACGTTACACTATGTGAATATCCTGAGTGCACATTGAACCGAAACGCGTTGAGGCGTGGACAAAAAAGTGCTTTAGGTTTTTTCGCTTTTCGGACATGGTTTTTTATGAAGTTCAGAAATATGACCAGACAGTATTGTGCAAGAACAATGGCTTAGTGAAAGTTTAGTTTTTTACTGAGGATGTTTGTTTTTTGGTGACAAATTGATAAAGAAGCGTGTAGTCTGAATAGATTAAGTTTTAGTTTACTGAAATTGTTATGAGGGTCGCACCCAAGCTACAGGAGAATATTTTATCCTAGTGAGGGTAACGTGTTTTTAAAACGTACGCGGACGTAAAGGTATTTAGTGAAAATCTTATCGAAATCCGTAGTGTAGTTTAGGATTAAATTGAGAAACAGGAAGAGAGACGCGGACAGCGTGTATGTTTTATATTTTAGAGAACAGAACAGATGTCATCATTGAAAGGCGTGTGATATGTTTTTACGCGCACATTCTTCCGCATGAATTCATTACGCCTGTATTCCCAGAAGGGTTAGGCAGAGGTGTACTAAGTACACAGTTCGGTATGTTTAGGTAGGTAGTAATAGAGGGCGACCCTATTAACCGTGCACTAATTCTAACTCTGAGCTGTTACAGAGAATTTTATAGAAAAACCCAACAACACTTCGCTCGACTTGAGAATCCCCTAACGTAGCAGTCACACCTACAACCACTAGGTGAATTAAACAGTCAAAGAATGTTATCAACAAAAAAATTTAGAGATTAATCCCCCTTTTTCTCAAAACAGACAAGTAACGAGCATTGTTCATTATTGTCAAATCGAAATCAATTAATCAATAATCCTTTTTAATCTCCTTGTATGAAGACAGGTTAAACTGAATCATGGAAGTTTTTTTATTAATTATATTTCTAGAATTATTATCGTTAATTTATTTTGATGTGTAGGTTATCAATAGTTTACTTTATACTTACTTACAATCTTAAATATAATGTGTCTAGATTTTTTTTATTAAGTATCCTATACCATGATAACCTCGACCCCGGTTTAAGTGTAGACGGGTTGGATTTAAACAGGAATCTTATAAACCCACACAGAAACATTTTTCAAAGTCAATAGACATGTGGCACAAAGGTCATGGTGTACATCAACCATGACAAACAATCCTTTCCCATGATTGACTTTGAATTGAGTAGAAAAAAAAATAGAACGTTTCGCCATATTTTATCTGTGGGCTACCTACGCGCGGGAAAGGAATTAATTCCTTACCACAAGCACCGAACTTGAGCGCTGATGCTAATGCTGTTTGATGGTACAGTCAGCAACGAAAGTCGCTGATCATGTTGCAATCTCCAATATGATTTTTAAAAGTTGCTGACCTGTGAAGGTTGAAAAAACCTCTTGGGGCTGTAATGTTTTCGAAATTTTGTTGTGTTCAGCGCCTTCGTTGCTGACCGTACGTCATGAGCTGAGGTGACACATTTCGATTATGTAATTGGAGCATCACGCGACGTTTTGAGTTCTCAGTACTTCATGCGCAAAACCGATTCCTACCCTTTCTCTACCTCAAGATCCGTGTGACAGTCCCTACTTTTTTTTTAATTAGCTTTAGTTTTCGTGTTTACTGTGGGTAATCAAAGATATCATGGTTTACTCAGGACCACTTTAGTATCTGTGGAGATACTGGGATCATGTCGGGGTCACCAATGTGGAGGGACGAAGTGTGTTGCCCTTCCAACCAAAGGGTGGATCTTTCGGACCAGGTGGGTGTTCTGCCTAGCGGGCTACGGCTCGACGGTTGATGTCGGGCGTCTGTATAAGTATAATTATGCAATTTACGTTCGAATGTTGCTTGCGCGATTCAGGATTTGTTCGTGTTTCCATGTTGCGCGGTAGATGTCGCTACATGTCTATGTTAAATTAAAATATTATAGTATTTTTAATTTAATCGTGTCTTTAAGACCACTATTATTTTAAACTTTGACCTACACTGGGATTTCCTCTTGTATCGTGGGTTCGTTTACAAAAATATTTTTTCACATACACAAGCACCCAGACCCGGAATAACTAGTAGGTAACTAACTGCAGTTCATACAAATATTTGTACCGCGTGGGGATCATACCCACAACCTGCAGCGCAGAAGCCCATCGCTCAGTCTATAATAATTATGTAACTTGTTACACACTTAATAAGTAATTTGGAGCATAACTTACAGTAAGTGGTAGTGTGTAACATCATACTGTAACTTCTGCGGCAAACCCAATAGGAAGTGTTATGACTTTCTTATCTTATTGGCTCACTTTAGAAAAATTTTGCGATTTTAAAACAATTACGAAGTTGCCAGTGTAAAAAATAAATGAACTAATTTGTATGTGCGATGCAAGTAATCGACGCTCGCGCAGGAATGACTCATTTACCCTATTACGTCACACGCCTAAAAATAGCTCGAGGTTCACTTCCGTGCGTTGTTTTGAAAATACTTTTTGGGTTCAAATTGAACTCAGTTTGCTGAAATCGAAGTCGAAAAAGTCGAAGTCCGAAGGGTTTTGTAATGTAACTAATAAATAAATAATAATACTTAACTTAATAAATAAATATATAAATGTATGGGAAATTTTCAGGCAGCATCATCTAATCCCATACTAAGCACAGCTTGTACTATGGGTACTAGACAATGGATATAATACTTATATTATTATATTTTTTATTGTTAATATATGCGTATAAAGTAAATTTAAACTTTGAAATCAAATAAACTTTTAATGAAATAACTTTTAACTTTTAACTACTTTGTACGGATTTTATCTCGTTATACTGGTGTTATCAATTCCGACGACTCAAAAAAAAAAAAAAGTAGTTTTATTTCAATGCATAATATTCGCGTGTGTCAGAAATCAATATAAACTTTTATGTTCTTTACATAAATATTTGTGTCCTGTGGGAATCGAACCCTTTACCTCGTCAGTGGTAGTCCAACAATCAAACCACTATTGCACAGACGTTATCGTGTGCTTTCCACGGTCGGTTCATTCATCGGATCAGTGACCATCCAATAACTCAAATTGGAATCAAACTCAAGACCTGACGCTCAGAAGCTGTACATTTGACCACTAGATCAATATGGCACTTTCGACTATGATTTTTAATTGAACTACATCTTGAATTATTTTTCCAACCATCTTATTTGTGGATGAAAATATTTTCGCAATATTACGCATGTCTATAATGAATCGATATGAAAAAAATTACGTCCCAAATCGATGATCGAATCAGTCCCGATCAAATGACACAAGTTGATTCCAATTCCAAATTCAATTTTCTAAAGTTATCGAATATTCAGAACTTATTATAACGATTTTGATAGAAGAAATTCTCGTTATTTCCTCCTTACACAAGTATAATAGAATCGATTTCCATGAAAAGTTAAAATTCAATTTTGAACTTATTTAACTTTTCTTTTTTCTCCTAAAAAAAGAACTGAAAAATGGTGAGGTTTTGAAGTAAAAAAACAATAAAACCACATTTTTATTACGTAATACTTCGTGTGTCATCATATTTTATTTCTTATCATCGATCTGGTCTCTACGGCTATGGGTTGTGAGGTCTTCGGCTTGATGATTAGGTCGATAAGTGGTATATTTAGAAATTCAGTCATGTCTCAGGGCTCGGACGAAGCATTTTTGTGTGCCAGTGTCCGTCAGAATTACGGACTATACACCGACAGGTCGCTAGAAATGATGACCTCTAGTGAGGTCTAGTGGTTCCAGAGTCGGACTGCTTAGGTCGTAGGTTAGATTTTCACAGAACAAAAATATTTATGTGATGACGAACGTATTTGTGTTTGAATGTGCGTTTCTGTGTAATATAAGTATGTATTAACAAAAAAAGTATATACCCATAGTTTATACAAGCTCTGCTTAGTTTGGGACTAGATGGTGCTGTGTAAAATGTCCCAAATATTTATTTATTTAAAACTTCAGATTAATACGAGGCCACCCCAGGAGGCCTTGGCAATTACCGCATAGAGATTAAAGTCAGTGGTATAGGTAATGGAATCTGAGACATTTTGCGTTATCATCTTGAGACCTCAGTTATTAAATCTCATTAATTTGACAGGCTATTATAACCTTTTGAATCGGAACACACAATAACCTCTTTCTCCGCGCCTTTTCCCAACTACAATTAGGGTCGGCTTCCAGTCAAACCAGATGCGGCTGAATATCAGTATTTTACACGTAGCGACTGCCATCAGACCTTCATAACCCAATTATTGGCTAATACTGATACCCTGACGATAGACTGGTTGTCAGGCTCCTGACTAACACTAACGATTGTCATAGGTGTTCGTATGTCAACCGGCACCGACAACTTTACGTGCTCTCCGAGGCGCGGAGGGGTTGATGAATGGTCACCCATCCAGAGACTGACCGCGACTAGCGCAGCTTAACCACGAGCTCCTACACACAATAATGTTAGCACATTATTGCTTAGCGGCAGAAGAAAACGCAGACGAACTCAGAAGCCGAGTTTAGACTAATAATTTTCACAAATTATTGCGTTTTTCTCTTGTTTCATATCTTATTTGGGCATGTCGAGAGAATGGATGAAAGGCGACTAACTAAAAGGATTTATATGGCGAATGTCAGTGGAACCGCCGAGAGGGGACGCTATAGAAAAACTTATACCGACTTTATTGGTGAGGTTCTTCAAAAAGGTCAGGTGCGTAGTACTCGCAACCGACGTGTATGTATGACAAGTTGTATGAATGTGGTCGAAGCGAAAGAAGTATGCAAGAATCGTAGCAAGTAGCGTTCTTTAGTTTCTGCCTACATTTTTTAAGAAATTTCTTAAGCAGTTGTTTTTGCAGAGCGACCCAGTGTGGATCTCGAGCCGCACGTGACACCATCTGCCCTACAGTTTGCTACAGATATTTTACAGTACTGTCCCAATAAGAATAATGGCTCCAACGTGTCTCGACCTAGTGCCAAGAATGCATCACGATGACTGACACCAGAACAACCGTGTACTTTCCCATGGGAATAATGTACACCATACAAATGACTTTATTTTACTCAGATTTTCATGGACACAATCACCAAATTTAATACCTATCCTATAAAAACTTCATAGATCGGAAATTGCTTATTGAATACCAAATATGACAAGTTGGGAGAATTTAAATAAATATTTGTGCATGGTTTAAAAATCAACTTTATTTCGATAGGGATAAAGATGAAAGTTGGTGTTTGGGTTGTTTTTAATATCTAACTCGTTGTCGTTATACAGAAAAGATACAGAAATCATAACATACCATCACGCCTGTATTCCCCAAAGGATTAGGCAGAGGTGTACCAATGTACCACAGTTCGGCGGTATGTTTGGGTGCCATGTAATAGGGGCGAGCCTATTGCCATTAACCGGACACAAATCCAAGCTCCGAGGTGCTAATGAAAATTTCATAGAAAAACCCAATAACACTGCTCTGCCTGGGAAACGAACCCAAGACCTCTAGTGTGGCAGTCACGCTTCAGACAGTAATCCATTGGCAAAAAATTTACACAATATCGAGTATGACATAGTTTACTTTTTAATAATAATAAATTATTATGTTTATAAAGTTTTTGCGCGATGTATTACTAATGACGTTAATATTAGTTGTAGTTGATAATGATTTAAAAAAATTGATTGTTCAGTACGTACTTTTATTATGAAATTGTCGAGTTTGAGTTTGTGATAGTTTTAATAATTAATTATTTTAGTCTTTCTGGGGCTCGTGGCTAAGTTATAACTACGATGACCAACCGACCTGCCAGGTTAGTCTATGGTTCTTAAAACGTACCTCGGAGAGCACGAAAGCCGTCGGTCCCGGATGTCATACGAACATCTTTGACAGTTACTTTATTAATGGTAGTCAGAAACCTAAAAAGCCAAAATTGGATGGGAGTAGGTACATCAGACATCCGCAACCCAATTTTCTTCTCAGAGGTCGTCAGCTAAGAAATTGCGGCGCCATGTAGTATTAATTAAATATTGACTAGTATAAGTGTTTAAAAGATTTATTTGCAAAAATAAGTAACATTTATCATGATTATAGTTTCTGATGGATTGTACGTAATGAAACTTCTGTACTTGTTCTTGCGATACAGGCCACATATACCACAGCGACATAAAAGGGATTCACGCCTGCAAGGTCAAAGCTTCCGTCTCTTCCGGACACAAACTTCTTTATTTTGTTCGAACCATGTGCCAACACTGCCGAGTTGCCGACTGATTGAAGCGCGCAAGTTTTTTGTACTTTTTTTTTGTTTTAGAGTATTGGTGACTGCCTACCATGCAGGTTTTATTGACTATGTTGTTTCTCAACATGAAGATCGCATTCAATATTTTAGGTATGTATTAAATAAATAAGCCAACTACTTACATGGGACTTAAATATACCGGTGAGCTGAGGGTGTATGTTGGTACACCTCTGATATAAAGCAGAAGTAACATAACGTAGGTAACATAAGATCAGCCCTGTATTCCCGAAAGGATTACCTTTGGGGAATACAGGCGTGAATAATAAAAATAATGCTCGTATAATAGGATTAAACATAAAACATGGAAACCTGTAAATGTATTTAGTTTCAGCACTTTTCAAATGATAAATGATATTTACATCTGTAAATAGATCTTTTAAAGACACTTTTACAAGTCAATATTAAATTTTTTTTTAAGCTAGATGGCTCCGGCATTTCCTAACTGACGACCTCTAGGAAGAAACGCCGATACAAACTTAGAGAATCATAGTCAATGTAGGGCAAAGTCTGAAATAGCCTTTTGAAGAAAGAGCCATAGCCGCTTTGAGTAGACTAGTCTCAACCGACGGCACGCATGCATCAGTCATTCTGTAGCTCCACCATATTTAGGGAGCTCAACAACCTGTCGCACAACGTAAAAAGAAAACTCGATTGCATCATAATTATATCTACACATTAATTTTAGCCCAATCAAATTAAAGGTGATGGTAGATTGAGACAGTTACCCCCCCTAGTTTTATTACATGCCAACAAATTAAAACAGGTCTCATTAGTATACCTAGCGTGTGCCTGAGTGCGTATTTTAGGTACACGCTAGGCGGCCTATAAAATTATTCTTATTACATATATTGAATCATAAATCTCTAACCATAAACTTAGCAGCAAAATAAGTCTAAGAATGAAGTTCAAAAGGTGTAAAGAATGTGATAATGTTATGGACAACAGAGCTTAAAAGACACCAGCGTTCTAGTCGCTTAAGTCCTTTTTTGCAAGGATTACTTTACAATAAAGTAACTGCTTCGGTATTGCGTGAGTGGGCCAACTAAAAGGACCCATACAACACTATCGGGCAATAAAAATAATTTTATGACCCGTATAAATCAGTAGGCTCGCATCTAGACCGTAGGGTATAGTAATGAACTGGGAAAATAGGATTTTTTCATAAGGTTTTATGCACACTGCAGTGTGTTATAAAGGTTTTCTCTAAGAGATCGCTTTTAACTATAAGACCGTCCATTGTACCATTATATCATTTATAAATATGTACTTTGCATTTGTTTATGATGTACAATAAAATGTTCTATAAGTACTATTCTAATTTTGCTCATAAATTTTAATCTTCATACTCCTTCGCAACTATATTGGGGTCGGCTACCAGTCTAACCAGATGCGGCTGAATATCAGTATTTTACAAGATGCGAATACCCTCAGATCTCCGGAACCCAATTTTTGGGGAATACCGATATCCTGAGGATAGACTTGCTGTTGGGCTTTCTAGGCTTCTGACTCATGATTGTCATGGTTGTTGGTATAACAATTCGTGCTCTCCAAGGAATTCGATGTGTTTAGCATAGTCACCCATCCACCAGACGAATGATGTCGTGTGACCTGAAGATAACGCGAATGATTTAAGCTTTTTTATGCGAAACTCGTTAAAGTAAGGATATGACTGACTAGAATGGAATGAATTTTATCTCAATAAATCTTTCTTATTACAATTTTTCACTCTCTTTGACTTATTGCAAACCATGGTTACTAAACTCAAGACTCCAATACTAATTTACGTGATATGCGAGAGAGACACAGAGATAAAGAGAAAGATAGAGACAGAGAGAGTAGATGTTCGCGCTATTCATTCCGTGAAGCTTCCTCATTAAAATATAGTAGTAATTAGTTACGTTACTACATGAAACAGAAGACAAACTCTTTTAAAGTATGTCCCATTTTGCTCCTTGCATCGTGTCAAGCATAAACACGATTGTTGCAGTAAGTCGGTATAGTGTATTTAATTCCTTACATTTACTCCAGTCTGCAGCCTAGCTACGGATATAATACGTGGTCAAGGGCGAGTCGTAACTGTATATTATGACGTTTTAGTAGGGCACGGTAATAAACTGTCCCGAGACTGGCATTAACATTCAGAAATGGATATTGAGTTAAATATAAATAAATTTTCTCGTCTTCCTGAAGCGTTTTGACTTATGGGGAAGTCGTAATTACGAAATATGTGCCTCACAGTTTACTTAGGTACTATAATTAATATGTTTAGGTACTATATACTATAATCATTATGTACTTACAACCGGCGTGTGTATATGACAAGATGCGGACGAAGCGAAAGAAGTATGCAAGAATCGTAGCAAGTGGCGTTCTTTAGTTTCTGCCAACCCCCAAGGAAAAAAGCGCGTGTGTGTTAAAGCACTATCGAGAATATTATTAAGTTAACCCCATACTACCCATGCATTTAATCTATTGAAATATTAAAATGATGTCTATCCGTCTGTCTGTTGCTCTGTTTGCTACGTTTTCGCGCCTAAATTAATCGAAATTCGTTTCAGTTTCATATTCAGTGGGCTGAATGAATTTCGATGCATTTTGGTGGCAGGTGAGACAGTGGTCAAACGCAAGCCGTATAAAAAAAACGTTACATTCAATTTCTATACCTACTAGCATAAAGGAATAAGCTAAAATTAGTTTTATTATTATATATTTGTTTTATATTAAGTATAATTTATTAATATTACTACGATAACGACGATTACGGTTAATATTTGACGACGTCTGTGGTCTAGTGGTTCGCGTGTCGGACCGCTGATCACGAGGTCGTGGGTTCGATTTCCACAAACCACAAATATTTATGTGATGAACATAAGTGTTTGTCTTTTTGTATATTTTTGGCATTTTCCATGCTAAGATTTTAAAGTTATTTAGTTATTTAATAAGTGTTTGTGTTTGTCTGGGTGTTTCCTATGTATTATAAGTATGTATTTACAAAAAAAAAAGTATATAAGTATTATATCCATTGTCTAGTACCCATAGTACAAGCTCTGCTTAGTTTGGAAGTAGATGGTGCTGTGTAAAATTGTCCAAGAATATTTATTATTAATTATTATTGTTAAACTTGTTTAATCTACTAAAAAAGAATTCCTAAAAATAAATTATCGGTACTTCGCATATATGTATAATATTTTTATATGTTATTTATATTTGCGCATGACTTTGTTGTTAATAGCTGATTTTTGAGTAAAGTATACTTATTCTCGAAATATTCCATTTTCGAGTTCGGTTTCCTTCTACATCTATACTACTTTCTATCCACAGCCTTGCAATGAATCAATCGCGAACTTTCAAATGTTAATATAGCTCCAATCGGGTGGATCCCTGAGGCCCGGCCATCAATCATTTGCAGGCGACCGAGTGGAAAACACCTGGCCAGGTCAGTGACCCCGCTCAACACATTTTGTACCGCGATTATGGCTGTCAGTACCAATGGTTTAAAGTTACCTATTAAGTACAGAATTATAAATACAAAAGAAATGAATCATAGTAAATTTTAAGTATGTATTGCTTCTCTATTGTTAAGTAGTGACATAGTAATTGTAAAGAATCAAATCTCTCTGGTACGAAACCAAGATATTATGACAATATACCACTGTCTTTTGGAAATCATGTGCGTCTTAATTACATGCATAATTATCACTAAACATCGTGACGGAAACATCGATACCAAGAGGTTTTCTAGTCAGTGTGTGAACCTGTATGTACTTATTCATTTACCTATTTTATTTCTTTAAATTTTATTTGCAAATTAAGCCATGCACACGTAAAGTCAGGTTGTATAGTTCAAAATCAAAGTAATTAAATATGTACCGTAGAAAAAAACATAACAACATGTACCTTTTGTATTTTTTGGCATTTTCCATGCTAAGATTTTAAAGTTATTAAGCAAAGGAAAAATTCAACATGGCGGGTAGGTATCGCGGTGTCTTAGTGGTCATAGCGTCTGGTATACCTAACCAGAAGACGCAGGTTCGAATCCTGCCTGCGGTCGAAGTTTTCCTTTGCTTAATAACTATAACAACATGTAAATTAAAATATGGATTTCAATTTTTATTCGTGTTCTCACAGAATTTGAGACATTCACGGCACGCTTCCAGCCATCTTGATACAAACAGATCATACTCTGATGCAGATGCCAGAAGTGCATTTAGCATTGTAAGAGCACGAATAAGTGGTTAGCATGCTCTACTGTACGTGCAGGACGCTCATCCAATAAGTGGTCTCAAGTGATTCTTGAACACAGCTGACATAGAGCTGGGATAAATAGTCCCAACAGCTGGACAATCGCATCAGTGCAGCGTGTTCTACTATGCTCTAACTCAATCTGAGAGGAGAACCACTTCGTCTTGTTAATGCTCAATAAAGGCTGTCTTCGTCGAAAACAGTATATCAGTCGAACTCTCTTTAACCCTTAGAGCAATACTGGCATAATGACATAAAAAAACTCAGTCCTATATATTTGAATATATGTTTCGTCATAGCTAAAATACACACAACATACATTCATATCATACCAATTTAAATTTGCCTAAACAGCCCATCCCACTTACCCACGCTGTCCGGCATTAAATCAAGCGGTTATGTGACGCGTCCGTGACGTGAATATCGGACCGCACCATTAATGCGCATCTTGTTTACTGAGCCGTTAAGTTGGAGATTCGATGTACAATTTAGTTATTGAAGTAAAATGCTTGCTTCGCTAATCAAAATTGTAAGTTTCTTTTAGTTACGAGTATTACGAGAGTAAGAGAGGTAGCGCATAGTGGGAGTAATTCCACTCAAATTGGAGCTGATCGACTCGGGAAGTACCTCCGCCTTGCAGAAAATCGGTAAAATAACCCTGCTTTGAGCTGTGTTGTGTTTCTTACGGTGAGCCAGGTTGCAAGTGCTCCACAAGGAAACGTTGTGTTGGCAGTGGGTGAACTTTGACCCTTATACTGCTAAACAAACTATTCCTCTTTTGTTTTACAGGGTCGGCAACGCGCCAGTGATAACCCTGGTGTTGCAAGCGTATATAGGCTATGGTAACCGCTCAATTTATATACTTAATTGACCAAAACGCGCAGTAATCTGTTTTCGATCTTTGAGCGTACCTAACATAAATGGACATAAACTACCTAGGTATGTAGCTAATATCTGCTGACTAAATTGTTCATTGCCGTTCGATGCACGACAGTCGGTTCATGAGCCTGGCTTAGACAGTATAATTAAGTTCACCAAGATTTAATACCGTGTTTACGACACACCGGCTGCCCTTGGAGTAGTGGGGGGAAACTGCGGGGTACTTTCTAGGGAATTGATTTTGCTGCGAATTTAATGAGTGTCCCATCCCTTATCGCATCGTAACTTTTGGAGTCTATGGGGCAGCTTTGTACTCTGTTTCCTTAGTAGGTATATGCGTTGGATTAGGAGAATTTATTTTATTTACTGTTCTATTCTTATTATGATGACAAGGTAGATTTGAGAGTGAATTAATTGTGTAGTCTAGTTAACTAGTCATTGGTGAAGAGAATGCATACAACCATTTCGTGATTTCCTAACGAAATGGTTGTATGCATTCTTGTTTGTTAAAAGATAAAAACGCTCGTTGAATAATCCTTTCTTATTAAATTCAAGATCACCAATAAGACATAATGAAATTCTTTTTAAATTCTTTTGCCCAAAAGTTCACCTGAGTCGGTGCCCGAAATGACTAATTTACTTGGTTTTTGGGACAATGTCCTAAGATGCAATCTGTCTTCTTAACAAATTGTATCAAAATCTATTCTGTGGTTTAGGCGTGAAAGCGTAACAGACAGACAGAGCTACTTTTCTATTTATAATATTAGTAGGGATAATAATAGGGATAGTAGGGATAGTATTTATAGATCTGTGGGGTTTATAGGTGATGGAGATATTAAATGAATGCTCGGTCACATTTCTATATAAATATTTTACTGGTACAAGGTATACATATACTAATTACATAAGTATTACTTATAAACGAACGACTTAACTGACTGGGTGCGGGGAGACGACTGCTGCGCCGCGCTAATACAGTAATGCGCCTGTGCGTCAACAGTGTCCCTACAGATCTACTAAAATATATTTTAGTCATCATTATCCTCTAAGCCTTTTTCCAACTATATTTGGGTCGGCTTCCCGTTTAACCAGATGCGACTGAATATCAGTATTTTACACGAAGCGACTGCCATCAGACCTCCGCAACCCAATTTCTGGCCACTACCGATATCCTGAGGATAGTAAGTTGTCAGGTTTTTTCGTCTGACGTAGGTACTTATAGGTACACATACTATTATAGTATGGGTAGTATAAATGTTTGCTGGCCTGGCGGCCTTGTTCAATAACAGCTCGAGTATATATCAGAAGTATTAACCTACATAAAATAACTAATTCACGTATATTTTCATCCATTTATTTCTTCTACCTCCGGGACAAATTAAGGTCGCAGTTACAATAACTGTATAAACAAAAATACAAATTCGTGTGTATTTACCCTAATCTGAGCGTGGACAATGAAAAGGACGTTTATTTGGTAATCGTCGACTGTGCCGTGAATGTCACTGGAAATTATTGCGTTCTCACGTGTTTGTGTTGTCAAATGTTGGTGTTAGTCATGTTGGTGTGGATTGGACCCGTACTGCAATATGGTAACGTGGTCAACTTTAGATTTCAAGGGTCGACTCTACTCGCAGAGAAATTAAGAGACGTAGGGCATAGTGGGAAATGATAATAGATCTAGATTTCCTAACTGACGACCTCTGAAAAGAAACACCGAAACAAACTCAGAGAATCATGGTCTCTTTTAAAGTCCAGACATAATAATATCAAATATGTGTGTTTCACAATGTAGGGCAATGTCTGAAATGGCCTTTTGAAGAAAAAGCCACAGCGGCTTTGAGTAGGCTAATTCCAGCCGACGGTGGACCAGTCATGTGTTGCAAGCGTCTAAAGGCTGCTGTAACCACTAACCATCAGGTGGGCCGTATGCTATGTTTGCCATCTTAGTGGTATAAAATAAAAGAAAGGCCGGATTCAGCGGCTGGAGTAATAGGTTCATGAGAACATAAAATAACATACCAAACACACCTGTATTTCCGGAAGGGTTAGGGCAGAAGAGTAGGTACTAATGTGCCACCATTCGTTCGTCGGTGTGTTTCGGTCCTATGTAATAGAGGGCGAGCCTATGGAGAATAAACCACGGGCTCTTGCCGTTAATCGGACATAATCAAATCCCGGGCTGCTACTTAGATTTTCATCGAAAAACCCAATTAACATTTTTCACAACCTGAGAAATGATGATAATCGATGGTGCTGTGTAAAATTGTCCCAGAATATTTAATTATTTATTTAAAAAATACACCTAGGATCTAAAGCGTAGCAATCACGCTTACGACGTGACTATGGCAGTAAATAAAAACACTTCTTTGTGAGATGAATAAATAATAATAAATAAATAAATATTCCTTCAAGGTCTTAAGGATATCACACAACACCATCTAGTCCCAAACTAAGCAGAGCTTGTACTATGGGTACTAGACAATGGATATAATACTTTGAAACTTTTTTTTGTGTAAATTAATAATTAAATTGTATAACAAACACAAACACTTATTGTTCATCACATAAATATTTCCCGTGCCTGTGCCCTGTGGGAATCGAACCCACGACCTCGTGATCAGCAGTGCGACACGCGGACCACTAGACCACAGACGTCGCCAAATTATGACGATTGAAATGATCTATTAAGATTACTAATATTATTATTCTTTACTCCACAGCATCTATAGAGGTTTACATAGACAATACCAAAGCCATATACACTAGTCGACCCTCCCAGTGACGTAAGAAGATAAATACCTGCGATATTACTCGTTATTGTTTCACTCCCACGTAATACGTATTATTTTTGCGTAAGTTACCTACGTCACGAGTTCCCTGAAGGGATAGGGTCGTCTGTTCGCCCACACTTTACTGATAAGTGATACTGTACGAGTAATTACGTGTTGGCCGTGTTGGAATTTAATTATGTCCCAGTAAATGCCTACTGTTAAACTTTGCAGCAAAAATATATGGCCCCAAATGGGTGGAGAAGCCTTTAAATGTTTACTTCGGTCAATTTTTTTTTATACCACTAAGGTGGCAAACAAGTATACGGCCCAACTAATGGTAAGCGGTTACCGTAGCGTATAGACGCTTGTAACACCAGGTATCACTTGCGCGTTGCCGACCCTGTAAAACGAAAGAGGAATAGTTGGGTTGGCAGTTTAAGGGTCAAAGTCCCCCCACTGCCAACACATCGTTTCTTCGTGGAGCACTGGCAACTTTGCTCACTGTTAGGAACACAACACAGCTCAAAGTTGTGTTATTTCACAACAATATTGATTATATTACTGTCAATCAGTTGCTAAATAATAAAAAAGTTAAGGGCCGCCTATTAGCGGCAACCGCAGCTTAAAAACGTCAGTATGACCTGCGCGTTGTCATCTTGAGACCTCAGTTGTTAAGTTTCCTACGCCCAGTAATTTAAATTGCTACATTGCCGTTTAAACCGGAACACATCATTGTTAGCACAATAATGTTGAACTTAATTAAGAACTAACGAAAAATTTAGTTTTACTCTTCTTTCATCTTAGAGCACATCGTCACTCACTATCAGGTGAGATTGCGGACAAAAGATAGCCATTTTTTTTGTATTTTTTGGCATTTTCCATGCTAAGATTTTAAAGTTATTTTAGGATTTTTTTTTTATATATAGGAATCTTGCAATCTGCCTGAGTAGGAGGCATTTAGCTAGAGGTTATAAAGTTGGAAGAGTCTTGAATGCAATCAGTCCAGCGACTAATCCATTTTGTTAATGCCCAGACGTTATATAAGGTCTTGGGGGGCTTTCCTCTTTAATCTGTTAAAAGTGCTGGTGCTTTTATCCATCAGGTTGCGGGCTAGAGCGTTGGGGTGAACCTCAATACGTTTTGCGTAGGTCTTAAGCTTTGAATAGGTGTTCCCTGACGTCACCATAAAGACGTAAATTCATAATGTGTAGGCAAATTTCGAGGTGTCGGGTGGGACTCGCGGTGACTTAGTGGTCATAGCGTCTGGTGTACCTAACCAGAAGACGCAGGTTCGGATCCTGCCTGCAGTCGATTTTTTCCTTCGCTTAAATGACTTTAAAAGATAGCCTAAGTATTATTTATAAAAAAATCTCACAAAAATATTTGCATGGATGAGTGGCGCGATAATTTAGGAGTGCCATGGATGGTCTGCTACGGGGAGACGGCAGGGTATTCCAGACCTGTAAACACGGACTTCTAATTGTACTATATATAGGTCATGCAATTTGTGACCCGCAGCAATGGGTTGGCTTTCGCTTGCGCGTAGGATAAGTAAATGCACGCCGACTGAATCCTACACATTATAGGTAGTTATGAATATCACTCGTATACCGTAGTGTATAATATAACATAATACCTATACGTCTGTATTCCCCGAAGGGAAAGGCAGAGGTGTACTAAATGTACATCTACAGTTTGCTGGCATATTTAGGTCCCATGTAATAGGGGGTGAGCTTCATTAACCGGTCATAAATGCAAACTCCGACCTGCTTCTGAGAATCTCATAAAAATAAACATTAAAACTTTGCTCCATCTGGCAATCGAACCCAGTGCCTTTAGCGTAGGAGTCCCGCTTACGAACACTAGAATAATGAGGAAGTTAGCGTAGAGGTAGCAATACTGAAGCATAAAATGATATCTCAATAAGATTTTTTTATTTTTTGTTGCATTTATTATCTCAATTACTTACCTTAAGCAAAGCCATAAGCGCTATCTTGCTAAAAATGCAAAAAACTACTAACAAAAATATCACGTATCTCAAATTTACAAAGATAAAAAGAAAATTTAGAAAATCTTAATTTTCTGGAAACTTAGTAAATCACGGGTTGAGAGACCACTTTTTGGTTTATGACGGCAGAGTGTAGTATCAACTATGGGACCTGTGTCGGAAAGTTTCTATGGAAAGTCCGGGGTGTAGCTAGGACCACACCCGATCTCCTACATAAAAAAAAGCCACAGATAATAATCTACGCAGTGACGGTTACAACACGGTCACAACACGTGTCTCTACTTATTGGTATGCAAGCAGCGCACGCGCGTTAAATCACTAGCTATCAAACATTTAGTTCTTGTTGTTCCAAGTTCGAATGTTGAATTGTTGAGTGGGGGGTACATGGGTTATAGGAATAATTAATTAAAAAAGCGTAATAAAATAAGAGGTAACGCTAAGTAAATACCATCTGCGCGGTTCGATAGAGCTGCTGGGGTAAATAGGCGCGGTTTAACTAGCATCCCAAAGGACTATTGAGACAAAAACCTAGCATAATATGTCCTTCTCCAAGGTGTAATCTATCTCTGTACCGAAATTCATCAAATTTGGTTCAGCGCTTTAGGTGTAAAACGTTACAAACATAGAGACAGGTAGACGGACAGATAACAGATGACATTCACATTTATAATATTAGTGTGGATGATTCATCATCATCATCATCAACCCATATACTGTCCCACTGCTGGGCACGGGTCTCCTCTCATATTAAGAGGGATTAGGCTATAGTCCACCACGCCGGCCTAGTGCGGGTTGGTAGACTTCACAAACCGTCGAGAAAAATCTCTAAGGTATGCAGGTTTCCTCACGATGTTTTCCTTCACCGTTTAAGCGAGTGATAATTAGTTATTAATACGCACATAAATTCGAAAAGTCATGCATTCGAAAACTCGAGACCTTTGACTTGGCATTGTGGATGATTGCCATTATAAATTGCTAAGGATTCGCTATGGATTTCAAATTATAAATTGATTGCAGGGAAATTGAATTGCCCTGTTTTCCCCCTGCAAGGTTAAACTATACAGACTGTTTGTCTGTCTGTCCTGCATCAGACTATGGATGGATATTTTGAACTAAGACGGAAAGCTCGAAGACAAAGATTGTCCTAAGGTACAAACGCCAGGAGGTCAAGTTATCCAAAACTGTCAAATTTTCCCCATTGAATATGAACTTGTATTAAGGTTGAAAATTTATCAAAGAAATTTGACAGATTGGGGTAGCTTGATGTACTAGCCTCTGTAGCTACCATGATATTATACATATATGATTCAACACACTAAAATATAAATAATTCCAGACTTGTAGTTATAGACCAACATTCATGACTAAAATGTTATTCTAGACAGTCACGAAAAACATTTATATTATGATACAAACTAATAACAAAACTTCGTATTTCTTTTTTCTTATACATTCGTGATCTGAATTCTGTATGAAGCGGGAAAATGGCATTGGCATGTTAGCGAGCCGATCCATTCATCTATAACTAAATCGTAAAGCATTTTAACACACGTACAATAGTTCGATACGCTCGAGTCGGGCGTCACAATCGGATGCGTAGGGATGTGTAGTGTTTATCGATATTTCGGTCCATCGATAGGCTTCGTAGATTAAGTTATTGATAGAAAATTCTGTGGATTACTCGTGTGTAGATTTTTATAGCTTGTAAAATATAGCTTGACTCCTGTGGCAAATAAATATCAAATTCATACATTTCTTAACGAAACTTTTTCTAAATTATGACTCCGTCCTACTGCCTTAGGGCTCAAGCTACAATATAAATCACACTTCATGATTAACAGCTCAAAGGAAATTGTTGTTGTGATCAGCAAGATTGGCAGATGGACTTAATTGGTATTACAGTTGCATACCACCTAAGACATATCAATGCAATGTATTTTATTATATGACGAAAAACGGTGACTAGTTTATTCGCCCACTCCACTTTTACATGGTGATGCGAAACCTGACAGGTTTTTCGTGCTGTACAGACGCCAGCAGGTCAAGCTATCCAAAACTGTCAAATTTTCCCAATTAAAAATGAATCTTATTCCATTGTATTAAAGTTGAAAATCCATCAAATAAATTTGACAGATTGTGGTAGCTTGATGTGCTGGCCTCTATACCTTTGCATAAATAACTGACGTGATATATGAATATAGACTGCATGTTTGGCGTAGCGTTTAAAGTATTCACCTCGCCACTATCGATGCTCTGGATGTAAATTCCCACCCGAAGCAAATATTTTTGTATTCTACGGATATTTGTTTCGAGTCTGGCTTGTTGCCTAGTGCGAAAGCTGTTTTCTTTATAAAAAAATAAACATAATACTAATGAAATAAATAAATTTATTTAAAAAAAAACAGAACGATTCTATAAGTAGGTACAAGTAACTAACTGCATTGTCAACTTTGCGTCAGTCCGTGACGGCTATATTAAATGAAATATCGATTGTATGTACTATCGATAAATATTTTATTTATTTAATAATCAAGCTATACTTACAGTTTACACTAACTCCCATCCCTACGGTGGCTCGTATCAATCGGAGAACGCGTATCGAGCACGCTCGTGTGCGCTTCGCTTATAAAAATAATAAAAATCATTGCGACTGGTCAAGGAACTTGTTGATTTAATTATACTTAAGTACTTAGCTACAATTCCCCCAAATAGTGGGTGATATTGTGTGTTATGCTAAGATTTAAAATAATATTTTTATTTGTTAGGACTGCTGATCACGAGGTCGTGGGTTCGATTCCCACAGGATACAAATATTGTATTGAACAAATCTTTCTGTTTGGCTAGGTATTTCTTATTATAAGTATACTAGCTGCCCCGCAAACGTTGCTTTGCCATAAAAAAAAAAATGTAGGGGTATGAAAAATAGATGTTGGCCTATTCTCAGACCTCCCCGATAAGCACAAAAAATTTCATCAAAATCGGTCTAGCCGTTTCGGAGGAGTATGGCAACGAAAACTGTGACACGAGAATTTTATATATTAGATACCACGGAATAGAATTTTCTGTTCTGTGGTATATACATACATATTTACAAAAACAAAAAGTATATAAGCATTAAATCCATTGTCTAATACCCATAGTATAAGTTGTGCTTAGTTTGGGACTAGGTGGTGTTAGTAAAATTGTCCATGAATATTTATTTATTTAGCTTGAAGGTAGAAATAGAGATGGTAGATGGTCTTTACCTACCAATATCCTTCTGGAACATAATTAATATAAAAGTGGCCAGTTTTAATAGTAGTAATATTAAAATACTAACAGGTCCGCAATAAAATCAGGAAACGCCGACACCATCTGTTAACACTTACACTATGTATTGAAATCTAAAGCGTATCATGCAAAAGTTTCTTCAAGGGATAGAAATATAATTTCATTTCTCATTGAGATATCGTGATCTTCGGAAACCTCACGGGAAATCACCTTTTCTACCACATTTTTTATTCTACGCCAGCAAAATGGCGGATCTGCTAGTTTAACATAGATTGATTGACGCAGCCTGTTCGTGATTGAGATTGATTCGCTGCAACATAATTAAATTCGGTCGGCCATCCATTTCCCGGGATTTGCAGATACATCCCTTGTTCGCACGGCCATTAATTGTTTTCTACTATTTATTTAGATGTGTATTTATGTAGTTCGTTAAGCTGTTTGCTCCTAGTGAACATTGATCGATCTGAATACCTTAGCTATTCCACTCTGGCTCTTTCTTTTATGAAATACGTACAGATAATACTATCTGCATTAACTAAATAAATAAAGAAATCGCGCCTATAACCAAAGACGTCATTTTCAATCCATATACTGTCCCACTGCTGGGCACTGGTCTCCTCTCACAGACTGAGTCGGATTAGGATATAGTTTACCACGCTGGCCTAGTATGGGTTGGCAGACTTCACATGCCGCTACTGGCAACTGGGCTCAAGTAATATAAATAGGTAATAGAAATACATAGATAGCGTATTCTTTATTGTACACCAAAGGATTCAGTAAACAAAATATAAAAAACAAAGCTCACATTAAGTAATCAAGTACAATTGGCGGTCTTATTGTTAAAAGCATTTTTTTACAGACAACCATGCGATGGACAAGAGTAATTTAAGAAAACGAGAATAATGTATTTACCTATTGATGGGGAGTTTGTTGCGCCGTTTCTTCTTCCCAGCCAAAACACTAGGAAGCGGTGATGGGCGGGCTATTGAGGGCTGTCTTAATGACGTGCGTTGAAAAATGACGTTCAAAAAGTACTAAGTACATAATTCTTAGTCTATCTTGAATAAATTATTTTGATTTCTGACATTTACGCGAATATTATACATTGAAATAAAACTACTTTTTACGGATTTGATGGATTCGGACCCTTTACAGCGTCCATGGTCACGGGTAGACTCTGGACGCTGTAAAGGGTCCGAAACGTCGGGATTAATAATATCAATATACGCGATAAAATCCGTAAAAAGTAGTTTTATTTCAAATTATTTTGACTTTGACTTATACCATTCTCCAAGCCATTTTCCCAGCTATGTTTGGCTCGGATTCTAGTTGAACCAGATGCGGCTAAATATCAGTATTTTACACGAAGCCATTGCCATCAGACCTTCGCTACGCTGCAATTTTTGGGTGATACTGACAACCTGACCATAGACTGGTTGTCAGACTTTTTGGGTTTCTGACTATCACCAACGATTCATAGGTTTTCAGTAGGAGTCATAGGTTTTCTTATCACAACTGGGATCGATTGTTTTACGTGCTCTCTGAGGCACGGAGGGGTCTCGATGTGTTAAATAATCACAGACTGACCGTGGCAAGCGCAGTTGATCACCGTTGGTGAAGCCACGAGCTCCTCAAATATTTACCATCGACACGAAAAGAAGGAGAAGATTTTAATAAAAACCGACTCAAAAGTATGAAAACAAGCCGTATCACCTTCCAAAGTTCGTCATCTTTTGTTGAAAACTTAAATGAAACTGAACTAGGTGAGGTTCTCATTATAAGTTTCAGATTGTGTGTTCAAAGTATACTCGCAACTTTGTTATATAACATACTTTAAAAACAGTTTCGTTATAACATTGTCTTGCTACTTTTATTTGTGATATCCTGAATAACAGAATAACAGAAAAATAAAAACTTTTTTTTTGTGATGTATCTTTGAAATGAATGCTTCAAATACTTAGGTATCTTTATTGTACCCCTGTAGGCAGCACGTTTGCCTAACGCGTGCTTTCGATTAGACTTCGAGGCAAGATTTCATCGATTGAAGGTCGTAAAGCACAGCCTGTCATTGTCGTGGTTAATTTCATGGATCCCATGATCATGACTATAGGAAAAGTGAAGGCAGGTTTTCGGAGTCCAACATACCGTACTGCCTCCGCGTGGCGGATGATCCATGACGAATATCGAGGATTATCAGCTGTACTATAAAAAAGGTCATTACTAGTATGTCTAGGTATTGTTATGTCATACAATTATTACAATTAAATTTAAGTATTTTAGTCAGTTGCACATAGATTGATAAAGTAACCTTAATTGACATCTTCTTTAATTATGTATGTTGACATATTTATTTGTGATTTTGATATTGACATCTATACATTTGACATGGAGCAATATTTATTAACTGACATTTTTTTAAAAATAATTTATTTCATATAAAGTATGAGAGTCGTGCAGCCATTGATGTTGCATATATTGAAATGCATTATAATGACTTAAAATTACATTGTGCCCTTCAGTTGCCTAGCAGTCTGAGCTTGTCATGCTCACTAAAATGTCCTGCTGATGGTGTCGTAGTGTGTCGGGTCGTTTTATTCCCTGCAACATGGTTGAGTCAAACGACGCCGATACACACGTTATACTCGTGAACGGGTGCCGTCTGTCGGGGCTGGTCGGCTCTTACTGTCAATGGCAATCTCTTTAATTATTATTATTATTTTTCCTTTTCTGTTTAGTAGACTAGATTAATTCAATAGTACGCATCAAGCTGCATTGCTCTCTTGTACGTCTGACATAACAATGATTTATATTAATTTGATATCAGCAGACATTACTGAAATTATTACCGTGATTTTATATTTTTTTTTCTTACTATTTAATAATGTTCAACTATAACTGACTAACTGTAAATGTGAGTACTTTGTAGGCTAAATTTACATACTCAGCTTTGAACAGTCTGGTGGCTTTGAGCCTTTTTTTATGTGGCCTACGCAAATGTGCCTCTGATCTGGTATCGTCGTGTGACGGGTTGTTGAGCTCCCTAAATTATGGTTGAGCTACACAATGACTGATGCATGCGAGCCGTCGGTTGGGACTGGTCTACTCAAAGCCGCTATGGCTCTTTCTTCAAAAGGCCATTTCAGACTTTGCCCTACATTGTAAGACACATATTTGTTACTATTCTATGTCTGGACTTTAAAAGAGACTATGATTCTCTGAGTTTGTTTCGGCGTTTCTTCTCAGAGGTCGTCAGCTAGGAAATGCCGGAGCCATCTAGCTTAAAAAAAAAGTGTAAAATATTGACTTGTAAAAGTGTCTTTAAAAGATCTATTTACAGAAATAAATATCATTTCATTTCATTTCATTTCATTTCATACACGTACTTTATGAAACAAAAGCAAAAATAGTTGCTAATATAGACATAAAACAGGGAAGTTAAGGTACCAGCATAAAAAATATATTATAAGTAATATTATTTAATAAAAAATGTAATATATCTATTGTCTAGTACAAGCTTTGCCTAGTTTGGGGCTAGATGATGCTGTGTAAAATGTCCCAGGTATATCTTTATATATACTTATACTATAAATAATATGCACAATTTGAACGCTTTTCTGTGGGCAGGTAAAGATTTTGTGTAAAAAATATGAACGCTGTATTGAAACGTCCCTTTCATTACGTCATTGGACAAAATGGATGGTTTGCATCACTCCTTTTAATCTTTAATGCCTGCTGAGAAATAGTAGCGCAAAGCTATCGTAAATGTAGTGTATAATAAGGTAATAATTTCATGGTTTTAGTGTGAATAGCATTATGATTAGCTCGTCTATGTTCCCGATATTAAGTGAAGTGTTTCGTCCCGGGAGGCCTAATCAAATGGAGTAATGACGTCGTTTGTTTTACGCGAGCTCATAAGCGTCATGCTCGCGAGCGGCACAGTGACGCTCGTTAGTAATCCTCTCTCATTATGTCAGAGTAAAGCCGAGTAGTTATAATGTCAGATTGGAGGATAAAGTCAGCATTTATAAATTTTATTTACAAAATATCATGCCCGCGATGCCCCCGAGCCTTTTCCCAACTATATTGGGGTTAGCTTCCAGTCTGACCAGATTTGGCTGAAGTCCAATGGCAGTCGCTTTATGTAAAAATAATTATTATTTTTACCGATATTCTGAGGATAGACTGGTTGTCAGTGTTTTTAAGCTTCTGACTAAAACTAACGACTGTTCATACGTGTTCAGATTATTATAATTATGACAACTGGAACCGAAGGCTTTAAGTTCTTTCTGAAGCACGAGTTTTATTGTCAGAATAATTATGTTGTATAAAATAGAACTTATTTTTTTCTTGATTGGTTGTAATCAACGGGAATTGTGATTAATGATTCAAATAAAAACAAGGAGAACAGATTGTAAGATATTCTTATGGGAATTCTTATGGGCTACCACCCCATAAAAATAAATGCATGGGTTTGTCAAGATGGCCAAACATTAACCTGTTTATATTCATACTTTTATGTTTCGCGCAAAAGAACTGGTAGCTTAAGAGACCTCATAAACCCATTACGACACGTACCACGTCGCCTTGACACCGCTAATTAAATGATACATAATGTTCCAATATCGGATCATATCGGATCATATCGGCTTAACAGTAAATGTGAAAAGATTTGCGCTTTAAGGAAAAGTTTCCTGAGCAGAGCTGCTCAGAAAACTTTGCTTATAGCTATAAAAAATGCCCAAAAATTAAGACCAATGTTGCAATAACTATTTTATAGAAACTATGGTGAGTAAATTGTAATATCCAATTACCGGGGTAGGTAACAACGTCTCGCCGATTGAGAGCATGTGAAGTCACGCTGACTTAATATCGGAAATCAGGGCTTCCTAATAATCGCTGCTTGCTTGTTATACGCTAGGAGGAAAATCTGTGTAAGTAATTAATATCTGTACCACTCTATGGTTGACTGGTAGAGAATGCCTAAGGCATTAAGTCCGCCAATGTTAATATAAATGGCATAAAGTTTAATTAAACAAAATAAAAAATTTGGTAGCGCGATTCAGGATTTGTTCATCGTAGTTCCATGTAACGCGATAGATGTCGCTACAAAAGTATAAGATATCGCAAAAACCCTGTGACAAATTATATGAGGTGGGAATTACTGATTTCTGTGACAAAAAGTTGACTGTCACTAATGACAAAAACTTTTGTCCCGCTGTGCGCGTACATACTAGGTTCAATCAATCCATACTTCCAATAGTTACGAAAACATTATATATATCGGGCATTCCCAATAACACATTTTATTTATTTATTTAATACTTTATGCACAAAACAATATAATGCACATAGGTATTAGTTATTAGTAGATCTCGACGCCTTAGATTCGAACTCGAGATCTTTGACTTGGCAGTCAAATACTTGGTAGGCAATAGTGATGCACTAGGCCAGGCCATCACTGCTTTTTTTATGGTAAGTATATGTTATATTATCATTAAAACTCTGTAATAACTGTAATTGTTATACATTCTACCTGTGTATAGTAGTAGTAGTTATATCAGTCTACCCGTGACCATGGACGCTGTAAAGGGTCCGAAACGTCGGGATTAATAATATCAATTTAACGCGATAAAATCCGTAAAAAGTAGTTTTATTTCAATGTTATACATTATTTGAATTTGAAATAGGCCATCTGGAACGTAGAACAGTGAGTCAAAAAATAAATACACACGCACCGTAGGTACCTATAGTGTGTAAGTACAGAGGTGGATCATTAACACACGATCACTTTTAATACTCGGCTCCGTTGTGTAGGTACTAATGACATTGGCTCCAGTAGGGACGCTTCAATCAGTATGCGAGGAAAGGCCTCACTAATTTGACGGGGTCCAGCGACTACTGGACCACAGTCTGTCATTGTCGTGGCGAATTTCGCGGATCCCATGTCTATAGGGGTTGCCTTTGTTCAGCAGTGGACCATTTATGGCTGATATAATAATAATAATGATGATGAAGAATAAATAAATTTATCACAGTAAAGGAAAACTCCGTAAAGGCATTCCTAAAAGATTTTTTCGACAGTAATAAATGTAAATATATTTTTTTGACAAGTCTTACACAGCACTATCTGGTCCTTAACTAAGCAGTGCTTGGTCAGTGACGAAAGTCGCTGAACACAGATAAATTATAAAAAGATCACAGCTTCAAAACTTGTCAAGAGGTTTTTTCTATTAAGGTAACCTAAATATTTAATGTTCATCTATGCAATTATTTCGCATAACCTTCACAGGTCAGTAGCTTCATACTTAGTAAAAATCATATTGAAGATTGCAATATGTTCTGACTTTTGTTGCTGACTGTACTCTGGGTACTAGACAATGGATATAATATAGTCGGATCTCTTAAAGTTCATAAATTAAAGCTCTCCCTTTGAAGATACCGTTATAAAAGTAAATCGTACCGTAGATAATAAATATTTACTTTTGTATATAAACGGTATATTCAGAGGAAGAGGTTTTATTTGACGACGTCTGTCTAGGGTCAGACTGCTGATCACGAGGTCACGGGTTCGATTCCCATATAACACAACAATTTGTGATGAACATAAGTGTTTGTGTTTATGTTTTCTGGGGGTTTCTTATATAAGTATTATCAGATTAGAGACAACTTTATTCTCATAAGAATTACAATTCACTTACATGAGAGATAAATCAAATTAAATAATGATGATCAGCATGTAGTAATAACATGATTAGCATGTAAGATGTCATCTTTTTGGAAATAAAAAATTTAAAATATGAGTTATAGTTAAACGATCGACTGCTTTATCTGTCGAACGTTTGGCGATAAGATTATGCGCCGTGTTGCGGTTTCAATCCCCATCAACATTAACAAGGAGACCGTGATCAGCAGTGGGACAACATATGGGTATATTGTCCCACTGCTGATCACGGGTCTCCTCTCAGATTGAGAGGGATTAGGCTATAGTCCACCACGCTGGCCCAGTGCGGGTTGCAGGCTTTACAGATCAAGGCATGCAGGTTTCCTCACAATGTTATCCTTCACCGTTAAAGCGAGTGATAATTAATTATTAATACGTACATGAATTCAAACAGTCAGAGGTGCGTGCCTGGGATTTGAACTTGAGACCTTTGACTTGGCAGTCCAATGTTCATATAACCGGGCTATCACTGCTTACTGGTCGATCCCCGCAAAATATTTGTATGTCTTATATTACACGCAGTTGTTCCGTTTCTGCGAATACGTGAAAAAAGAAATAGTGTGGTAAGTAGGTACATATACGTTGGCTGTACCGTAAGTAATTATTATAAAGAAGAAAGATTTAAAACTGCCTCATTAGTCTAGTGGTCGTAACCGCGACTATTATGCTAGAGTTTTCTGCGTTCGATCTCCGGGGTCAAGCAATTTCTGTATAATTCCCAGTTGTAATTCTGAGTTTGTAATTGTGCCCGGTTTATGGTAATACGCTCGCTCCCTATAATATGGCGAACTGTGTACATTGGTACATCTCTACCTAACCGTCCAGGGAATACAAGCGTGATGCTCCACCAGTAATGTTATCGTTCACACGACATCCTGCCACTGTGTGCGTCACAGAAACGAGATTAAATTATGGTATAAGCAGATTAGTAATGGGGGCTGCAAACTTCGTTCGTGCTACTAACTCTTTGCGGTGTGGCCACGAAAACAGATTGTAAGAAGTATATATAAATTAAAAAGTGAATTGCCAGACTGACATGAACGCACAACCCAAAATGAACATAAAGAAAGACACTTGAAGCTTCAACAACCTACACATTTTGAGAAGTTCCCACAAGATTGCGATTTTTCGATTTTGTAGGTAATTGTAGGTAACGATGCTGCCGAGGATGTAACACGCAAACTCAAATAATGCCTATTTACTCTCGCCAGGTTCCTAAATCATATGTATCGGGAAATACAGCAGCCGACAGATAACTCCACTCCTTGGCCATTCGCATGATAAAGGAAAAAACGCTAGTAGCTATGAATGAATATTGAATGAAATGAATCAATACTCGCAGACTTTGTAACCACACACGAAATAAATGCTATAAAGAAATAAGGGTATGACAATCTGATGTGAGTTATTAAAGTCAGCCCCCAGGCATTGTTTCATCTCATATCTATATGTATAAAACATATTACTAAATACACAACAACATAACAAAAGTCGCTTTGAGGCCTGTATCTGTGCACACTTAATAAACGTTGCCTGTTAGTACTGCTTCTTTGTTCATTGAGATGGCCGCCATTTTGTTTTTTGAAATTCCCAGCAATTCGGGATGTACGATATTTGTGTTTGTCTGGGTGTTTCTTATGTATTATAAGTATG
The DNA here is from genome assembly GCA_964056405.1 of Acronicta alni. Lineage (NCBI taxonomy): Eukaryota > Metazoa > Arthropoda > Insecta > Lepidoptera > Noctuidae > Acronicta > Acronicta alni. The sequence continues at coordinate 14,731,233 of OZ043926.1, read as the reverse complement.
TATTTACAAAAAAAAAAGTATATAAGTATTATATCCATTGTCTAGTACCCATAGTACAAGCTCTGCTTAGTTTGGGACTAGATGGTGCTGTGTAAAATGTCCCAAAAAATATTATATTATTATATATCTATAATTCTCTAGGACTATTAAGCCCGTCCTAGATAATTCTATACCAATAAATAAAATTGAGTTGTGTCTGTGATTTCAAAATATATGAAAAAATGGGAAAGTAGCTGAACACGATGCCATTTTTAAAACGCTTTAACATTTATTATTATATAGAAGTTACTGATAAGAGAAGGTTGTAAGTGTTCTTTGTCTATAAGATAATTACAAGCTTTACCTTTAATAGAATTGAATGAAAAAAATTTTTTTTTATTGTTTTCAACATTTGATTTTGTTCAGCGATTTTCGTTGGTGACCGTACATTTATGTATATACCTCTGCCTAATCCTTCGGGGAATACAGGTATGATGTGTTTTAAATCATGAAACAGTATTGAATTGTCTATGAACGAGCTTCCGACGGTTATCACAATAACGGCAAGGATCAGGTGTCCCTTCCCTAAGTGGGTAATTTCCCCAAGGAGTTTACCTTCGATACGAATTCTCTTATATCCCAAAAATAGAACGAATATTATAAAAAATAATTCCCTTAACTAATTACCTCCACGCCCACGCTGAAGTTATAAAAATAAAAGTTTGGAAATTAGCTCCAAATGTGGAGGAAAGTACTTTATTCAGGGGTTGAGTCTTTCGTGGACAAGTCAATTTGTTGCGGGAAAATTTTACAGCGGAAATTTTACTTAATGACCTATTACAATTTAGAAGGAAATTATGCACTGAGTCCTTTGCAATTATCCCTACAATATTACGTGCAAAAGAAACTCTGTCTGTATGTTACGCTTTCATGCCTACACCGCTGAACCGATTTCGATGAAATTTTGTACAGATTAGACTTTTTGTCTCATAAAACCACTTCGGATGCGGGTAAAATACGCGGGCAACACATAGTTGAATATATGTATAGGTAACTAGTTCTGACCTGCGGTGCTGCGCGCATTGAAGAAAGAAAAGAAAAAGCTTTTATTTGACCAGCGCAGAGACACAAATAACTAAATAATAACGATACGATATAAAAATAACAAAAGGATTAAATAAAATAAAAAAGATACTACCAACTATTATTTTCCATGTGTCTCACGGCTGGACCATGAAATGGGTGAAAATGCATGTACTATGGGGAATGCTCCGAGGAATTGTTCGGATTGATCCCTGCTGCTACTTTCCGCCATCGTTCCACGCGACAGCAGTTCCATCTACATAATCTAGATGGTTGGCAGTCCACTACTGTGCGTTTCTCTAGAAACTTTCTGCCTCCCACAACTAAACTGTGGAATGAACTGTCGCCTGCAGTATTTCCGGACCAATATGACCTTCAAACCTTCAAGAAAAGAGCGTACTCCCTTTTAAAGGCCGGCAACGCGCTTGTGACTCCTCTGGTGTTGCGGGTGTCCATGGGCGGCGGAAATCGCTTACCATCAGGCGTCCCGTCTGCTCAATTGCCACCTATCCCATAAAAAAAAAAAAAATAAGGCTCTCCAGATCAGCATTTGCTGTCGAGCAAAATTATTAGCTCGACGCTGGTTTTCATCTGGAGGTTTGTGGATAAATAACAACTGGTTCCCGCGTTCCCGACTATTGGTGGAGAGGTGAACACCTCCTGTGGTTTTACTCGGTAGGTTGCCCAGATTGGTCCGACACACCCCGTCATCTCCCAAGACGGCGGCAGTTAATGAGGATTTCCACAAAGGAAAAAAAAAATGGTTTTCATCTGGAGCCATTGTAATCCATGGATGTCACTCAGAGAGGTTGTGTAACTGTTCTATGTAGCGTGCAAGTGTGCAAGTGTAAATTGATGTCGTTTGTGCAAATCTTGTAGATATTTCCACAATTCCTTTTCTTAGCGTACCTATGTCTACACTTTATAAGCAGCATAAAAACTTCTTGGGGCACTGTTTGGTGCACCTCTGCCTATCCTTTCGGTGAACATAGGCGTGATGGTATGTTTTTATATACCCTGGGAGTGTCCCAGTCTTTACTGAACAGGTTAATTCTGGCAAAGCTTGTGTTCTACGATGGAGCTTCAATGGTATTAACGTCTAACATCAGCTGTAATATTTCTCAAACACAAATCAAAATATAATATTAAAGAAAAAGAAATTGCATAAGACTTTCGTTTTTTAAGCTTAATCCAAACGAACAAGGGAATTTCCCACGCTGTTCCTCCATTTAAGCTGCTGGATTAAGAAGCGATCAATTTTAAACGATTAAGTACCTACTTCCATTGTCCATAATATTGGTAAACAACTATTGCGCTGAGGTTTTGGTCGTGTGAAAATTATATTTTTAACTCTCTTTTGTTTTTTCAAGCACATTTTGAGCTATTCTTTACTTTTACTTTTTAAAAAGATGGTATGATTTGTAAAAAAATATTAATTATTTTGCTTTACAGACATAAAGATGAAAGAAGGATGGAAATAGCTTAAGATCAGGTTTCGTGGCGTTCACTAACAGAGCCCTACGAGTAGCAGTGGACTAATATTTATTTTACTCAATATTTATGTCTACAACAGACTTATAACCAATATACTGGACTAATTCACTTACATAAACTTATAATCCTATTACTATATTTTTATTTATTACTAGCGGCCCGTCCCGGCTTCACACGGGTGGACATAAGATAATATTTTCTAGCAATAAATATCGCCTATGTTACCCAGGGTGAATGTAGCTTTTCAATGGTGAAAGAATTTTTGAAATCGACACAGTAGTTTTTGAGTTTATTCATTACAAACTTACACAAAAAATTCCAACACTTTCCTCTTTATAATAGTAGTGTAGACTATGATAGCTTAATGTATAATTGTGTGACATTTGTAAACTTGTTCAATGAACAGGTGAATAAATCCATCCACTGTATTGAGCGTACGCAAGGTGTGCGTTAATGGTGCGTGGGCTGATGACCGAAAAAAGAGAAACCACCTAAGTATACCATTGATTGCTGTAAGTACCAGATTTGAATGATAAAGGAGGAGGCGGTAGAACAAGTGAGGAATTTGGTAGGGAGCGAAAGATTCTGGAATCGGTTCCTAGGTCGAGCAAAGTGTTATTGAGTTTATATGATATTCTCAGTAGCAGCTCTCAGTTTGGATTTGTGCACGATTCATCGCAACACACATCACGCCTGTATGTCCCCGAATGGTGAAGCAGAGGTGTACTAATGGTGTACATTAGTACACCTCTGCACAGTTCGCCGGGATATTTAAGTCCCATGTAATAGGGGCTGAGCCTACAGCCATTTAACTAGGTACAAATACAAACTCCGAGCTGCTACTGAGAATTTCATAGAAAAACTGCACTTTGCTCGAAATCATCGCACGTTTGGAGCAGCGGCTGTGTAATCGGCTTCTGTGCCACGGGTTGTGGGTTCGAACCCCGCATGGAATAATTTGTATGACCTACATATCATTATTTCGGGTGTATGTAGGTGTTTGTCCATATGAAAGTTTGTTTCTAAACGCACCCACGATACAAATGAATCCTAGTGTTGGGCAACGTTTTTTTTTACAAAAATAAAAACGAATGGGACCAATTTCGATTCAAAAACTTTTGCTCGACGGCTTCGACAACCAATCAAACTTATTATGCAGTAATATAAACAAAATAAGCAAATATAAGCCTTATCTGTTATTATAATCGTAACAAGGACGATTGTAGGGATAAAAATAATTATTGTAAGATCACTCTCAGTCTCAGAGCAGTCACAGGACAGAAAGATACAGAAGTCTTATGCAGCCCAGCAGGAAATAAGTAAATATATAAATAAAACTAACAAAGGTTTATTTAATGAACAAAAATAAATAACAAAATATTTTGTACTAAGGCAATGCACGTACAAAGACCAGTCCATCAAGCTACCACAATCTGTCAAATTTCTTTGATAGATTTTCAACATTAATACAAAATTATAAGGTTCATATTCAATTGGGAAAATGTGACAGTTTTGGATAGCTTGACCTGCTGGCGTCTGTACCTACAGAAAAAAGCTTTCCGCGAGAAAAGATTATGTTTGCAGTGAGGGAACTTTTACACTACCAACCCGTAATAGTTGGGTTGACAGTATAAAAGGCTAATCACTGATCTTTCGTTTTACAGGGTCGGCAACCGACGCACAAGTGATAGGTAACCCTGTAGGGTTACAAGCGTCTATAGGTTACGGTAACCGCTTACCATCAGGTGGGCCGTATACTTGTTTGCCACCATAATGGAATAAAAAAACCATGCAGGTTTCCACACAATATTTTTTTTCACCGTTTAGGGGAGTGAAAATTGATTATCAATACGCATATGAGTTCGAAAAGTCAGATGCGTACCTTGGATTTGAGTTCGAGGTCTCCGACTTGGCAGTTTAATGGTCACATTATTAAGCTTTCACTGCTACAAATATGAAATAATAGAAGAACACGAAAGTCTCCAAATCCGTATCTCAAATTAGATTCCTAACTTCGTAACTACACCAATTATTTACAAAATTTACATAACTAGGTATGTGTGGTCTCGAATCAACGAATCGTAAATTGGTACACAGAATATTGACTCACAGCAGGAGTTCCGTTTATTTTTTTTGTTGGAAGCTTATAATCCGGTAATTTAAAAATTATGTTAATGTATGTACCTTCTGTGAGTAGTTATTTTCAGTGTCAACTGAGTTGTGGGAACAACACTGCCCGATTTACTTTTACATTTTTATTCAGATTCGATTTCTCTTCAGAAATTAATATTAAAAAGTGGGATTTATTGATCCTCATTCTAATATACACTCTTGGCTCAGATTTATTCCTTATTATTGACTGCAGACTCAATAACATCCAAATGCGATATATACCAAGACGTGATAGAATCTACTGCGGGGTAAGCTCTTACTTATTCTGAGTTGTCGATATATAGGTACTTACATGGTGAGCTTATGATCAAAGGTTTTTCATATAGTGTTTTTCAGCTTTGGGCCTTGTAAAGAAGTCCTCCGCAGATATTTGTAAGGCTTTACGTGCGCGTCAAGAAATAATTGCGTCGTTATTTGATCGCGACAAACTTATGATCGCCTAGTAATATGACCATTAAACTGACAAGTCATAGAACTCAAACTCAACCAAAATCATGTGCTTAAATTACCCATTTATTTGTTACAGCATGGAAGGCTAACAGATAAATAAAATAAAAAATAGTTTAGACAAGATCGAGCCAATTACAAGCCTTCGCTTTTAAGAGATCGCTTAATTAATTTTCATTTGAGCAAAAATATGTAGAAAACAATAAAACTGACAGGAGATTTATTCTTGATTAAAAAAATTTGGATTATTTTTGGCGTATCAGCCAGCATAAATGGTAAAGAAAACATCGTGAGAGAACCTGCATGCCTGAGAGATTGTCTCGAAGTTGTGCGGGCTGCCACCTGGATTAGGCCAGCGTGAACCAACTCCTCTCAATCTGAGAGGAGACTCGTAACCCAGCCAACCCAGGGAGAGTAAAAGTGCAAGTTGACTATTGCATCAGGTACAGGTAAAAAGGAGAAATAAAGAGATCGTGTTGACTTTTCATTATCATTATCATTCTCAGCTTGTATTTTATCACTGTTGGGTTCAAGCCTTCTTCATTTTATGCCAAACATCTCTGTCCCTTGCCTCCCTTAGCCAGTTAGGTCCTCATTCTCATATCTTCAACACACCTGGTCACTGGACGTCCTACGCTTCGCTTGCCCATTCTACGATACCACTTTGTAATAAGCTTTCTCCACTTGCTCTCGTGTCTTCTTGCCAGGTTTCTTGCTCATGCACTTTAGCACCAACATCAAACAAAACTAAAGACAACGAGAAGAAGATGGTGGAGAAAGTAATAATTCATATCTAGATGAGTCAAAGTATGACAACCAACCAAGTAAATTACGCATCATATACCTAGCACGTTCATTCGCTAATAAAATCACTCCCCTAGACCGGAAGTCGACCGGTTTCGCCGGAAGCGGCTTCGGTGTACTGTCTCACTTTTTATCTTGAGCCTTCACACTGTCATAAGTAGGTAGGGTAGATAGATGTAGGATAAGGTGAAGGACAACCGATACGACCTTTAACTGACCTTTTGTTATTTTAAATGGTTCATGTAATTAAAACTTTCACTTAAAAGCAGTGATGGTCTAGTGGTATGACCATTGGACTGCCAAGTCGAAGGTCTCAAGTTCAAACCCAAGGCACGCACCTCTGACTTTTCGAATTCATGTGCGTATTAATAATCACTCGCTTAAACGGTGAAGGAAAACATCGTGAGGAAACCTGCATACCTTAGAGATTTTTCTCGACGGTTTGTGAAGTCTGCCAACCCACAGTAGGCCAGCGTGGAGGACTATAGCCTAATCCCTCTCAATATGAGAGGAGATAAGATAAGATAACTTTATTTGCAATAAATATGGGTACAGACAGTTCTAATTGCTAAGTCGCTAAGTCCAAATAGTTGCCACATATTATACCATACAATGGTATGCAAAGGAAAAATAAACATTAAGAATAAGTACATATAAACTAAGTAGGTAACAATCGATTACAATAATTATAATAGAGTATAGTACTATAAATATCATCACATTATTTTATTTTACGTTCCGTTAGGTAGTCCTTAACAGAATAGTAACATTTAGACCCGTTGAGACCGTTTGAGACCCGTGCCCAGCAGTGGGACAGTATATGGGTTGATGATGATGATATTAGAAAACTTGATATTAGACCACATGGGCTGTTAAGTCATAGAGGTGCTGATCAACCAATCTACAAGGTTAAGCTGAGCTTGACGTCGCCAGTCCGTGGATGGGTGACCATTCCTAACAATTTGGGACCCAGGACCTCATCATCAGCAGTCCGACAGTCGAACCACTAGATCACAGACGTCACCACTAGATAGACTGGTTAGATAGCGTTACCACGCATAAAACATTTTTACAGTCGTAAAACCAAAAAGTTGATGTGTAAAGATAAGCTGGTTTAGCGAGCCTGAAACCGAAGTTTGATCTGATAGCCACAACTAGGCTTTATTGGAAAAAGCCGGACAAAAAGCCCGGTTTTAAGCCGGGTGTAGGTGCGAGCGGGCTAGCCCGGACGACCGGCAAAAATGAGAATTTCGTAAACGCAAAAGTTTGATATTTTTGTCTTGTTTTATTTGTTATGTACGTTTTGTCTGGCTTCCAATATGGTCTAGACTATTTAGCTTTGTGATGTTGTTAAAGTTTTATTATTTTGTACGGTGAACATACATTCACATAATATGGTGAATTGTACGTTCACCAGTAAAATTAAATGAATGAATTTACCTAATATTGTCGTAGAATTATTATTTTTCCTCGAGTAACAGACGTTTGTGAAAATCACCACATAGATAAGTAGTACATGGTTAAGTACATAAGTAGTTCATAGGTAAGTACATAAGCAGTACATAGGTTAGTAGATAGGTAAGTAGGTACATGAGTAGTACTTAAGTAGTACATAGGCATCGATTATCGACTATCGATTTCATCAAGTTATTGGATTTGACCAATTTGGTCAATTTTATCAATTTTACAATTTTTAAAGCCGTCATCTATTACTGGTTATCGATTTAATCGATTTTAATGATTTTATTAATTTTATCGAGTTATTCGATTTCACAAATTTTGACAATTTTATCAATGTTACCATTTTTAAAGCCGTCTATTACTGGTTAATGGTTATCGATTCAATTGATTTTAATGATTTAATTAATTTTATCGATTATCGACTATTGATTTTATCAAGTTATTAGATTTGACCAATTAGGTAAATTTTACTTAGTCCACCGAGATGGCCTAGTGCAAGTTGGTAGTCTTTTTTTTGTTTAAATTTTATATTAAACTCCTTTTAGGTATATACGCCAACCGCAAATCTCAAACAAGCCATAACAAATAATAGAATACAGGATAACACAAACAAGACTTTTCGATATTGTCAGCGTATTTTAAAATAAAGGCCAATCTACCCTCCCCCGAACATAATGTCTTGGTTCGACCAACTTTTAACAAATGAGGATTAAAAGTTAATTAAAACTCCTTTAAACGGTGGCCTGAGTACTTCGTAGGCAACTAAATTAACTGGAAAACAATGTAAAAGCAACTCTATCTCGATCACGATAAAGTATGTTTTCTTGTGATTAGAATAACAAGGTAATATAAATCAAAGCGAAATGAGTAGATCTGAAAAGGATCGCGTTAAGTAAATAATTTGTATAACGTAATTATTTCGTTTTTGAAAGAAGGTTAGCCACAAATGTTTTTTTTTCTCTAGAATGTTTTTAAAGAAACCTTTTTGCAAACCAATCGGTGGTTGATTAAGAAATAATTGGATTAATGTGTTTCTTTTTCATTTTAATCCTGGGACTGAGTTTTAGTCTGCACATAATATTATTATATTTCACCCAAAATGGTAGAGAAAAGGGTCGAATTACAACAGTATAGTACTCCGGCGGTTATTGGTTCTCTGAAAAATATGACACTAGTTTGCTAATCCTTTGGGTAGGTAACTTTAGATTACTTGTAGCCAATTGAGGACTAGCAAGTTCATGAGTGGAGACCACGTATACTGCCGTCATAAGGAAAAAAGACGCATCTGCATTTTTTTTCGAAATTGAGTTATACACATTTTCTGAATCAGTAAAAAAAGACGCATCTACTAGTATTTTTATATTTTGGCCAAAACTAACACAACCCTGTAATTCTTACTTTCAAACAAGACGCATCTGCTATAAATCATAATATTCACCAAATAGAAAAGACATTTCTGACGTCTAATAAGTTGGAAAGACGCATTTAAGTAGAAGCGTCTTAATTATTTACAAAATATGTCTTTGATCATAAAATGAAAAGACATTTCTGGATGGACATAAGAAGAAAAGACGGTTCTGCGTAGATATGCCTTTTCATCTTAATATTACGAAAAGTAGTCAGGCGCAAGTGGTAGTAGTGTCTTTTCTACTTAGTACGACTAATTGTGCGGGGGGAAGTGGGAGCCGCGGTTTGGTACATTCTTCAATCAGTTGCGCCCCGGTAGTCAGAACGTCCATACGCGCGCGCGCTACGGTGAAATCGTAAGTAAAATTCTCAAATTATTTTATGTAAGTAATTTTATGCATTTATCTGAGTACAGGTAAGTCCTTCCTAATTACATAATTATCAGCTTTTAAAAAATAGTTATTAGATAAAACTAGCATGTAGAGTATGTAGTAGCATGTAGAGTATGTAGTAGCATGTAGAGTATGTAGTAGCATGTAGAGTATGTAGTAGCATGTAGAGTATGTAGTAGCATGTAGAGTATGTAGTAGCATGTAGAGTATGTAGTAGCATGTAGAGTATGTAGTAGCATGTAGAGTATGTAGTAGCATGTAGAGTATGTAGTAGCATGTAGAGTATGTAGTAGCATGTAGAGTATGTAGTAGCATGTAGAGTATGTAGTAGCATGTAGAGTATGTAGTAGCATGTAGAGTATGTAGTAGCATGTGGAGTATGTAGTAGCATGTAGAGTATGTAGTAGCATGTAGAGTATGTAGTAGTAGATACGTCCTTATTTCTTATGGCGGCAGTATAGGTATTTTTTTTTATACCAAAGAAGGCAAACAAGGATACAGCCCACCTGATGGTAAGTGGTTACCGGAGCCTATAGACGCTTGTATTTGTACGCTTTGTAACACCTGGTATCACTTGCGCGTTGCCGACCCTGTAAAACGAAAGAGGAGTCGGTAGTAGTTGGGGTGGCAGTATAAACATACTGTGTCAACTTTGTTCTATGTCCTCCCATTGCCGACACGTTTCCTCACTGAGCACTGGCAACCTCGCTCACCGTAAGGAACACAACACAGCTAAAAGCAGTGTTATTTCATTCCAATTTTCTGCAAGGTGGAGGTATTTCTTCAGTCGGGCAGCTCCAATTTGAGTGGAATTACTCCCACTATGCCCTACGTCTCTTAAATTTTAAGCAGTACTGTAGGACGCCAGCCAGGTGGAGTCATGACTTGTGGAAGTTAAGGTTAGTTAATGAGTGACTACATCAGCATACCCGCGCTGGGGTACCAGGCCACCACCAATGAATTTAGCCAATGCGTTTATGCCAAGCCAATATTCTCGAGTTCGAATCCAAGGCACCTTTGAATTTTCGAATTCATGTGCGTATTAATAATTAATTATCACTCGCTTGGGAAACATCGTAAGGAAACCTGCATGCCTTAGAGATTTTTCTCGATGGTGTGCTTACTCGGACTAGGCTAGCCTGGTGGACTATAGCCTAATCTCTCTCAATCTGAGAAGAGACACGTGCCCAGCAGTGGGACAGTATAATATAGGTTGATGATGAAATGCATTTTTAAATTTTTACTACTTATCGAGTTTATTACCCGACTGCCGAAGGAGGAGGGTTATGTGTTTGACGTGTATGTATGTATGTAAGTATGTATGTACGTTCCTATGTCCGCTCGTAACTATTCAACGGTGCAACCGATTTAGATAAATGATACCTCATTAGATTTGTCTTGATGGCACGAGTGTCACTGGGTACATGAAATTAAAATAAAAATGGCGGATTTTAAGCGCTTTAATGCGTGGGCTGAAAAATATGTTTTGAGCATTCCGTATCATGTATTCTCAAATTTTCGGTAGCAATTAGGGAAAGCATTACATTACTTTATTGTTAAGGGACTTGTAGGAAATCATCTACTTTTTCATATAAATAATTTCTTCGTTAATATCCGTAGGTAGTTTTAGATTGAGGTTAGGAAATACGACTTGTTTGTTATAATTTATTTATCAAGCATTCTGAATTATTTTTACTGTCCTTATGTACCTATTTAGTTTTCTTTACGTAATATGTGGGTGACTCACATACACACATACATACACATAGTAAACCATTACATAACTGAAATAAATGACTTAAATACATATTATAATCAAATAAGCGTCTGCGCAATTAAGCGTCTGCAGATTTTTCGTAGTTTTGCACTAAAAATCCGGACACAAGTTACGTAATTAAAATAACTAAAAAACCCGACTGCATAAAAACACTTTAAAAAAAAAACTAAAAAGACAAAAACAAGTCTAGTAGTCCAGACCTATGTAAAGTAATATTGAATAACTACACCATTTAAATGTTTTCATGATCGATAAATACATAAAATAATAAATTATAACGTAGAATAAAGTCAATCTTGCAGTCGGGACCCATTACTGGCAATTTTAGAGACGGTCACGATTTTTATGCAGTCGGGTTTTTTAGTTATTTTATTTACTTCTCCCCCATTACCCCTTAAACAAATTTGCCCATGAGTGACTAGATAAGGAAAGCCGAAGATTGGGGTCCTTACTTCCTGTCTCATTATTCTAGTGGTTGTAAACGTGACATACGCATAGGAAAGCGCAGCGTAGGACAGCCCCCAACTAGGTGGACGGACGACTGGATGCGGTCTGCACATGACCGATTTTTGTGGCGATCATTGGGGGAGGCCTATATTCAGCAGTGGACATCCGTGGCTGATAGATAGAAGCGTGACATTGGTGGGTTCAATTCACAGGTAGAGTAAAGTGTTTGGGTTTTGTTATGAAATTCTCAGTAGCAGCTCAGAGTTCGGATGTACAAATAGTGCCCGGTTAATAGAATATAATAGAAATGTATTTATTCAAGTTACCATTACTCATTATGTTAGTAAAACTGAAAACTATGTTAGTAGCTAATTAATAATATAATTTAATAATTTCTGCACCGACATGCAATCTATTGCTGTGCCATGCCGTGGGAGATGGCGCAACAACGACTCATATAAGTGCTGTCCAGCCTGTTAGCAATTACGCTTAGGACACTGTTGGAGCTGGCCCACACCCTACCGACCAGAGATGCACATGTCTTTCGCATTATTGTATAAAAGCAATTTACGGGAGCGTCGGCTAACATCCCCAATGCACTATAAAAAGGTAGCACCACCAGCAACCTAAACGCATTATTATATTGAACGCGGAGAGCGTTACAGGACTTTCGAGTACTTATATCTAGCCCACAGGCTGCACGTGTAAAAGGTCATGCAGTAAACCCCTATTACATGGGACCGAAAAATACCGGCGAATTGTGAAGTAGCATTAGAATACCTCTGCCTAACCCTTCACGGAATACTGGCGAGATGGTATATTATGATTCTAAGTTACTTTACCTTACTGCTCATAATAGAAGTAACTGTCTAGTAAAGCCTTCGATATTTTAAAAGCCAAAATAAATTTCGAAACTGTACATGTCCATAATAATTTCACCAATTAGGGTGAAAGTGCAAGTTGCTAACTTTATCACTGTGACATTAATAAATTGCATTCCGTTCTGTTTCCGAGCGCCGGACGACCGGATGGCGGCGCACGGCGGGTGAATACCTACCCAAAACGGATAGTAGTCACGTCGTGTTGACACGGCGGGAGATGAGTGCATTATTTTGTTTTATTGCCGTGTTGTTATAGTGCAGTAGTTTTCCAGTGGTAGGGATGGGTGGGTCTAAAGTTAGACTGATATTCACGTGGATACGTATAGATGGATGCTAGGGTAATCCAATTTATTGATTTACAAATACCACATTTACAAACATTTTTGTAAGAAAATCGGTGTTTATTTAAAAAAACATCTGTAATTCACAAATAAAAGTCGGAATTACTGATCTAGTAGTAATTCTCGTCTAGTCTTATCTAGAATACCTATTTATATTATTAACGTTCAAAGAGTAACTATAGATAAAGCTACGAGTATTAAAGGATTTTCGATGAATGGTGTGTTTTACTTTCATGCAAAGGTAATTAATTAGCTTTGAATAAAATATGTATAGGTTTGGGGGCTGCGATAGGCTGATTGATTGATTGAAAGTAATTTTAAATAGTGAACAATATTGTTCTGAAGTGGGTTAAACAAAAAAAACCTATAATCAATCGGAAACCTCAATAAATAACCTACTAAGTACATACTTTCTAAGTATGTACTTAGTAGGTTATACCCTTAAGAACTTTAACAAGTGGTCCATTACCAGATCAATATCATTGTCGACGCTATTGCCGAGCAACTTTGCATCTTATTACTTACACAAAGAGTTCATAATAGTAGCTGTTTTATTTTAATGGTACATTGAACTTAACGAATCGGTGAAGCAAAAATTGAAGGTAATGCGGGGCGGAATCACCTTTATTTTTAAGAGGTGGTCGAGAATTGGGACCTTTACCCTACTCCTGGTTTATGGAAATTCCATGTTTTAGTAATATTATTGTAAATTTATGTGTTGTTGTGAATTATAAAAATAAAACGCGTCGCAGTGGCTGCAGGATCGGCTTGCGGCACGGGTCGCGGGTTACATTCCCGAGCAGAAATTTCTATAACCTACAGTTTACTATTTGTTGGGTCTAGAGTTAAGCATAGTGTGGAGCTAATTGTATTTTTTTTTAAAGTGCTATCAGAAAAAAAGACAATCACAACACAAGACAAAACAAGAAAACGTTGAGATATAATAATGCGTCATCTTGTGTGAAGTCAGAATAGGAAGGGGCCTAACTCCAAATAAAAAACTCCAAACCTAATATAATTTTGTTCGACCTGGGAATCGAACCCAGCACCTCTAGCATAGCAGTCGCGCTTAGGACCTCTAGACTAATGAGACAGTTATAATTTAAATATAGCACATTATTACAAATCAACGCCTTGTATGAATTGAAATATACCTAGTTATAATAATGTGACTTTCTTTTTCACTCTATCCTTTGGTGTCAAGCTATACAAAACTGTAAAAATATCCCAATTGAAAATGAACTCATTACTTTGTGTTGAAGTTGAAAATCTATCAAAGAAATTTAACGGATTGGGGTAGCTTCGAGTGTTGGCCTCTGTATTTACAGCCTCTGTATGTACATTTGCATGCCATATGGTAGAATGTACTGGATCCAATGGTTTAATAACACCAATATTTTGTTACCTACATTCATTGCAAATAAATGACTTATGACTTACAATTAAATACTCGTATCTATCTAACTATAGCACAGAGGTAAGCCAAAACCAAATACCTACATACCAAACAACTCCGTAACGCCTCAAAGGACCAAAAAGCTATTTAAAACATAAGTTATATTATACAGAAAGGCGTACAAGAAAATCCCCATTGTAAGGTTTAGCACAAAAGTTGTAACAATGGAGCCGAGGGTACCTTTGAGTGGACCCCGAGTGCTCCTCACCCTGGAGTGAGGAACGAGGAATTGTGTACAGGTGTATACAGATGTGGAAGTTTAAGACCGAGGGTTTTATTTCTGGTGAAGTGAAATGGTAACAGATATTTTAAGAAAGAAAGACGGATAAGATTGGACGGACGGTCGAGTGCATATTAGAAATCTAAAAAATTGTTTTGTAAAAGTCTTTGGAGGAAATAAAATAACATAAATTATATGTGATATTGATTTCTGACATATTTACGCGAATATTATACATAAAAATAAAACTACTTTTTACGGATTTTATCGCGTATATTGATATTATTAATCCCAGTCTACCCGTGACCATGGACGCTGTAAGGGGTCCGAAACGTCGGGATTAATAATATCAATATACGCGATAAAATCCGTAAAAAATAGTTTTATTTCAATAATTATGTCATTTAATGTTGACATATAGAATCATCTTCATCATACCATCACGCTTGTATTCCCTGAAGAGGTAGGCAGAGGGGTACACCCACAGTTCACCCGATGTTTAGCTCTCATGTAATACGGGGTGACCTTATTGCCATTGATCTGGCAGGAATGCAAACTTCGAGCTGCTACTGAGAATTTCATAAAGTCAAAGTCTAACATTTTATTTCAATTAGACCATTACAGCACTTTTGAAAAGTCAAAACTGGTTGCACGGATCCAAAAAGAAAATAAACATTTCATATCTCACTACACATCATATACAGGGTCGAAGGGACATCGACGCGCAACGGCTTACCATGACTTCAGTACATGATTCTGGACCCCCCTGCGTTGGAATTTTTCGTCGGCTTTTTCTTAAATTTTACAACTCGCAAGTGAACTCTAAGGAAACGGATGACCAGAAGATCTTTCAAGTTTAATTTACAATACTGTTTTTAGAGAAAAAAGTGAATTAATGAATTTTTAATTAAAATTCTTATTGGGTTAGATATAAATAATGATTTTATACAGTTTAAAGTTGAAAAAACTGCAAAAAAAACGTAAAATTTCCAGAATCATGTACTGAAGTCATGGTTAGCCGTTGCGCGTCGATGTCCCTTCCACCCTGTATAATATTTAAAATAATAAGAAAACTTTTGTTTTAATCATTTCTTTTCTATAAAAAAAGGTTTTCTGAACAAAGAAACTTCGTCTATTTTCAGAAAGTTTCACCATTTAAGTTTCTTTCAAAGTTTTAGGTAAGAAACCCTAAAAAGGCTCGTGTATGCGTCAAATATCACAAACAATATTACCACAAGCAAGTTCGATATTGAAAACAATGTTTGTATACGTGATAAGATATATTTTCTCAATATTTCATACTGGTGTGGCGTTCAATCGGAAAAATAGGAATGGAGGTGCCGGGAAGCCGTTTGTCATTGTCTGCTACCTTTGTCTAAAAATATATACTTATAAAGGAAATATTAAAGCTACGTTCTTTAAAGAGCTGTAGGAAGAAGAATGAGTGGGAATTGAATTATCACTTGTATTTTTACAGAATAAAATTATCATTCGACGCAATTTCTGAGAAATTGTAAATCTGGGGCCACGGCGGTACCCCCGCCAAGTGGAGCAAAAAGCGGCACGGCCGTACCATCTTTTTCTCGAAGCAATTCAGGCCATTTTCGACCCCTTATAACTTCGTTGTGGATAAAACTAGAAGCCTGAGTTGCTAGTAGTCAAACATAAAAGTTTTTAATATTGATATGGTCACTATTATTAACCGACTTGGTATTACATGGATCTCACAACTTTTTACGGTAGAAGAACTGAGCCCCCAGCCATCATAATTATTCCCCGATAAAACGCTGTCTCATTAGCCTAGTGATCCTAAGTGCCACTGCTAGGCTACTGGGTTCCGAGGTCAAGCAGGGTTATTAACTTTTCGATGAAATTCTCAGTAGTAGATCGGAGTTTGGATGTTATGTGCAAGGTTAATGGCAATAGGCTCGCCCCCTATTACATGGGACCTAATGAGCGAACTGTGGGTGTGAACTGTATGTGAAGGAGATCCCTATTCTTCACTATTTTTTTCACAAATTTCTTCATGATGATACATTTTCAATAAGTACTTACTTTGAAATAAAACTACTTTTTACGGATTTTATCGCGTATATTGATATTATTATTCCCGACGTTTCGGACCCTTTACAGCGTCCATGGTCACGGGTAGACTGAGGTGGTGGGCGTCTTGATGATATAATTACTGACAGCTACCCTACATTTTTTATTGTTACATGATCAATGACATTTATTACTAATTATTAATTAAAACTAGATGGAGCCGGCATTTCCTAGCTGACGACCTCTGAGAAGAAACGCCGAAACAAACTCAGAGAATCATGGTCTCTTTTAAAGTAAAAATATTCAATGATCATGTTTTAGTTGTTAATTATTGGCAATCCGATTCACGCAGAACGAGCTCACAGTATCCTTTGGTCTTGCAGTTGTAGGCCTGGATTTTGGTTTAATAGAATCTATAACAGGATTCCAAGCAGGTGGTAAGACCCAGCCATCTTCTCTATTGAAATTTGGATGTTTTTTAATTTCAATAGCCTCACGAATCATCCTGGGTAGGTATCGACTTTCCTTCGCAAGTATTTGTGGTTTATCAAATCTGATATAATGCTGGGCCTTGTCAAGAGTATGTTCACAAACTGCTGACTTCTTGGAACGGCGGTGTTTGACATCGGCGATGTGTTCTTTTACGCGGGTCCCTATGCTTCTTTTAGTTTGGCCTATATATGAGAGACCGCAATCACAATCAAGCTTGTATACGCCCGCATCTTGTAGAGGTATATGGCACTTGACAGATGGTAAGAACTGACTGATCTTCTTCAGCGGCTTGAAGTATGTTTTAATTGAAGCACGCTTCAAGATGTAGCCAATTTTGTCGGTGACTCCTCTAACATATGGTAGTACGGCAGGTAAGCGCTCAACTGTGGCACGTTTCACACGGTTTCTGTGGCAAGGGCGCGGTATTCGGAGCTTGTTGTCATGCAGGACTTGCTTGACATGTTGAAGCTCAGCAGCCAGGTGTTGCTCATCACAGATCCCATGTGCTCTCTGAAACAAAGATTTACCGACGGTAGATAACTGTGTTGGGTGGTGGTGCGATTCACCATTTAGGTATTTGTCTGTATGGGTTTTCTGTGTATCGAAAGAAAACCCATACAGACAAATACCTAGCAACACCTGGCTGCTGAGCTTCAACATGTCAAGCAAGTCCTGCATGACAACAAGCTCCGAATACCGCGCCCTTGCCACAGAAACCGTGTGAAACGTGCCACAGTTGAGCGCTTACCTGCCGTACTACCATATGTTAGAGGAGTCACCGACAAAATTGGCTACATCTTGAAGCGTGCTTCAATTAAAACATACTTCAAGCCGCTGAAGAAGATCAGTCAGTTCTTACCATCTGTCAAGTGCCATATACCTCTACAAGATGCGGGCGTATACAAGCTTGATTGTGATTGCGGTCTCTCATATATAGGCCAAACTAAAAGAAGCATAGGGACCCGCGTAAAAGAACACATCGCCGATGTCAAACACCGCCGTTCCAAGAAGTCAGCAGTTTGTGAACATACTCTTGACAAGGCCCAGCATTATATCAGATTTGATAAACCACAAATACTTGCGAAGGAAAGTCGATACCTACCCAGGATGATTCGTGAGGCTATTGAAATTAAAAAACATCCAAATTTCAATAGAGAAGATGGCTGGGTCTTACCACCTGCTTGGAATCCTGTTATAGATTCTATTAAACCAAAATCCAGGCCTACAACTGCAAGACCAAAGGATACTGTGAGCTCGTTCTGCGTGAATCGGATTGCCAATAATTAACAACTAAAACATGATCATTGAATATTTTTACTTTAAAAGAGACCATGATTCTCTGAGTTTGTTTCGGCGTTTCTTCTCAGAGGTCGTCAGCTAGGAAATGCCGGCTCCATCTAGTTTTAATTAATAATTAGTAATAAATGTCATTGATCATGTAACAATAAAAAATGTAGGGTAGCTGTCAGTAATTATATCATCAAGACGCCCACCACCTCAGTCTACCCGTGACCATGGACGCTGTAAAGGGTCCGAAACGTCGGGAATAATAATATCAATATACGCGATAAAATCCGTAAAAAGTAGTTTTATTTCAATGTATAATATTCGCGTAAATGTCAGAAATCAATAAGTACTTACTTGTCCGTGGCTTTTAAAAAAATACTTGACACTGCTAATAAGCCAAGAAAGTCCAAAAACTTCTATAATTAGTAAGTAAAAGCTAAGGTTTTACTGTATTAAGACGAAGCACTTTGGCGAACTAATTCCGAGTGCCATAAAACAGACTAGGGTCGCCATATTGACGAGTCGAGTGACGAGTGGGATAAACTTATAGGTAGACTCTTATTTTACCTACCTATCTTCACTGTATCTTTTTTTAAACTACTCTACTGACTCGTTCTGAAATCGAACTTGCCTTTCCTTGCCCTTTATGTCATGGCCATAGGACTCTTAACATTTGCCACGACATCTCCATATCTTAAAGTTCTTGAAAAGTCGTTGCAATAACAAGTCGTCATTGTAGTCGTTTTAGAACAGTCGCTTAGGATTATATTACTTGAAATTTAAAGGTATGCTAATGTAGCTTTACCAAGTACCTTTACTATAATAATTTGTAACCCAAATTTCTTCAAAATGATATTGCAATTTGTTTATCGCGTAGAATAACATGAGTTCTGATGAAAATGAAATAGGAAACACGAATGGGGTGTCTGTCTCTTTCTAGTCGCTGATAAAGTGCCATCTATTACAGTCGGAGGCTTCAGTAATTTCCAGAACAGCAACCCCAGTAACTCGCTTGGAGTTTGGATTTAGTCCCAATCCAAACTCTGGAGGGTTATTGGCGACACCAAGCCGGTTCATTCGGAAGACTAGCGTTGTCTTGCCGTAACTGGCAATTTGGCATTATGCTGAGATTGAATCGATTTGTAAGGTTCACTTGTCACAATTTAGTTAGTTATATGTTTCTTCGGTACTATATTCAGGTGTCCTTTACAAATAAATACATTTTCTTTCTTCTTCTTTTCTTTATTTTTTCTTCAATAGGCTCAATTATGAAATGGGACCCAAACTATTAGCAAGCTGTGACCAAACATCCGAGCCAACAACTCTGCGGAATTCTTCAAGAAGTGTAGGGATAACAGTCTGTTATAATGCTATAATATCCGATACTCCCACAAACTATGGTGTCCCTACATAAGGCATGAAACGCCTACGCTCAAAGTAAATTGACGCCTCTTAGCCGTATCTAAATAATTACTGGCTGCCGGAAATTCTTCATTGCGTAAAACAATGTATCAAAACCCTGATATATTTGCACCACATTTTGTTATACATTACATACATTATTATCATAAACTTATAGACTAGCCCACTGCTGGGCACAAGTCTCTTCTCAAAATGAGAAGGATTAGGCTATTAATCCTCCACACTAGCCTAATATGGGTTGGCAGACATCACACGCCATCGAGAAAATCTCAGGCATGCAGCTTTCCTCACGATGTTTTCCTTCACCGTTTAAGCGAGTGATGAAATTTTCGAATAGTCATGCGTGTCTACTATGACGAGACCTTTGACTTGGCAGTTTAATGGTTACATCAATAGATCAATAATAGATCACTGTATCACTGTATATTATTATCACATTTGATTGTGGTACGTTCGCCGAGGTCGGCTCATTCCAACTCTTACATTTTATACTCGCCAAGTATACTTGTTTCGTCAATCTCCGTTCCTCCATCCCCTCTACATGCCCAAACCATCTTAACAACCGTTCTCAATGCTTGTTACTATTATACATCTTCTTTCAGTCCACAACGCTCACTAAACTTATCACGGTGTACCTCGCTCTAACTTTGAAAGTTACATCACCCATACTTCTCAAAGCTCTCACGGACGGCATTCATTCTAATCACTGTAATCATGTTTTTTTTAAAAGAGTGTCTATGGAGTTTCTTGCCAGTTTTTCTCCATAAGACCCACTTTTTGACACCGATCAAAAGTGCTATTTTAATGGTCTAATTTAATGTTGACTTTGAATTAATTACATGTTCACCCAACTTTCACTACAATAAACATTAATAACAAAAATCATAGAATTTATATCAGTCTGATCTTCAATTACAATTGATTTAAATAACCTTTAAAGTGTAAACTAAAGAAAATAATACAGTACGATACAATGTATTGCCAGCCCTAAATAACGAAGATAGGAGATTGCTGATTATCGTCATAAATAATGGCCTTCGTATTTTTCGAAACCTTATCTAGGAGTAAGACTTGGTTACATACAAGTAAAATATAAAATTGAAGAAGGTCCACTCAAAATAACATAGAATACTATCACGCCTGTATTCCCCGAAGGGTTACGTAGAAATGTACTAAATGTACATCCACAGTTCAACGGTATGTTTGAGTCCCATGTAATAGGTTAGATTCTATTGCCATTCACTGGTTATAATTCCAATCTCCGAGCTGCCACTGAGAATTTTATAGAAAAGCCTAATACTTAACACTTTGCTCGACCTGGAAATCGAAGGGCCTCTAGCGTAGTGTACAGCCATGTTTACATAATTTATGTGTAGTCGTATGACGTATGCGGGCAATCAGCTTCATTACTGAACTTTGTGACTGGATAATATTTGTATTATAATTATTATTCTTTGTATAGGAAGCTAATGCACAATCATACCACAGATTTCTGATATATACGTACAGACTTTGATTCACGCTGCGACGCTTACTAAGTAGACCTTCTGTTTTGTGTCTCCATTGTTGACATTCTAGCATTGTCAGGTGGCACGCAAGCTCAGATCTAGGATGATACGTGTTTAATGGACTTTCTGTTACCTCCACTATCATTTGTGGCCATTTTAAAACGCCTATCGCTACATAGTCTTTCTTTTCTTTAATATTTCTTGTTCGTCAGACAGTGAAATTATAAAGAATGATTGAAATGAGATTCCTATATCTCTTGAATTTTCTTCAAAAAAGGGAAGAAATATATACCATCACATCTGTAGGTCTACTCCTCAAAAGGTAAGGTGGTGGTGTACCTACCCACTGCTAGGCGTACAGAAACTATGGCAAAAGACGAGATAGTGGGACGAAATAATGATGAAATGGAACGCATGTTAGTAACCCAGGTACTCTACACACCGTATTTCTAGTTTTGAGTATATTTATGTGTGAGAGAAACTAGTGGCTTAGTAAGAACTACAAGGTATCTGCAAGGTTAAGCGGCACTAGCTGAGGTCAGTTTGTCGATGGGTGACCATCCCATCCGTGCCTCGGAGAGCACTTAAAGCGGTCCCGGTTGTCATACCAATACTTATACCAATACTACAATCGTTAGTGATAACCCAAAAAGCCTGATAACCAGTCTAACCTCAGACTTTCTCAGTCTTGCTCAGCAATTGGGTTATAAAATTCTGATGGCATTGGCTTCGTGTACCTAAAATACTAATGTTGACCTGGAAGGTGACCCCCACATATTTGGGAAAAGGTTCGGAGGATGATGTATGTGTAAGACGGGATGGCACCAAGCACAAACTTAAATACTTACGTTATTTCAGCGAAAGAAAAAATCGACTTCGGACAGGATTCCAACCTGAGTCTTGTGGTTAGGTACACCACACGCTACGACCAGACGCGCCAGTGCACGACGCCAGGTCGTTTGCCTTCACATTCTGAATTTACGTCTTTATGGTGACGTCAGTAACACCTATATTTAAAATCAAGTATTTGCTTCTCAACCGACATGACTTACTTTACAATTAGTTCGATGTCGAACGATGCCACCTTAACTATTTGTATTTTTTGGAATTTCCCATGCTAAGATTTTAAATTTATTTTAGCGAAGGAAAAATTCGACTGGGGTCAGGATTTGAACTTGTGTCTTTTGGTTAGGTACACCAGACGCTATGACCGCGAGAATTTTGACCTAGCAGGTGGGACTCGCGGTGAGCTCAACAACACGTTGCACGACGATACCAGATCCGATAGTGCGGATCGAATATTGTTTCTGTAACTTGTTACGTGATAGTTAACTATCAGAAAATGATTATTAAAACTAAAATCCCTATATTTACAAAAAAGCTTTACGTTTACATTAGATATTATTTTGATCGTGTACAAACGCCATTTTGCTTAATTATGCAGTTGTACATAAAATCATTCATTCCTTCTGCAGAAAGTTTCTGTGTTAATGTCCTGGGTGTGCCATTAATATACCATCACGCCTGTAGTCCCAGAAGGGTTAGGCAGAGTTATTACTAATGTACGCCACAGTTCGCAAGTATACATACTATTTCATTTTTTGCCGCAGCGTACCTACATGATGGTAAGCAGCAACCGCAGCCTATAAACTCCAATAACACCAGTGTTATCACTAGCGTATTGTCATCTTGACGACGACGATGACGACGTCTGTGGTCTAGTAGTTCGAGTGCTGATCATGAGGTTGTGGGTTCGATTCCCACAGGACACAAATATTTGTGTGAGTAAAACATGAATATTTGTGTTTGTCTGGAAAGTTGCAACATGGGCAGTGCCAAACACTTAAAAAGTCTAAGTGCTTTTTAACGGATAACTATGTTCTGCATGCAAGCAATTAACAAAATAATTACATATGCAATTAAAACAAATGGTCCACGATAGTACACAATGGCTAGATTTCCCACACATTGGCCGATAGTGGCCACTTGCTATTGTTCTATACTGTGTTCTTTGTTATCTCATTCTTCAGTGAAATTGGACGAAATACCATATCACCTGGGAAGAACAGTTTTTTAAGAAAGTAAAAAATGAGACGCGCTTTTGCGATTGTTTGAAATATTTTTATGAATAGACTAGACGTGTGTGTTGTGGACGCGTAAATACTTTAAAGAAACAAATGTCCTGTTCTGTAGGAGACTAGTTCCTAGCATTACCATTAGATCTTCGCAATTTCTAGGGCAACACAAATTAAAGCTTATACTGAGGTCTTTTCATAGGTAGGGTAGGTTGCTAAGTAATTATAACTTCGCTGATCAACCGTTCTATAAGGTTAAGCTGCGTTAGCCACAATCAGTCGGTGGATGGATGACCAATGACCATTTTTAACTCTTCTATACCTCAATGCCTCGGAGAGCAAGTAAAGGCGTCGGTCCTGGTTGTCATATGAACACCTATAATGGTAGTCACAATCAGTCTATCCTCAGGATATCGGTATTGGCCACACAATGGGTTGCGGAGGTATGATGGCAGTAGCTTCGTGTAAAATACTGATATCAATGAAATAATCAGCAGCCTTTGGTTAGACTGGAAAACAACTCCAACATAGTTGGGAAAAGGCTCAGACGAGAGTGATGACCAATAGAAGCTATACTAAGGTCCTTCCTTCCTTCTTTCTTCCTTCGTTCCTTTTCGTTGCAACAAGTAAATTCAATTATTTGAAAGCTTGTGACATTTACTTACGGATTGCTGGTTGCTAGTGGTTCTTGTTTGGTGCATTTTTCTAAAGATGAAGTCCCCGCAATAGAAGAACTCAAAGGGAATTATGCTTTTAAAGTCTTCAAAAGTTTAATTATCAAGATCGTATAGAACTTTCTGGTTTCATTTCTCTTTTACTTCTTTACTTTCTCTAATGCTATACAATTTACTACATAAGAACTATTTTGTAAAAATAAGCTTAATTGTTTTTTTGTACAAGTGTTTATTATTATTAAATAAAAGTTTAGGATTATTATTATCATATCGTATGCATCACCCACGTTCGTTAGTGATGAGAGACCCACTTACCCTCGGGTGGTATAATATGCTTGTTTGTAATTTTTCACAATAAAAATATATTATATTTATATTTACTGCGTTATTCACTTAATCATATTTTTAAAGTTATTTAGCGAAGGAAAATTCGACTGCGGGCGGGATATGAATCTGCATCTTCTGGTTAAATACACCAGAAACTACGATCACTATGCCACCGCGAGTCCTACCCGCCAGGTCAAAATTTACCTTCACATTCTGAATGGTGACGTCTTTATGGTGACGTCAGTTACATCTTTTGAAAATAAACTTTAAAATCAGTGCTCTACGAGGAATCCTTATATTGGCAGTTGAGGACTTTAACCCTTATATTGCCAACCTAAGTATTCTTATTTTATTTTACAGAGTCGGCAACGCGCAAATGATACCCTCGTGTTGCAAGCGTTTATAGGCTACGGTAACCGCTTACCATCAGGCGGGCCGTATGCCAATTTGCCACCATTGTGGAATAAAAAAATCTTACCCAGGAAAATGCAAAAAGAAAGATAATCATGCTTTTAACTATTTGGATTTTAAGGGCTCTGTCAGAAGTCTTTTGTTCTTTTAGTATTCACAGGTGTTTGTGGGCTTATGTAGGTATGTTGTATTTTTCACAGAGATTTCCGACAAAATTGTTGCTTACACGCGTACTTTCGGGCAAAATTCCATTATCTACAGATGAAGAAAATAAAGAAAGAAAATGTCGCATTGGCGTATATAACAGCAGACAATAATATTGAACGTAGCTTTAGCATATAAAATGTCCCTTAGCTTTAACGAGGTTAATTTATTATAACCTATGAAACGGTTCCTTTAAGCTAAAGCTGAAGGTTTTACATTTGTTTGAGTGCGCTAATCTCTGAAGCTACAAGTCGAATTTGAAAAATATGTTTGCATTTGATAGTCCAATTATTTAAGAAAGTTAAAGTGTATTTAACATCACGCTGCAAACCTTAGGAGCCGAGCAAAAAAGGAAAAGGGAAACCGCTCTGAGAGAGCTGTTGGATAAAAACTTTTCCTGAAATCTCCGAGGAACTATAAATTTGTAGGGGTAAAAAGTTTTATTTTACTTTGAGAACTAAACAGTCTTAATGTATTCAAAGAAACCATAAATATCAAAGGAATGAAAGATGTCTGTTGTGGAAAGGCGAGGTGTATTGCCCCTACAACCGAAGGGAGGATACTCCAACCGGGCGGGTGTTTTGCCTGGCGGGCTCATTATATGCGAGAAGTGACAAATAACAATAATCACATAAATCACATAGGTTTATGAGGACCTTAGTATTGTCAAAACAATGCATCATTGTAACCAGAACTGTTCGGAAACCTTCCTGAGATATCTGACAGATATAACAACAGTAAATAAGGAAAAAGAGTAGGTATGTTTGTAAGACTTATACATCTAGGTAAACCGGGTCAACAACGGATTTCCTCAAGTACCTACTTTAGTAGGGAGCAATGTTTTTTTTTAATGTCAGCAGCATATCGTTTTTCGTCATTTCTACGTGACGTGTTCACGCCGAAAGGCAAAAAAGCAGTACAACAACATCCTTAGTCAAAGGGTGTTGTTGTACTGCTACTCTTAGGCTGTGGCTTTCTTTTGGCGTCAACATTTGGATACACCGCAACTTTAGTTGAAGTTAGAAATTTTGTGCGATAAAGATTTTTATTCAATCGATTCGTAACCGTCGTTTGTCATAACCAAAACCAAATTAGATGCGAATCATGTCCATAACCCACGTTTAGTTAATATTATGATTAAGGGCTGATCTTAATCTGAGAAATAAAAGATAAAAAGACCACCAACCTTATTTCGTTTTTCTTAACCACACATCAGTAAACAGATCCAACCTTTTAGTCCATAAATCATGTGAACAGATGATGTATTTTGGAAAACAACGCGAATGAAAACGATCACGTACGAATGTAAAATGTAATATATTTGCGGATAATGCAAATGACCAGTGAGGTCATTAATCTTCGAGGATTCGGGATTGAGATGGATTATTTGGGCTTTGGTCTTTGATATAACTACTAAAGACCATGCAAAGAAAACAAATTGTTGCTTTTTGAGTTATGGGGTAAGCCCCACAACATATTGAATTCGCTATGATTACAGAATTGCCTCATCTATATACCCTGTCAGAATATCAGCGCTGCAGCTTCGTAGTGGCTTGATAGCAGCTTGCTGCAGCATAGTGAACTAGATAGATAGATAGGGAACTATTCTGACGTCGCACAAGATTAAGGTTAAGTTTAAATCTATCGTCTTGTTTTGTTTGTTAATTTGTCTTGTGTTATGACTCTCAGAATGAGTTTTATTTATTTCTCTAAAATTTATGTCTCTATAAATATATAGCATGCGTTAATGCCAAATTATATAAAAAGTTACATTATTTCTTTCTAATTTAGAAAGAAATAATGTTACTGTGCCAGTTTTAATAGCACATAATATTTTATTACGTACGTCTGTAAATAATAATAGTTCTTGGAAAAATATCAAAAGTGTAATAATAACCGATCATAAATCGATATGTTTTCTAGCACCTAATAATTTTGTATGATGTGGCTTCTTTAGTACGATGGTAGCGTACTTAATACTTCAATGAATTTAGTCGATTTTTTGCGTTTACGACGGATTTTTCTGCTAAGACGCAATTCAGTTTTTTTTCTATGGTATATTTATTATAGGGTATTATTGATGTCTTAGAAAATTCCTTTATTCGGAGGGAAGAGTTATGTATTTCAGTAGTTATTATGGATAATAAAAAGCTCGAAGTTTTCGAGTGGTTATCGGCAAGCATTTTGAGAGTTTTCCTCCGTAAACAAAAAAAAGCAACGGCATAGGAACCTAATATATCGGAGAACTGAGGCTGTTTACACCCTTGTTGATATTGAATAAGTAACAACTGTGAAAATTTTGCTAATTATTTTATCCATAAACTTTCACCATAAACCCATATACTGTCCCACTGCTGGGCACGGGTCTCCTCTCATATTGAGAGGGATTAGGCTATAGTCCACCACGCTAGCCTAGTGCGGGTTGGCAGACTTCACAAACCGTCGAGAAAAATCTCTAAGGCGTGCAGGTTTCCTCACGATGTTTTCCTTCACCGTTTAAGCGAGTGATAATTAATACGCACATGAATTAGAAAACTCAGAGGTGCGTGCCTTGGGCCCGAACTCGAGACCTTCAACTTGGCAGTCCAATATCATGTCATGGCAGGTCATACCACTATTTACTTATGTTATTTTGACAAACACACGGCTATTTTCAGCTGTGGATTTTGGATTTGAGACCTCTACCTAACTCTTTGGGCACACAGAAATCGAAGTGAAACTACACTTTACACACTTGGACTTTGACCCTTATACTGCCAACCCAACTAACAACTCATTCATCTTTCGTTTTACAAGGTCGGCAACACGAATGTGACACCCCTGATGTTGCAAACGAAACGTTATTAGGCTACGGTAACCGCTTACCATCAGGTGGGCTGTATGCTTGTTGGCCACCTTAGTTTAAAAACACAGAGACGTGTAAGATACCGATTATGGTCGCTGTGGTACTATGACCATAGCAAAACAATTAGATATATTATCAGTTAGGAGTTATCGTCCTTATTGCAGGCAAACAACATACATCGATATATCTGGCGTAGTGGCGGAGCGATCGGCTTCTGCACCATCTATCGCTGGTTCTATCCAAATGTCTGTATGACTTACAGGTAATTTCTCCAGGTTTGGGTGTTTGTGTATGTAAATTTGTGTTTGTAAACGCGTCCACAATACAGGAAAAATCTTATTGGGCCAGCATTTAAAAAAAGACCACCTTACGTCCTTCCATTATTTGCTTTAGGTCAGGCAACCTTTCAGAATATATCGGTAAACGAGCAATAATAAAAATATTATAAATATTTATAGCAGACCGCGATCAGTCCATCACTCAATAGAGGATAGAAGCGGATCACGCGAGGCTTCGGTTGGCTTAGACGTTTGAAGTCGGATTCTAGCATTGATTCGATCTTTGTTTCTTATTCAAATGGAGCTGCCCAAGGAAACCTTAAAGAAAAAAGGTATGGTGAATTTATTATTTAAAAAAGGAGGATTACCAAAATTCGTCTGTAATTTTTTTGGTTATTTTGCCTTATATCTCCGATATATTACTTTTTTTATAGTACCTACGGAAAACCTTCATGGATTGGCCGCCATTTAAAAACCGCCACTTGCCTTCACTTGCCTTATAGTCATGTCCATGGGATCCGTGAAATTTGCCACGACTGATAAATTACTTACTCAAATGTTGCTGTATGATTTCGGGTATATTTTGAGAATAGTTCGGACACACGACATTTATATGAGATCCTCTCAGAAATTATACAAAAACGTTATTAATTAAATAAATTGTTGAAATGACAACATCGAAAATATAAATGTTAGTGAAAGAAAACGTTAAAGTCGGCACAGGAATATTTTCAAAATTTGAAAAAAGGAACGGTTAAAATCGGTAAAACTGAATGGTAAAAAAATACTCAAAATTAATTCAGATGATCTGAATTTAAACGCAGCAAAAATGAAAGAAGTATTAGAAAGCACGCAAACAAAACCGTAAAACAAAAACGTAAAAGCCAAATTACACAGAAGAAACATCTTGAAATTACTACATTTTATGGAAGAGATGATATAAGTTGCATGACATTGGGAAAAGTAAACTAGAACAAAAGCCAAACAAAAAAGTGAAGTCCGATTTTTACTAGATACATTGATATTGATCAATGTATCTAGTAAAAATCGGACTAGTAATTAGTAATTTTATTTTATTGAAAATAATGACACGGTGGAGATGACACTTGACTGTAACAATAGCTCTAATGATTTCATTGATTTGGTTGATATCAAAGTATTGCCACTTTTACCAACCTGATAAGACAGTAGAAAAAACCTATATTGAAAAATGGGGACTTTTCTAGATGGTAAAGAATGCAAATGTATTAGGATTTGTATTTTTGTTTTACGTTGCTACTAAGAAGTTAAAAATCAGTATATATATTACCATACAAATTAAGAACCCCTTGGTAATGAAGTCCGATATAAAATCGATGCTATTAGTTATCTGCTGAAAGGTTTCAAATGTAGAAAATTTTTAAGGGTAAGACTTCGACAACGGACCAGTATAAAATAATATAAACGAGTCTAGAACCGCTATTTGTAAGATTTCCTAGTATGGCCTCCTTTGTATGAAGATAAGGGGTCTCGTAAAGGGTTGCAAGTAAATATCAAGTGGAACTCATTGTTAGGTATGGTAAGTACCTATTCACTTATCTTTAAATCATTTATCCAACTTTGTATAGCTGTGTATGGTGACATTGTTTTGTATTTTTTTTGGTTTAATTAATGAGTTATGCATTAAACATAAATAACATACTATCACTCCTGTATTCCCTGAAAGGTTAGGCACAGGTAAGTTTAGGTGCTGATAAAATGAATGTAAAGTATTTCTCAAACTCCATATCGATTATAATAAAGCTGTTCCACAATTAAAAAAAAGGCAGGCGTAGAAAGAAGGTAATAATTATACTAAAATACTCTACGTAATTAATAATTATAAAATCCATTAAAAATATTGATACCTGGCAAATCTGTGAACATTTTTGAAGTAACTTTAATCACCTAAAGTAATGAAAAAATTAACATAATTAAGTTTTTTAATCCATTAAGCGCCTATTAAATGTTATCGAAAGACAGTCATTGTTACAGGGGGAATATAAAATACTTGGTAATGAGAAAATTTTGGGAACGAATAGATTTGAGCATTGAAATGAATGAATCTGTTGATAATTTAATAATAACAGTAAGCGCACAATTGCTACCATAAGAAAGAATGGAGGGAGGGCTTTGCCCAGCAGTGGGACAGTAAAGACAAATCACTACTAAAACAAAGTCGCTTCCCGCTGTCTATCTGTCCCTATGTTAGTATGCTTAGATCTTTAAAACTACGCAACGGATTTTGATGCGGTTTTTTTAATAGATAGAGTGATTCAAGAGGAAGGTTTATATGTATAATACATGTATTTTATTAGTAAGTACATTGCACCGCTAGTTAATAATAATAATAACCTGGTGGCTGTTTTGGATTCGCAGTTGTCAAACTATTTTGATGACTGCGAAGACCTCACTGATGCACATTCGATCATGTACTGCGCGGCTGTAGCGGCATGTCGTGTAGCCCACGTCAAATTTGCAGATGACAGAGCTACACGACCGAAACCAGCCGTACCGGCTTGGCAGTGCAGGATCGAGCGTCGTATTGGTGGGGCCAGAGCACTCATCGGCAAACTAATTTGTTTCAGGGAGGGAAATACTCGTCCAAGAGTGATGCGCTTTGTGAGACGGGCATTTTCGGGGACTGATGTCAGCCCCCGAGACTATATATCCCGTGTCACAGAGCGCATCGACTTCCTGAAGCAAAAAGTGTTTGCATGGGCAAATCGTATTCGTAGGTACAGGCGGAGAGTGGAGCGATACACCCAGAATCGTACATTCCAAAGCAATG
This sequence comes from Acronicta alni, assembly GCA_964056405.1. NCBI lineage: Eukaryota > Metazoa > Arthropoda > Insecta > Lepidoptera > Noctuidae > Acronicta > Acronicta alni. The sequence goes on along the minus strand of OZ043926.1, from coordinate 14,700,497 downwards.
AAAGGTGGGTTTATCGGGCTTGGGAGCGACCCCACCAAGGTGTGACTGATACGTGCCTGCCGGATGATGACGCTATGTATTCATTCTGGCGCAGCATCTGGTCGGTGCCTGTTAGTCACACCGAAGGTGAATGGACTCGGGAGGTCGAACGAGCGTGCGATCCAATACAAGAAATGGGGGCTATCACGATCAGCCCCCAAGATGTAGCCCGTGCAGTCCGTCCGTTGCCAAACTGGAAATCTCCAGGGCCGGACGGGCTGCACAACTTCTGGATTAAGTGGCTACAAAGGTCGCACGCTCGTTTGGCATCTCAGTACCAGGCAGCTTTGGAGTCTGGTTTGCTACCCAAGTTCCTTACAACAGGAATAACCCACCTGCTCCACAAGTCTGGTAGCACCGCGGATCCCAAAAATTATAGACCTATTACATGTTTACCAACGGTCTATAAGGTTCTTACATCCATCTTGAGAGTTAAAATTAATAAACACATCGACAATAACTCCATCATGTCGGTCTCTCAGAATGGATGTAGGAACGGGTCCCGCGGTACTAAGGAGCTACTCCTTATAGATATGGCCATTAGCCAACAGGTTCGGCGTTCCCGAAAGGATCTGTCGACATGTTGGATAGATTATAAGAAGGCCTATGACTCGGTGCCACATACATGGCTCATGAGGGTGCTAGAATTGTATAAAATAGATATAACTCTACGCACCTTCCTGATGTCGTGTATGAGGCAATGGAGCACAGTCCTTCGCTATCCAGGATGTCGAAATACCCAGAGGAATAGCGAACCTGTAAGGATCGAGCGAGGTATATTTCAGGGCGATAGTTTGAGTCCGCTTTGGTTTTGCCTAGCCCTGAATCCTCTAAGCATGCTGCTGGAGAATTCAGGGCTGGGCTATCGGTTGAAGAGAGGGGGTCAGGTTATATCTCACCTCCTTTACATGGATGACCTGAAGCTCTTTGCCCCCAGCAGTCTTCGGCTGATGGAGCTATTGAAGGTTACTGAAACTTTTAGTAGCGCCATCAGAATGGAGTTTGGTGTGGACAAATGTGCGGTCATGCATGTAAAGCGAGGGGAGATTGTGGAATCCGTAGGAGTTCAACTCGCGGATTCCATAAACCTGAGATCTCTCTCTTCAAACGAAACCTACAAGTACTTGGGTATGTCAGAAGCGTTAGGTATCAGCACAACTGACATGAAGCAATCGTTGAGGGAACGTTTCTTTGGCCGCCTGAAGAAGGTATTAAATAGCCTTCTTTCGGGCGGAAACAAGGTGCGCGCCTTCAACGGTTGGGTCATGCCGGTATTGATGTACTCTTTTGGCATACTCAAATGGACTCAAACGGAACTTGACGCCCTGGATAGGCGGGTCCGTACACTGCTGACTGCATATCGAATGCATCACCCACGATCGTCTGTCATGAGATTGTATATCCCGCGGAAGTGTGGAGGCCGAGGCTTTTTAAATGCCAAAAACCTTCACAACCGCGAGATATGCAATCTCAGGGAATATTTTCTACACGCCGACGTGGGAATGCATCGAGATGTAGTAGCAGTGGACAAGGGACTCACCCCGCTCTCCTTGGCGAATGAGAACTGGCGCAAGCCTGTAGTGCTTGATACTAACGACCGCAGGAAGGTATGGCAGAGTAAGGAGCTCCACGGACGCTTTTTCCGGGCCCTTCATGGGCCCGATGTAGACCAAGCAGCGTCCGTAGCCTGGCTACGTTTCGGTGACCTCTTTGGAGAAACCGAAGGTTTTGTCTGTGCAATTATGGACGAAGTTATCATGACGAATAACTACCGGAGATTTATTGTGAAGGATGGCACGGTTGACATCTGTCGGGCATGTCACCGCCCGGGTGAATCGATCCGCCACATTATCTCTGGTTGTTCTCGTCTAGCTAACGAAGAGTACTTGCATAGGCACAACCTTGTAGCCAGAATTATCCATCAGCAACTTGCTCTAAAATACACTCTTGTGGCATCGGAGGTACCGTACTACAGGTATGTGCCCGACCCAGTTCTCGAAAATGGCAGTATCACATTGTACTGGGATCGGTCCATCATCACTGACAGGACTATTGTAGCCAATAAGCCTGATATTGTGGTGGTGGACCGAATCGAGAGGCGTGCAATGATTGTTGACATTACCGTCCCGCATGACGGGAACCTCGTGAAAGCCGAGAAAGATAAGCAAATCAAGTATCTTGACTTGGCTCGCGAGGTTGTCGACATGTGGGATGTGGACACAGCGATCATTGTACCGATAGTCGTGTCAGCCAATGGCTTAATAGCCACGAGCCTCGATCTACATCTTAGGAGGCTCTCGTTAGGCGGCTGGGTCAAGGGCTTGATCCAGAAAGCAGTACTGCTGGACACGGCTCGTATTGTTAGGAGGTTCCTCTCTCTGGAGCCCTGACCGCCGGTAGCTTGGACCCTGTTCCCGATACCGGTGGGCCTCTATTTTTATATTTTTAAATGTTTTTGTTTTATAATTTATTTTATAAAAATATTTAAAAATGTAAATAATAAGAAAACTGATAAATAAAGGAAATAATAACCTCAAGTACTAAGATCGCATGATGATATGGCAGAGTAAGGAACTTCAGGCAAATAATAAATAAATGCTAGTGTTGCTATCGTCGAGAGGCTACGGCTGCCGTATACCAGCATGCGGCCCGTATGGTTATTTGTCACTAAATAATAATAATCATTGTCATCATCATCTCATTTACCATTTGTCCCACTGTTGGGCTAGGGTCTCCTGTTACAATGAAAAGGGTTGGGCTATAGTCCACTACGCAGTCTCTCAGGCATGCAAGTGTGGAGAGGCGAGGTGTATTGCCCCTCCAACGAAAAGGGAGGATCCTCCAACCAGGCGGGTGTTTTGCCTGGCGGGCCACGGCCCGACGGTTGATGTCGGGCGGCTGTATTATGTAACTTTCCTTGCGAATGTTGCTTGCGGGATTCAGGACTTCGTAGTTCTATGTAGCGCGGTAGATGTCGCTACACAGGTTTATTACGATGTTTTCCTTCACCGTTTAAGCGAGTGATAATTATACGCACATGATTTCGAAAAGTCAAATGTGCGTGCTCTGGATTCGAAGTCGACACCTTCGACTTGGGAGTCCAATGGTCATACCACTAGGCTATCACTGATGGTAGTCGCTTCGTTTAAAATACTGACATTCATCCGCGTCTGGATAGACTTAAAACCGACCCCAATATGCATGGATAAAGACTCCGAAGATGTTGACGTATTTTAATGGTCTAATTGAATTACTTATAACATTTGATTTGGACTTTGACTTTGAAATGTGTGAGAGTATTAACTAATACTGAAATAGGACCCGCAAAATCTTACAAGTACGTAATTATTATTCAAAATTATGTATTGAGTTTGGCATTATGTAAAATACTTATGATTTTACATAATTTTGTTAATGAATTATATTCAAAACAGGGTTGAAACTCAGGCCCTCATTATTTTAGTTAATTAAGAGTTTGAACAACGTTAAACAATCAGATTGTATCTACTACGAAAAATAGAAAATAAATGTATAAAAAATTATGGTAGGTACAGACGCCAGGTCAAGCTATCCAAAACAGTCACATTTTCCCTTATCGTGTTGCATAAGTTGACTGCTTCATTAGTCTAGTGGTCCTAAGCGCGACTGCTACGCTAGAGGTCCTGGGTTCGATCCCCAGGTCGAGCAGTGTTATTGGGTTTTTCTATGAAATTCTCAGTAGCAGCTCGGAGTCTGGATTTGTGCCCGGTTAATGGCAATAGGCTCGCCCCCTATTACATGGGACCTAAAGCATACCGGTGAAATGTGGGTGTGCATTGGTGCACCTCTGCCTAACCCTTCGGGGAATACAGGCGTGATGGTATGTTATGTTATGTGTTGCATAAAAGTTGAAAATCAATCAAAGAAATTTGACAGATCGTGGTAGCTATGTGCTGGCCTTGAACATAATTGTAACATGATTTTTCTTATGATTGCCTGCTACTGGACTGTCTCATTAGGTAACCTATTGGTAAGCGCGATTGATACACTTGATTTCAATTCCCAGGTCGAGCAAAATATTATTGAGTTTTTCTATGAAATTCTCAGTAGCAGCTTGGAGTTTGGTATTGTGCCCGATGAACGGTAATAGGCTCACTACTTACTACATGGATACTAAACATACCGGTGAACTGTGATATGCATTAGGACACCTCTGCAGGCGGGCCTTCGGGGTCGCGGGCGTTCAGAAAGGGGACTCTGTTCGCCCATCAACATGCGATCCCAGGAAAGACGGTAGCACAGTGGTCACGTGCTGCCGTACACAGGGACAGATTCAGGGGAGACCCATTTACAGTCTCCCCAGAGATGTGCCTTAATAGGCGGTGCACAGGGGGGTTCTGGGATTGTCTATTAAGAGGACCCAGTGTCCCCCTCCATGTGCTGATGGTGGCCACCGGGGTGGTTTTAGTGGGTAAGAATCCCACACTCCCCGGTCTAAGCCCCGTAGACCGGTAGCCTTTTGAAGGTTTCCCCCCGTAAACAAAAAAAAAGGACACTTCTGCTTAACGCTTCGCGGAATAAAGGCATAATGGTATGCTTCGTTGTGAAATGTTTTTATTGATTTTAGCTTTCTCAATAAAAAAAAATGAAACATCAGGACGGCTTTAACAGTACATCCTCTTCAAAGCACAGTAATCAGCTTAGATACAAGTGCTTAATTCATTCGCAAAACATTAAATACACAATAGATAAAGTTTACACAAATCGTTTGATACAATTTACTTAATTAATTGCCAACACAAAACACGAAGAACAACAATACATTGTTACAGATTACGGGAAAAATATAGGCTTTGATCCCCGCCCTACAGCAACACTAAAAAATAATGAGACACAGTAAATCCACTCCGAACAATACGTCATTATAAATTCGTCATCCGATACTTTTCTCAGCTGTGTTAGAGCCACTACGCATTGTTTGACTGGTCGCCGGCGACCGTGAAGATTATCATCTTCCTTGTTCCCTACTATGTTGGTACCGGCTTCCAATCTAACTAGATACCGCTTAAACAGTATCGTACACGAAGCGATTACCATCAGACCTCCACAACCCAATTTCTGAGCAATATTGATGTCCCGAGGAGAGACTAGTTACCAGGTTTTTTAGGTTACTGACTACCACTAACGATTGTCCATATGACAACTGGGCCTGACGGTGTTACGTGCTCTTCGAGGCATAGCGGGATCTCGATGTGTTAAGAATTTAATGGTCCCATCCGCAGACTGATCGTAGTTATTGCAGCTTAACATTGCAGGTCGATTGGTCAGGGTAATTCGATACTTACCCACGAGCCCTTCGACCGTGATTATTTCTAAAATATAATAATCTATAAATAATCTCTAATCAAAGGTGACGCGGTGTGTATACGCACGTGGTCGTCGGTCGCCTGTCTATAATTTCGGTTCCCGTCGACCATTTCGCTCGGCCACAAGTCGATAGTACGTAATGGATTCTAGTCGTCTCCAATCTAACCAGATGCAACTGTCATCAAAATTACTTATGATATAAGAATAAACTGATTGTCAGCCTTCTCGGACTTCTGACTACCATTAACGATAGTCATACGTGTTCTTATGACAAGCAAGGTCGACGCCTCTTTTTTTCTGTTTGTTTGCCGGTTCTTCTCCATAAGACCCACTTCTTGGAACCGGGCAACTACTAGTTTTGACTTTTCAAAAGTGCTATTTTGATGGTCTGCTTGAAATAAAACACAGATGATGCCAGCACGGAGAATTGTTAGACAAGCGGTAATAGTATTCTTTAGAAATATTTTTGGTTTTCTTAGACTCTCGAGATTAAATTATAATCTGAGTGATGACTTTTTTATAGCGCATTGTGTAAGTTTTTTGCTCATTATTAATTTGGCTACAGAATATGATAGAAAGTGAGTTTTATTACATATGAAAAAGTGCTTATATATACTGTCACCCCTCTCACCTTCCAAGGAAAAGGTATTATAATCGATCTATTAATTTACTGTCTCATAACTGGGCACGGGTCTTGGACTGAGTAGCATAACTTGAGAATTCACTCTCCTGCGGCAAATTTGGGTAAAACGTGGAGTCCTTTTTATATGTGAAGTTTTGTATGATTTATTGAAGGGACATTGATAAATCTTTGTGTGGGTTGGACCAAATATTGCCCAGAATAAAGACAATGCATTATGTTCCTTAGGCTACCAATAATCTGTAAAGCAAAGCGCTTCGAAATCTATCCCAGGAGTCAAGAGAAAACAGCTTTTTGTTGAGAATTATCTAGTGGCGAGAAAAGAAACATAAAAATGCATTAAAATAAAAAGTAACTTATTTTATTACTTTTTGTTTACTAACCACTTTGCCTACGCTAGAGGTCCAAAGTTCGATTCTCAGGTCGAGCAAAGTATTATTGTTTTTCTTTTAATTCTCAGTAATGGCTCGATGTTTTGATTTGTGCCTTGTTAATGGTAATACGCTAGCTAAAAAAACTATTAAAAATTAGTTCTTCGGAGAATCCTCATGAAAAATCTGCTACCTGGCCCACCTGAGGAAGTGGAGGTGAGGAGGTGGTGGAAGACTAAAAACTACACGCTTACCTTCCCTTGTCATGGTCAATGGCAATTGTGACATTTACCACGACCATGACGGGATACATGGGACCTAAACATACCTATATTATCATATACGTCATTATCAACCCATAAACTGTCCCACTGCTGGGCACGGGTCTCCTCTCATATTGAGAGGGATTAGGCTATAGTCCACCACGCTGGCCTAGTGCGGGTTGGCAGACTTCACAAACCGTCGAGAAAAATCTCTAAGGTATGCAGATTTCCTCACGATGTTTTCCTTCACCGTTTAAGCGAGTGATAATTAATTATTGAATTTGAAAAGTCAGAGGTGCGTGCCTTGGGTTCGAACTCGAGACCTTCGACTTGGCAGTCCAATGGTCATACCACTAGGCTATCACTGTTATTTATTATCATTTATTTTACATTAAATATTATTTACAATTCTCAGAACAAAACTCTAAAAAAGAACGCTGGGACTGATTATTTATTCTAATATAAATTAATGAACGGAAAACGCTGGAGGTACTTTTACACAGGGCAGCTTTAGGTCCAAACTCCGTCCATCTCCTTTGGACTGGATAATTTCTATAGAGTTAGCTAGTAAGCTTATTTAATGAAAAATAAAAGGTAAGTAGCTCTATGAATTAGCAGCACTTTAAATCCATAATTAAAAATGATCCATAAATAATTTTACCCATCATCAAAGCAGACATGATAAGTGTGGTTTTACTGTAATTCTCTGTCGATTGGTTAGTCTGAAGGTAATCTTCAGTGAGTCGGGATCGCGGGACCGCGGCGCGCGTGTTCAACCAGTGTGTGCTTAACGTAGTGATGTGAACATTGGATTATATTGTAACACCTTTTATAACAGGTATGTTAAAAAAAAGTTTCGTCGAAATGAGTATTTATGTGTGGAAAATCGAATGAATATCAAGATACCTAATTGAATGTAAATGTCAGTGATTGTCTAATCGATTATTTTTTGACAGGTGTTTATGTTTCTATAAATGCATTTATTAAATTTGTATTGATATTGATATAACTAAGATTAGTATCAGTAAATTTATAGAAGGGAGTATTTCCTCGGTGTATTTTAAAGAATCTAATAGAACAGACAGAAAGACGGTATTTAAAATGATAGCTACATAAATATGCGAGAGCTTTCAACGGACAATCGAATATTTTTATTCGGGTAAATAAATCGATTGATATATTTCATAACACTTTTTAATTCAAAAAGGTTGTGTATGTATTGGTCTGTATTCTTTGAATAAAATTAAACATTTTAGTGTCCCAAATAGGGTTATTCTACGGCTAAATAGAAGCGTACTTACATTATTTATTGTGTTGGTAAAGGGTAATGTAGATAGTAAAATTACTGGGCAAATGTGACTTAGCAACTGTCGCCTCAAGGTGGCAACGCGCGTGTATACACCTGGTGTTTTATAGCGTCTATAGGTCACCGTTTGCCATCAGGTGTGTCCTGTACTTTGCGACCATTTATGATAATAAAAAAAGAAAGAATTACAATAACTGACTTAACGAGTGTTGTGGTTCTAAGGTTGGTCCTTGGGTTCGATTCGCAGGGCGAAAGTCTCAGTAGCAGCTCTGAGTTTGGATTTGTGCCCGGTTAATGATAATAGGTTCGCCCCCTATTGCATGGGACTTAAATATACTGGCGAACTGTGGGTGTATTTTGGTGCACCTCTGCCTAACCCTTTGGGGAATGCAGGTTTGATGGTATTTTAGAAAGGATTACAATTATCATCTTGGCCGGCTATTGTTGTTGCAAATCCACTACCCGTTAAACGGAGCTTATTCAACATTAATTAGCTTAATTAATTACTTTTACTCATACATTCCGGTAATTTAATTAGTACCTGGTACAAAGTAATGACTTTCCGGATAATACCGGTTCCTATATACGTAAGATGTCACTTTGATGTGGTTTGATTATAGAACATTCGAGATTTTGTTTGTTTAATCCTTGACAGGATTTGACGAAGGTCGCTCGGCTGAGCTGCAAATGTTTGACGAATATATTTCATTAAATACATATAACATTAAGCAAATAACGTTATAACACCATCGTTTTTCGATATAAACTAATTTGACTAATAATTACTAATAGTCTAATATCCTAAGCTCTAGTTAGACTGCTGCGCTAGAGATCCTGGATTCGATTCCCAGGTCGAACACAGTATTGGGTTTTTCTGTGAAATTCGTGGTAACAACTCAGAATTTCGATTTGTGTCCGGTTAATGGCAATAGACTCACCCCCATTACATGGGAACTAAAAGTACTGCCAAACTCTAGATGTACAGTAATACAACTCTGCCTACCTCTTCGTTGAATACAGGCGTTATGGTATATACGTATGTAAAAAAAGTGGTGATCAAGATCCTCATGAATCTTCTGCCACCTGCGGAAATGGCAGGGTATGTCTGAGAAGGCCTCGCTGCTTGAGGGGGTCCAGCAACTGCTGGCCGCACCCTGTCATGGTCGTGGCGAATTTCAGAGATCCCATGGCCATGGCTATAGGGCAATAGAAGACAAGTGTGGATTTAGGAAGGCAGTGCTTTTAGTCGGTATGAGTCCGACACACTGCCGCCTCCCCAGGTGGTGGATAGTCCATGAGGATTTTCCGTAATATAAAAAAGGGTACGTACAGTCAGCAACGAAAGTCGCTGAACATAACAAAATTTTGAAAACATCACAGCTCCAAAACTTGTCCAGAGGTTTTTTCTATTAAGGTAACCTAAATATTGAATGGTCATCTACGCAATTATTTCGCATAACCTTCACAGGTCAGTAACTTCACACTTATTAAAAATCATATTGAAAATTGCAACATTATCAGCGACTTTCGTTGCTGACTGTACCTATGAGTCGTACCGATACTCGCCTTCCTAAGTCCACACTTACCTTCACCTGCCTTATAGCCATGGCCATGGCATCTGTGAAATTCGCCACGACCATAATTTTTACCGAAGATTAAAATAATAATAATAAGGGCCTGATCCAGAAAGCAGTACTGCTGGACACGGCCCGTATTGTTAGGAGGTTCCTCTCTCTGGAGCCCTGACCGCCGGTAGCTTGGACCCTGTTCCCGATACCAGTGGGCCTCTATTTTTAAATGTATTTGTATTTCAATTTATTTTATAAAAATATTTAAAAATGTAAAATATAAGAAAATAGATTAATAAAGGAAATAATAATAATAATTCTTTATTGGACATAAACATCAGTTACAATTACAAATGAAAATAAGATTAAGATTATAGATTATTTTCGTATTGCGAGTGTTAGACCAAATTCCCCCATTGGTGTTCCATGTGAAATACTTTGTGATATTTGACTACATCCGCTAAAAGTAACAATGCTTGGGAAAAACTACTTTGCTTACATTTAAGAGGCACTTAATGGCTGTTAAAAAACCGCTAGAACAGTTTAAGATATGATCGTTTACATTGTGAGTCTTATAAAATACTGTCATTTACCAGTCTTTGGTAAATGCAGCTCAATATCAGAGTTTACATGAAGCGACTATTTGTACTACTTTGTCATGCAAACATCTGTGATAATAGTTAATGGTAGTCAGAAGATCAAAAACCTGACAATCAAGCCGCAGAATATCAGTAATGTAGAGAAATTGGGTTGCGGAGGTTCGATGGCAGTCGCTTCGTGTACAATACTGATATTCAGCCGCATCTAGGTAGATTAACCGACTAAAACATAGTCGGGAACAAGGCTAGAAGAATGATAAACAGTTTGAATGTCTTGTACTAATTAAACTTCAAATAAGGAAGTTAATTAGTATAGGATGCCGACTGTAGCATTATTTGCTGAAGGTAAACATTTCTATACAAATTACATCGCTGGAACATATCAACACTAAGTTTGGCAAAGAGAATTACAGAGTAGTTATCAATGGAGTGTTTATCTTAAGACATGCTAACAGAAATGGCTGTCGACTCACCCATTTCTTACAATAATCTCAATAATCTGCCAATTGAAAGAGAGAAATGCCAAACCACTGGTGGCCACTGGTGAGCTGCCTGGCGCTAGTTCAAAAAACTAATTAATTTAATAACAAATGCAAGATCTTGTCGATCATATAGGATATACCCTAAACTTCATTGTAGATTAAGAAAATGGTTTCTGGAAAAAAGATAGAGAAAGAAGAAAGATTCCAAAAGATCGGAAAGATTAGCAAATGTGGCAAACGTTAATCGCAATCGGCTGATATCAATTCCCGTACGGAAAAAATCTTCTTGAACGCCAGTACAAACTTAATCCAAGATGTGAGCATGCACCTCTTATCACACATTTATTTTGTGACTGCGTTCTTGTTGTGATTTACTCTAAAAAATATCAGAACATGAACCAGAATTAACAACTAGGTCTTAAAGCAATCAGCAATTAATAAGCCGGAATATACAAAGTTCGCGGAATAAGATTCCCGCTCATAACTAGCGCTCCATTTGCTTATTCATCTGTTAAAAGATGAATCAACAGCAGTGTTTCATTTACGATTGTTTGTGCACTGGATATACCCTGCGGATTCATTTGAGTACGTTAATGTCAGTGGTGCGTGGGAAATGTTTGCACGGATCTCATTAATGGCGTGGAAATTCGGAAATGAAAATCATATTTTATTAAGTCAGCTTTATAATGAAATTAAATTAAATGATGACATATTATATAATTTACCTATTTATAAAGTAATTTATGATTGTGGCTTATTAACTCAACGTCCAAATTACAGTACAACCGGCTAATGTGCCGGTGATCGGTCGCAGGTTCAATCTCCGCACGGAATAAAATATTTGCATAACCGATTCCGGGTCTGGGTGTTTGTGTTGTGACCTATGTAGGTACATAAGAAGATCTTACTGTAGGAGATGACTGTGATGTAAAACATAAGACGCGAACAGCGTCTTTGTTTTATACTTACGGAGATATTAGAAATAGCGGATTTTGTAGATAGCTTAATACCTATGTAATTTGGAGGCTTAATACTCAGCTCAATACGGAGCATACTATCCAGCTATGTTGGGGTCGGCTTCCAGTCTAACCAGATGCGGCTTAATATCAGTATTTTACTCGAAGCGACTGCTATCAGACCTCCGCAGCCCAATTTCTGGGTAATACCGATATCCTGAGGATAGACTAGGTGTCAGGCTTTTTGGGCTTCTGACTACCTACTACTAAATATTGTCATAGGTTGAAATAAAACTACTTTTTACGGATTTTATCGCGTGTATTGATATTATTAATACCGACGTTTCGGAGCCTTTCGTAAAAAGTAGTTTTATTTCAATGTATAATATTCGCGTAAATGTCAGAAATCAATATATTGTCATAGGTATGATAACCGGGATCTACGGCTGTACGTGCTCTTAGAGATACGGAGGGGTCTCGATGTGTTAAGAATGGTCACCTATCTATAGATTGACCCCGGCTAGCGCAGCTTAACCTTGCAAATCAGATGATTAGCGACGGTATACAAAAATTGAAGTGAGTTAATAATTTCATAAGTGAAGACACTATTTTCATATAATTTTTTTAAAGTTTGTTTGCCTAAAAAAAAACATTTGTATACAATTTAATATCGAAACAAACCAACAGAATAAAGCATACAGCTGTAATATTTACCAGGTAGAATTCAAAATCGCGACCTAGCATTAAACGCATACATTCCACCTATACGTCATCAGAACAATATTTAGTCAGTCGGAAATATTATTGCTGATACATTTTGAGTTATCCGCGGGTAGTCAAATAAAGAATAATAAAAATGGCGGGTATCGATACCCCTCGTCCATTATGAGAAAATTGCTTTTTCCAATAAATATTCAATGTACGACGGTAAAGCTCCGTCAGATTGATTAAATTCTGTTTACCTACATCCAAAAGCGTTGCAAATAATATTTTGTTACACGAAAAAAAATTGCAAAATGAAAAATATATGAAAAAAAAAACTGTAAAAATCTATTTCGGTAACTGTTAAAATTCTCAGTAGTAGCTCTGATTTGGATATGTTGGCTAGTTAAAGCCACAGATCCCGATATTCAGCTTTGCTCAACCAGTACCTGCCAGCTGCCTTCTGCAAGTCGTCACTCCACCTGGCCTACGGGCGTCCTACGTTTACTTAGACGCGGTCTTCAATCGAAAACTCGTTTGCTACAGAATTTGTTAGTTTTCCGAGAGACGTGACCGGGCCGTTGCCACTTTAGCTTGCTAATCCTTTGAGCTATGTCTGCAAATTCAATCTAGCTAGCACTTTCAACCCAGTTAAGGCAAATATTTTAAGTAATTAGTCTTTATTTTTAATTGCGGTTAAGGAAATAAATGTAAATATTATTTTACAGTAACCTGAAAACGAAACATTGATTTACACTGTTTACGATTGTTGAAAATAATACAGAAACTCAAGGGTTCGTAGTGTTTACAATACTGTGCTGACATGTTTTACGACTGCGTGGGCGCAGTGCGCTCACATTAGACAACCACTTAACAAATGTTTGTTTGTGTTGTGAAAATAATGTGCAGACATTTATAGTGTACGATTTAGAAGTTTATGGAAGAATATAGTGTTTTTATTTATTCTGAATTAATATTTTTTTACATACCATAATTCAGTTGTACACAGACAGTTCGCCGCCGATATTTTTAGGTTCCAAATAATGTGGGGCGCGCCTATTACAATTACCCACGCATCCAGAAATCCTAACTGAATATGCTACTAAGAATTTCAAAGACTAATAACACTTTGCACGACCTGGAAATCGAACCCAGAATCTCTAGCGAAGAAGTCACGATTAGGACCACTAGTCTAACAAGTCAGTAACTAATATATATTTCGCAACGCCGAGTTACAACGTAACGCTATCTAGCATTGATCGGTAGAAAGTTGGACACTTGGGTGAAGTCAATATCGCGTGGTTAGACTGACAACTGACATTGACAGTTGGTTTTAGAGGTTATGAAAGTCGATGAGCGTGGGGGCTCGTAGACGGAGAGACATTCTCTATCGGGACACGGAACGGAACGGACGGAACCACGCGGAATTGAACTCGCCGGTTTTCCTTGCTTTTGTTAATTTAAATCAAACTGTACCTGTGCGATTAGTTGTCATAAGAGATATCTACGCCCATATTATGTTCGACTGTGAAGATTATACCTACGCTTTCCCTTCTGTTCCGACAGATATAACTATTGTTTTTTAAATTCTTTACTTACATCCTTCACGATTGATATTGGAAGTTAGTGTTCCTTAACGCGTAGGTATGGGATATTCGTTAATAGATTGACTTCTAAATGTAAGGATAAGTACATGAACAGAAAGTTGTCGGGTTAATAATATTAATAGGCCTTATAAAAAAGTACTTATGTATTGATTTCTGACATTTACGCGAATATTAAACATTGAAATAAAACTACTTTTTACGGATTTTATCGCGTAGTTCAGTCTACCCGTGACCATGGACGCTGTAAAGGGTCCGAAACGTCGGGATGAATAATATCAATATACGCGATAAAATCCGTAAAAAGTAGTTTTATTTCAAAATACTTATGTAATAAATACCTAAAGTTGTATGTGTAAGCTTGTAATGAATAAATCAATAAAACATTTGAAAATATTGAAGAAATTCTCTTTCTATGGTTTATTAAGAAAGTGATGTTTTTTTTTTTACTGGGTTTGGATGACTTAATATCAAACCGTATTTTGTAATCAAGAAGTACATTCCCGGCTCCTATCAATATGTATTGTTTCCACATAGATATTTATAGCTAGATTCTCTAAATTCGAATTGACAAGCCAAAATCTGGTCAATGTAAATTTACTATTTCGTATTTACGGAATTCCAAATAATTTAACAGTTAACATAATACAGTGAGCGCTACTAATTTACGTAAACAAAGTGCCATAAACAAGATCTTCTACCGTCGTAAACACAAGTGAACGACCACGTTACGTCGTCGTGTCGTTAATACTAAATTGCAGTAAATTATCGATAGTTATAATACGCGTAAACAGATATTACAATGGTACTATGTTTTCCATTATATTATGCACTTTGTGAGCGATGATGTGTGAATGGCCGATTATTATGATTTCCAAACCGATAATCGTCTTTATAGTCAAGGAAATCTATCATTTGATTTTATGACTATAAACATCGTAACAAAACAGGATTATGTAGATCATTGTGTAATTTTGGAATCGAATTCATTTAGACCTTTGTATCATTTTGTTTTTAAATCGACTTCAAAATAGTTTGCAATTTTTAAAATGTTTGTAGTGGTATGGTATGCTATGGCCTATCGTTTTGCATTTTTTGACATTTTTCATGCTAAGATTTTAAAGTTATTTAGCGAAGGAAATATTCGACCGCGGGCAGGATTCGAACCCATCAAGCCAACGCGGTGGCTTAGTGGTCATAGCGTCTGGTGTACCGATCAGACATTGGCCCCAGTAGGCGGCACGCTTGTGGCGTGTATCACTATGCGAGGAAACGCCTCGCTAATTGACAGGGTCCAGCGACTGTTGGACCACAGCCTGTCATGGTCGTCGCGAATTTCGCGGATCCCATGGCCATGACTATAGGGCAAGATTAGACAAGTGCGGTTTGTAGTCGGTACGAATCCGACATACCCTGCCACCTCCCCGGGTGGCGGAGGATACATGAGGATTTTCCGTACTATAAAAAAAAAGGATTCGAACCTATAAAGCCACCGCGGTGGCTTAGTGGTCATAGCGTCTGGTGTACCTAACCAGAAGACGCAGGTTCAAATCCCGCCCGCGGTCGAATTTTTCCATCTCTAAATAATGTTATGGCCTATTTTTTTTTATCTGATTGCCATTCTAAAAAGCTTCAAACATCGCATTTATACACACTGAGTTGTTATGAAGAATTAGCAATCAACCCAAACTATTTCAACGAATTCCAAATATTACCCACAGTAATGCATTGAATTTATACCAATAGATCTAGTTATAATAAAGAACTAACAATCACTGTAACTTAGTCTGAAGCAACTGCTCCAACAGTAGTTTAAAATTATCTTCAAAGTTTCTCGAACTAGGAAAACAGAAAACACAAGGGGAAAGTTCTAGAAAACTAGGAATAAATCTAACTACTTATCGGTTTTGTACTAACTCAACTGTTCAAACTCGGTAAACGAATCGTATATTTTGTATGGGAAGATGAAATACTGTTTTCTTTTAGATCAAAAGTTGTTAGTTTAGTGGTAATAAAATAGGTGTAAACCATCTAAAACTATTATATTGTAAACAATCTACAATTATTTGTATTTATCATTATTGTTTGGACCGTTTGTACAACGGGCAGTGTACAACAAGCCAACAACGGCTAGGGGGCTCGCCTAATGCGAAACTCCAAGCTGAGAATTACATAGAAAAATCCAATAACACTTTGTTCATCCTGGAAATCGAGCCATAGACTTCTAGTGTAGCATTCGTACTTAAGACAACTAGACTAAGGGGTAGTTTATATATTAAAATATTTATAGCGGAGTATACCCACAGTTATCTTTTAAATAATACCTGCTCAAGTTACGAGAGTCATTTGAGGGTTATTGCGGCGCTCGGGAGCGTCGAGCGAGCAATCAGTTACGAGGAAGACCTTGCACTTTATACGTATTGCAATACTTCAACTTTATGCGTTAATATATGAGTAGAAAGACAAACGAGCCACAATGACCAAGCTTTAGATAAAACTTGATTTGAAAAGTATGATTATCTGTAGAGTGAAGAACTGGAATTGTTATTCCTATTAATATTATAAATGCGAAAGTAACTGTGGGTCTGTCACTTTCACGCCTAAACCGCTGAACCAATTTTGATGAAATTTGGTAGGTAGGTACAGATATAGATTAGACCTTGGAGAAGTACATAGGCTAACTTTTCTCTCAAAATACCCTTTCGGGTGCAAGTGAACCGTGGGCAACAGCTGATAATAAATATTCTCATTCTCAGTAGTGATCCAAAATCCGATATTGAGGATTCCTAATGGCAATAAGATGGGCCTTTAGTCTCTGGTACTAAGGGACCATCTTATTGCCAGCACATCAAGCTACTCCAATCTGTAAAATTTCTTTTTTCAACTTAAATACAAAACAATAAGGTTCATGTTCAATTGGGAAGATTTGAAAGTTTTGGATAGCTTGACGTCTGCTGGCGTCTGTACATGGACATCAACCGAATTTATCGCCGAAGATATCAAGTTACATATAATATAAAAAATTGTAATCAAATTGATGACCTTCTTTGTTGAAGTTGGTTAAATTGGCACTTATTCTAATCGATTCACAGAAAAAAAATACCATTTGTTAATAATTTTTCAAAAACAACTAGGTAACTTTTCTGGCAACATTACAAAAAAGTACAAGAATTTTGAACTACGTACCATACAGTAAATTCAAATTCAAAGCAGTCGTTAGTAAAAAGTTATAACGTTTAAATGTGCTGGCAACTTTGAACGAATGTTTACGTTTATTGAGGAAAATTCATAGAAAACTTTTAGTTGGAGACTAGTGAATGGTAACATCGTGAAACTATTTTTTATTTCATGTGTTTATGTTGGGAAGTGCGTAGTAAGGAGTTTGAAATACCTATGTGTCTAGCCGGCAAGCAACTACCCGTGATTTTGTATAAACAGGATTACTTGTAAAATACTAATAACCTCTCAGTATATACTATATTGTTATCATTATAAACAGCAGTTCTTTTATTTTCTGACTTTACAAACCTATATTATAATAACATATATTATAAGAGAGGTAGAGCTTAATGGGAGTAATTCCACTTAAACTGGAGCTGCTCGACTGGGGAAGTACCTCCGCCTTGCAGAAAATAGAAGTAAAATAACACTGCTTTGAGCTGTGTTGTGTTCATTACGGTGAGCAAGGTTGCCAGTGCTCCGCGAGAAAACGTTGTTGGCAGTGGGGTCAACTTTGACCCTAATCCTGCCAACCCAACTGTTCCTCTTTCGTTTTACAGGGTCGGCAACGCGCAAGTGATACTCCTGGTGTTACAAGCGTCTATAGGCTACAGTAACCGCTTACCATCAGGTGGGGTGTACGCTTATTTGCCAGCTTATAAAAAAAAAGAATACCAAAAAATAGATTCAATTTTTTAATAAAAATAGAGTGTAGTGCAAGATGCAAGTTGCAAACGCGGCTGTTGATCGTGA
Organism: Acronicta alni; assembly: GCA_964056405.1. Taxonomy (NCBI): domain Eukaryota; kingdom Metazoa; phylum Arthropoda; class Insecta; order Lepidoptera; family Noctuidae; genus Acronicta; species Acronicta alni. Next base: position 14,682,649 of record OZ043926.1, on the reverse strand, counting down.
GGTATTTCTTGGGGAGCGTGAGGATTTCCAGATTGAGCAGTGTCATCGGATTTTTCCAATAAATTCGTAGTTGGTAGTACGTAGCTCGGAAATCATTCCGGATAATTAAAACAATATTACCCCTGTTACATGGAAAACAAACTAAATATACAGCGATTTCATCATCATCAGCCCATAATGTCCCACTGCTGGGACACAGGTCTCAGTTTGAGAGGAATTAGGATATAGTCCAACACGCTGGCTAGTGCGAGTTGGCAATCTTCACATGCCGTCGAGAAAAATCTCTTAGGCATGCAGGTTTCCTCACGATGTTTTCCTTCACCGTTTAAGCGAGTGATAATTTATTAATACGCACATATTTTGAAAAGCCAGAGGCGCCTCAGATTCAAACTCGAGACGTTTGACTTGGTAGTGCAATGGTTATATCACTAGGCATAAGGCAATCACTGGTGAAACACATTTGCCAAACTCATATAGGAATACAGGCGTGATACAGGTATGTTTCAAAAATTTAGGTACCGTTGCAAATGTCACAGTAAACCTTACTCTGAACATAAATACCTGAAACAAACATTAATTTTAATTTTGAACCATCTTCAAAGATTCTTATCAAATTAAATACAAAGTTGTGATCCAACAGTGTTCTGCAAGATATTAAAATAGTTACGGAACTGAAACACGCCTGAAGACTGAATTTAATAAGTCTGGATGTCGTTTAATTACTAGACATTTAGGAGGCGTCTATTAATTTCGTCAGGTGTTTATGGTCGAGCCGAATCTCATCCAATCTCACGTATCGGCAAGTATCACGGGAGGTATCAATCAATCAAAATAGTTTTATTTTCATAAAAACTATATACAGGCACTTATGAAATTTCGTGTCTAGGTGCACGGTTCCAAATTAGTCGTTTCTTATGGAGAAGAACCGGCAAGAAACTCCATGGTTATCGGCAAATATCACTATTTGTTTCGCATGAAAACCGTTTAAAATTGTAGGGAAACTGTTGAATTTTTAATTTACAATAATAGCTGTTGCCCGCGATTGCACCATTCCAAAAAACCTTTGACAAAAGAGACATTATCATTCTCCAAGTTCTAATCTATCTCTGATCTATTGACTTGTAAAAGTGTCTTTAAAAGATCTATTTGCAGAAATAAATATCATTTATCATCATCATCATTTATCTGTACTTTCATCAAAATCGTTTCAGCGGTTTAGGCGTGAAAGCGTAACAGACAGACAGACACTTATTCACATTTATAATGTTAATAGGGATTAGTAGCGATTAGTAGCGATTAGTAGAGATTAGTAGCTATTAATAGCGATTAGTAGCTATTAATAGCGATTAGTAGCGATTAGTAGCGATTAGTAGCGATTAGTGGCGATTAGTAAGGATTACTTTGACATGTAGATAGCAACTGCCGAACGACGTTAGCAGCAGCTACTGTTGAGCCGACACGGCTGGCGCCGACCATTGGCTCTGTCGACGGCAAAATGCCGCTCATGTGTTTAAGGCCTTTGTATTAATGCCAAATACAATAAAAAATAAGTGGATCCACATCTTGTTTTTCCTAAACCAGAATGGAAATAGAATGCCACAACTCCACAAGTTCGTAGCGGATTGAAATAGCGCTGGAGCGAGAGAACACAGATGTCCGAATTTGTACTAAGATTGTTTGTGTTAAAAGACTCAGTTCCACAAGTTGTTTGAACTTTTTATGTTCTTGTAAGAAGTAAGCTGTGCGGAGTACAGCATTTACATACCATCACGCCTGTATTCTCCGAAGAGTTTGGCAGAGTAGTATTGATTGTACAGTTCGCCGGTATGTTTAGGTCCCATGTGACGAGCCTAAATGCCACTAACCGGGCACAATCTCAAACTCCGAGCTGGTACTGAGAATTTCATAGAAAAACACTTTGCTTGACCTGGGAATCGAACCCAGGTCCTCTAGCGTAGTAGTCACGTTTATGACCACTAAGTTAACAAGGCAGTTCTTTGAGTGAGGTAGTGTTTAATTAATTAATTATTCAAGTACCTAGTTATCAAACAAGCTTTGTATGAAATTTGAGATTGAGAAATACCTGATCAATCCATTTAGCACCGCGAGGGGCCACATCTAGTATTTTATAAATACAAGATTGATGTAGATATGTTTCCAAATGTGTTAGTAATTAAGCGTGAAATGATTGTATTCGAACGGACTATGTGAAGGAGAGAGACAAGAAACAGTGGGATAAAAAGGTGACATTGTAAGGACGGTAGTACACTTACATTCTAATGTTTCTAGATGTTTAAAGATTGTATTTATTGATTTCTGACACTTAGACAAGTAATTAGAAATTCAAATAAAACTCTCTCTACGCGATCATGGACGCTGTAAATGGACCGAAATGTCGGGATTAATAATATCAATATAACGCGATGAAATCCGTAAAAAGTAGATTTATTACAATAATTGTATTTATTAAATATATACCAAGAAATAAAATCAGTTTAATAATAAAATATCAAGTAATTTTTGCAGTTCATTTTGCATAAAGTGTTATGTCCAGAGGCCAGCACATCAAACTACTACAATTCGTCAAATTTCTTTGATTGATTTTCAACTTTAAAACAAAACAATAAGGTTCATTTTCAATTAGGAAAATTTGATTTGGATAGCTTGACCTGCTGGCGTCTGTACTATCTTTATACAAATCTGACTAGATTAAAATACATAATTATTGTAATATATACATTAAACCCGATTGTTGTAAAATTTGTCCCTGAGATACCTACCTACAGAAGAAATTTCCTTCACCGTCAACACAAGGGAAATTTGCATAACTTTGGAAATTTATGACTAGCTATAGAAACTTTGTGTCTAAACGACAATTGTCTGATAGCTCAAAGTTGTTACGAAGATGGGAGGCGAAGTAATGATTACAGACTTTAGAAAGGAAGATGGAGGCTGACAGGCTGGTCGTGCGTGGCGCATGTCATGTCATTTCATGTATGATAAGTATGTATTTACAAAAAAAAAGTATATAAGTATTTCTGTTGGGGCTCCCCCCGCCATTGTAGCGCTTTGGATATGTTCGCAGAGGCGTCTACGGATGATTTCTTCGCACTTATGCGCAAAAAAGTAGCCTCACTGGTTCACAGGTTGTGGGGAAGCTCTAGCAGCATGCTGAGGGTTTTTGCTAATAGACTAGACGGCGCAGTCTTTAGCAGGTTTACTGAGCTACACGTTAATCGAGTAAATCGGTAAACCTGAGCAAGATGAGAGCTAATGTTTTTATTTTAATATTATATTGTTAATGTTATGTATGTATTCTATTCTATAATAATTATGTTAGTGGACTAAGTTGTCTGAAAAATAAATAATTTATTATTAATATTATTATATTCATTATCTATTACCCTTAGTACAAGCTGCTTAGTTTGGGACTAGATGATGTTGTGTAAAATTGACCAAAAATATTTATTATTATTATTTATATTTATTTATAAAAAGCAATGATAGCCTAGTATATGACCATTGGGCTGCCAAATCGCACGCTCCTCTGAATTTTCGAATTTATGTGCGTATTAATAATTATCACTCGCTTAAACGTTGCAGGAAAACATCATGAGGAAACCTGCATAGCATAGAGATTTTTCTCGAATTTTCTGCCAACCCACACTTGGCTAGCGCGGTGGACTATAGCCTAATCATTTTCATTCAAAGAGAAGATGCTCAGCAGTGGGACAGTATAAGGGTTGATGGTGATGATATACCTCCAGTTCACCAGTATGTTTATTTAGGTCCGTGTATTAAGGGGCTCGCCTACTGCCGTTAACAGGACATAATTATCCCAATTCCAAGCTCTTTATATCAGATTTAGAAAACATACGCACCAATGAGCCATCTGTAACAAAATCAGAGCCGTTTCTATGTCAACAGAAACACCATTAATTCTAAAATTATCACCAAGTGAGGCGGGAAGGAATCTGAATCTACATAATTTATTCATAACAAATGTTTACGAGTTTCTCGTGTGTAATAATTAGTTAATACCATCGGGCTCGCTTACTAAATGTAAATAGTGAGAATGTATGTTTAAAATATGAATTGGCATGTAACATTATAAGTACATCTATTAGTTATCTTTTTGTATATTTTTGGCATTTTCCATGCTAAGATTTTAAAGTTATTAAGCAAAGGAAAAATTCGACCGCGGGCAGGATTCGAACCTGCGTCTTCTGGTTAGGTACACCAGACGCTATGACCGTTAAGCCACCGCTATACCTACTCGTCATGTCGAATTTTGCCTTCACTTTCTGAATTTACGTCTTTATGGTGACGTCAGTGACACCTGTTGAAAAGCAAGTATTTTTGCTCCTCAACCGACACGACTTACTTTACACAGAAGACGCAGGTTCGAATCCTGCCCGCGGTCGAATTTTTCCTTTGCTTAATAACTACATCTATAAGGTTTAAAATATAATCACAAATCATGATGGGTTTCTTTTCTGATTTGTGTTAACTTCCTCGTTAGCCTAGTGGTCTTAAGCGCTACTCCTGCGCTAGTCTTGGGTTCAATTTCTGAAATAAGGAAAGTGTTATTGGGGTTTTGGTTATGAAATCTTAGTAATAGCTGGGAGCTAGGATCGGTAATAGGCTCGACCCATTTAGCGAACTATGGGTTTACAATTTGTACACCTCTGCCTAACCCGTCACCTAAGACGGGATTATGGGAAATTCCCAATAAGAATTTCCCAATATCCCATCAAATACGATCAATAGAAGTGGCCTCGCGTACACAAATAGCCTTACCTACATAAACTCCCATTACAATCCTTTAGCATTCCATCACATTCACCATTACACATAATTCCCTTCACGCAATAAAATTTGTTTTAAAAAGAAATACTAAGAACACACACCAAACTAATACTTCTTTCATAAATATCTTACGCTTACATACACAATCTCTTCACAGATGTAACCTCTATGGTCCCAGTGGCGCAGTCGAATCGGATAAATATGTAGTATACTAGTTTCCGCCCGCGGCTTCGCCCGCGTCGAGTTCGGTTATATCGCGTTTCCAAGAGAACTCTTCAAAAGTCCGAGATAAAAACTATCCTATGTTCTTTCTCAAGGTCAACTCTATCTCTGTACCAAATTTCATTAAAATCAGTTCAGTGATTTAGACGTGAAAGCGTAACAGACAGACAGAGTTACTTTCGCATTTATAATATTAGTAGGGATTGAATTCTATCTTCTTTAACTAACGTACAAATTTGTATAAAGAAAATGAAAATAACGCGGCGCGAGAATGCGCGCGACAACTTGCTTCGACGCGCGTTTTTATATTTCCTTTGTATAAATTTGTACGTTAATTAATGGAGATAGAATTCAAATAAACGATTCAATTTGTAAGTCCTGTCTTCGCTTCGATTCTTCGCCAGTGGAAGTTGAGCCAATAAGTTTATTATATTGTTTTAATACAAACTAACGATTCATTTCAATTTATGGTGGGTTATGCCCTAAAAATTAATGGGTAAGTAAGGGTTAATCTATAATAAAATAAGAAAGAATACACTGAGTATTATAATAAATCTTCAGAAACTCTAGCTATTGTTTTTTTATTAGACCACGGACAGACTTAGTTAACAATTCTTACAAAAGATTTAAATATACAGGGTGGAAGGGACATCGACGCGCAATGGCTTACCTTGACTTCAGAACATGATTCTGGACCTCCCTGCGTTAGAATTTTTCATCGGCCTTTTCTTAAATTTTACGTTTTTTATGCAGTTTTTTCAACTTTAAACTGTATAAAATCATTATTTCTATCTAACCCAATAAGAATTTTAATTAAAAAGTAATTAATTCACTTTTTTCACTAAAAACAGCATTGTAAATTAAACTCGAAAGATCTTCTGGTTAGCTGTTTCCTTAGAGTTCACTTGCGAGTTGTAAAATTTAAGAAAAAGCCGACGAAAAATTCCAACGTAGGGGTTCCAGAATCATGTACTGAAGTCATGGTAAGCCGTTGTGCATCGATGTCCCTTCCACCCTGTATAATAATATAATATAATATTTTTGGGACATTTTACACAACACCATCTAGTCCCAAACTAAGCAGAGCTTGTACTATGGGTACTAGACAAAGGATATAATACTTATATACTTTTTTTTTGTAAATACGTACTTATAATACATAAGAAACACCCAGACAAACACAAATACTCATGTTTTTATACACACAAATATTTGAGTCCTGTGGGAATCGAAATCTTTGATTCCTAGTTAGATATCGTACTTGGTACTTTCATACCTTGGTACCTTTAAGTTAGCAGTGTTGCCAATGATATTATTTTTGCATAATAGTATATTTTATTTTTTATAATTTTATTTTGTGTATGGTTTGATTTTTTGTGCGTTAGATGGACGAAAAATAAATAACTTTTTCTTTTTTTCTTTTTAAATAATTATTCCAAAAGTTCGATAACCTAGTTATTCAACTTTGGATGAAAAGTCTTATAAAATTCCACATATAAGGTTTATTTTGGTCTTACTTTTTTATAATGTAAGCAATACGTATACGGTATAGGTTTAGGTACTTATGGTTTCTTTGCGTTCGCACAGTGTTTCGGACCAACGACAGACAGCCGGATAGACCAATGTAAACATTTTTTGTAGAATGTTCCTGCACAGTGTTTCGTCAACAGAAGCAGGTAGAAAAATATTTATTTTTAAATGCGCGCTTATTTGTTTAGTTAAGCGGTGTACGATCAGAATTTTTTAATCATGTCTACCTATGTCAAATAAATTTGGGATCAATAAGATGTTATGGTGGGCTAATGTGGCACTCCTAAAATTAGATAAACTTACAAGTGGTCCTATCTATGAAAAAAATACAAAATACCGGTCTACAGTCAACACTTAAAAAAACCTCGATAAAATCGAAAATATCTACGGATGCAAATAATCGGGTAAGTGTGAACATTTTGGACGGTACATGGGTTACCCGGTCCTTAGGGATTAACCCAGGCCGGGTGTCGGTAATGGCTCCATTCCGACAGAGACCCTTTAGCGTTGATATTGTAATTAATTTTAAAATTGGAAAAGGTTGGGTTCCATACGATTAACACGCCAATTTTGGGAGATAAAACGTTTTGAGGTCAAGGTGTGCAGAATAATAATTCAGCTCATTAGTACTAAACTCCTCGGAGAATCATATTGTCTTCAGACGACGGCTGTAGGTATTAAAACTCCAGTGACTATTAGTAGACATCTAACACATCCAAGCATTTATTGAAGATCTTGCACGCATTTATTACAATAATTTAAGATAAAAAATATTTATATAGGTACCTTCTAATAGGTATCTTCGAATTTCACATATTAAGAAATATCAGGTAAACGAAATTAGATAGAACTAGCTCACCATCGTAACAGTGTGTTATATATCGAACTGTGATAATAGCTCATTCTGTATCAGTTATTTAACCATATCTAGTAAAACAAGGCGACTACAGTCAGTAACGGGATGATTTGGATAGACTGGCCTACAATGGCGTGCAACCGACTGGCATGGATACAGTGGACACAGTTTTTTTCGATTTTGAGACACCTTGGGCTAAAACAAAATAAAACAAGAAGCTTATTCATATTTTCACTGTTATAACTCACTTATGGGTGCCTAAAGACCGTTAGGACCGGTATAATATTAATGTTCTTCCGGCGCACCCACAAGAAGAGTGCGTTAGACAATAACCTGACTAGTAGACACATTTTGGAGTGTATGAAAGTCACTTTTGTTGGTGAAAATGCTTGGTGAATAATATTCTTATAAATAAAATATCTACCAACTACAAAGTTAACCTTTACGCCGGAAGGTATTCAATTTTCACCGCTAACAGCAATATAGCGAAGCCGCTGTCAAAAACAGAAAAATCCCTTTTACCTTAAAACATATCTAATTTCACGTCGTTCCGAACATCCAAAGTACGTTACACAGGCGTATCCTAAAACCACCTTCACGATTTTAATGTGACCTAAATAAAATCCTACGGATTCCTTATCAAATACTGTGTGAAAGAAGGAATATCCTGCGTTCGTTCCTTTGGTGACAAACGTGGATAAATAGAATTTTACAAATCCGAAAGGCTGACGTTTTGATAAATTTGATTAGTTGCCCAGTGAGACGGTGCGCGACGCTCTCTAGAAAAAATGGATCGCCGGCTAAATGTGTTATTGGTAAATATTTTATGGCATGTCCCCCTTGTCGCTCGAGTGTATTAGATGGATGGATATATTTTATGGATGATGGGATATAAATTGGGTGTAAGTCAAAGTGGGGAACCCATCTCAAAGCTGCTGTCGTGTGATGTGATAATGTTGTGGTGTGTGATAAAGTTGGAAAGAATAGCAATATTGACATAGCATACCTAGTTTTGATATTTCAAAAATAATTTAATCATTGTATAATAATTGAAATAAACATTTGATACTGAATAAAAAAACCACTCAGTCTTCGTTTGTCAAAGTCCAAAATGTGATGTCAAATGACAAAAGTAACATTCCGTATCAAAGCAAATTACCAAAAAAGCTGCTTTTGCATTTAATTACTTAGGTATTATGTATTTCTTTTTAGTAATTATTTTTTTACAATTAATCATGAATTAATTTCACCGTTAATGAATAACCATTTTCGCGTAATGAAATTACGTCCAAAATTAATTAGAGTAGATAATTAAATTTAAATAACCCATATTAATCTTAAAACATAGTCTATTACATTAATTTATGAGCAAGACTTTATATCAGACTTTAAAAAGCTCTATAAAAATACAAAAGAATCACACTTTGTACAATTTTTATTCCAAATAAAAAAAATTACGACTATGTCGGGGACTTTTACACATTTATTATAAATCTCGCAAACGAGGGTAGTTAAAATTTATTAGGTACCGCTAAGATATCATTGCCAGCCACAAATTTAATAAGATGGCTTCTTTTTATTTGATACTCTCATTTCAATAGTAATATAATAAATTATTTGGTATCACATTTCAAAAGATTGTCAGATAAAAATGCTTTGATGGTATCTTTTATTTTTATTTTTAATACTGGTAACCGCTTTGAAGAATTTTGACACTCCAGATATGAATACATTTTGAGGTGAGTTGGCCCACTGGGTGATGAACTGATGACCCTGACTTAGGTCAACGATATCGACGTTAAACTGCTCAATCATATCCCCAATGACATTGTAGAATCATCTTTGTATTTTAAAATATAATTCAAGATTACTTGAATTATACTAGATGTTTGAACCGAAGATTACTTCGGTTCAAACATCTTTATTTGAATTAGATTAGGTTGGTCGTTGTATTTGTTACGTGGATTATAAACAATTTTGATTTTGCTTTTCATAATATTAGAATCAATAAAGCGAGACAACAATATAAATAAAATTTATTTTAATTTTCAAAAAAGCTGCCTCATTATTCTAGCGCGACTGCTATGCTTGAGGTGGTGGGTTGGATTACCAAGTTGAGCAGTATTATTAGGTGTTTCTTTGAAATTCTCAGTAGCAGCTCGGAATTTGTTTATGTGCTTTGTTAATAGCAATAGGATCACTCTCTATTTTTTTTATACTACTAAGGTGGCAAACAAGCATACGGCCAACATGATGGTAAGCGGTTACTGTAGCCTATAGACGCTTGTAACATCAGGGGTATCACTTGCGCGTCGCCGACCCTGTAAAACGAAAGAGGAATAGATGGGTTGGCAGTATAAGGGTCAAAGTCCGCCACTGCCGTCACAACGTTTGCTTGCCTAGCACTGGCAACCTTGCTCACCGTAAGGAACACAACAGCTCAAAGCAGTGTCATTTTACTTCAATTTCCTTCCCCAGTCGGGCAGCTCCAATTTGAGTGGAATTACTCCCACTATGCCCCACCTCTCTTAAATTCTCTACTTTCTATAACATGGGATCTGAACATACTAGTGAACTATGGTTGAACTAGCTGTTGCTTGCAGTTTCACTCACATTCCAAAAGATTTTTTGAGACAAAAGGTAACCTACGTCCTTCTCCGAGTTCCAATCTACAGATATCTATAAAATGCATCAAAATTGGCTCAGTGGTTTAGGTGTGAAAAAGTAACAAACATATAGAGTTAGAAGTGCGCATTTATTTTATTCATATACGCTTTTTAGCACACTAATCACAATTACAAATGAAATTAAGCAAAAAGGTTTATTAATTTAAAGTTTTGTAGAGTAATCTATTAAAAAAATACCTATGCTGTTAATGTAGCTTTATATATGGAGTTTATCCATTACAAACAAACATGAAAAACAAATATAACTTTTTTATTTCGTTTAGATACAGTTATACACCCAATAAGTACTAGAGGAGGCCTTTGTCGAAAGATAAGCTCAGAACAACAACCAAATTCAGAGAATATGATTTAGGTTAAGTGAATTCGTTTTTTTTGTTCTTACCCTATTTTTCCACCTTTTTGTATATAACTGTTGTATCACATAAATTGTGTATTAACAGTAATAAAGGCTTATTTTATTTTTATACACCAAATATTTAAAGAGTTTTTCCACCGGTTTGTGTTGTTACTAGGTCAGTAGAATTTTCCATAAGGAAAAAAGGTGTAATACTTATGAATAAAAATAAAAATGCCTATTCCGCCCGAGTTGATCTTTATCGACGGTGAATGGGAAAGAATGTTCATGGTGGAATAGAAAGAAAACAATCGTCGTACTTGTAGCTTACCGTTAGATGCAAATTGACGTTGAGCTTGAATTGTTTAGAATAAGTATATTGTGATTAGTTATAGAAACATTGTGATAAGACAAAAAAAAATATCATAAAAATCGGTCAAGCCGTTTCAGAGGAGTTCGATAACAGACACTGTGATCACATACGAGATTTTTATAAATTTGATTAAAGTAAGTGGTCGTCGGTTGATTCACACGTTTATTCGAACAAGGGTGAGTGACCGGGATTTGATCTCCAAACACTACATACGACACGCCTAGGCTCTAACTTTCTACGGTATTAACATCATCTTAGTGTTTACGTTTGGTTGTCCGATGCGATGTGATGGCCAGCATGGGCGGTTTGGGATTTTACGAGTCCCATGGCCGTGACTATAAGGCGAGTGAAGGCAAGTGCGGTATTTAGTCGGTAGGAGTCCGAGATACCCTGCCACTCCCGGAGGCTGTCAAGGTGACCGTTTTTAATTCGGATTATCAATCGATGCATACTTGCAGCCTGTGGGTGAACTATAATAATAAAATAGTTATTTAGAAAAGGAAAAATTGGACCGCGGGCAGGATTCGAACCTGCGTCTTCTGGTTAGGTACACCAGACGCTATGACCACTAAGCCACCGCGATACCTACCCGTCATGTCGAATTTTTCCTTCACATACTGAATTTACGTCTTTATGGTGACGTCAGTAACACCTATTGAAATGCAAGTTTTTGCTTTTCAACCGACACAACTTACTTTACAGTTAGTTAAATGTCGAACGATGCCACCTTACCTTGTGACGGGTAGGTATCGCGGTGGCTTAGTGGTCATAGCGTCTGGTGTACCTAACCAGAAGACGCAGGTTCGAATCCTGCCCGCGGTCCAATTTTTCCTTTTCTAAATAACTTTAAAATCTTAGCATGGAAAATGCCAAAAATATACAAAAAGATAATATAATAGTTTATTTGTTTTCACTGTTTTCACAACTATACGCAGTAAACATACAACACCCTTCGTATCCAATACGTGTTGAGGATGCTGATGGAATTACCACGTTTTTGCATCGCGTCAGGTACATAGTCACGTCAGGTAGCTCATGCCGACGTTTCCATGCGCTAGTGCGAAACAGATGCGCCTTATTGTTAGCCCGAGTGTGATCAGCCTCCAACAGCATCCTGAAGGTGTTGTCAGATAGGTGGGACTCTCCATTGCTTAGGCATTAGATACATCTTCATACCTTCAGGTAGAGTGAGCAATTGACTGTGGATCGTTTGTGTATTTATATAATCACTTAAATAAAAATAATATTTTACATTATGGACTCTGAATCAACAATAATTCTATAATGGTCTGAAATAATCGATGTATTAAGTGTTCAAAGTCAAAACTGCTAAAAGTCAAAACTGCCAAAAGGCAAGTTCGAGTTATGATGAAATAAAATCTGTTTGAAGATCATCAGCTCTTTAGAGATATGAGCAACTTCTACAGAATCTAGGTGAATGATGCGAATTTTGGTATCCTTTTTTTAAGTTACGGGAAATCCTCATGTATCATCTGATACCTGGGGAGGCGGTAGACTATGTTGGACTCCTACTGACTACAAACCGCACTTGCCTTTCCTTGCTTGTTACTTCAATTACCTATATTTTAAGAACATGGTACTTTCTACGAGGACATTATAAATTAAGGAGTTTCATGTCAGTTCTTCTCTATAAGACGAACTTTTTGGAATCGTACAGTTAGCTTTTGACATTTCAAAGTAAAATTTTAATGGTCTAATTGAAATAAAACCTTTGACTTTATTAATTATTATTATTTGGGACTAGATGGTGTCTAGTATCTATAGGGATACTAGACAATGAATATAATACTTACATAACAGAGAGTGTAATGTGCAGAGGTAAGGAAGTAAAGTCAGGGGTGTCTTATTGCTTTCTGCATATCCCGTGGGAGAGCCATGCTTCGGCACGAATGGGCCGGCTCGACCGGACTTGATACCACGGCCTCACAGAAAACCGGCGTGAAATAACGTTTTCGTTGTGTTTCGTCGAGTGAGTGAGGATACCGGACGCCCAAACCCCTTAAAAGGGCGGCAACGCACCTGAAACTCCTCTGGTGTTGCGGGTGTCCATGGGCGGCGGTAATCGCTTACCATCAGGTGATCCGTCTGCTCGTTTGCCCACCCTATTACAATTAAAAAAAAAAACAAAAAAAAAACATTACCTACTATTGTGAAAGTGCTCACTAATTTGTTTATTAAAATTAGTTAATAAGTAATTTTGCTGACAAAATATGGATCTTTTTTGTTGTCTGAAATAAAAACCATTAGTATTATTATTATAACCTATACTTTTTTTTTGTTAATACATGAAATACATTAAATACTACTACAATAAATAAATATTCTTGGACAATTTTACACAGCACCTCTAGTCCCATACTAAGCAGAGCTTGTACTATGGGTACTAGACAATGGATATAATACTTATATACTTTTTTTTTGTAAATACAAAAAAAAAAGTACCTATACATATAATATTTACTACTATAATAATACTTTGACATGGGACCTAAAACATGTCGGGCATAGTGTCGGTGTACATTGGTACACCTCTGCCTAACCCTTCGGGGAGACAGACATGAAGGTACCTAATATTCTATAGTCACTTTATTTGAAAAATCTCCCGGCGGTAGGTATTTAGGCCTGCATTAGTACACATCTGCCTAACCTCTCGGGGAATACACGTGATCATGTTATGTAAGAAATCTCTGTTTAAAAAAAAGTATTACAAAACCAACAACAATGCCTACCTTACACACTCATCTCCAAGTTTTCATATCAATACAAAGATGCTTGTCTCTTCAACCTTCAGCGCATCGAGCGGCTCTCGGCCCGCTGAAACTGGGTCAAGGTAACCACAGATTATACTGTACACTTGTTGTACTTCAACATCTGCTACACTGTGGTTTTTTCCCCTTTTTTGGGACAAGAATGAGATTGACTTTGTTCTTATTTTCTAGTCGGGATTGCTACGTATAATAGAAGTGCTACACTTACCTCAGTGCGTCTATGGACGAGTGATCATACTTAGCGCACGTTTGTGCCTTGAAGAGCAAAAATCGTCGATTCCGATAATTACGAAGTACGACAATCGTCGATCTTATGGCAATTCTGCTTGACAGTTATTTCAGTACTACCTAGAAAATGGGTTGTGAAGATCTGACGGCCCCTGTTTAGACTGGAAGGCGACCCCAACACGGTTGGGAAATGATAATGCATGCTAAACGATTTTATAAATTTTAGCCAAAAAAAATATTCGTTAACAGACACTCAGGAGGTCTCGATAGCTTAGTTGCCTAAAACGTCTGATTTATTTGACGAGAACGATGCAGGTTGAAACTCTGCCTGTGATAGTTTTTCTTTCGCTAAAGTTTATTTCTTTAAATTGCTTTGGTTAGTATAACTGCTATTGAGTTCGTCAGGGTGAGTACTACTGCAATGCCATCTACCGCTAAGCAGTGTGCTAACGTTAGTGAATGGTAATGTAGTTATTGAAAGTAGTGTAGTCTCAAGATGACATACATATAAGTACATACATGCATAGATTCACGTCCGTTTCCTATTGGGGTAGGCAAAGATTATAGATGTCCACTTGATAAGATTCTAGCACACTACTTTTTTTTTATACCAGTAAGGTAGCAAACACGCATACGGCCTACCTGATAGTAAGCGGTTACCGTAGCCTATAGACGCTTGCAACACCAGGGGTATCACTTGCGCGTTGCCGACCCTGTAAAACGAAAGAGGAATACTTGGGTTGGCAGTATAAAGGTCAAAGTACCCCCCACTGCCAACACAACGTTTCCTCGTGGAGCATTGGCAAACTTGCTCACCGTAAGAAACACACCACAGCTCAAAGCAGTTATGTATATGAGAGTCCACCACGTGAAAGGTAAATATTTTTTATATGGTAGATTACGCACGAACTTCAAGATTGAAGATTCGATCACAGGCAAGATTGTAACCTACGTCCGATTAAATAAACCGGTATTATTCAACATGCGTCGATGCAAAATTTAATAAAAAATAACCTTTCAAGATTGAGGTCTATTTTAATGAGTTAGGTACAATTGCTCAAAGGATGATAGCTCAATCGTGAGCTCTATCTAGTTAATCGCGCTGTCAAGGCTAGATCTATGACCTAAGTCACAATGTCACCGGCTGGGTTTTTGCTCTTCAGACTACAAACCTTCAGACTGTCGAACGATACTGATAATACGATAATGAATAAGATAGGTATTTTGAGAAAAAATACAGGATAGAGACGATAATTAATAAAACCTATGCTAAAGAAGGATTATAAAGTAGGAAATGGTCACGGAAATGGTCACTCAGCGAGCTATGGAGATAGCTATCCTTGGTATTTCTCTACGTGATCAAATCAGAAATGAGGAAATCCGTAGAAGAACGAAAGTTACCGACATAGCTGAAAGACTTAGCAAGCTTAAGTGGTAATGGGCGGGGCACATAGCTCGTAGAACTGATGGCCGCTGGGGTAAAAAGGTTCTCGAGTAGAGCCCACGCACCGGAAAGCGCAGCGTGGGACGGCCTCCAACGAGATGGACGGACGACCTAGTAAAGGTCGCGGGAAGTCGTTGGATGCAGGCGGCTTGTAACCGGTCCTTGTGGAAGTCTATGGGGGAGGCCTTTGTTCAGCAGTGGACTTCCTGTGGCTGATATGATGATGAAATGATAAAAAAAACTATTCAGTTTTTTTTATTATATTTACCATTTCCTACTTGTGACACATTACGTGACATTTTTTTGTATTTATAAGCATTCGCTTATAAAATAAAATGTGACATTTTGAGCGAGGATGAGCTGACAAACTTGTATGAAAAGTTGTTTTATTTTTGTTAAAAAAAATATTAATACTATTAAATATAATCCTCCGAGCCTATGTTGGGGTCGGTTTCCAGTCTAATAAGATGCGGTTGAATATCAGTATTTTATACGAAGCGATCAGACCTCCGCAACCCAATTTCTGTAAACCCAACTTCAATATCCTAAGGATAGACTGGTTGTCAGGCTTTTTGGGTTTCTGGGCGGAAATTAGGTCTTTAAAAATCGGTTGTGAGTACTACGCACCTATTCTTTTGAAGGACTTCACTAATAAGATTGGTGTATGTCCTTCTAGGGTGACATCTCCGGACGCTGCCACTACTAATTTTTGTTATTATTATGTATGTTAACGTAAAAAACATATAAAAAGAAAGAAAAATAATTTATTTATAAGAAGTTATCACGCCTATATTCCCTGAAAGGTTAAGTAGAGGTATTACACCCACATTACAGTACAGGATGTCCACCCACAGTATGCCTGTAATGAGATCTTTCTAAAAGGGGCAAGTCTATGGCAATTAACTTCGGACTGCTAATGAAAATTTCCTACCCCAAGTTGAGCGTGCTCACCAGTCTACGAAGACAAGGTCATTGTCCTATGAGCGGGATTGTGAGAGGGCCGATCCTGCTCGGAGTAGAACCTCGGTACCTAACACGCCGAAATCCCGCTTATATCATTTAAGGCAGGCGGGCCTTTGGGCTCGCGGGCGCTCAGAGAGGGACTTTTTTCGCTAATCATGAGGCCCCAAGCAAGACGGTAGCACAGTGGTCACGTGCTGCCGGCACAGAGAGATTCAGCGGTCCGTTTACAGCCTCCCCAGAGATGTGCCCTAACAGGCGTTGCACAGTGGGGTCTATTAAGAGGACATAGTGTACCCCTTTATGTGCTAATTAAATGGTGGCCACCGGGGTGGTTTTAGTTGGTAAGAATCCCACACTCCCCGGTCTAACCCCGTAGACCGGACGCCTTTTGAAGGTTTTCCTGTAAAAAAGGTCATTTAGCCGTTCATTACAATCACAATAATAATTCCAATTATTTCATTTGTATTAAGTCATTTGAATCAATATTAGCATGATTAATTGGACAAAAAACAGTTGATTTACTTCCTCATTAATCTTTTGTTTGTAAGCGTGACTGCTACACTATATGACCTGGGTTCGATTCCCAAGTCGGGTAAATTGTTATCGGGTTTTTCTGTGAGATTCTCAGTAGCACCTTAGAGTTTGGATCTGTGCCCGGTTAATGGGAATATGCTCGCCCCCGATTACTTGAGACCTCATACCCGCGAACTGTATAACCTGTAACTGTAATGTATACCCAACATTAACATACCTCTGCTTAATATTCGGGGAATACAGTCGTGATAGTAAGTTATGTTTTTTATTGGTTTATTAAGTATTTATTTATAATCTTCTATTCTGCCCAGTGAATTTATTAAACATTAGATTCGATTAAATTATTATTTGGAATAATATCCTTTGGTGTCTTCCTAAATTAAACTTAAACACTATTCGAGTCTTTGAAAGCGAGAAAATCCTTGAGTTTGACTCCCAGACACATTTTCCCGCGTACTTACGTCAATCGTTTAAGTGTGTGTATGAAAGAGATAGACAGAGAAAACTGTTTACGCGAGAGAGAGAGACGGTCGGTCAAAGCCTTTATATAGAGTACACGACGATCAGGCTCTGTTCGTAGCTACGAGTGTATTGCCTCTGTGAGGAATTGTAATATTTGTCTATTTTTTATTTACAGATCAGTTTTTCGCCCAGAGTGACATGCAGTGTGTAAGTATAATATTGCAGTTAACCATTATATTTATATTATTGATACGAATTAAATTAACAGTTACATCATAAATATGTTTAATCATACGTAAGTTTTTTACCTTAATTAAACATCATTAAATCTAAGCTAATTAATTAGTACAGTCATACTATCTCAGAAAAAGCTGTCTGATGACCTCTATATCATTGACAAATTCATTTTAATAATTTCACGAACTTCGTGAGATGGAACGTCTATTGCACAGAATAATAATTGTAATCGTTACATTCATTCGCTTAAATGATTTTTACTTACACAAGGAAATATATTTTTTGGATTGAATTATACGTAAACTAAATACGGATTTGTATAATGAAACGTTGAAAATTAAACTGAGGTTGTTTATCTACAATAATTAAATTTAATCGTAAATAATAATTTACCACAAACACCTCATCATATTTTATAGTTTCATCGATAAATCAAACGAAATTATAGCACAGGTTATAAACAGGAAAAATCGTTAAACAAAGCGGTACTAAAATAGACTAATTAGTTAAGATTTTACGTTCAATAAAGACTGGCACGGGTGAATAACGACCTAATGATCGCTCGTAAAAAATAATTTATTATCTATTGTTTAGATCGGGGTTTCTCAAACTATGGTACGGAAGTCAGTAAAATCATGAGTGAAGGAAGTCAACAAGTGAATTTTATGTGTGGGCTTAGGATACATAGGTGCCAGATGTAAAATATTACGCAAAAATAAAGTTTCGAAGCCGCTGGTTTAGGTGTAAAGCGAGAAATGACAAGAAAAAAATATGAATCCTGTGCGAATATTGACTTATGTATTTTGATGTTTAGCCGCAAACGTCAAAATATTTAATACTTAAAATTGTTTTTAAAATCATGTGTTTTAACTAGAGAAGTTGTAATTTTTGTATATAGACCACACATATTATTAGAAAAGTTAGCTATACCTACCAATTTATTGTAAGTATGCATGATTTA
Source organism: Acronicta alni (assembly GCA_964056405.1). Lineage (NCBI taxonomy): Eukaryota > Metazoa > Arthropoda > Insecta > Lepidoptera > Noctuidae > Acronicta > Acronicta alni. The sequence continues at coordinate 14,664,220 of OZ043926.1, read as the reverse complement.
TAAAAGTATATTACACGTTTATAATAATTCAGTAAATAATAGGCATTTACATTTCATCATCTTATAATATCAATACACAACGTCTTCTTTATGTGCACTTTACCTATGTTCTACAAACAAAAGTACATTTGTTTACACTTCATCTAAAAGCAATACTATTCAGTTTCTTCAAATACATTAGAACTGTCAATATAGCATATAATATAAATACGTCCGACACAAAGTCACTCACAATAAATTCAATCAGTCATACTCTCAATGCCATCAAGGTAGGCATAATTCGATTAATTTACATAAAAGTCGACTCTGCGAGTCCCCCTCTAATCTACGGTTATCAGTCTGTAGGGCCAGTCTGTGTCGACGCGCGTCGGAAGGCGCATTCAGTCACTGAAAACCTGAAATCGCGGTGAAAATACGTTGAATATAATATTGTTATACTGTGCAATAGTGTTGTGTCCACTGGATGTATTTATTCTATAGGTGAGTTTTTTCAAGTGGTTTTTTTCTCGACTTGCAGCCGTCTGTCATAATGTTTATTTTTTGTAAATATTGGTGAATGCAGATAACATAAATAAATTCTGTATGGAGATTAATAAAATATTTTTAAAAGACAAAGAAATGCGAAATATCTTTCGGATCCGATTGTACATACAATAAAAAAGTATTTTTCTCAACTTTATGACGTCACGCGAATAAAAATGAGTGTCTATTATTCAGGATTTATCACGGTCGCTTATTTATGAACACACGATTTGGGTTGTGACTTATTTTAATTTTATATCAGGGATTCGACAAAAACTGTGTCATAATATAAGCATATGTGTTAGATATAGATTTCTGTTCCGTTCTTACACAAAATGTTATCTCGAATAAATATTTATTTTCTTATCAGCACTGCCATATAAAACAATCAATATTTTATCTAGAAACGGTGATTGAAGAATTGTTATTGACATACTCAGAAAATAATATGACAAAGTATAGGTAAATTACTTTGGCCTTGATTGACGTTTGCGATGTAATAAGGTTTTATTATAGGATGATCTGTTCCCCTATGTGGGTACTTAGAAGGAGAGATTTGGGTAAATCTTCCCATAGTTTTTACCTATGTGAAATTTGGTAATATGCTCTCAGCCAACTTGGTGGACTAAAGCCTCATTCTAATAATGTACGTATCATTATTACTGTTATTTAAAAAAACGAAACCAGTCGGTAGACAGTTGATCGACCTGCGTGGTTAAGTAATAAATACGCTAATAAATAATAGCAACATTAAACCTCTTAATGTAACTGTAACTTTTATAAGAGGTTAGCGTTTGACCACAATCTCACCTGATGGTAAGTGACGATGTGGTCTAAGATACATCTTAGGTAAGCATGCTACTGCACGCTTACCTAGGAGATACTATTCACTCGTGACTTGAAGATCCCCAAATTGTACACTTAAGGAAATACAGACTTAGGCAGCTGATTCCATTCCCTCGCTGTACGGATAAGGAATTTCGAGGCAAAACGCTTAGTGCGAGTTTCGGGAATTTCCACCATGAAACGATGTCGCTTTTTTTATGAGTGACCATTTCTAGAACAAACAGAAAGGTCCCGTTTCTGGTTGTAGTCAATCCGTGTACAATACTGGAATCTCTGGTTAGACTGTAAGGCGGTCCTAATATAGTTGGTAAAGGATATGAGTATGAGGACTCTACGAGGTCACTACGTAGTCCTACCTTCGTATAATCCTCATCATCTTTCCCCCAAGCTGGTGATTGTCACCAGCTTTGGAGAGTGTTTTTATACCACTAAGCTGGCAAACTAGCATACGGCCCACCTGATATAAGCGGTTATCGTAGCCTATAGACGCTTGCGACACTAAGGGTGTTACTTGCGCATTACCGTACCTGTAAAACGAAAGAGGAATAGTAGTTAGTTTGGCAGTATAAGGGTCAAAAACCACCCACTGCCGACACGTTTCCTCGCGGAGGCACCTTTTCTCGATGTCATATCCAGCAGAGCACATCATCGCTGGCAGCTTTTATTACCAGATTTTATGTTATTACGCTTTAGCAGCAGTTTCACGCCAGCTGGAATTTGCTAGGTACCCTAGGGAAATCAAGTTTTATAGGTAGTATACTTACAGCTGGATAAAGTTGCTGATAATAAATAAAAAATCGAATAGACTACTGACTAGGCTAATATTCAGACATAACTTCATAACATACCATACCGCCTGTATTCCGCAAAGGGTTGGGCAGAGCTGCTTAATATAAACCCACAGTTCGCCGATATGTTTAGGTCCTATGTGATAGGGGGCGAGCCAATTGCGATTGCGGGCACAAATCTTTTTCTATAAAATTCTCGGGTATTTCTTTAAAACTTTCAATTTTATCTAAATACGAAATTAGAGTGGTCCCTTCATCGTCGTTATACCCGAAATCCACTGTATTTTGTTAGATAAAATTGAAAATCAGTATCTAAATTCGCCTAGAGGTCGTAAGCGTGAGTGCTACGCTAGAAGTCCTCGATTACGATTCCCAGGTCGACTAAAAGTATTATTGGGTGTTTGTATGAAATTATCAGTAGCAGCTCGGAGTTTTTTTTATATAACTAAGGTGGCAAACAAACATAAGGCCCACCTGATGGTAAGCGGTTACCGTAGCATCACTTGCACATTGCCGACCCTGTTAACCGAAAGAGGAATTATTGGGTTGGTAGTATAAGGTTCAAAATCGCCCCACTGTCAACATAAAAATTCCTCGCGAAGGATTTGTGCCCGGTTGATGGCTATACACTCGCCCCTATCACATGGAGCCTAAAATGCAGGCTAAATAGAGGTGTTCATTAGTACCTACACCGTCTTACCCTTCGGGGAATAAAGGCTTGATAGTATATTGGTATTTCTTTTCTAAATAAAGACAGACACAACTAAAAGTTAGCTACAATCTTGACATTTAACACATCCGGTTAGCACCGTTAGTTTGGCGGTCAAAGCAATCAGGATTCTCCGATGCTACACACTTTTGATTTTTATTTAAGTATAAAGTAATGTAGCAAGCGATATTGACGTCAGCTATTCAATGTCTGATATCCCGCAGCGCGGCGCAAGGCTGTTGACACTTAATTTTTTAATCACAACCAGAAATTAATTAATTAACGTTGATGTTATTCTATTTTCTTAATTAATTGTAAGTATGTATTTACAATAGTTATATAATAACTTTTGTGTATAAATAAAATAGTGAAATATTATATTAGTTAGTAATTATTACCACTAGTACACTCTGCTTATTTTGGGACTAGATGATGCTGTGTAAAATGTACATCTTAATTATTTATTTATTGTCAAAACAAATTTAGGTAAGCAAGTATAATATCTATTTTTTTTGAATAGCACTAATGTGGCAAACAAGTATGCGGCCCACCTGATAGTAAGGATTTACCGTAGCTTATAGACGCTTATAACATCAGGGGTATCATTTGCGCGTCGCCGACTCTATAAAACAAAAGAAGCATAGTTGGGTTGGCAGTATAAGGGTGAAAGTCCCCACACTGTCAACACAACGTTTCCTCTCAGAGCACTGGCAACTTTGCTCACCATAAGGAACACAACACAGCTCAAAATAGTGTTATTTCACTTCGATTTACTGCAAGGCGGAGGTACTTCCCTAGTCGGGCAGCTCCAATTTGAAATTATTCCCACTATACCCTACCTCTCTCAAAATATCTATATTTATCATGATACCTATACGTACTCTGTCGACTTGTTAATTTTTGTAAGATGGAACTAGTGATTGCAGCAATGTTACATTTTGAATATAGATTATTAACACATTAGGTACCTAATTGGTATGTATCGATTATCGATTTATATACATTTATATTTTTTGATGTACATATCCACAATATAAAGTTATTGTGTTCTTTATAAAAGTATTGTTTAATTTATACATTTATTGTATATTTAATTCAATTTAAATGTATTTATGTAAGGTTTTTCCTATTCTGATATACCGATGTATGTAACGATTATTTTTGATTTATTCATATACAGCAGAAGTCATAAATAAGATAAATTAAATAATATTTATTTAATTACGCATTAGAAAGTTAACTTTTACAAAAAGTGTCAAAATGTCAATGAAGGAGTGGACAGAGTAAGCAAAAAGTGAACTTGCGGGCAACAGTTGCCTCAAAATAAGACATTTCAGTCTTCTAAAAGCATAAATTTACTTCCGAAAATCATTATTTACCTCATTTGGTACCTGCCTAGTCGGGTAAAAGTGTCAAAAAGTGAATATACGAGTGGACAAAGTATGAAAAAAGTGAAATCGCGGGCCACAGCTGGCTTAAAATAAAACATTTCAATGATACGTTTACTTCCAAAAATCATTACCTCATTTGGTACCTGCCTAGTCGGGTAAAAAGACTGCAGAAGTTACTTTCTAGAGATACTTTCAGAAATACCTACCTATTATTTTTAGGTAATTTTCTCAGCAAATGCGATGTACGTGTAGGGACTTGTGAGTGCCCTATATCAGACCTGGTTTTAAGGGGTAGCCTTCGATCGGCGTAATAGATATTTTGCCAAGAAAATTCAATTTTCTACGCCATTCGTGAGCATTTTGATGAATCATCTACCAGTTTTTCTTATCGTATTTGTAGGTTATGGGTATGTTGGATGGGATTATGTTTTATCTTGGATTATGTTCTGCAAATGTGACACTAGCAAAAAATATACTCATCTTTCTCGTTCGAGCCTACTCCCAACTATCTTCCAGTCTCACCAGATGTGCCTGAATATCAGTATTTTACATGAAGCAACTGTCATCGGAGAAACTATTTATATTCAGCCGCATCTGGTTAGACGTGGAAGTTGACCCAAATATAGTTGGGAAAAGACTAGGACGGTGAGCTCTCGGGTCTTTAAATTACTTAATTATATAATTAATTAATTGTAGCGCACAATAGGTACATACATAGAGTATTAGCAGTATCTACTGATAACTATTAGTAAATATCATTAGGGCGATTCCCACTAAATTGTGGAAAAGGAGATCGGAATTCAAAAATAAATAAAATAATTGCTAGTAAGTAATTAAAAACTATAGATAGAAGTCACACGCATTCTCGGTAATAAAAAAAGAACTGTAATTCAAATTGAATCGTAACAGAGAGGAAACGATCATGTTTTGTTTATTATAGTTTCGGGGAAATACTAACAATTTCCGGGTTATGTACGTTTGTCAAACGATAGCATTGTAGGTACCTACGAGTATATGTACAAAAAGCTTTGTTGCGTATCATACAAATATAAATACGTCTTGAATTTGTGAATTTGTTTGTTGCAAACGGAATATGCCATAAAGTTTTACAAAAGATAGTCTACTTTAAGAACAAACCAATGCAACACCGATTTTATCCGTGAAGTAACTGCAACAATAATTTAAATGTGTATATTCTTTCTTCTTCTCCTTTCAACAAGGGAATAGGGATCTAGTTAATACAGTCTCTTCTATTTTCATAGTAAAGAGCATTAAATTCTGAAAAAAATATCTGTAAGAAAATATATAGGTATAGGTACAATTACTGTAGGCGAAACTTAATACAGGCTTAAAAAAATTGAGCGGCCGCACGAAATTCTTTAATAAAATCTTCTTAAATCTATTCTTATAAAGGATCAAAATCCCAACACGCGTAGGGTTGCTTCATTTTGAAAACTTTTTTATTTCTCCAAAGTTCTACTTAAAACCTCTGCAAAGTTTCAAGTTTCTGAAAATAGTTTCATTGGATCAAGAGGATTTTAGTTTGTGTCGATATTGAGTCTTAATTGGTGTTTTTAAGTTATAAATTTTGTGTAAGAAGAATTTGCCGCGTTCGATCAAACCTGCGTCTTGGTTTGGTACAGCGGATGACGTTATGAATCTTCTTTTGCATGAGACGTTATGTGATTTAATTGTGTCAAAAAGTACCTACGTCAAATTGTGTCGAGCTTTTAATCCTGTAAAAAGTACAGGTGATACCAAGGAGGAGAAAAAAACCCATCATTAATAACATAACCCACAATTTAGAATTTACATCTATTATTATGTTCGCAAGATATTTTATCTAGAATTTTCACCAGATTTAGACACACCTAGGTTAAGACCTGGAACTTTTTTGAAAAAAAAAAACAACCTGATATACGATTAGTTACGTTTATCTTTGAAGTCCAATGTCATATGGTCATATTATATCAACGTTTATCTTTGAAGTCCATTGTCTATTGGTCATATTATATCAACCCAATTTAGATAAGTAAGTAGGTACCTTCCTATATTTCAAGAATATCAAGCAAAATAGTGATGCACTTTATATTAAAGAGGAAGGAAAAAAATTCTCTTTTATCTCGGTGCACTAGATCACATTTATAAATATATTAAAAAATACGATTTAACAATTCTGTTCTCTCTTGCCTCTACAAAAAATCTTTTTGCTGAAATGTTAAAAGCTTTTGTTAGCAGTTTTCAATCTAAGTAATAGATACTTCAGTTGAAAGTTCAATTTTCTACACCCTCTATAGTTATTTTTTGCTGTATCTCTTTAAAAGTTATATTAGTTTTTACTATGTATTATAGCTCGTAGGAGGAGTTTGTGGATTATGACGCTCTGTAATCGGAATTTTGGAAAAAAGTGTTTTCAAGTTTGCTGGGCTTTTCAAGGTTTAAAACAAAGAACATATTCCTTTTCTGTAACCGGATCATTGGTATAGTGGTGGAAAGCGTAACTGTCGACCTTGATTCCCAGGTCGAGTAATGATGCAAACCTATTGGGTGTTTTATAAAATTCTAAGTAGCAGCTCGAAGTTTAGATTTATGCCCGGTAATGGCAAGAGGCTATCCGTCTATAACACGGGATCCAAGCATATCGGCAAAATGTGTGTGTACAGCAATATATGTCTGCCTAAGCCTCCGGGTATGTAAATATGTATGCATATAAACATATCCATGTCACCTTAACCTGTACTTAAAGTGTGTCCCATAACTGCTTGAGGATTCTATTCAACACCAGAAGGGATTATAACCGTAAAAAGGAAAACAACACGTACTTATATATATTTATTTACTCCCGTTTACGACGCGGCAACCCTGCGTAAAATGAAATCATTATGCAAATCTACGGAGCGTCGCCGTCCTTACGATTCGTTTTATTGTGTCGGTGGCGGTTAGTGGTGGGTAATTTAAAGTTGGAATACATAGGGTATGGCATAAGGATAGTGTTTTGTTTTGTTAATAGAACGTTCAAGATAGTTATAGGAAGCAGCCAACTCAGTATTTTTATTAAATTTTATAGGATTTTTGTATGAGTTTAATACTACATACCTACGTTTAGGTAGTACTAGTCAGGATGAGAGAATTTTCTTTTGTTTATTTATTTCTGTAAACAAATATTTTAATTACACATTTACAAGTGAAGGTTATAATTTTTTTTTCGAAACTGACGACCTCTGAGTAGAAATGCTGAATCAAACTCGGAGAAGCATAGCCTGTTTTAAAGTCCAGACATAAAAGTATCAAGTATGTGAGTGTTACAATGCCGGGTAAGTCTGAAATGGCCTTTTGAGATGACGGCACGCAAGTATCAGCCATTTTTCAGCTCGACCATATTACATCGAACGACCATGAACATTTGGGTAGGCCTCATTACTTACTCATCACGCTACGTTATAATATCATCATTATCAACCCATATGCTGTTCCACTGCTGAGGACGAGTCTCCACACAGATTGGGAGGGACAAGGCTGTAAGTCCACCACTCTGGCCTGTTTCGGGCTGGCAGACGTCTTGGCTTTTAAGAGTCGTATGATAATAATACTCTATATATAACCTTCCTCAATAATTGGGTTATCAAATTCAAAAAGTTTTTTTTTTAATCCGACTAGTTTTTTTCAGAGATAAGGCGTTCAAACTAACAAACAAATATAAAAGTTATTCAGTTTTTTATTTATATTAGTATAGATATTTTGCTTTTTTCAGCAGTCCTAAAAAACCTTACACAATTTGTCAGGAGCAAATTCTGCTTTAGACAGCAAACAACTAAAAGTTATTCGAACATTAACACAATATGGTGGACTTTTGCGCAAAAAAACAGCACCGTGTACCCTTCGTTAGTTATTGTGCAAACATAGCTTTGTGCTACGATTCACACGCGCATATTTTTATCAAAATAAAAACCAAACGAGTTTTTTTGAACGACTTTCTTTTTATAGCGGCGAAACAACTAAATAGAAACGTTTGTTATATGTTACATATTTTTTAAAGCTTCGTGAAAGTTTTCATTTGGTTGGAAACACAAAACATAAACTACGTGATAAAAATGACACAAGTACTTACGTGTGTCGTCTGTTTGTCATGTATTTTTTGTCCTTGACATTTGAGCTTACAAATGGAATAAAAAAGCGCACATAGCATATTTCATATGTAAAATGGGTGGGAGTAATAGTAATCATGTCAAATTGCTTTATGATATTACTTGTGTTGGGTTCTTTGTAATATAATTAGAATAAACTTCATTTTATTTCTCTCTATATACTCAACTAGCGGCCCGTCCCGGCTTCGCACGGGTGGACATAAGATTCCCTAATCTTTTCTAGCAATAAATATAGCCTATGTTACTCAGGGTTAATGTAGCTTTCCAAAAGTGAAAGAATTTTTGAAATCGGCACAGTAGTTTTTGAGTTTATTCATTACAAACATACTCACAAAAATACAAGTCTTTCCTCTTTATAATAGTAGTGTAGATAAGGGTCTATTACTTAGTAAGGGGTCTTGGCTGGGTAAGAACCATGCTATAAATAAATCAATGTTCTTGGACAATTTTACTCAGCACCATCTAGTCCCAAACTAAGCGGAGCTTGTACTATGAGTAGGTACTAGACAATGGATATCATAAATACTTTTTTTTAAATACATACATATAATGCATAGGAAACACCTAGACAAACACAACCTCAATAATTGGGTGATCAACCTATGTATCCTCAAGAAATCGATATTGCATAGAAATTGGGTTACAGATGTCTGATTGCAATCGCTTCGTGTAAAATACTGATATTCAGCCGCATTAGGTTAGACCAAAACCGATTTGTATTGGGTTTTTCTATGAAATTCTCAGTAGCAGCTCGGAATTTGTGCTCTTTTAATGGCGATATCTGGACAGCCAAGTCAAAGATCTTGACTTCGAATTACGCAACTCTGTCTTTTCGAATTCATGTGCGTATTAATAATTAATTATCACACGCTTTTATTTAAACGGTAAAGGAAAACAACGTGAGGAAACCTGCATACCTTAGAGATTTTCTCGACGGCGCGGCGGCGTGTGAAGTCTACCAATTCGCACTAGGCCAGCGTGTTGGACTATAGCCTAATCCCTCTCATTCTGAGAGGAGACCTGTACCCAGCGGAACAGTATGATAATGAGTTGATGATGAATGGCAATAGAACTGTGGGTGTAGGTACTTTGGTACACCTCTGCCTATCCCTTGTAAGTAAATACACGCGTTATTGTATGTTGATATTTATAATTTTTTACCTGTGGAGAGGCGAGGTGTATTGCCCCTCCAACGAAAGGGAGGATCCTCCAACCAGACGGGTGTTTTGTCTGGCGGGACGGGGAGTATTACCGTTAAGGGGTCTTCGCGACGGGCCTCGCCGGCGAGGACGGTATATCGGGCGGCGTTTTTGTGCGTGTGTTTTGAGAGTGCTAGTCACTCTGTTTGACTCCTGCGCTAGGGTGATTTGGTCGTCAGGGTAAGTGAGTGCGTGCCTTGGGCGGCGCACTCTACTTATCTGAGAGGGTTTGTAGTCTACGCTACTGACCACAAGGGGATTAGGGTGAAGGGGGGCCAAATCGAAATAGCGCTTGGAGGCGCGTTTCATAAACTGCTTGATGGTAGGCAGTTTTAGGTCTAAGTGAAGGTCCCTATTGCGCACGTACCAAGGGGCGCCCGTGATGTGATGTGAGCGAATACGACACTCGCATAGGTCATGATGGGGCGAATACACATCACGTAAATTCTCACCTTGTATTTGAGGGAGAGTTTACTGCGTGCATTGAGCATGCCATGTAGACGTCCTAGAGCAAAAGCGGCGCGCGAACGCACCGTTTTTATGTGCTCTCGGAACGTAAGTCGGTAATCTAGAACCACGCCCAGGTATTTGGCTTTCTTTTCCCAAGGGATCTGTTGGCCGAAGAGGGAGATGGGTTGGGCTTGAGCGGAGAGGTCGGAACTCTTGTGAAAGAGAACCGCCGCGCTCTTGGAGAGATTCACCTCTATTCTCCATTTCCTGAACCAATTCCCTAGGGCATTGACTGAGGATTGAAGAATTTTGGTGATGTTTGTTAGGCTGATGCCGGAATAATATATAGCCGTGTCGTCAGCGAATAGAGCCAACTGCGACTTGGATCTTTTTGGAATATCGCTGGTGTACAGCGTGAAAAGGAGAGGGGAGAGCACGGAGCCCTGAGGGACTCCGGCTCGGATAGGATGAGACCCGACGCGACGGTTGATGTCAGGCGGTTATATATATGCAACTTTCGTTGCGAATGTTGCTTGCGCGATTCAGGACTTCGTAGTTCTATGTAACGCGGTAGATGTCGCCACACCAACACACACCGTATGTACGAGCATGTTCATTAATCATTTGAATTTGAACTTTACGACCTACTTCTTAGAAGTTACACTCGCTAATTGTGACAAATACATATAAAAATTCACGGTCTCCATTTTTCTTTTTATGTTTTACTATTTCATTTTCACCGTACTCTAGTAAAACCACTTTACTATATCAGTATTACAAAGTAGGTCACCAAATTATCTGGGATTGTCGGTAATAACGGTGGGCATTATGATTATTGTGGTAATATTATGGTGGTATTACCATAATATACCACTTAGCTATACACACGTAACCTGAATTCTTTTCCTCAATTAATGAAAATTATTTGTTCAGCACAGTCGCACGCTTGCATAAACTATACTAGCGTACCGCCCCCGCTTTGCACGGGTAGAATGTACTAATAACATGTACAAGTATTATACATATAAAACTTCTGGAAGAAATTATCTAAATGATAGTGAAACCGCATTAAAATCTGTTGCGTAGTTTAAAAGATCTTAGCGTAAAGAGAAACAGACAGCGTGTAGCGACTTTGTTTTATACTATGTATACATAGATAGATAGAAGTGTAATATTGAAAGTTATACTGCAGAGTAAAAATATTAGTTAAGTATATCTAATTACATTATTTTGTGATAGATTGAAATTCCACCGTCGAATCTGTCTTCTGGTTCGATACTTCCCGCGAGGCTGAAAATTTTATCCATACTATCCATTATTATTAAGGACATAGAAACCCAATAATACTTTACTCAACTTGAGAATTAAACCTAGAGCAGATTTTTTTATAGGAAACCCAATAACTCTGGAAATAAATCTAAGACCACCATACACAATAGCCCGGCTTGCAACCGCTAAACTTATGAGACAAAAATGGAAAATTAACATTTGCCAATTTTAAATTCAATCAAGCTCCATGTTTGGTTTCTAAATTGCAAATAAGTTCAAATGTTAATTAAAACAAAACAATTTTAGTAAACAAAACACAAACGCCGAAATTTAATTCCAACATGCAGCTAATAGCTAATTAGCTAATATTGTGTAGAATAGTGCCCTCATCAATTAATTTCCAAATTTCAACTGTAGAACAAAGAGCAGAAGGTTTATTATCCATTTACCCACCTAGGACTGAATGTGGTGTAAAATAATAACATTCTACCTTGCTACATGGTATTGTAATTGCTACCTTATATGAAAGGAGTTCAGGTTGGAATTTACACACACAAAACATGACATGACATTTACAAGTTTTCTTGTGTAATCAAGTTCGATTCATTTTGAAATTGTAATATGACGGTGAAGGCAGCGTCATCATCATCATCATCATCATCATCATCATCAGCCTATATTAGTCCACTGCTGGACATAGGCCTCCCCTAATGTGCGCCATTTCATCCTGTCGTCGGCTTTTCGCATCCAGTTTCTACCCGTAGTCTTTTGCAAATCATCATCACTCTATCTTGCCGGAGGGCGTCCAACATTACGCTTGCCGAGTCCGGTCTCCACTCAAGAACGTGTCTGCCCCAGCGATAAGGCAAGTAACATATACCTACTTACATACACGTCACAATAGACTATTTTTTTAACGTTGGGTTAAATATAACACAACAAAAAAATAAAAGTATAATACTTATATTTTTTAATTCTCATTGCTCAAGTGCCTTCTATTCAAGGCAAGCTCATAAATGAGTACCTACCATTCCATGAAAACCGCTATAAAATTTCAAACACCGATATTAACGCGATTACAAATACGATTTGACATTGCTAATTCGCTCGATACCTCTTTTCACCTTTGAATTTTGTAAATTGCTTACAAAAGCATTTTTGTATTGTTAAGAGATCCTTATGCCAGACTACGTCAGTGAATCAAGGTTACTTTATGTGCCTGTAATTATTATTTTTATTATGTGATTTGGGAAGGTAGCATCTGTTGAGCATCTACAATAAAAGGTATCTCATATTCTATCTTTCTGTAAGAGAACTTATTACAGTCACTAGTGACCCACCTTGGTTTCGCGCGAGTGCAATGTACCTTCCAGTAAAAAAACATCTAAATGGTAGTGAAAATCGCATTAAAATCCGTAGTTTAAAATATTTCAGCGCATAGAGGGACTGGCAGCGGGAAGCTTTGTACTATGTGAATGTCTCTGCTATACAGACTGAAGCCCGCTTGACGAAGACATAGACTTCGTCAATCCATTTTACACATTAGAAAGCTGATGTAAATAAAGCCTTATTTTATATAATTTTTCAGACCTCGTCAAACATAAAATCATTTTATTCCTCTTAACCCAAGACGGCTACATATGTACCTATAGGTAGACTGCCCCGAATTCACGCTACCTACACACCTCTGACTTAAGAAGAAAAAAGAATCGCTATGATCAGATATATGCAGATGAATTGAGGACCTCCTCCTTATTTGAAGTCGGTTAAAAACATACCCACTTCTATATCAGTTTCTCTAACATGTGACAACAACACTGGCGTCTGAAACTTTCTGAAATGGGGCGACCCTTCGCTGAAATTCTGTGAAAAGGGCTCAAATTAGTTGCACGGCAGCTCCCTTCCCGAAAAGCGACACGTTCGGGACGTGTTTTGACAATACGTGCTAAAACTACAATATAGTGATTATTCTCTAAGCCTTTTCCCTACTATGTTGGGCTCCAGTCTAACCAGATGTGGCTGAATATCAGTATTAAGATGCCCATGCATTCCACAAAATTTTATGATAAATCATTCACAGTTCAGGCGACTCGTTTGTGGAATGCACTGCCGGTATCTATAAGACATACACAAACATTGACTACTTTTAAAAAGATGGTGAGGGAACATTACCTAAATTAATTTTTCACTATAAGTAGGTATTACAAAAAAATATTATCCGCTATAATTAGTATGTATGTATATATATAATTATGTATATATAGTATAGGGAATATTTATGTATTGTTTAAAATAATACTGTATTTTATTAAAGGTTATTATTTTATTACTTTACTTAGAATTATAATTAATTATACATGTACCATGTACACCGCCAACTGCTCATTTATGTTTTTCTTACATGATCCATGTCCATCCAATGGTTGTCTGTAAGAAATTGCTGTTAGCGATAAGACCGCCAATTGTACTTCTTTAAGTTTATTTTTTAATTTTATATACTTCTTGGTGTACAATAAAGTATATTCTATCTATCTATCTATCTAATATATACTACCTACACTATAAATCAAAATAGTGACAACATTATACGTATAAATAGGCAACGACATGAAAGTAAATCATTTTGAGAGAACACGAGACGGTAATAGACAGGTTTATATCGCTTTCTTTATAATACTTACAATGATCGCGATGTTTTGATATCATTTTTACTGAAACAAGACAGTCTCTGAATGAAAGAAAGCATTACCTGCTGTGTTTATTTTAGCGATGTTTCCGCTTATTATGATACTGTCTATTTTTTTTTTAAAGAGACAACATCCCCATTAGACTACAACCTCTGTTTCGTGGGGGACTTTCAAAACATACAATTAACGAACTCAAAGTACACCCAGACTCGAAACAAATATCCGTGGAACACAAAAATATTTGCTTCGACTGGGAATCGAAACCACGACACGCAATGCAACCGTAGTGGCCAAGTGAGCACCAAACATGCAAACATTGAAAATATAAATCACACGCTTTTCGTACATTAGTTAATGGAGATAGAACTCCATATACTATTTATAATTTTCTTTTAAATATAATTTTCCTCGGATAGTCAAAAAAGAGAACAGGGCTATTCAAGATTATCGTATTGACGTTTTTGAAATCAATGCCCATCCGTTCCGACGACTTATATCGAATGAATTTTTCAATTCAGTTCGCAATCTGTGACACATAATTATTTTTCATTTACTTTAATACCTACTTTTTTTGTTCTTTTTCTCATTATATACCTAAATGTTTCCTTTGTGTTTATAGGCTAAAACTACAGGCTTAAGTTTTAAATTATGTTACTTAGTTAAGATATTTATAAGCTAGATTTCTGACATTTACGCGAATATTATACATTGAAATAAAACTACTTTTTACGGATTATATCGCGTATATTGACATTATTAATCCCGACGTTTCGGACCCTTTACAGCGTCCATGGTATTCCGTATTTATAAGCTGTTTGTTTACCTACCATAAATAAATAAAATAAATAATTAATCATAAGTTGCGACGCTTCGCTTCTACTCTGCGCCAGTGAGAGTGCCTTACATCATGAATGTTCATATAAACTCACTTATGAACTCGAGGCCATAGTCACTTGTTCTGTCTGAAAACTTTTTCTAATATTCTTAACTTAACATAACATAATAACCCAACCCCTAAAGAAACTTATGTATACTGAAGTTCGCTGGTATGTTTTCGGTCCAATGTAATTGTGGACGAACCTATTCCCGTTAACTGAATATAAACTAAACTCCAAGCTGCTAAGACAGTCTACAGTTTATTATTTCAGTTATAACAGTTTATATCTTTATGAATACCGATATCGACATCAAAAAGTCAGAAATACGTACCTTGGATCGAACTCGACACCTTTGACTTGGCAGTCCAATGGTCGTATATCTAAGCTATCACTAGTAAATTACAGTACACGAACACAATTATAATAAGTAGAAATACAAACTGCCTCAGTAGCCTAGTGGATAAGCACGACAGCTACTCAAGAGGACCGGGTTAAATTCCCAAGTCAAGCAGTGTTATTTGTGTTTTCTATGAAATTCTCAATATCAGCTCGGGGTCTCGATTTGTGGCAATTAACGGTAATAGGGTCGCCCCCTAACACTACTAGCTAAACATACCGGCGAACTGTGGGTGGACATTATTACCTACACCTCTGCCTTACCCTTCGGGGAATAGAGGCGTGATGGTATGTTGTTTATAAATACTAATCCGCCCAATTGGAGTGCAGCTACAAAATTTGAATTAACAACTTACAATTTCAGTTTCTACCATTAAAACACCGGTACCACGTTACTAATAGACTAATTTAAGAAAGAAAAATATACTCTTACGCACATAAAACCACAAGTTCGTTCACTCTGTAAAGGTGCGCACACATATGTATAAGCTCGCCGAACAATGAAGAACATGACTTCCTTCAACGTACTAAAATTGATTTAGAAATATTTATTTTTAATTTTTTTTACAACTGCTAGGTTATGGAAACTTCGTTAGGTTAGGACATACCACTTTTTTTGTATTTATATACCACAATCTATTCCTCGCAGTGCTACCTGCATTAATCTCGCATTTCCCAATCATACAAAACTTATTCTCTTCCATACGAACAAAAAAAACCAGTCAAAATCGGTCGAGTCGTTCTGAAGTAATGCTAAGTGATACATGTGGCAAATTGTCATATAGATGTCTATTTACATCCAGCAACTTAGATAAAAACCTTCTAAACGTTAAAAAAAGCTCCGATGATGACTGTTATTTTGGTATATTTTTTAGAAAAATTGAGATTCTCGCGCGTTAAGCTTACGCGCGTTAAGCTTACGCGTTAAGCTGGGTATACACCAAAGGAAAGTTTTGTGTTGTTAACACGTGTCGGCGACAAAAGTTTCTATAAAGCTTAGTCTCCACACAGTAAACTTGCCGATTATCCTGCGGTAGAGCTTTACATTGTACGTACCGAGCGATGTGTTAACACTCTTAAACTCTGTATTCACAGAACATAACACATTCCTCAAGCCAAATCTAGCGTATACCTGTGAGCTTCGAAGTTTGGTTATTTTTAACCAAATTTCATGTTTACTTGTCGGGCACCATTGAAAATGTATGTTTGCGCAGGACTGATTCCCTGAATAATTCATGTGGTGAGCTATATTTTTATGAGCCGGCTTTTAAGGGGCTTCAGGCTCGCCTGTTAATGGCCGATAGTGGGCATATTTTTTGGGGCACAATGTAGTTTGGATGAAAGCCAAAAAGGTGTACTAGTGTAGTATTATACCTATTATCCGTAACTATATTAAGCCTAAGATATATTGTGTTCCTACTAATATTATAAATGTGAAAGTTTGTGAGGATGAATGAATGGATGGATGTTTTTTACTCTCTCCCGCTAAAACTACTGAACTGATTTTGATGAAACTTTACATCATTATTATTTATACATCAGAATAACATATAGGCTATAATTTATAACGATTTTGAGTTAATTGGCCAAATTACAACGTTTAAAAGAAACTTTTCCGAACTTTCTCTTTTTCGAACACGAACGAATTCGCGGGCAAAAGCTAGTATTTTATATTGTAAAACCATGTTTTTCTTTTTTTATACCAATAAAGTGACCTAGCATACTAGGTAAGCGGTTACCGTAGCCTATAGACGCTTGCAACGCCAGGGGTATCACTTGTGCGTTGCTGACTCTGTAAAACGAGAAAGAAATATTTGAGTTAGACCTTCGTTATTTGTTTTTGCTTAATTTCTCCATGATTAGTAACTAAAAGTAATTCTTGCCTAAATATCCACTCGGAAAATACAGAGCTTTGAAGTGCTGAGAGCTCTAGGAGAAGAATAAATGAATTGAAAATTCCGAAACATTAAAAATGGAGAACTTTTCTATCTCCTAATGGATGTTGTTTTATTTTATTTTTATAAAAAGGCTCACCAACAATTGAGCCATTTTGTTGAAAATAAATAAGACTACTCATAATGAAGGAGAAGAACGACAGTAATGGTACAAGGGTATGGCTATTTTTATTTAAAAATGTAACGCCATTTTGATTCACTTATATTAATTTTTAATTTTAGTGAAATTCTGATCAATATTTGAGAGTATCCACGTTTTAAAAAACAAGAAAGAAGGTTGCGCACAGCATAGTTCATTTCTTAGAATTTTGTATTGCCCAGAATTTGCTGAGCTCTGATAGTAGTCGCTTCGCGTATACCTATTATTTATAACGTTGAATATAATCATATACAAATATGAAGAATCACACAGTCTTATTAATAAATTAACATTACTACAAACTTTACCTGTGGCATTTCCTCTTAAACAAGTTTTTTTTAATTCTGCGATTTGTTGATGAACACGGTGGATTCGATAATCACTATTATCATGAATCGTTTGGCACCAAGGGAAGCGGTATCGTATGATATATTTGTATCGACTAAAAACAGCTATTGCCTGGCCTTCATTTGCTCTATAGACGGCGACTCGTACTTTGTTATAGTGCTAAAAATCATCATCAGTCTATTGAAATAAAACATTTTTTTTATTTTTTTTATTTTATCGCGTATATTGATATTATTAATCCCGATATCATCAGCCTATATTAGTCCACTACTGATACTAGGCCTCCCCTAATGTGCACCATTTCACCCTGTCCTCGGCTTTTCGCATCCAGCTTCTATCAGCAGCCTTTCACAAATCATCACTCCATCTTGCCGGAGGGCGTCCTACACTACGTTTGCCGAGTCGCGGTCTCCACTCGAGAACACGTCTAGCCCAGCGGTTGTCGGTTCTTCTGCAGATATGGCGAGGCCACTGCCACTTCAGCTTGCTAATTCGGTGTGCTATGTCGGTTACTTTGGTTCTTTGTCGGATAACCTCTTTGCGGATTTTATCTTTCAGAGAAAAAGCTGAATTTGTTTTTACAGCTAAAAATCCCCAAGCCCAAAATAAATTAAATTCCTTCTTTCTTTTGCATGAAAAAAACTCATACCTGCTAAATCAATAACAACACCTACCTAATCTCATATGACATGAATAATATACAGCCGTAAAAACAAGTTACCTATATAGATAACAAAGTGAATTATGTCTTCTCATACATAATGCAATGGGAGCGATACAATCCAATTGAATCGACATTTTACGAGACAAACAACATGTTTAGTGTATTTTTGAGGTCATCGGGAATACGAGAATATAGTCTGTTTGCAAGAAAGCAAGAAAAAAAGAAATGTATTTCACAGATAACACTGTTTGCAGATGAGGATTACTCTAATTACTAACACTAGGCATTAATTGAAATAAAACTACTTTTTACGGAATTTATCGCGTTATATTGATATTATTATTCCCGACGTTTCGGACCCTTTACGGCGTCCATGGTCACAGGTAGACATAACCGTATCCGCAAAAGTAGTTTTATTTCAAAGTATAATATTCGCGTAAATGTCAGAAATCACTAGGCATTAAGGTATTATGTTTATACTAAAATTAGACTTAATAGACACATGTCTGAAATATATAATTTGAATTTGAATGAACACCAACTATATAAATATCCATTTATTTTTATACCACTTGGCAGACAAGCATACGGCCCACCTGGTAAGCGGTTACCGTAGCCTTTACACGCTTGCTACACCAAGGGTATCACTTGGTTGGTGGAAATGCATAGTTGGGTTGGTAGTATAAGGGTCAAAGTCCCACTGCCTACACAACATTTCCTTACAGAGCACTGGCAACCTTGCTCACCGTAAGGAATATAACACAGCTTAAAGCAGTGTTATTTAATTTAGATGTTCTGTAGGTGGAGGTATATTTTTTCGATTCCCACAGGACATACATATATTTATGTGACGAACGTAAGTGAATGTATTTACAAAAAAAAGTATATAAGTATTATATCCATTGTTTAGTACCCATACTACAAGCTCTGCTTAGTTTGGGACTAGACGGTGCTGTGTAAAATTGACAAGCTCCAATGACTGGGAAACTACTCCCACTGTGCCCTACCTCTCTTAAAAGGTACTACTACTGATACTGTACTTTACTGATAGGATTTTGGAAAGAATTATGAGATAGTGGACCGTGGAAGACATACTAAAATAAAATGAGTTGAGAACTTCAGTTTACCCGACTTGGTAGTTGAACCTTGAACCTCATACTTACCAGCCTCGCTTTTAGCCGCTAGACCTATGAGACAATCACATAACTCGATTAGTTAAGTACCTACCTACACTACAAAGGTACTGTTAGTAAAACGCTAACTTATTCATTAACCGCAAAACAAACTAAGTGCTGTTAATTAAGCACGCTAAGATATTAGTTAAGTAAGGAAGAAGTAAAGTTACTTACAGTAAATAAACTTTGAAACTGAGTTTTCAGTAGTAACTAGAGTATAATTAGTATGTAGACTAGAATATATTATTCTTGCCTACATAATTAATGTATTCTAGTCTATGTACCTACTTATACATGAATACGAGATCAGAACTTAAAATACTTTATAAATACATTTACAGTTATAAAAAACACATTATTGCTGAGTGGCTGAATATTTGGTAATACGATGGTGAGAGAAAATGCCTCTGGAGAAAATCCTCTCTTTATAAATACATGTCGGTTGAAGCTATGAGTCGGTTGATTATTGTTTTGGATGTTTAACGCACAATATAAATTGTTTCAGTCTAGTTGTTTTTAAAATTCTTAATTTTATTTAAGTTGATTTTTTTCATTTTTCTTTAATTTAAAAACCTTAATAATCTAATAAAAGTAATGATGAATGAGCTTTGCTGCTTCAAGTGGGGTCGAGGCGCCATCTTTACTGAACGGACGCCGATAGTCGGTTGTTTTTTTGACACAATTTCTTTTGGAACTGATGGCGACGGATCGAGTTGGATCGTTGAAAGCATTTTTCGGTTAAAGTAAGATCGGTGCCCCGAACCTGCTGCTCCGTCTTAATTGTCAATTATTCTTTGGCGGTATTGTGAACTTTTAAAATAAATAGTGTGAAATTGTGGCTATTGTGTTTTGTGCTCGCTATTTACCCTGATGATGCCCACTAAACCCGCAACCACTCATGATGATGTCGATGAAAACCATGCTTCTTCGACATACATATACAGAGTATATATGTATATATGTATACAGAGAGGATTTTCTCCCCCGCACGCTTAGGTTGTGGGAAAAATTCTTGTTTTGTCCCACGTTGAATTTGATTCCTGTTTCGCACCACTTTAAAGTACGATTGGTTCGTACATAGCATTGTTAGCAAACAACTATTACTTACAAGGAAGCATCTCTTCTTTAATTTATCTCGTTCCTCGCCACATTGGGTTTGCAAATCTTTTGTTGCAATATTTTATCCACCAGATTGTTAGTAAAGGCGAAATATTATTGAAATAATTGTTGTTTTTAAAAACTTTTTAGACTGTCTGTACTAAAATAGTATTATTTTGCACACAAAATATATTCGAGGCTAAAAAGGAACGAAAAATGGGGCAAAACAGGATTAAAATATTAAATTAAGAATAAACATTACATTTGGGGCAAAAAGGAATAAAATGTAGGGCGAATACGGATTTTTATGCGTGGGGAAAATCTTTGTGAGGCGAATGCGGAAGAAATCGGTTGTGGAATCAGCTCCCGGCCCAGGTTTTCACGAGAGACTATTGGATCTGGAGGGGATCTTCAAGAAGGGTGTGAAAAGTTTTTTTCAACACACTTGCTCATAAAATGGCTCTAATTTCACCACAATTAGGCACATAATGACACCTGTAATCAACTTTTTCATTGATATTATTCACAAGTGAGTTATAGGGTTTTTTTTTGTTGAATTGCTTTGTTCTTAAAAAAGTTTCGATACAAAAAATATCGTGTTCAACAGTACAAATAAATTAGTGTACCTACCTATTGCTTGCTAATATCATGCAACTTCGTATTTAAATAGATAATTTCAACTGGAACGTTTTTAATAAATAAAACTTTCACTCTAAATCTCGAATATAAATTTTGTTTTCTCTGTAATATATAAAACTTTGAATTCCCCATTTTGTACGTGGCTAAAACTCTATCCGCGAAAAGCCAAAAAAAAAAAGAAATCTCATTCTTTTATTCTATGGCCGATCGCCATAGGAAAACTGATTAATTTTTCCCGCCATTGCGAAAAATTATTCACAACTCGTTTTCACTGTTGAAATTATAGTTATTTTCTTCACAAGTGTGTTGAAAAACGTCGTATGATACACGTGTGTATTGATGATTATACCGTCCTCGGCTCTCTTAAAACCCTCACCTAACGGCTCGGGTTTCAATGGCGCCTCAGCGGTAATCACCAACATTACACACTTGTACCATAATATACTATTACAGGGTCGGCAACGTGCAAGTGATACCTCTGGTGTTGCAAGCGTCTATAGGCTACGGTAACCATCGGTGGTACCACCGAACGTTTATTTGCCACTTTAGCAGTATAAGAAAAAGGTAAAATAAGTCCATTCATCTATCAAACGAAATGATGACGCATCACTTCTTTATTGAACCATCATTTTTTTGCCCCAAAATACATATCGGGTTGGCGTGTCACCGGTTCTTTGACGGGCAATCCGATTTATATAAATTTCATATTTCTGCTGACTAATAAAGGTTAGTGAAAGCTGAATATATTGTTTTACTACAGCAAGAAATTTTATTTGATTAAGTTATTACCCGACTACGGCGAAGTAAAAAGGGTGTTTATGATTTTGACCGGTATGTATGTTCATCTGTTCCCTCATAACTCCTAAAATACTTATCATAATTTGACAAATGAGATGTCATTGGAAGTGTCTAGATCGTCCGCTGAGGCTAGTTGAAGTTAACTTATGACGCCCCCTAGACGACTTAAAGTCATGAACTAAAAACATACCTAACTACAAAAATAAATTAACAAAACAATAAATTTTAACAGTAATAAGCGATCATTAGCCTAAGGGAAAGTAGCGTTAATATTTAGGGGTCATACATGGATATAATTAGCACAAGCTTAGGCAAAGAGACGCATACTCAGCTGCAGGTAAATTTGTTGATGAAGAGGGGAGTACGGCATATTCCCATCATCATCTCAGCCAAAAGAGATCCACCGCTGTATAAAGGCCTCCCCCGTAGACCCCCAAGGTCCTTCCACAAGATCCGGTTATATTCTGTCTATATCCAACAACTTCCAGCAACCTTTACCAAGTCGTCTGTCCAACTTTTTGGAGGCCGTATTTTTTTTATACCACAAAGGTGGCAAATAAGCATACGGCTCACCTGATGGTATGCGGTTACCGTAGCCTATAGACGCTTGTAACACCAGAGGTATCACTTGCGCGTTGCCGAGTCTGTACAACGAAAGACGAATAGTTGGGTTGGCAGTATAAGGGTCAAAGTTTCTTCGTGGAGCATTGTATGCTGCGTTTTCCAGTGCGTGGTCTCCAATCAAGAACCTTTTTGCTCTTTTTGGCAGGTACTTACTGCGATTAATTATATGTACACCCTTTCACGTGTTGGTAAAGATAGAAGCCCATAGAAAACTTTAAATGATTTGTGGTGTCAAATGACGTCATTCACTGACGTGTTCGTCATCTGATTAGATACCATACAAGTTGAAGGACGGGAGTACTCGTGGATATATTACACCATAAATAGCCTGTTGATATGATGGTCACCATAATATGTGAGATAAGTATGCTATAAAGCTGGATTAAAGAGATAAGTATGATGGTATGTTGTTTGTAGAGGACTTAACACGATTATAATAATTTCTGACATTTACGCGAATATTATACATTGAAATAAAACTCCTTTTTACGGATTTTATCGCGTTATATTGATATTATTAATCCCGAAATTTTGAACCCTACCCGTGACTATGGACGCTGTAAAGGGTCCGAAACGACGGGATTATTAATATCAATATAAAGATATATCACATCACATTACCTCACATTCTAATCAAAGGTACGCATGTTTAGACCACAAAAGCAAAAGCACACGTGCCACCTACTGGTGTCGATCCATACAGCCTTGGTTTGCAGATATCTGATAACAGATCACTCCTAAAACACTGATATTAAGCCACTTTTACCAATATAGCCACATATGAAGCCACAGCTGGCCAGCTCCAATAAATTGTCATGGTAACGGAAATTGTCTTTGGTAATTCGTTGAAGATTAGGTTCGAAACTTCGAAACGTCATCATAGTGTGGTTAACCATTGTGGTTTATCTATGGTTAAATATAAATAGACATCGCATTTGTGTGACGTATACGATAAGATAGTTATTTATCTATGCTGATATTATAAAGAGGTAGTTTGTGAGGTAAAAGGGGTACCTAATCTGTGGATCTACTGAACCGATTTTGAAAATTCTTTTACCAATAGAAAGCTATATTATTTGTGAGTGTCATAGGCTATATTTATGTATAATAAGATGCATGTTATTAGGTAGTACCTACATTGCACCCATGCGAAGCTGGGGCGGGTCGCTATCACGTATCAATCGCAATCATATATGAGCGTAAGGCTTCATTGTGCGTGGAGCTGTACATATCAAACATACGCAAACAAATATATTTTTTTAAGAAATGGTCTTATTCCGTAAAATATTTAAACTCACCGAGAGAGAGAGAAGGACGAGACTATGCGTTAGAGAGCTTTTCAATTAACCAAAATCTTACCTCACGATTGACCGAGATATACATAAGAGGTATTTTCTTCATAATACGTGGTCTACTTACCCACTTATAACACCGAAATTTCTACAAGTAATTTTCCAGCGAAATAAACACACACTGCTGATTTGTAGTTTAAAACAAAAGACGAGAACGCAACAGAATGGCTGTCAAGCCGTTTACAGAACGCGTCGGTTTTACCTTCAAAAGGAATATGATCAAAGCGTGAATGAGTGTGTGATTGACGTTCTTATGTTATATATGTTTGTATATCATATTGAAGTCACATGTTGTTCAGTTTTATTTATCTAGAAAACCGCTATAGCTGTTTTCTGTAACGGCCCACTTGTAGCCTGATCTCAAACTTGTAACTTAAATCGCTGAATCACTATCTCTTAATACAGTTCCCATTATTATTAATTCATAATGATGTCCATATTCGTAAAAAAACAAACATAATTACATTTATTAATTAAATATCTAAGATCATTATTTCTATAGATTTTTTCTCATTATGTACTGCTTACTGGAATAAATAACGGAATACCAGCTACAAACAAAATTCCCTATCAATCAATAAGACAATGGGTCCTAGACGAATGCTTTGATGTCACCCTGATCATTGGCACGCTGCTGAATGCGTGCTCAGTTGGCAGTGTTGGCACGCGTTCCATTGACAACGCGTGTCGCTGGCAAAACACACATTTAATTAAATCCAGCGTATAGCACAAGAGGGGTTAGGTACAAGTTGAACTGTACACAAGAATTCTGGAGATTGCTGAATGTTCACACCACACATGCAATGACTAAAACCCTAGATTTTATCCATATCCATACCTATGTTCATTTGTGTGAAGATTTATGGGTATGCATTTGCGGTCAGTCTGTGGACGGGGGACCATTCTTAACACATCGATATCCCTCCGTGCCTCGGAGGGCACGTAATGCCGTTGGTCCCGGTTGTCATACGAACACTGATGACAATTGTAAGTGGTAGTCAGAAGCCAAAAAGCTTGACAACCAGTCTATCCTCAGGGTATCAGTATTAAACTAAAAATTGGGTTGCGAAGGTCTGATGACAGTAGCTTTGTGTAAAATGCTGATATTCAGCCGCATCTGGTTAGACTGGAAGCCAGGGAAAAGGCTCGGAGAAAGTATACTAAAAAAAAAGAATACTAAACACCCTGTCATCACACTTAATCGCTGGTATCACTCCAACCTCCTTCGTTTTGATATCACTTACATCAATGACTCGCTACTGAATGCGTGTTGCTCGGGTCGCACGCGTTCCATTGACAATCGCGTGTCGCCAACATAACACGCATTTAATTAAATCTAGCGTATGGCACGAGAGGGATACGTACAGAAGTACATTTTCAAACAATTTGTGACAATGTTGCATAAATCCTTCGTGCGAGTGATCACGCAATTATTCGATTTTCTGCGTTCGCCTTCGATTATGTGTTTAGTATTCAATATTATTCGATCATTATGGTAAAGTTTGTTGTAATGAGTTTTCGATCTAGCGAACTACTCAAACTACATGATACTGAATATTCGGATAGTGGAAACCTTATTTAAACATCTCGACCCCGGTATATCTAAGCTCATGGCTAAGTCATAACTACGCTGATCGCAATCTGTACGATTAAGCTGTGCTGGCCGCGGTCAGTCTGTGGATGGGTGATTCTTAATACATCGAGGCCCCTCCGTGCCTCTAAGAGCACGTAAAGCGATCGGTCCCAGTTGTCATACTAACACCTATGACAATCGTTAGTATAGTAATCGAACCCAGGACCTCTAGCGCAGCCGTCGCGCTTGGGACCAATAGACTATGACGCAGTTTTATATAATTTAAAATAATACTATCTACCAGCCGCAGTCTTAAATTTTCAACTTTAATACAATAAGGTTCATGTTCAATTGGGAAAATTTGACAGTTTTGGATAGCAAGACCTGCTAGAGCGTCTGTACCTTCTGTAACTCAGCTCACAGCTAAAGTTCTACTAATAAGTACTATGTCGGATTTGTAACAGTTAATCGCGAATGAAATAACCCGCACACTAACACACTCTGGAAATTAGTTACTGGCTTCATTGACTAGTTTAAACAAACGTTTGATTTCTGTTTAATTGATGATTCAGTTCTATTTTGAATCTAGAGCAATTAATTTAGTTTTGATGCCGTTGGTTTCATCGTTTTGCCTTGATATACCTTTATATTTTTAATTACCATGAAATATTGAAATAAAACTACTTTTTACGGATTTTATTGCGTATATTGATATTATTATCCCGATATTATTATATCAATATACGCTATAAAATCCGTAAAAAGTAGTTTTATTTCAATGTATAATATTCGCGTAAATGTCAGAAATCAATATACCATAAGATAATTAACATCATTATGTAGGTATATTAGAGAAACTCTGAGTGGCGCAAAAAACAATTTTTTGTTTTTGAAGTTCTTCAAAGCTCAAGTATTTTATCCTAATCTTCGATCAATACTGCCTTGGGTTGCAGATATCTGATAATTGATTACTCCTGAAACACTGATATTATGCCATTTTAGCCATCTCCCTATATAATTTACAAATAAAATATCCAAAGATGTTATTTAATAATAGACATTATTACACTCCTAAAAATATTTCAAAGATTAAAAATATATACAGCGATCTAACAAACAAACATACACCGACGTAATTAGAACAAACTGAACGTTTCAGCTACAGGAATGTCGGTGATCGATTGGTTTACGTAGATCAGCCGCCAACCACAGACTAAACTAATAAAGTAATATATTGATAGATAGATGTTCACAGAAACGAAGGTCATAGAGGATTCACCTGTAGAATCGAATTTTGAGAGATATATGGAGACGTCAGCCGTCACTCTTTTATTTTTATTATTAGGTTGGCGCCGAAAATCTGTGAAAACTTGTGTTGCAAGCATTCTCAGCGCAGTATTGAACGCCAACCTTGCGATGAGATGGACTATTTATGTTAAATTTTGTACTTATTTTTTTTTGTTTGTGATAATAAGTCTCTTTTTTTGCAAGGAATAAATTGAAAAGAAAAAGAAAAGAAAAGAAATAAATTGTTTTTCTTTTATGACGCGGTCTTGTAACAGCGACTAAGAGGTTCCTAAATGTTAGTAAAGTAGTGTTTTTAAAGCATTGTGCCTTTCAGCAGGTGTAGTCATATATCACAAAGTATAGGACGTTTTCTATCACGTTACTAATGGTGAGACGTAACCGTAGCTATGATGTCGGGCTGATCAAAAGTATTTTATTAAGTACTGGCTGTTGGTTTAGCTGTTTTGGAGTGCCCTTGGTTTCAATCGCATCGCACAGGACTGCTTTAAGCAAAAGGTCTAATTTCGTCAAAATTGGCTCAGCGGTTTAAGCATAAAACGTAATAAACAGAGTTACTTTTGCATTCGTAATTGTAAAATAGATTAAGTATAGTGTCCTTCCTTCTCCCGCACCTTTTCCCGTCTATGTTGGGGTCGACTTCGAGACTAACCAGATGCGGCTGAATATCAGTATTCTACAGCAGTTTGGAGTTTCAATTCCCCTTATTATATGGGACCTAAAAATACTGGCGAAGTCGCGTACATTAGTAAAGCTCTGCTGAATCCTTCGGGGAATATGGGCGTGATGGCTATGTTCTTAAATTACACGCTTGTCTTGGATGAAGGTACTTCTGATAGAGCCTTAGCGATTGCCGTTTTGGGTGGATGTAACGCGTATTTCCTTTCTTTTTCTTATTATGTAGGTTGTTACAGTTTGCAGGTTATATATTCCATTATATCTACCACAATACTCTTTTGTTTTACCTAACAACTAATGGTAGGCAGGGCCGGATTTAGGAGAGGGCAGGTGGGACAAGGAAGGGACCTCCAGTTCTTAGTTGCCTCAGGGTCTCCACATCTTTAAATCCGACCCTGATGGTAGGTAAAACCGAAAGGATAAAATTTTATTGTTATGGAAAATCCTTCGGAGTCGTGGTGTGGGCTCGCGACGCAATCATGTGATCCTGGATGCCCTGGCCAAGGGCAAGGGAAGGCAAGTGCGGTCTTTAGTCGGTATGAGACCGAAATACTTTTGTATGATGGTAGCCTCTGCTCAAACTGCAGGATTCATCAGGGCTGTTACCACTACATTGCTAAATATTCTGTCGCCAAGCAATAATGTGCTAAGCATTATTGTATTCCCGTTTGAAGGGTAGTGTAGCCAGTAAAATTACACGGCTTAGGCGACTTAACAACTGAGGTCTGACATGACACCGTTCTACTAACACTAAAGGTGTTGTTGGCATCTATAGGCTGCGGCTTTTGCTTACCATCAGGCGGCCCGTATACTCGTTTGACATTTTATCACAATACAAAAAAGAATACCTGACTACGTCACCACATAAAAATAAATTAAAATTGTCCATTTCACGCTGTTTATAAATAGATAAAATTTCTCATAAAATCGCGATAAGTGACGTAAATGCTAACACAATCACCGATATTTATGTATTTACAACATAACACACTAATGGAGGTCACGCGTTTTCTGTCAGTTATCGCGACGTATATCGTGTGAATAGTATGGGCACGACACTACGCATACGTAGGGACTGTTAAGTAGATGTGACGAAACCAATATCGGCTATTTTTGTACCGGGGTACGCGATGTTTTCAAATTAAGAATACCGTCTATAATAAAAAATATACCTATCTATTCAAGGGCGCCCCCGCCAAATTGTACTGACCCCGCCAAGATGAGCCGAAGAAAGCAGTGAACAACCTTCCTTTTCTCAATTATATATTTCTTTTTTATAAAAGATTATTTTCAAGAAGAAACTCACCCCATCTCCGGAAGTGTCGCTCCGAAAAATCTGAAATTAAAACGTAATTTTATCTTAACGCGATACATTATTAGGTGGGACCTGAAGAAAAAAATGTTTTTAACAAATTAAAAAACATCCTACAGTGTTGTACAGTTGATAAGCTTAGCATATTGAAGGCTGTGAACACACCCGCCGAGCACACAATCCGATCCGACGAGTATCGATTAAATACCACCCTTTACAATCCATGTATGACCGACTCTGCGTGTATCGATATCGTTGATAATCGCTTTGATTGCAACCGTTTTTTACTTACGTAATTATTTTCGTGCAACTACAGCCATGGAGTTTCTTGCCGGTTCTTCTCCATAGGAAACGACCAATTTGGAACAGTGCACCTAGACTCGACATTTCATAAGTGCCTTTATATGGTTCATATGAAAATAAAACTATTTTGATTTTGCCTCATTGGTCTTGTGGCCGCTGATTGTTTGGTCCTAGATACGACTTATATAGAGGTAGGCAAAAGTCTTTCTTCTATGGCAAAACTAAAGAACGCCACTTGCTATTCACGTGTATCTACTTTTCTTGCTTCGTCCATACATCTTGTCATACACACGCCGTTTTTGAGAACTACGCACCTGACCTTTTGACCTGTGTATTGTGTCTCCTAATTGTTTGTTTATATAACTGCGATCACCAATAAATTCCTCTTATCATCATTTTTGACCGCATGTTTGGCGTTGCTAGACGTCGTGGGTTCAAATCTCGTTCAACAAACAAATATAATGTATTATAAGTGATCTGTTCACACACGTAAATTAATATCTTTAAAGCAAAAGTACCTAATTGAACAGTGAACAGCTATGTACATTACTGTATTACCCCAAGCCAACGTTCTTTCTGAAATGTCGAACTTTCTTTGTATTCCAAACTTGAAATAACAGCCTCAGGCTATCTTCGGAATCATGTGTGTTATGAAACTTTCAGTCATGTTTTACATTTTCAAGTCATGTTTGTTTGAAAAGTATTGAAGGGCTCGAGGTTAAGTAATATTTACGATAATCTGATCTGCAAGGTTAAGCTGCGCTAACCACGGTCTGTCTGTGGATGGGTGACCATTATTAATACAACGAGACTCCTCCGTACCTCGAAGAGTACGTAAAGCCGTCGGTACCGGTTGTAATATTAACACCTTTGACAATCGTTAGTGGTAGTCAGAAGCCTTAAAAGCCTGACAATCAGTGAATCCGAAGTTAGAAATTTAGCTACGAAGGTCTGGTGGCAGTAAGCTTCGTGTAAAATACTGATATTCAGCCGCATCTGGTTAGACTGGCCTCCGACCGAACCGACCTCCACATAGTAGGGAAAAGGTTCGGAGGATGATGTTTGTTTGAAAAGGATTCTCAAGATAAACTTTGCTTTAGCTTTTGAAGCCTTGAATCAATAAATTAAAGTTGAAACTCATTCACAGTTTAATATTTGTTTTTTGGTTTCAATTCGTTCTCTCACTTTGTGTGTTGATATGTTTTTAAGTCACATGTAATTTGGCGCGAGTCTATTTTCACTAAACGGGCAATATACTGGCTACTGAGAATTTACTAACCAAAAATTGAGCATTTTACCTGACCTGGAATCGCGTCGAGGCCTCTCGATCAGTGCTTATGACTACTAGACTACTTGGGCAACTGAGTACAACGCATCATACAAAATACATAGGTACTACACATGTTCATATATGTACTTTCCTTCCAGCATATTGCAAACAGTTAGTCAACTCTAATGGGCAACACTTAGACCTGTCTATTTAATTCAATTAGCCAATTAATGAAGACCCTTAGGAAACAACTTGACGGGACTTCGTGGGTAAATAGTGAGGCATATGCAAATAGCGTTTAACTAACATAATTATTACCTTACCCGACCGGTAAAGTAATTAGGTACCCCTCTAAAATTTTAAATCCACTTCAAAATGATTTATTTGAAATAAAGCATCCAGCTCCGATTTCGTTTCAGTTCAGAAAGCATTTTATTTCAATCTAGTTTCTACTTAGATTACGTTACGGTTCGTTCATTCCAAAGTTCAAACATTATACTATGCGTTTCAAATAAGAATAGGAACGTCAATGACCTCGAATGACCGCGATCTGTTATAAAAGTATAGCTTGCAAAGAAAATTAATTTTGTTCTTTTGAAATTTTAAAACCTTATATTATATTTAATAATAATTAATTATCACTCGCTTAAACGGTGAAGGAAAACATCGTGAGGAAACTTGCATACCTTAATATTTTTTTCGACGATTTGTGAAGTCTGCTAACCCGCACTAGGCCAGCGTGGTGGACTACGGCCTAATCCCTCTCAATATGAGGGGAGACCCATGCCCAGCAGTGGGACAGTACATGGGTTGATGATATTATATTTATAAGCAGTAATACCAAATCTAGAACTTTGCGAATTAATAAAAAGGCACAAACCGCTAAAAACTACATTACAGACAGTATTTTAAACTCCCATGGCTTTGAAGTTTTGAAGCTGCCACCCTAGAATTATTGTTATTTATAATCCAATTGAATATATCTGACACTTGATTAGCATAGGGTGGCTGACAATAATGTTCGACAGTTAGAAAGCGCAATTGAGAATCTAACACTGGAAACCATTGATTCAATTACGTGACAATTGGCAAAAATAAATTAATCACGTCAAATGAATAAAAAATAAATACCAAAAAAGGGTTTTTTTTTCAAGACGACGATAACTATTGTTTTATTAAAAACACAGGGTATAAAATGCTAATAATTTTTCTTCTAAATAACAATCTGTAGAATATTTTAAATACCTACAAAATATAATTTCAAAAATATCTGTTTTGCTCACCCTACCTAGCTGCTTTCAATTGACCGCTATAACGTCACAAGATGGCTGGAGGTCAGTCCTATTCTTATTTGAAACGCATAGTAGATAATTATATCTGTCTGCTTTAGGTAGATTCTCTCTCTCTCTCTCTCTCATTACTGTCTCATTGCTGGGCCCGTGCCCAGTACTAGGAGATCCGTGTCTCTCAGAATGGGAGGGATTAGGCTATAGTCTGGCCTAATGCGTGTTGGCAGACTTTACACGTCGTCGAGAAAATCGGTGCAAGCATGCAAGTTGCCTCACGATTTCCTTCACCGTTTAAGCGAGTGATTAATTATTAATAGGTACGCAAATGATTTCGAAAAGTCAGAGGTGTCTGCCTTGATTTCGACTTAGAAACCTTTGGCTTTACAGTCCAATGGTCACTATCACTACCTATTAGTTTAATAGGTAGCTACAGGCATAGCCCAAGCCGTTTGCCGGTTTCACTCACATTCCAGACCATTGGAGACAAAAGTTTGCATAAATCCTCTCCAATCTCTCACTCTACATTATATATCCAATCTATCTATGTACCAAAATTCATCAAGGTTCAGCGTTTTAGGGTTACAGCCAAACAGGCAGACGGATATACAGCTACTTGTCTAAACCTAAAACTACCAGGATTACATATGGAAACGGAGTCACAGAACGCAGTCATAGAACGCAAACTGTATACGTTTGTGGTTTCGCTCGACCATGGTCAAAGCCTGTCACTACCAATGCGCGCCGTGTAACATACTCGTAAATAATGATATACTATCATAGAGCTGTACTTCGCAGCATACTAAAATTAACTTTTTACAAAAAAGAACAATAAAAAAAAAGGTTTACGAAAAAATATATATAAAAAAAAACTTTGTACTCTATACCTAGTCCTATGTTCTTAATTTACTTTTATTTGTTAAGTGTATACATAAATAAATAAACTTTTATAAGAATCATTAACTTTTTAAGAAAACTGGCCTTACTTATAAATTTAGGTAGGTATATGAGACCATCTTGGAAGTATTTATTCTATCAAATTAAAAGAAAACATTGATATCATCAGTTTACGAATTGGCGAAAATTTCGCGTAAGTTGAATTGAAAAAGTACCTTTTTTTAAAGCGCTTAAGAAGTATCGAAGCACTTATTAATCTAAATGCTTTCCACAACTACTTATCATGTACCTTTTATTTTGATGCGTTACTCAACAACTTTGGGATATAAAACCGCAACAGCATAATATCCTCTCTATGTAACAAGATCTCAATGTGTTACTAGGCAACAAGTAACACAGTTTCCTATTACCCTGGTACAATTTGCGAGGGATGATAGGCACGAAATTGATATCCGATTAGATTATTTAAGCTATATTTACTACATGTATGGCATGTGGGATTTCGTAGGTATTTTGAAATATTTAGCAGTAAAAGTTCTTACGAAATCGTCGCCATATGCAGTTGCTGACTTCGTTTTGAAGAAGTTGAAGAGGTCTGAAGAAGTTTTTTCATACCTCTTACTATGGCAAGAGTAGGCAAGTGCGGTTTTTAGTCTGTACGATTTCGAAATACCTCGCTCTTAACTAGACGATCCTTAAAGATTTTCTGCACTACAAAAAAGGACCAATTCTCACAATTCAATCTCATAAATCAAATTGAAATGTCAAAAATATAGTTTCATTTAATCATTAAAAATATTCTTATAAGACTATATATAGCCTAATCCCTCTCAATATGAGAAGACTACTAAGCCACAGTATGTTCATGATTAAGAAAATCGCAAAACCTGAATTCTACCTAAACTAACAATATCAACTAAAAGCTAGCACTGGAACGCCAAACCTGCTTAATGTAAAACCAAAATCACACCAATTTAATTTCGTGAGTTAACTTTTGAATAATTAAAACGTTCCAACCCAACGTTTTGTAGACGCCTTGCGGTTTCTGTTCGGAACATCTTCGATATAAACCTTGGTTTCTGCCGTGGACAACCCTAGTGCTTAGTAATATTGTGGTCAGCCGGAGACTATTGTCACGTATTTATTATCACTAGGGTTGTTGCTTAGTGGAATGTGTTTTTAATTATTGTGCGAACCAAGGGTTATTTTACTTCAAATCGAAGTAAAATAACACTGCTTTGAGCTGTGTTGTGTTTCTTATGGTGAGCAAGGTTGCCAGTGCTCCGCGAGGAAACGTTGTGTTGGCAGTGGGGGG
Organism: Acronicta alni; assembly: GCA_964056405.1. NCBI lineage: Eukaryota > Metazoa > Arthropoda > Insecta > Lepidoptera > Noctuidae > Acronicta > Acronicta alni. The sequence continues at coordinate 14,630,209 of OZ043926.1, read as the reverse complement.
ACTTTGACCCTTATACTGCCAACCCAACTATTCCTCTTTCGATACGGGGTCGGCAAAGCGCAAGTGATACTCCTGTTGTTGCAAGCGTCTGTAGGCTACGGTAACCGCTTACCATCAGGTGTAAAAAATAAAAATAAACTATTTAATAATAATAATTTTATTTATTTGAAAAAAACACTAATTACTTAAAAAGGTCTATAAATTATTAGCATCTTATACAACAACTTTTGTTTTGGGCTTCTAATATTTAATGAGATTTTACTTTCTCACGAAATTAAACTTTTTTCAATGAATTGCTCTAAATGTTAACAACAGCTCTATGCGATAGCAAAAGAAAGCACTAGATAAGTGGGGGTGGGGCTACTTACAAAAAATGCAGATTTTGAAAGCTTCAGATAAGCCCAAAAAAAATTGAACATCTATTCTTTTTTTTTAATTTATTATACTGCGTCCAGCAGTGGACAAGTAATATAGGTCGACGACGATGTTTTGTATATCGTGCTAAAACAAATTTTGTATTTTTTTTACTAATATAATCCTCCGAGGTGTTATACAAGTGTTTTACAAGTTACCCTGTGTAATTACCTTTTTTTTCCCCTCTGTGGAAATCCTCATGGACTGCCGCCGTCCGAGGAGACGACAGGGTGTGTCGGACTCCGCCCAAACTGGGCGACCTACCGACTAAAACCACAGGAGGTTTTCACCTCACCACCAATAGTCGGGAACGCGAGAACCAGTTGTTATTCCGCCGCGAAATAACGTTTGATCGAGGACACATCAAAGCTCAATCGTTTTTTTTTTCTGTTAGCTACAGGAGACAAGCTGTCTGATTTCATATTTGAAATCCTTACGGAAGCCAGATTTACTGTTTCCCCTATTTCTCATGCAACGGATATTGAATTTCAACCTCTCAGTTGCCGCTTTACCGACTCTTGGAGAATATACAAAATAATAAACTATTTTTTAAATACGATCAAGCGTCTACAAGATTTTCTTCTTAACATTTTCGGTGGAAGTCATGGATAGTTTTTGGTACAAAATAATAAACTACTTATTTAAAATAACGTAGTGTAGGACGCCCTCCGGCAAGATGGAGTGATGATTTGCGAAAGGCTGCTGGTAGAAGCTGGATGCGAATAGCCGACGGCCTACGGCCTACGTCTAGCAGTGGACTAGTATAGGCTGATGATGATGATGATTTAAAATAATAATATTGTATGTTTAAAATTAAGCTGTAACCTTATTAAACTGTTTTAAAGTGTAAAATACAAATTGGCTTGCTATTTTATGACAAGGTTCTTTTTCTGTTATAATTACGTACACAACTTTTGCTTACTTATTTTATGCAAATAAATGAAGTTTGAAATTTGGATAAAGAAAAAGAATATCTAAGTATTTTATGTAATACAATAAATACGGTAATACAATAAAATTGTATATTCGATAAATACAAAATCTAATGTCGATAATAATTATAATGTCTCAATTATTTCAGTAAATTTTTTCAATCACTAAATAGCTGCAACACAATGAGTTTTTTCTTATTTTAATCCTGATGAATAATCTGCCATGATAACCTGACAATCTGCCATGGTGAGGTCATGCCATCGTCAGGTAGGGCACGTCAGACTCATACCGAAAAAAACTAAGAAACGGAACCTGCCTTAACTTGTGCTATAGTCATGGCCGTGGTGGTTCGTCCCCATGGTCATGGTGGGATCCGTGAAATTCTCCACGAGCATGACAGGCTTCCAGCCGTCGCTGGACCTCTTCAATCAGCGACGCAGGCGCCGTCTGCTAGGGGAGATCCCATAACCTACTGTCATTTCATCATCAACCCATATACTGTCCCACTGCTGATTACTACTGACGATTAGTCTATAGTCCACCACGCTGGCCTAGTGCGGGTTGGCAGACTTTCCACGCCGTCGAGAAGATCTCTAGGGCATGCAGGTTTCCTCAAGATGTTTTCCTTCACCATTTAAGCGAGTGATAATTAATTATTAATACGCACATGATTTTGAAAATTCAGAGGTGCGTGCCTTGTATTAGAACTCGAGACCTTGGACTTGGCTTGACTTACTGTCATTTTAATACATTTAATATATTTTTTTATAAATTGCTGGATAAATTCAAATTCTTCTTGAATAATCCTTCCACTGCACGACACGTTTGACGAATGGTTTGGACGAAATGTTTGGATGACTACAGATAGTTGCTCCGGGTGTCTGTGTATGTGAAAGTTTGTGTTTGTAAACGCACTCACGATACAGGAGAAAATCTTAGGGGCAACGTATTTTATAAAATAAAACACGCTATAATTTTATAGTAACAGTTCACTCTATTGGATGATCCCTGAAACTTCCATAAACAGTTCACACAACGTGTTTGCCATCAATATGGCTTAAATTAATCCTCCTTGATAAATTTCAAAACTAACCTATTCTGTAGGATTATGTCTGTCGTGTTTTACTGTCAGGACATGATAAATTTATAATTTTATGGATGGATTACATACATACATGGCAAATCATCACACCTATATTCCCTGAAGGGTTGAACAGCATTGTACTTATTTTACACCTACAGTTTTGATTTGATTTTTATATTATAAGAAGACAAGATATATGATAAGATAGACTGATAGATAATAGGCGCACATAGTGAAAAATACATAACGCAACATACCATACCAGGCCATTACGCCTGTACAGACGCCAGCAGGTCAAACTATCCAAAACTGACAAATTTTCCCAGTTGAATATGAACCTTATTGCTTTGTGTTAAAGATGAAAATCAATCAAAGAAATTTGACAGATTGTGGTAGCTTGATGTACTGGCCTCTGTAAATATTCTCCGAAGGGTTTGGTGAACTGATATTCACCCACTGTTCGCATGTTTAGGGAGAGCTTATTACAATTACCCCGGTTCAAATCAAAACTACGAGCTGTTACTTAGAATTTTGTATAAAAACACTGGTAGACCTGGGAATCGAAGATATTTACACCTCCACCACCGCACGTTGTCCACTACCAGATTGAGGCAATCAGTATTTGGTTAGCCCAGCTAGAAAATACATATAATTTCATCATGTATCAATAGAGCTACCAATTTCAAATTCAAAACCTTATTGACTAAACTATCAAAGTCGTAATGTCCATTGTAAAATCTAATATACATTTCGAACTAAATTCAATATTATCTTTAACCTTTATCGAATTAAAGTCTAGTCCAGACCTTTATATAACTTCGCCCAACATTTATTGGAAGGAAACCCATTCCAATTTCGCAAAATCCTGGTTACGGTAAACAAGATTGCTGTAGTTTATATTGTAGATACCTGTATAGGCTTAGACTGGGATTGAGTCTAGGATTTGTGGTTAATGGTCTCTACTGTATAAGGCCTTCCAAGTGTAATTCTACTAATACCAGGACATTCGATAGGATAGTTCTATTGTAGGCTTTAAAAGGATACAATAAGATTAAAGTGTGGGCGATACAATAAGATTAAAGATCACACCTCGAAGTTTTAAAGGTTTATTTTTTCAAAATTATACAATTTGTGAGGATGGATGGATGGAAGTTACTCTTTCACGCTAAAACTACTGAACGGATTTTGATGAAACTCATCATAACTCAGATATATAGGCTATATCAGAATAACATATAAGCTATATACGATTTTGAGGTAATTAAACAAATTACAAAGATAATTAAAAGTGACTTTTCCACACGGACGAAGTCACGGGGAGAAGCTAGTAATTTACTATGTGATAATTGGGAGAAGACACTGGCTCTTGTAACACTGGTGTGGTACCTAGCACAGGAGTCAGGGCTTCACTATTTTCAAGTCATGGCAAGTGCGGTTTTTGCCGGTAGGAGTCAGACATACCCTGCTACGCCCCAGGATGGCGGACGATCCAAAAGGATTTTCACAAAAACATAAAGAAATGTACCTACTCTTAAAATAAGTATAATGAAATTATGTATGCGTCTCAAGGCTGTACCAAATAGGTCTCCAGATCAGCACATTGTTAAGCAAAATTAAATGCTTAACGCTGATTTTCATCTGGAGCTCTCGTGCTCCACGGATGTCAATCAGTGCTCGTGTGCACGAGTGTCGTGTGTGTGTTTGTGTGTGTCATGCTACATTGTAACATTTTGTGTAGGAATCAATAAATTAATATAAAAACCCGTTATGGTTTGTCTATTACGCTACACGGGAACCCTGGTCGGGAACCTGGACCACGGGAACAATGGTCCCGAGCCGAGGTGCACGTGTGCATATAGTCTTGTTTATTGTGCCAACATGATTAATAAACTTATCAGGATATGGGTATTACCCAGAAACTGGGTTACAGATATCTGATGGCAGTCGCTTTGTGTACATACATACACTCACGCCTTTTTCCCATAGGGGTAGGCAGAAACTAAAGAACGCCACTTGCTACGATTCTTGCATACTTCTTTCGCTTCGACCACATTCATACATCTTGTCATACATACACGCCGGTTGCGAGTACTACGCACCTGACCTTTTTGAAGAACCTCACCAATAAGGTCGGTATAAGTTTTTCTAGGGCGTCCCCTCTCGGCGTTTCCACTGACATTCGCCATATAAATCCTTTTTGTTAGTCGCCTTTCATCCATTCTCTCGACATGCCCAAACCATCTCAGCATATTCTTCTCAATTCTCGTCACTACATCGTCTTTTAAGCCGCAACGTTCTCTTATCACACTATTTCTCAATCTGTCATTCCGAGTTACACCGCACATACTTCGCAGGGAACGCATTTCTACAGCATTTATTCTACTTTCATGTCTCTTCTGCCATACCCAACTTTCACTTCCATACATAAGTGTAGGTACCAACACACCGTTGTGGATAGCCATCCGTGCCTTTTTTGACACCGACTGGTTAGCCACAACCGCATGTATAGCACCATTCACTTTATTTCCCGCATTTACTCTTCTTTCCACATCCGCATCAATCTTACCATCCCTTGTAAACATACTTCCCAAATACACAAATTCATTCACTTGCTCTATACTCTTACCTTCAATCTTTATATCACACACACATACATCTTCATCTCTTTCGAAAACCATAACTTTCGTCTTACTTACATTTATTTTCATTCCCTTCAACTTACATGCTCCATTCATTACTGTTACCATGTCTTGCAACTCTTCTGCCGACGATGCAAGTAAAACTTGATCATCAGCATAGAGAAGCTTGTGTATAATGCTGATATTCAGCCGCATCTGGTTAGACTGGAAGCCGACCTCAACATAGTTGGGAAAAGGTTTGTAAGATGATTATAATTATGATAGTATAAAATAATAGATACACACGTATATACAATTAAGTCACAAATTATATTTACAAGATATTGCAATTCACATCTTCGGGACGGAATAACCAATACATAATAAGTACATGTACGAGTATGTATTGGCCTAGATCGTGATCGAACTACGAGTATATCCTGCGGTTTTACCACAACGTGTTATTATATAGAGAGGGATGCCACTCTATACATAAATAGCGCTATCCCTTTCACACAACGTTAACCAGCGTTAACACGTTGCGGTGTGGCGGCAGGTGTTGTTGTAGTTTGCTGTTATGAGTTTGTCGGGTAGGCGGAGGCTTAGTACCTAGTTCTAGTCCAAAATTCGAAGCGTTCTATCGAAAAGCGAAATCTGACCGCCTTCTTAGTCCAGTGGTCGTAAGCGGAAATGATACACAGAAGTCCTGGATTCCTAATTATTGCTATTAGGTGTTTCTAAGAAATTCTCAGTAGCAGCTCGGAATTTGGATTTGTGACTGGTTAAATGGCAATATTCTCGCTCCTATTACATAGGATGTAAACATACCGGTGAACTAGTGTACATTAGTGCAACTCTTCGTAAATCTTCGGGATATAAGCTTGATGGTTTATTTTTAAGAGGGAAATCCTTATTTAGCTTATAGAAGAGAGGTATAGTGGGGATAATTCCACTCAAATTGTAGCTGCCTGTCTTAAATTGTAACTGAGGAAGTACGAAGTGAAATAACACTGCTTTGAGCTGTGTTGTGTTCCTTACTGTGAGCAAGGTTGCCAGTGCTCCGCGAGGAAACGTTGTGTTGGCAGTGGGCCTTTGACCGTTAGACTGTCAACCCAACTATTCCTCTTTCATTTTATAGGATCAGCAACGCGCAAGGGTTACCCTTGGTGCTGCAAGCGTCTATAGACTACGGTAATGTATACGGTAATGTGTATGGTAATATGAACGATGGATAGCGCATCTGGTGGGCCGTATGTTTTGCCATCTTAGTGGTATAAAAAAAGAAACAAGAAAGATCTCTATTATATAATTACGTAGAGTTTCAAAATTCTCTCCAAAATATCCCCCTTGAAGGAAGAATAAACAATGAGTTTTTCTTCTCAGCTACGTTGTAATTAAGGGCTAACGAAGGAGTACTTAATCTTGGGCTTAAGACGTACAAAGTAACCGCCACTTTGTCTTTATTTCTTCAGGCTCGGGAAAGGCTTGACAGATTAGAGCTAGACTGACGCCCTCAGTGGACTGAGGTAATTTATTTTGTGGACAAATATAAATATGTTTGAGTAGAATTCTGCTCCATGAGATACGTATAACAAAACTAAATAATAATTTCTATAACCTCGTAACGAAATAAGAAATCCAAAATAAATAATTGTAATAATATGAGGACTATGACATGAGGAGGGGCTTTAAGACGACGAGACATTTTAAGGCATACATTGGTTTTAGACTACAATTTGAATATAAACTACAACTCATTTATGAAAAAAAGATACACACCGCATACTCGTGAACGGGTGATGTCTGTCGGGGCTGGTCAGTCTTACTGTCAATGGCAATCTTTTTTATTTATATTTTTCTGTTTAAATTTATTAGTAGGTACACATCAAATGCATTGTTCTCAATAACTATTCATAACAAACATTGTAAACCAAGATTAACATGTAATCATGTTTTTTTTTTAAAGAGTGTCTGTACTTTCTTGCCTGTTCTTCTCCATAAGACTCACTTTTTGGAACCGTGCAACTAGTTTTGATTTTTCAAAAGTGCTGTTTTAATGGTCTAATTGAAATAAAACATTTGACTTGACTTTCACGATACAGAACCAAAAATAATAATATAAGTAGGTATACTTACTGTAAATTAATAAATCTTGAATGTTGGGAAATATATTGCAGGCTGGGACAAGCTAGATTATTATTTTACAAACAAGAAACTAAACGTATTTGTTTGTATAATTATGTATAATAGTCTATTTAGCTAACAAAGTTCATTGGGAGGCTATGTATGTAAATTATCTAACTTGTAGGTATAATCACTTTGATTCTATGAAATTACTGAACATTATTACGTTTCATGTCAGTGTAACTCAGGTTGAAATATCTCGACATTAGATGTCGGCCTTTCTCGGAATTGTGTTGAGGCGGTAGTTATCTCTATAGGTATATAAATCGTATACAAACTTGAAATTTGGCTGTAAATTGAACATACCCGAAGTGAGTCTCTGCCTAACCCTTCGGGAATATAGTCGTAATGGTTATCATCCATCAGCTTCCAGATTCGGCTGAATATCAGCATTTTACACGAAGCGACTGCCATCAGACCTCGGCCACCCAATTATCTGGGTAATACCGGTATGCTGAGGATAAGTCTATCCTAGTTGTCAGGCTTTTTACGCAAAGACGCTTAATAGATGTTCGTATGACAACCGGGACCGATAGCTTTACATGCTCTCCGAGGCACAGATGTGTTAGGAATGGTCACCCATCCACAGACTGACCGCGGCTGGCGTAGCTTAACCTTGCAGATCGGCTGATCAGTTTAGTTATAGGCGTCAAGGTATGTGTTAAAATTATAAAATAATATTTAAATGAATTCGATTTTAACCCGCTTGGATTTGTTCCATTTTGGGTCTGCGTGCAGTCGGGTTATTAGGTATCTATTGTGACAATGCATAGTCAAATTGTTTTTATTTCAAGGCAAGTGGCAACACTCATGAAGCTGGTGACATATTGCATGCCATTTAAAATTATCTCAACCGTGACAAATTTCAACGGCCATCCGCCATTCATAAACAAAAACACATTAGCATGACTATACCTCCAAATATTATTGTTGAACGCCATTTTGTCATGCTATTTTGACGTCACTCATGCGTCTGTCAGCGTACCAAACGGACGCGCATCGAAGTGACGGAAAATCTGAATTCTGTCTACGTGTCGATTAAGTGGAAAATTTTATGATTTAAGCTGTATCTTCAAAAAGTTGCTACAGCTTTTTTTCTATTTCTAATTCTTGAAATTATTAGCAGGAATTAATTATGGGTCTTCCTAGTAAATAATGATAAATCAAATTTGAACAAATATACACCAGATATCTCCAAATTACTCCATCCAGTGTAGCAAATTGTCAGTAGTTGAATTCACAGCAAAACTACCTAGATACAAGGGCAAAACGTCTACAAATAAAAATAGACTAACTAGCATAACTCCATTTACCCCTCACTTGACCGATACATAAGACAGGTTCATCTCTAGAACGACAGTTTATTTCAAACTTGAATTCAAATGGCTCTTGATTTTCTAGAATTCCGAATTCAAATATTCAAACGGCGTAAAACATGGCGGAAACACGGAAACGTGGTATTTATGATGCAAATCTGACACTGTGTTTCCGCCAACTTATTTTACAAGTAGCGAGTGGAAATCATATTTAGAATGAAAGAAAAAAACGTTGTGAATTATTTTAGAATCTGTTCCTACACAAAAAATAATTAGCAGTCAAACGTATTTTAAATAAAATCAGCTGCGATAGTGTCAAATAAGTACGTTTTTATGACCCTATTATTTAAAGAAACAAAGCATAAAATATTGAAGATCAAATTGAATCAAGAAGAAAGTATAATTTACAAGAATTTGTGAAACCTTTTTTTCCACACAGCCTGAAATATTTTTCTACCCTGAAATATTTATTAGACTGGTTTGGTGTAGCCGTTAAGGTGTTTATCTCGCCACTACCGCTGCGCCGGGTTCGATTGTCAGCAGAGTAAAATATTTGTGTGATACAGATATTATAGTTTCCAGTGTAGGTGTTCTTTGTGACTGTTAATTATATGTTTGTAAAGTCCGTCGCCACACAGGGCTTGTGCCCTGTACATTAAAACCAAGAAATGAACATACCCCTATAATATTTGAAATAAAATTCTCTGCAATACAATCAGAAAAAGTTCCTACCTAAATATTATTATTTCTATTTTCCACCCGATTTCAACACACCACCCAACCAATCTTTAGAAAGACCTTCACATATAGACAGTCGTTGAACGTCTGTTACCCTTCCATCTATCACAAATCCGTCTTATTTTGTATGATTTGGTTACTGATCGAAATTCCTATTAACGGTTTTCAATCTACAAATAAATTGCCGTAAGGCACATGTATAATTATTTTCAATTCAATCTTAATCTTTCAACATTCCTGCAATCTAAATACTAGAATCTAGTTTGGAAGCCAGCACAAACAAAAGACTGATTGGCATGCATTTGATCTAGAAATATCACTTATTTTTAGAATTTCTGATTTCTAACAAAAGCATTGTAGTGATGATGCATCAAATAATAGAAGAGGGGCATATTGTTGGAGTAATAGCGTCTAATGGATGCGAAAATATCTTTACTGTTAAGTGTCTGCTGTTCTACATCTATAAATCTTGATTCGTAGTGTTGCAATTGTGGAAAATATGTTTCAATCGAAACTAAATATGTCAAGGCATACACCTGCTCCCCTTGCCTCTTGTGGTTATTATTATTATTGCCAGGAAAAAAATTATAAGTGCTTAGGTCTCTTCAACAAAGAAGTAAAAAATAACCATTATTGAAACATGAAACCTCATTTTGATTATGAACTGTATCGGTAGCGTAGCTGCATTGTAACTGAATTATAATAGCATCCTACTCCCTTGAAATCGGTTTAACGTTATAAATTTTAAGAGAGGTAGGGCATAGTGGGAATAATTCCACTCAAATTGGAGCTGCCCGACTTAGGAACTACATCCGCCTTGCAGAAAATCGAAATAAAATAACCCTGCTTTGAGTTGTGTTGTGTTTCTTACGGTGAACAAGGTTGCCAGAGCTCCACGAGGAAACGTTGTGTTGGTAGTGGGCACTTTGACCCTTATACTGCCTAACCAACTATTCCTCTTTCGTTTTACAGGAACGGCAACGCGCAAGTACGCTTGCACTTTTACGCTTGTACTTTTTTTTTTTTTCCATAATATATAAAAAAAAAAAAAAAGTACGCTTGTTTGCCACCTTAGTAGTATAAAAAAAATTTGCTAACAGAATACAGCATGCTATTTTTTCCATTACTGTCATTTACGTTTGCAATGACGTTCAAATGGTTTATCAGATAAAAGGGACCACTATAACTTTTATGGCTCTTGACCCTAATGGCTAATATTAAACTCGGATACTCTAGTGTCCATTACCGGATTACAAACTACTGTGATATCACTGTAATAAGCTTGTTCATTCGTGACGTTGACATGGCTTGATGACATGTCATATACCATCTACCGTATAATAGAATAATATTTTTTTATATAGTTTTTTTAAGAAGTGTCTATAGTTATAGTTTAGTTTCTTGCATGTTCTTCTCCATAACCTGGTACCGTACTTAATATTTCTCTGCTACCAATTTGGTGCAAATAGTTTTTACTTTTCAAAAATACCTGTCTAAGACTGTCTGAAAACACTAAGATAGTCAGAAATAAACAAGTGTTATATATTTAAGTTCAGTTTTAAGTTCAATTCATTATGTCCATCCTAAGGTTGCCTGGAAGAAATTGCAATTAGCGATAAGGCCACCCATTGTATGTTTTTATTGCATGAAGTACGTTGTATTTAATATTATGGTGTACAATAAAGTATTTAAAAATAAATATAGGACTTCATTTAGAAAAACTATTTAAGTACGTTGCTTCGCTAAAAGCGCCAAAGTTTGTTTTTCTCTTCATTTACCAAATTTCATTGTTCTTTTTTGGAACGAAGTTCCTTATCGCGCGTTGTGAAAGGGGGCTAGACGGAAAAAATTCTTACGAAAAGTTGTCACGACACTTTTTTCGAAATTCAAATATTGTTGACAAGCATTCAAATATTATTGAGTGAATGACAATATTTGAATTTCGCGCGTTGTGAATTGTTGAGTGTATACAGGTTTTTTTATTATTAAATTTTAATGAAAGGAACTTCGTTCCATCCCTTGACACCTCTCATATTTTTTTTATTGAATTTTCTTAAGTGAGGTGGTCGTAGCTAAGTTAGTCTGTGGATGGGGGACTATTTTGAACACATTGAGACCCCTCCGTGTCTCGGAGAATACGTAAAGCCGTCGGTATTGGTTGTCATACGAACACCTATGACATGCGTTAGTGGGGGTACTAAGAGCATTGAGACCCCTTCGTGCCTCTGAGAGCACGTAAATCCGTCGGTCCCTGTTATCATACGAACACCTATGACAACTGTTCGTGATAGTCAGAAGCCCAAAAATCCTCACCAACAGTCTAACCTCAGGATATCGGTATTACCTAGAAATTGGGTTGTGGAGGTCTGATGGCAGTCGCTTCGTGTAAAATACTGATATTCAGCCGCATCTTGTTAGACCGAAAGCCGACCACAACATAGTTGGGAAGAGGCTCGGAGGACGGAGGACGGCGGACGATTTTTTAATGTGAATGTTTCCAAATATGATGTTATTTTTATCGCGTCTATAAATATTTGCCTTGTCTTATATCTATCTGCAATTTCATAAAAATAAATAACAACTTTATCATTATAACACCTGTTTTGTCATCCGAGTACTGATAACACGCCCTTTCCTGACAAGATATTTTTTTATATTTTTTCTGCAATCTATCGCAATGTAATAATAGTTTAATTTCAAGGACTCTATCTAACCCTTCGGGGAATACAGGCGTGATGGTATGTTATGTTGAATACATAATCTTATTAACAACAACTAAGTTTACGATTGTTCTCTAACCACTTTATTCACTTAAAAAGTTTCTAGTACCCAAATTATATTTCGAATTTTCAAGAGAACTTATTTTGCTGTTGTTTAATTTTATTAAGCTGTTAGTATTTGTTTGAAACGTAAACGAAAGTTAACCGAACAGTTATTTTGAGGTTTAAATAGTGGTAAAGTTTTAATTTTGTTTACGAAGTTTAGTTTCAATTAGTTTTGATACCTAATTGAGGTATTTAGATTTATATTTTTTATTTTATTTTACCATGTTATAAGGGAGTTATTTACTGATTATAAGTCACCATTCCCTTATCCTTTTCCTAACGAGGTTGAGATCGGCCCGTCTAACCAGATGCGGCTGAATATCATGACACATGACACCACTACCGTGGGAGAGCCATGCTTCGGCACGAATGGGCCGGCTCGACCGGACTTGATACCACGGCCTCACAGAAAACCGGCGTGAAATAACGTTTTCGTTGTGTTTCGTCGAGTGAGTGAGGATACCGGACGCCCAAACCCCTTAAAAGGGTGCGTTGCCGCACCTGAAACTCCTCTGGTGTTGCGGGTGTCCATGGGCGGCGGTAATCGCTTACCATCAGGCGATCCGTCTGCTCGTTTGCCCACCCTACCACATAAAAAAAAAAAAAAACCAGACGCAGAAAATTGAAGTGAAGAAGAAGAAGAAGTGAAAATAGAAACACTCCTTTGAGCTGTGTTGTATTCCTTACGGTGAGCAAGGTTGCCAGTGCTCCGCGAGGTAATGTTGTGTTGGCAGTGTGGGGACTTTGACCCTTATATTGCAAACCCAACTATTCCTCTTTCGTTTTACACGGTCGGCGCAAGTGATACCCCTGGTGTTACAAGCGTCTATATCAGTTGGGCCGTATGCTTGTTTGCCACCTTAGTGGTATAAAAAAAAGACGTCTACAACCCAATTCCTCTGGGCAATACCACTAAGTAAAATCTGACTGTCAGGCTTTAATCGGTTATATTTTGTACCGAGGCCATATTGATTACATTTATTATAAAAAAAAAAAAAAAAACTTCATTATATTTTTTTTAACCCAATATACATTTCGCCAAGCGTACGCTCATTTCGTTGAATTCATACGCAAGTATCAAAGAAAACCCTTTATTGTACCTTTACAAAAGGTGCGTCAGTATAGAACGGAATTACCAGGCACAAAATATACACTTTTTATACACCTATATTTAATTAATGTATAACCATGGTAGCCTAAAGCAATGCGCGAATACTCAAATTTACATTGTACATGGTAGGATTGACAAAGCACCCTTTGCTTTTGAATTTTATTGGACATATTGTTCTTGGCAACTTGAATTTAACTCGTTTTGATATTAATTAGGATGATTTAAGAATAATATCATAAAAAAAATTTGAATCTGATTTGTTTTCTGATTTTATCAGGCTGAAATATGACAGAGACAGAACTAATTAGAAAGAGCGACGAGATTCCAACGAGAAAAAAAGTAATTAATTAGATTTAGTTTACAGTGTCTTATTTAAATATCTTTGGCTGACGATAAAGCAACCTAGTTGCGTTCAGTTTTCACTGTTAATTTATTTATGCAAAAATATCACTCAACATTATAAACAAGACGATTGCCATAAATTTCTCCAAGGCCATGCAAATGCGAACAATTATAATACCTACTCAGAAATTTGAGTCCGGCCTTATAGCTAGTTACAAAAAGGTTTTCAGACAAATCTAATTATATCCCAATTTTCTTTTTCAGGTAGCCGCCGTTCGCGTGTTTTGCTGATTAGATAAGATAAAAAAATGTGACAAGGACAGATGATAACTCAGAGCAGTGCGATGTTAAAACAACAGTGGTACTATGGTGGAAACTCTAAAGTGTTAAAATTATAATGTTATTTAAAGCCATTTAAAGTGTCAAATTAGAAAAACCATGATAACATAATATCTGTCAATAAAATTGAATTAAGAATTCGTGGAAAGTGATTTTGAAATTTTAAATAAAGAACAATGTGCTAGTGTTCAATTGAAAAAATAAAAAAGGTGCATGTCGACCTAAAATAAAAAACTATTTTTAAATATTTTTTAATAATGACAAAACATTCGTAAGGCGATAGTGCAAGTTTGAAACACGTTTTGAAAAGACGTGTTATTTAAAATGGTGTGTTAGTGACTGTGAAAAATGGGTTGTCAGTTAGGGAAACTAGCGGCGTCTGAGAGGAGAGGCAACAATGCTGGCCCAGCCATCAGTGATGGGCCACCTCCAGCCACGGACCCTCGACTGCCCCTGACAGCGAAGCAGAAATACTCGATGCTCGCGTCCTGGAAGGGCATATCGAGAGCAATGGAGAAGACTGGCATCTGTATGTTTATAAAGTAAGTAGTCTAGGTACATACAATAAATTAACCACTTTTAATCGAGAAACAAATTAGTTTATTCGATATGTCCGGTTAAGGTGCACTAACCGCGAGCAGTCTGTGGATTTTCATTCTTAACAATTCGAGACCTCTTCGTGCCTCTTAGAGCACGTAAAGGCGTCGGTCCCGGTTGTCATAAAAACATCTATGACAGAAATAGAATTGCGGAGGTTAGACTGGAAGCCGACCCCAACATAGATGGGGAAATGCTTTGAGGATGGTGACGATGAATCCTAAAACGTTAAATAAATATTGTCTTCGCTAACACCGGCAAGTCAATTAGTTTACTACTGTTCAATCATTACATCTTAAAGTGGGACCCCTTCAGAATTAATTGCTGTTCCGTGTCTTAAGATCATCCGTTTTCCGCCACCGTCCCGTGGGGATCGTTGACATGAAGGACAGTCTACAATTACTTATAGAGTAATATTTTTTGGCTCCATCGTCAATCACGTGTTGATGTGTGTGATCTATCAAGCATAGATACATGAACAGGGATGTTTTTTTTATAAACAACTGGCCCATTTGCCAGACAAGAGTTGCAATGCCTTTCTATTTTATTTAATAATGTTTTAACCGACTTAAAAAAAGGAGGTTGTCAGTTTGACCTGTATGTATGTTTGTCTGCAATTATCTCGCGTTGAGCTTAACCAATTTTGATGCGGTTTTCAGAAAAGTATTTGTTTTAATCTGGAGAAAGTTTTGGTATACAATAAATGGATGCCCCGTAACGTCATCCGTGGATCCGTTAATAAGCGATGTATTAAAGTTATTTAGAAAAGGAAAAATTGGACCGCGGGCAGGATCCCAATTTTTCAATTTTTCCAATTTTTCCTTTTCTAAATAACTTTAAAATCTTAGCATGGAAAATGCCAAAAATATACAAAAAGAAAGCGATGTATTAGTTCAACTCGACTAGGTATGTTGGGGTAAGATCGGTGCTGGGGTAAGAACGTATAAACCAAATTTCTGTCTTATTCGGCTATAATTTTTAATGCTAGACAAATTCACGCTACGTCATGTTCCGCCCCGCGCGCAATGCTAGGTAGCTAGCATTAAAAATTATAGCCGACGAAATAAGACGAAAATTTGGTTTATAGGTTCTTACCCCAGCGCTGATCTTACCCCAACATACTATATTTTTTTTACACAAAATGCTTGAAGTCGGTTTCCTTTTCCTAAAAAGTTATTACTTTGTTTTAACCTCCGCGAATAAAAAAAATATCCATCATCAACCCATATACTGCCCCACTGCTAGGTTCGGATCTCCACTCAGAATGAGAGAAATTAGGCTATCGTCCACCACGTTGGCCTAATGCGGATTGCCTGACTACACACACCGTTGAAAAAATCTCTAAGGCATGCAGGTTTCCTCACGATATTTACAATTAAACTTTCTTAGAGTTAGTCTAACAACAACTTAGTTTACATGTACCATAAACAGTATCAGAATCTAAGTTTGCATTTACGTTTGCATCTACATCTTGTATGTAGGCCATAAGTTCTACTATAAACTATTTCAACGTTATCCATTAATTAACGGACACCCTATATACAGGGTTACTTGTAAAACACGTAATCATAGGCCATAAGTTCTACTATAAACTATTTCAACTTTATCCATTAACTAACGGACACCCTATATACAGGGTTACTTGTAAAACACGTAATCATCCCAGGGTTATAACTACTGCCATGGTCGTGGCGATTTTAATGGCTCGGTTGTGACTATACGGCAAGTGAAGGCATGCGCGGTTTTAAGTCGGTACGAGTCGGACATACCCTGCCGCCTCCCCAGAGGGCGGATTATCCATGAAAATTTTCCCCATCACAAAAATAAAGTATATAACTAATACTGGATTTTTTTAATTAATTATTATATATTAATTAATTAATAATGATTAATAAAAAAAATAAAAAAATCAAAATTAATAATTAATAAATTAATTAATATATTAATTAATTCTTATAATCCTGCGAAGTTTTTAGTGTATTACAGGTAACCCTGTACTACTCTTGTTATTATTGCAATTGTCACTCCAACTATTTCCAAAATCTAGCGGTGGGTTGAAATAGACCAGGGCAAATTAGTTATTTCATGGGCTGGTGAAATTGATTATAATTTGGATGATAGGTACTACGTCTGTGGGATCAGCTAGCAAAGTATTCTAGTCTAGGTACACATGAATAATAAATTATTAATAAAACTCCTAAATGTTGTGTTCATATCAATTTCCCAGACGTACTCTTATAAAATATGAAGTAAATTGTGTTGAGTCGCATGTGGGGAAAGCACTTAGTATATTGAAATATTAACATAAAAGGTTCAGACGCGTGACGTCATTCAGGGTTTATCAAGTAACATTGAGATTAACGTACTGTAAAGAAGTGTAGCTGGATTTGTCCATTAATCTTGTAGACCAAAATTCTTCTAGTATAATCCATAAAAAAAAATTTGGAGCTATGAAATGGCATAAGGTATTTTATTTTATTATAAAAGCTAGAAGATCAAGGCTGTTATAGAATTTTATGTTGTCATTTCTTCCAGTCTTTTTTCCATGTTACAATTGAGTCGATGGCGAATAATTGGCACATGTCAAGTTAATAATAAAGTAAAATAATTATAAAATGTTAGAAATGGTAATGACAGATGAAAATCATCGGAGGTCCATTATCCAAGACGTCACTTTGCAACCAGTTTGACAATGACGAATATGGTGTTGACAGTTTAGTTACTAGGTTGAAAATATGTCAAACAGCTGTAACTGGCAGGATATTCTTGAAAAAATTTTAACAAAATACTTCATGTTTAGAGTACTTTAAAATTGGAACACTGATAAACTGCATGCATAGGTAATAATTTTGAAAGTCAATGTTACACCATCCAATTTCACAATCACCATAAATTATTGTTAACAATCCTAGACAACTGTGTTCGAAATTCAAATTACAGTTTTTGCATTTGGATCGTTGAATTTCAGATTAAACTCGATATTTCGCTTCAATAAGGATTCTGAAAGATGATTTGAATTAAATTACTTCGACATTATTCATAAATGCTGCCACATTCGGCCTTAATTGACACTGGTCTGTACTGTATTTTATTTATGTTATATTCATGTAACTAATGAGGTTGATGATAATGAGTATTTTTTGGCAAATTTGGCCAAGCTAATACGGCGAATCAACCTTGGCTTCAATTACAAAATAAACGTCATTATTTTTGCTGATTGTTTCTTGCGGATAACTTTTTAAAAAAGTGCGCCAAGTTAAACATGTAACAGAATTGATATCACTTGTAAACTGTCAATGTCAAAAGGAGGATTCGTAAAATAAGTTTGTACTTATGATACAGCTGAATTTTGCTAAGTTCTGCTTCGTAAACGTTTGCGTCTCGTCTCTATAATTATTACAGGAATTTCTCTTCCCATTCTTGATTTATACATTCTTACTCCAGCGCCAATGTTACCCCAACCCACTATACATGCACACTTTTAAGGGACACGTTAATATTATAAAGCTGTGTGAAAATATGAATGAACCTGTTGAAGTAAAACCTACTACAGTCTACCCGTGACCATGGACGCTGTAAAGGGTCCGCAACGTCAGGATTAATAATATCAATATAAAGTAGTTTTATTTCAATGTATAAGAAAGTAGTAATGTAATGTATAATAAACTACTTTTTCGGATTTTATTGCGTAAATGTCAGAAATCAATATGAATGAACCTACTTGTGAACGTGTTGTTAGAGTGCCATAAATAAATAAAAAAATCATGCTCCATTTTTGGACCTTTATTGTGTTTCATCAGGAAAATCTCGCATTCAAGTCAACAATTAAATAAACTCATTAAGTAGTCTGTTTTAATATTATAGGCGTATTAATTCGACTAAATTGAATTCTCGAGATATTTCATTATGGAGACACAAATGTAAATGAGCAATAAGTAATGTTCATTCAAATACCGAACGAATTTCTTTCCACTTCGCCTAACCCTTTCTATGCTTGTTACAGCTCCGCTGACTCCATTATTTACAAATTGATTTAATATAAACGAGTTAATATTAGAAGGGGCACCGTGGCTAAATTATATACACTGATCAGCCGATCTGCAAGTTTGATTGCGCTTGCCGTAGTCTGTAGAGGGTCATCGACAGCCCTCTTAAAGTCATCGGTCCCGGTTGTCATGCGAACACCTATGATTGTCATAGGTTAGAGGAATTCAGAAGAAAAAAAGCTTAACAACCAGTCTATCCTAGGATATCGGTATTACCCAGAAATTGGGTTGCGGAGGTCTGATGGCAGTCGCTTCGTGTAAAATACTGATATTCAGTCGCATCTGGTTAGACTGGAAGCCGACCCCAATATAGTTGGGAAAAGGCTCGGAGGATGCAAGTGCAGATGAAGCTAAGTTAGCATCATCAAAAATACTATTTACCAATTAAAACCCTAACAGATTCTACATAATTCCAGTGATAATTATATTAAAAGCCCTCAGTATCCTCCAATACCTGCACGGCAGTGTAACTACACTTAATAATGTACAGTGTCGTGTGACGTGGCTCCTTACTAATCAAATTACAGTGCCGGCCACATGAAGTGCACACAGAGACGAGACCCCTGAGACAATATTATTTAGCCGAGATTAGGACTTTAGTACCTCCCGTGAGCCCGGCTGAGACGTGCTGTAATATGTACTAAACTAGTTGTATCCATTATACTTGCCGTTTAGGTAATGAATGGCTTTATTGCGATACAGTAGAAAGGTAAGCTTTGTAATGTTATTAAAACAAAAACGAAAAGGACACAATAGATTTTAAAAACATTACACTTTACACGGGCGACGTTATCGCGAACTGCGATTTCATATAGGCAACCTTCGGATGGACATATCGAAACAAAACAGAAAATAGGGTTAACGAAATAGTGCAGTATTTAAAAGAAAACCAAATATACGTCAGTATAACTGCGTGAGGAAACCTGCGTGGCGTGAGGAAACCTACATGCCTTAGAGATTTTTCCGAGGCGGCAGGCAGCATAAACTTATTATTTTGCAAAAACAAGAAATAGATATTCGCATAATTATGCCTGTCGTTGATCTGTATCAGCATCAGTATCGGCTGGGGAAGTACCTCTGCCTTGCAGAAAATCGAAGTGAAATAACACTGCTTTGAGCTGTGTTGTGTTCCTTACGGTGAACAAGGTTGCCAGTGCTCCGCGAGGAACGTTGTGTTGGCAGTGGGGAAACTTTGACCTTTATACTGCCAACCCAACTATTCCTCTTTCGTTTTACAGAGTCAGCAACGCGCAGGTGATACCCGTGGTATACGTGTCTATAAGCTACGGTAACCGCTTACCATCAGGTGGGCCGTATGCTTGTTTGCCACTTTAGTGGTATAAAAAAAGACATCAAATGAGCCATAAAAATTAAACTTCACCAAACGAACATTCAAAATACGTATGTTTGTACCTTATTATTTATTCATAAAACAATGTCATAACTTTTTTCTCAAACACATGCGGCCATCATAAAGTTACAACAAGATACAAAATACGATTCTACATGTAAATAGGTAGGTACGTCAAAACTCGGTGGGTCGTGAGGTGACCTACATCCCTTGGAACTGTTGACTTTAACAATTTACGAGATGGCCATCTAACGTGCACCGGGTTTTCTTTTCATTACCTTCCATTTGGACGGAAAAGATAACTTGAAAAAATATTTAACTTTTACAATTAATCAAATGTAATTTTTTATACATTTTAGCGAAAGAAATATCGATCACAAGGAGAATTATTGATGAACATAGTAATATGTTGAAATAAAACTACTTTTTACGGATTTTATCGAGCTATATTGATATTATTAATCCCGACGTTTCGGAACGTCGAAGTCACGGGTAGACTACACGGGGAGTCAATGTATAATATTCGCGTAAATGTCAGAAATCAATAGTAATATGACTTCGATAGATGTCGTTAACGTCACATAAATGACGTAGTACAATGTCGACGTGAAATTCGACATCACAGGCAGTCGTCTTGATAGCTTAGTTGCTAGTGTACTAAGTGTCCGGTGTACTTAACCGGAAGGTTGCAGGTTCGAGATTGAATTTTTCTTTCGCTAAAATTTATATCTTTAATATAACGAATGGTTTCTCAGATGAAGAGTACTCTCGTCTTTTACACCACATAATAAAAATAATCCTTAAAATATTCTGCACGGCCACGTGTTAAGAGTTCGATTCCCACCCGAGACAAATCATTGTTTAATCTACAGATATTTATTTCGAATCTGGGTATAGTTTTTTATGTTTATTAAATCTCCCGTGACACAGGGGTTAGGATGTATTTTTTGAATTGCCACTGAGAATTTACCCTAATAACACTTTTCTTAACCTGGCAACTGAAGACTTCAATCGAGGCACTTACGACCAGACATTTTTTTTTTATAATAATAATTATAATTTTTATAATAATATTTTTTTATGCTAATTTTTTTTTTTATAATAATTAAGTATACTAAAAAAATATGTAGTAATAATTGTACTCCAAACTGAACCAAGTTACGCTCACAGTCGATAAATCATTGGGCGATTATTTCGCGTTACCACTCAGACGCTCTATCCGCACACGAGAGGTCGGAACATTGCAATAACTCACATAGTGACAGCTCTGTTAATAACAGTTCTAGCTGTTATACCTACTTAATTGATCATCGGAACTTATTTGGGGGAAATAACATCTGGAGACCAAATTCTCGTTATTAAGAACGTTGAGAATACAGTTTCGATCGAGTCGCAAAGCCACATTATACTTTTATATTCAACTAGCGACCCGCCCCGACATCGCACGGGTTCAATGTACTAGTGGATCCAGAGATTACACCCTACATGTATTTTCCAGCTCACCTAGGTATATCTATATATTATATCATCTCTGGGCAGGGGCACCCCAGTACCAACTTCTCCCTCTGGACCGCATCCAACGGAGAGCGATTCGAATCGTCGACTGCCAAGATATTTCAAACCGGCTAGACCCCTTGGCGCTGCGTAGAGATGTGGCCTCGCTATGCATCTTCTATCGCATGTACTATGGGGAATGCTCCGAGGAATTGTTCGGCTTGATCCCTGCTGCTACTTTCCGCCATCGTTCCACGCGACAGCAGTTCCATCCACATCATCTAGATGGTTGGCAGTCCACTACTGTGCGTTTCTCTAGAAACTTTCTGCCTCGCACAACTAAACTGTGGAATGAACTGTCGCCTGCAGTATTTCCGGACCAATATGACCTTCAAACCTTCAAGAAAAGAGCGTACTCCCTTTTAAAGGCCGGCAACGCGCTTGTGACTCCTCTGGTGTTGCGGGTGTCCATGGGCGGCGGAAATCGCTTACCATCAGGCGATCCGTCTGCTCGATTGCCACCTATCCCATAAAAAAAAAAAAAAAAATAGGGTTGCGGGCAAATAACTCGAGGCGTTCGTCTCCCGGAAGGATGTCCGCAAAGCTGCAATTTTATTGACATGCCTAAAGTTAAGCACAGGACAGGAGACCACCGGTGCGTTCATTAGAAATCTCGGAGCCTCTTCCTCCGGAGATGGTTGCCGTGTGTTTTTAGTCAGTAGGAGTCCGATATAACCCACCGCCTTTCCTTTTCTGAGAGACGGAAGACATTCGTGAGGGTTTTCACACAGAAAAACCTACCGTTTTTCGTATACATAATATCTATATAGATAAAAATGAAATGCTGCTCGTTGGTAAGCGCATCACTTGAGAACGACTGAGCTGAATTAGCATTGTTTTTTTTAAATGTTCGTAATAGTTTGAATGAGGTTAGGGACCCACAAACTGGAAAAGTTAGCCTATAATTGGAACAAATGAAAAAAAAATGCTTTTTTTATTAATTAACATTCTTCTTAACTCTTTAAAACTATTAAAGAACTAATTAATTTCATTTACATTATTGTCTTTAAAATAACTATTTCTGTGTTTAGTTTCGTTACATAAGCTTTGTGTGGTCGCCTGTAATTAAAGGAGTACACTAACTCTAATTAATTGTGTATTCATCATCATCAGCCTATATTATTCCACTGCTGGACGTAAGCCTCCCCTAATGTGAGCCATTTCACACTATCCTCGGCTTCCAGCTTTCGCAACCAGCTTTTACCAGATTGTGTATTATCTGTAACAAATTGTGTACTCTCTTAGTAAAAAATGTATATGTATTATTTAATATAATTTTTTTAGACGACGCTCTCGGTCTAGTGTCGCATTGCTGATCACGAGTGTGTTTGTTTGGGAGTAGCTAGATCGTGGTGTGTTAAATGTCTCGAATATTTCTTCATTTATTTTTTAATTGGCCAGCACAAAGTCTATCAATTCAACTATTTACCATTAATATTGTCCTCGTTTCTCGTTGTTTGTTAGTTTAGGAGAATAAATACCATTTGTGATACCTATTCGATATTGGATCTGAATCGAAATTATATCAATAAACATTTTTAATTAAGTTCGCCCTCTGATTTATTTATTTTATTTTTATTTAAATATTTTATTTTACAGAAGGATTACAGACTAATAGATATAAGAACATCTATTATAGATTGCTAATTACAAGCCTCCACACTGATCTCTACACTGATCATTTCTTTCATTTATAAAATAGGTACTATTGGGAAACTTTGGTCATTTGTTGAGTGTGGTCATCTGGTGGCTATAAACGCGACTGCTACGCTAGAAGTCCTGGGTTTGATTATCAGATCGAGCAGTGTTATTATTTGCGTTTTCTATTAAATTCTCAGTAGCAGCT
The DNA here is from genome assembly GCA_964056405.1 of Acronicta alni. Lineage (NCBI taxonomy): Eukaryota > Metazoa > Arthropoda > Insecta > Lepidoptera > Noctuidae > Acronicta > Acronicta alni. The sequence continues at coordinate 14,606,911 of OZ043926.1, read as the reverse complement.
CGGAGTTTGATTTGTGCCCGGTTAAATGGCAATAGGTTCGCCCCCTGTTACATGGGATCCAAACATACTGGCGAATTGTGGGTGTACAGTAGTACATCTTTGCCTAACACTTCGCGGAATACAGGCGTAATGGTATTTATGTATTTATTTTATCGTTATTGGCTCATATATTTGCTCTAGCAAATCTAAAAACGACTACCTACCAGTATGTTATATATAGTAAAACAATAAAAAGAAGCAAGAAAGAGAAAATATATACTATATTTTACAATCAAAACACAAGACAAAATACCGAACAACAAAACTATAGATTCGTCTTAAACTAAGTAAGTTCTTAAGAGAGGTAGGGCATAATGGGAGTAATTCCACTGAAATTGGAACAGTCCGACTGGGGAAGTACCTCCGCCTTGTAGAAAATCGAAGTGAAATAAAACTGCTTTGAGCTGTGTTGTGTTTGTTCCTTACGGTGAGCAAGGTTGCCAATACTCCACGAGGAAACGTTGTGTTGGCAGTGGGGGGGACCTTGACCCTTATACTGCCAACCCAACTATTCCTATTTCGTTTTACAGGCTTGGCAACGTGCAAGTGATGCCCCTGGTGTTACAAGCGTTTATAGGCTACGGTAACCGCTTACCATCAGGTGAGCCGTGTGCTTGTTTGCCACCTTAGTGGTATAAAAAAAGTAGTAGTAAGAATAGCTAAGTGCCTAGCTATTGTTTTATTATTGTAATAGGTTTTTGTATCTTTTGGGTACAACTGCAATCGATAAGTTAATTACCTATCCCTAGTTATGTATTTGATGCCACAAAAAATACAAAACTGCCACGACAATTACCTTCAGCTCGACATAAAATAAGAAATTGGGTCAACCGTAGCTTCCGGCTGAGAAAGACTAATAAGACGACTCAGGTTCGCCCTTGTGACGTCATCAAAAAAATATAGCCAGTAAGGAAAATGTGCCGACGAATCATGATTAAGATTTTAATGATAACGCCATTGAACGGCTTCCGGGTCTTTCTTACTTGGCGTGAATTAATTTGCGGCGGTAAATCATGAGATTCAACACAATATATTAATTTATTTTTTGTGTTTTAGAGATAAATCTCTTTGTGGTACTTATTTATATTACTAGAATATTTTGCTTTATATACATACAACAATTTTTTGCGTACCTAGGTGAAAAGTACCTATAACATTTCGCTGATAAATCTAATTATGTGACTGGCGCGTGTGTATGACAATGTATGAATGTGGACGAAGCAAAAGAAGTATGCTAGAATTGTAGCAAGTGGCGTTCTTTAGTTTCTGCCAACCCCAATGGGAAAATGGCATGAGTGTATGTATGTAAGAAATTTTAAAGTGACTGCTCTAGTACGATAGTATTTTATACCTCAACGGGCTTCAATCGATTACAGGTTTATAGTATTATGTGGGGTCTTGGGAGCGTCAGATAATGTTCCATTAAGTCAAATGAAAGTAATTATTGTTATGTTATCTTGCCGCGGCTGTGATGGAGAAATATTATGGTCAATTTATTAATTAACAGGTTAATTTTCTTTTATGAGACACTAAGTTTTATATTGCGTCTTGCTGTATGCTCCATATCTCTGTATGCTTCAGAGACCTGGACACTGAAGGCAGGTGACCGGAATTGCATTAATGCTCTCGAGATGTGGTGCTGGCGGAAAATGCTTCGAATACCATGGCACGACCATGGATTGCGCGATCGACTGTGTGTGTATTGTGTCGATACTAAAAAAATACTTTTAAAATACATTTATTTCTGACATTTACGCAATTATTATACATTGAAATAGACACGGGTCACGGGTAGACAGTCTACCCGTGACCATGGACGCTGTAAAGGGTCCGAAACGTCGGGATTAATAATATCAATATACGCGATAAAATCCGTAAAAAGTAGTTTTATTTCAACGTTTAAAATACGTTATTACGCTTTAGTAAAATACGTTTTTCTATCACTCAGAGGTAAAATAAATAAACCACAGATTTGGGCTCGCTGATTACTTGTTCCTAATAGCAGGCTGCGACAAGGTCCGAGAGGGAGATTGTTTGATGTGCCAGTCATACGCACGCACATAATATATGTTATTATTAAAGTTTTCACCTCTAGTTAGAGCAATTACCATCTTCAACCACAAATCACAACAATTAGATATTTTTAATTGTACGTTGGCAGAATTCGAGAGGGTTACATTTAATTATTTATCATTAATTTAAATGTTTCTATATGTTGTATTGGGTGCATGCCTGTAAAAACATTTTAAGTAATAAATAACAAAATATAATTTAAAAAAAAAACTTGGAATTACTGTTAGACTATCTACCTTCTGCCTATGTAGTATTCTAGAGTATTTTGGCCATACAGCAAGAAAGACAGGTGACAATCTAGACATTGATTCTCACTGCCAAAATAGAAGGAAGAAGACAACGAGGCCGCAGTCCCACAAGATGCACAGACCAGATCCGTAGCTCACTTTCTATCACCGTTTACGACGCCGTTCAGGCAGCGGGTAAACAGATGGCAAAAATACTTTGAGAAATACGACTCAATGAGGAGGAAGTGTTACTTACGGCTTGACTTGCAACCCAAAGGAGTTTATGATATAAAGAGATAAATTTAATGATGAATTCTTACTAAATACGGTCTTCATTAAACAATATGTATAACTAAACAAATAACCCTCCTTCTGGCGCAGTCGGGTAAAAATATAATAAAGCTAACCCAACAAAACAAAAAATGTCATAGAAAAAAGCACTTTCAGGTTTTCCCAAATTTTCCCATTTTTTGTAAACTTTTCCAATTGTTTTTATCCAAAAATCTTATTCGGACTATTTATCATATCATCATCATTATATCAGCCACAGGAGGTCCACTGCTGAACAAAGGCCTCCCCCATAGACTTCCACAAGGACCGGTAACGACGACCTGTAAAGGTCGCTGGAAGTCGTTGGATGCAGCCGGCTTGTGCTGCATCCAACGACTTCCAGCGACCTTTACAGGTCGTCCGTCCATCTCGTTGGAGGCCGTCCCACGCTGCGCTTTCCGGTGCGTGGTCTCACCTCAAGAACCTTTTTGCATCAGCGGCCATCAGTTCTACCAGCTATGTGCCCCGCCTATTGCCACTAAGCTTGCTGTCTTTCAGCTATGTAACTTTCGTTCTTCTACGGATCTCTCCATTTCTGGAGATCACGTAGAGAAATACCAAGAATAGCTCTCTCCAGAGCTTCCTGAGTGACATTGAGCTTCTTTAAGAGACCCATATTGAGTGACCACGTAAACCCAAAATAATAAAAAAAATATCGATAAACTGAGGATACACTGGATGTCAAGCTTTTTTGGCTTCCGACTACCACTAACGATTCTCATAGGTGTTCGAATGACAACCGGGACCCATCCACAGACTGACCGCAGCGAGCGCAGCTTAACCTTGCAGACCGGTTGACCAGCGTAGTTATACTTAACTTAGCCCCTTAGCCCTCTTGACCAGCATTTATTTTAATTTATATTTGTTTCACAACAAGAGGGCGTAGGGAGAAAATACGTAGTAGGTGGGACCCCTCCTTACGTATTTCTAAGACAACTAGTTTCAAAACAATCCTTGTTAACAGCACGCCAGTATCTACTGACGTTAAACAAACTACATTACTCCTATTATTCTTGTACGCCTGACCGAGTTGGTCCGAGTTGGTCACGTTGTTTGCATCGAGGCTACGTGAATGAGCTCGTCACATAAATGCAGCGTGCTGCTATTGTGTTGTTAACTAGCTGAGTGGAACATAGGACGGTAAAGCTTTATGCACGCTGTTACAACTCTATCCTAGTATGGCGCCCTGGTACTATTTCTGTTGAGGATCAATGAATAATACGGTTCATAAACTTATGGAAAAGGGAAGCTTTGGACGCAGCGCTGATACAACTCCTTTTTTAATGCGTTACCCTGGTACTCTTACTATTTTTGGACACATCAATTTAATTTTAGAAATGTATATTATAATATAATTTCTGCTCACTAAGCCTAGAATTATTAAGAGCGATTGCTACGATAGGTCCTGGGTTCAATTCCCAAGTCGAGGCGTGTTTGGGATTTTCCATGAAATATTTTCTATGAGGAAGCTTGTCGCAAGATTTAACTATAGATAAACAAGCATTTTAAATAACTTGTTTTAATTTTAAAATTTTCAATCTAAGTAAATACGAGTACTTAATCTCGCAACAAGCTTTTGTATCATAATAAATCGTGGGACGTTGTAAGCTTTTACTATCAAAGTAAAAGTTTTAAAGAAAAAGTATATTTTTATTCTTTTTTCTGCATTTAAATAAAAGCTAGTTTTTAAAAAAGTATTTTACTTTTAATTTATTTTCAATTCTTTTATTTCATGATTTAAGCGCCCACAGTACAATATCTACGAAAAAAAACAGTTTTCACCTACCCGTGTTTATTCTACTAATCCAAATATAGCGTTCTACACAGTTTTAGCACTTTACAAATTGAAAAATAGCAAAAATCTAATTCGAAGCAATACCTAATCCATTATTTTACGCCATTTCTCATTGAAAGCCGTCCGGAAAATAACCGAAACGCGCTGATCTGTAAGTCAATAAAACGCATTCACTCGTTAACGTTTCTTCAGAGAAAATTACAGACGTTGCCGCGCCTACGAAGTAATATTACATAGAGGATCCATTACGAAAATTATTTCACTATATTATAATTAATATTAAGCTGCCTCATTAGTCTAGTGGTCCTGAGCGCGACTCCTATCCTAGAGGTCCTGGGTTCGATCCCCAGGTCGAGCAAAGTGTCATTGGGTTTTTCTATGAAATTCTCAATAGCAGCGCGGAGTCTGGATTTGTGCCCGGTTAATGGCAATAGGCTCGCCCCCTATTACATGACCTAAAACATACCGGTGAAATGTGGGTGTACATTAGTATACTTCTGCCTAACCCTTTGGGGAGTACAAGCGTGATGGTACTCGTATGAGGATATGTAATATTAAGCTTGATTACAAGCTTAATATTGATATTAATCACGCCTATTAAAGATAAAGATAAAGATATTTATTTCTGTAAATAGATCTTTTAAAGACACTTTTACAAGTCAATATTTAACATTTTTTTTTTAAGCTAGATGGCTCCGGCATTTCCTAACTGACGACCTCTGAGAAGAAACGCCGAAACAAACTCAGAGAATCATAGTCTCTTTTAAAGTCCAGACATAGTAGGTATAATAACAAATATGTGTCTTACAATGTAGGGCAAAGTCTGAAATGGCCTTTTGAAGAAAGAGCCATAGCGGCTTTGAGTAGACCAGTCCCAACCGACGGCTCGCATGCATCAGTCATTGTGTAGCTCAACCATAATTTAGGGAGCTCAACAACCCGTCACACGACAATACCAGATCAGAGGAACATTTGCGTAGGCCACTAAAAAGGCTCAAAGCCGCCAGACTGTTCAGAGCTGAGTAGATATGTATATTTAGCCTACAGAGTACTCACATATACATTTTATTGAGTTAAAAGTTATTAAATAATAAGAGAAATATAATCACAATAACCATTACAGTAATATAGTCTGTTAATATCAAATTAATATAAATAATTTTTATGTCCGACTTACTTGAGAACAATGCAGTTTGATGTTGTTGCACCATCAAATTAATTTAGTCTACAGAAAAAGAACAATAAATAAATAAAGATATTGCCATAGACAGTAAGAGCTGACCAGCCCCGACAGACGGCACCCGTTCACGAGTATGACGTGCGTATCGGCGTCGTTCGACTCAACCATGTTGCAGGGAATAAAACGACCCGACACACAACGCCACCATCAGCAGGACATTTTAGTGAGCATGACAAGCTCAGAGTACTAGGCAACTGATGGACACAATGTAATTTTAAGTCATTAAAATGCATATCAATATATGCAACATCAATGGCTGCACGACTCTCATACTTTAAAATTCATGTTTTTACAATATTAATCTAAATAACATTTCAATTTCAAAAACATAAATAAAATAAAACAAAGAAATGTCAGAATAATATAAAATTAAAGAAACGATAGCCTGGTTCATTGGAACAGTTCAAACCCAAGCATATTTGTCATCTATATAATCTCTTAATGAGTAATAACCTTTATGACACAATTTCTGCCTAACAATTGACTTAAATTTGTTGAGACTTAATTTTTGAATGTTGCTTGGGATTGTATTGTACAAGCGTATACATTGGCATTTGAACGAATTACTTATCTTCTGGAGCCTCGTTGCAGGTACAATAAATTTATTTTTGTTCCTGGTATTAACATTATGCATATCACTACGTTTTTTAAAGAGATCAACATTCTTGTGAGCATATAATAAATTCTCATAAATATACTGTGATGCAACCGTCATAATATTAATCTCCTTAAATTTATCCCTCAGTGAATATCTGGGACTTAAATTGTAAATCGATCGAATGGCTCTTTTCTGCAGCACAAAAATAGTTTGTATGTCAGCAGCATTCCCCCACAACAGAATACCGTACGACATCACACTATGAAAATAACTAAAATAAACAAGGCGCGCTGTTTCTACATCGGTTAGGCTACGTATTTTTTTGACGGCGTATGCTGCAGAGCTAAGCTTTTTCGACAACTTATCTATATGTGGGCCCCACTGAAGCTTAGAATCTAAAGTGATACCTAGAAATACGGTGGTGGCCACAAGGTCCAACTCTTCACCATTAATAAGTACACTGGTTTTCACCTGCTTTACATTAGTTGTTGATAACTTAATACATTTCGTTTTCTTTTCATTCAAAAGCAGATTGTTAGTATTAAACCAATGTACCACCTTTGAGAGAGCACTGTTTACATCGTCAGTAACTATTTGTTGACGCTTGAGTTTAAATAACAATGACGTGTCATCTGCAAACAGTACTATCTCATGATTATCCCTTATTAGGTAAGGTAAGTCATTTATATAAATCAAAAATAAAAATGGACCCAGAATTGAGCCCTGCGGGACTCCCATTTTAACTACGGACCCCGAAGATCTCTTTCCATTGACGTCCACCTTCTGAATCCTATTACCCAGGTACGAGATAAGAAGATTCAGAGAAGTGTTTTTAACGCCATAGTGGTGTAACTTCCTGATCAATGTTTCGTGAACAACACAATCAAAGGCTTTAGATAAATCACAAAAGATACCCAAAGCATCGCGCGCGTCTTCCCATGCATCAAATATATGTCCTAAAAGTTCAACACCGGCATCGGTAGTTGAACGACCCTTTGTAAAACCAAACTGTTTACAGTGTAAGAGTTTATTTTTATTAAAAAACCTTTGCATTTGGTCTAACATAAGCTTTTCAAAAATTTTACTAAAAGTAGGTAGCACGGATATTGGTCTAAAATTAGTGGGGTCAGATGTGCTACCCGATTTAAACAAAGGTATTATTTTACTATTTTTCATTAGATCTGGAAATTTACCACAGTCAATACAGTCATTAAAAATAATGGCTAAAGTAGGTGCTACAATGTCAATGATTGTTTTGGCAACGTCAACAGAATTACCCCAGAGGTCTGCCGTTTTTTTTACATTTAACATATTAAAGGTTTTAATAATGTCTTTATAATTAATTCGATTGAAATGGAATTCAGCAATGCCAGCGTTTACATTTTCTTTAAGTAACGATTCCGCAACAGTGGGTGATGAATTTAGAAATTTCGTTGTTGAAACAGGAATGTCCGAGAAAAAATTTTCAAATGCTGAAGCTACTTCTAGATCGGATTTAATTATGCAATTGTCGATACTAAGTGTATAATCACTACTTCGTTTACTAACCCTTCCTGTTTCACTGTTGATAATATTCCAAGTGGTTTTGATAACATTATTGCTGTTTTTTATTTTTAAACTTAAATAATGCGACTTCGCTATACAACAAATCTTTTTAAATAATTTAGAATAATTGTTGACATATATATTAAATTCTGGAGTGTTGACATACACTCGTTCATTGTATAGCTCATAAAGTCTCTTCCTACTTTTATGAATACCAACAGTGGCCCATTCACTGAAAGATGCATTACCGTTAACTGAGATCGTCTTGGGTGTAAAAGTAGAATCAAATTCTGTACAGTACATATTAAAAAATATATCATAAAATTTATTTGGATCATTATTGTATGGCAAAAAAGGTAATTTGTTAATAAGTTTATTTTTAAATATTTCCAAGCGACTTGCAGTTTTCGGGTTCACAATGATATCTTTTATGGCCACAATTTTACTGTGATTATTAACCGTAATGAGCTGTCCGCAGTGGTCAGAATCCAGTAAATTAATAATTTCCTTATGGTGTGGTGTTATATCAGTAAAAATATTATCTAAACATGTGGCAGTAGATGCAGTTATTCTAGTAGGCTCCAGAAATAAGTTTTCCAGATTGAATGACAGAAAAAGATTTTTAATTTTAGTACAAACACTCGAATTTTCTAATAAATTAACATTAAAATCACCACTGATGATGATGGATTTGTTCGACTTACAGGTTTTATGAAGTACTTCCTCCATCACCCTTTCAAAACTATCATACAATCCAGATGGAGGTCTGTACACACTTAAAACAATAAACTGCTCTAATTCCACACAAGCTATTTCAATTGTTCGTTCAACAGAGAGGCCCACAATTTCCCTACGTTCTTTAAACTTGTATTCATTACTAACTAGGATTAAGGAGCCACCATGGATAGCACTCTCTCTGCAAAACGAACTACCAACCTGGTGATTATTAAAGTTAAACATGAACTGATGACTTTTTAACCAATGTTCTGTAATACAAAGAATATCTATTTTATTACAGTTCATGAATAATTCAATTTCTAGTTCTTTATTATTCATTCCTTGAATATTTTGGTGAACCAGGCTGATAATATTAACAATTTTATTACAGTCAGGTATGCAAGAGGTTGTCTCTGTTGTCCTAATTTCTAATTTAAATTATTTGAAATGTCAAGAAATGAGATATCAGGTAATACAGGCTCAATAAAGCCAATATGTTTTTTAGCCAGATTCTTGGCTAACGTAACAAAATAATATGTCAGAGACATAGCTAGCTGTCTCTTACAATAAGTAGAAAGATAATAATTATCTTTCGTCAGGTAAAAATATTTGCTAACATAGTTGTTAGTGTCAATCAAATGTAAATTGTCATTATTAATTGATAAAGTATGCAATGTTAGGTTTAATTTGTGTCTAATAGTGTTTTCGTCCTGTGGCAAACTATTTGAGTAGGGAAATGTAAACATAACTACATTACAGTCACATATTATTACCCGATAAGAGAGGCAGAAATGTCATCAGTATTATAATATCATCATATCAGACTACCGCAGTCCACTGCTGGACATAGGCGTCTCCCAAATTGCGCCACGTTCTCCGCCTTCCGCATCCAGTCTGACTCAGCCGTCCTCTTGAGATCGTCGGTCCATCTGGCTGGGGGGCGTCCCACACTATGTTTGCCGTTTCAGAAACACAGTGGCCCACAATTACGTAATACGGAGCAAGCCTCCTGTGAAGCGGGAAAAAGATTCCTAATGAGGATTTTTTAATAGAAAATCTCAGTAGTATACTGCCTCACCTGGAAATTGAAGTTCACGCTCTTAATCAGTAAAACATACATTGTATACATACACTCCTGCCTTTTTCCCATGGGGATACCATACTCGCTACGATTCTTGCATTGGTACTTCTTTCGCTTCATTTTTGATGACGTCTATGGTCTAGTGGTTCGCGTGTCGGACTGCTGATCACGAGGTCGTAGGTTCGATTCCCACAGAACACAAATATTTATGTGATGAACAAGTGTTTGTGTTTGTAATAGTATTATAAATATGTATTTACAAAAAAAAAGTATGTAAGTATTTTAACCATTGTCTAGTAGGTACCCATAGTACAAGCTCTGCTTAGTTTGGGACTAGATGGTGCTGTGTGAAATTGTCCAAGAACATTTATTTATTTATCTTACATACACGCCGGTTGTGAGAACTACGCACCTGACCTTTTTGTAGAACCTCACCAATAAGGTCGGTGTAAGTTTTTCTAGGCCGTCCCCTTCCGGCGGTTCCACTGACATTCGCCATATAAATCCCTTTTTTTAGTCACCTTTCAGCCATTCTCTCAACATGCCCAAGCCATCTCAGCATATTCTTCTTAATTCTACACTCCTCCTCCTCCTTAGTCGATCAATCTTGACAGAGTGGTCGTGGTTGATGACGCTGCATTTTTATTGGTTAAAGCAGCTATCACGATGCGCCTCCACTTGCTGCGGTCTTCTGCTTCCCGAGAACTCTGGACTATGGAGGTTTGTGTCGTACTTTTGATGAGGTCTGTCCAACGCTTAGGTGACCGGCCGCGCGACCGCTTGCCCTCCACCTGTCCTTTTCAGTTCTACACTAACTGCATACAAATCGGATGATCCGTTTAGAGACGGACATAATGCAGACAGAAGAAAGGACTATTAAATGCTTAGTAGGTACAGTCATTAAAAGACTTAGGTATTTGACGTCTATAGTCATCGATTTAAGTATCGGACTGCTGATTACGAGGTTGTGGGTTCCATTCCCACAGCACACAGATGTTTATGTGGTGAAAATAAGTGTATGTGTTTATTATGTATTATAGGTATGTATTTACACAAAACAGTATGTGAATATTATATCCATTCTCAGGTACTAGAGAATGGATATAATACTCATACCCATAATATACAAGCTCTACTTAGTTTGTCTCAAATATTTATCTATTGATATAGGGAGCGAACGATGATGTTTACATTTCGACACAATCTTATTGCGTAATACACAGAAACATTCACATATACCATCACGCCCATATTATATTGATTTCTGACATTTACGCGAATATTAATTTCTTTTTTGAAAATATTACATAGTTTGAAATAAATATTTTAAGTATTAAATAACACTGTTCTACCTTCTTGTACAGACGCCAGCAGGTCAAGGTATCCAAAACTGACAAATTTTCCCAATTGAATTAAGTAATGTATTAAAGTTGAAAATCTACAAAAAATTGACAAATTGGGGTAGCTTGATGTGCTGGCCAGCACACCAATTTGTCAAATCTGTACCTAATTATGTGTGTCGTCTATGTGTGAAAACTTTTAATTAGCCTTAGTTTTGTTACTCTGTCAATCTTTTCTTTTCATGTAGTTAGTTTTCCATAATAATGTTAAATAAAACAAATAAAATATTCCCCGAAGGATTAAGCAAAGATATCTAGGTCTCATGTAGGTACTAGCGAGCTTAGTGCCATTAACCGGGTACAAATCCAAACGGCGAGTTGCTATTGAAAGTTTAAAACCCGATATCACTTGCTTGATTTGGGAATAGAACCCAATACTTCTAGTGTAGGAGTTGCGCTTACGATCACTAGACTAATGAGGCAATTACAGAGTAGTACACAATCTTTGAATCTTTGCCAAAAGAGGTGTTTTAGCTTCATGTATAACTAATAACTCTACCTACCCTAACTCTTGTCTATGTATCTAAGCCTCTATTAACTTATGACAACATCAAATATATTATACCGTTGTAATTTTGATGTCAATTAAGTGGAACGGCACTAAAGATACTTAATACTCACTTAAACCGTCTTTAGCATCAACCAAATTATATCTCGTGGAAGTAAAGGTAGGCCCATCAAGCTCCTACCTTGTTAAAACCATCATAATTATAATGTACAAACACTTTCCCACCTTTCCTGACACCAGGGATACTCAACATATGGGTAAAAGTGATTACAACTCTCTCAGAAAAGGTTTTTCATCTGAGGCTCGCATAAAGTGTCAAATTTTCACGCATATACGACCAAAAAGGTTGAAAATACCTACTCTAAACGCTTTGTAGGGACAGCAAAACACTCTCGAAGATGCTCCTCCAAAAATAGAGCAGTCCTTCAGAATTTGTTATCAGTACTCCCAGTAATTGAAGCTCAAGGTGTTTTTGCCGACGGTATATTTCAGAGGAACTCAGTCATTTGCGGACGGTACGCCCATCGAGCGTCGAGAGGACTTGACCTACATATTCGTCAGGTAAATAGCGAATAGACTGGACCCCTGGATTTCTAGTGCTACTTTAGTGTTGATTATGGAATCTATGAAATAATACTTGCTTTGTTCTTGTTTTGTTCAGAATTGATTTATGTGCGTTTTCATTACAAGTTTTGTTTCTGAAAAAGGGATATTAAATACTGAACTATATTTGTTAAGCTTTGCAAAGAATAGACACTATTTATTTATTCATTTTTTTTTAATTTAGGAAAACAAACAATCGTACTTACTTATTAGGTACACAAATATAGAATGACAAAGTACGGAATATAAAAATTTAAAAATATGTCAAGATACAAAATAAGAGAAAAAAAAAGAAAACTAGAAACAACGCAGTTTATGCTGAAAGAGTCTGAACTATTTCTTTTCTAAATCGGCTCTTTATGTGCAAAGGTGGCCTATGTAGACAAGTAGGTACATAACCGCTTTTGTACACTTTTGAGACAGAAAGAACTAGTTAATAAAATTAATTAACTTAAGAAGAATAAAACCGTCAGGAAAGTATGAGTATATAAATTTAAATAAATGCTACAAAAAATATACCGTCTGTAAAACGCCTTCCGTTATATTCATAGCAACAAGAGGCTTTAAGACAACTTATCGCGGCTTTCAAAGTATCAGTTTCTTTGAATAACATACATCAAATTATTTATTTATGTAGGAAATAATGGTAAATTTACGTTGACTAACCTTGGTCTTACACGTGGAAGGATTCAAAATAGATATAATTGTAGTCTATTTAAAACTTCCTTCCACCAGAGTTCGTGTGTGCGGTAGTTAAACGGTAAGTTATCAGTACCTACAGAATATTTAATCAACCATCAAAAGCTTGAGAACCGATCAGTAGGTATATATTATTCTTCATAAGCCTCATGTACCTACCTACTAATTTAAGTAATTTTACGTTCGAATTAATAAAAGCACGAAGCACGCAACGTTATGTTTTCTTCAAACAAACGTGAACCCTAATATACCCTGCTATAATTAGAATCGTATAATACAAAGTAATAAGAACTGATAGCATGTATGACCATTAAACTGGCAAGTCAAAGGTCTCGAGTTCGAATCCAAGGCACGCACCTCTGACTTTTCGAAATCATGTGCGTATTAATAATTAATTTATCAGTCCCTTAAACGGAGAAAAAACCATCGTGAGGAAGCCTGAGAGATTTTGTCGAAAGTGTGTGAAGTCTTCCAACCCGCATTGGGCCCGCGTTGTAGACTCTATATAGCCTAATCCCTGTCATCCTAAGAGGAGACCCGTGCCCAGCAGTGGGACAGTATATGGGTTGATGATGATGAAATAAGAATTAACATGAATTTATTTAATACCTGAAGGTGGACAATGGCTACACTTCGGATGTAATAAAAGCTAAGAATGCAAGAGAAGCAGATTCACCCATGGGTGCTGTAGAATATTAGAAAAGGGACATTCTCTACTCGTGAATTCTTTGGTAAAAATGTAAATAGGTACCTTTTTTTTAAACCACTAAGGTGGCAAACAAGGATACGGCCCACCTAATGGTAAGCGATTACCGTAGCCTATAGACGCTTGCAACACTAGGGGTATCATGTGCACGTGGCCGACCCTATAAAACGAAAGAGGATTAGTTGAGTTGACATTTAATGGGTCAAAGCTACTGCCAATACGTTTCCTCGCAGAGCACTGGCAACCTTGCTCACCGTTTAGAAACACAACACAGCTAAATGCAGTGTTATTTCACTTCGGTTTTCTTCAATTTGGAGGTACTTCCCCAGTAGGGCCGCTCCAATTATAATTATACTAACTAGGTACCTCTCAAAATATTATTTATTATCTCGAAATAAATTATGTATTTAAAAATAAATCGTCATGTAAACCTTGTCCTGAAAATGTTAATAAACAAAATCTGCCAAATCGATAGAACTGTCAACAATAGTTATAATCTTACAAACACGCGGTAATTTAACTTTTACTTATTGTACAGAAGATAGATAGATAATAATATATACCTAAACAAAAAACTTAACAGTAAAGTAAAAGAATTTCCATTTTAGATAGACCTACCGTACTGACTGGTTAGAAAGAAGAACCGACCCATCAAACACCCCAGTAAGAAACCAACAGAAGTTATTATCCCATTTTGAAACTCAGATTAACTGTTCGGTTAAATTTCCCCTCACGTCGGGTTATGTATGTGTGGCTTTGGCGGTCTTAACGGATTTGCATACATAATTTAAAACGGAAATTAATTCTCTTTTAGTCTCTCGGAAGCTTTTTAATCAAGGGAGCTCATTTTTACTTTAGCTCTATTTTATATTATTAATTACTCTTTTCATACTGCCTATGGATCAGTTACAAGAAGCACAGTTTCTGAGCGGCTGACTCCTAGATATACGTCTTTACCCTGGTTTTAATTACTTTCGGCATAGTTTAAATGTGAGCACCAGCGGTACATCTATGAGTGGTATACTTCAATCCAAGATGGCGGCTTGTCAAAATAATGTCAAATTGGTTTTGATAAGTTACTGATACACTCGTAGAATTTAACACATTTTAGACATCAAAATAAAATCACCAAAAGTAGGTAAGTAACATTAACATTAATTGCCATCAAGGAAAAAAAAAATTAACATTATTGTTCACGCCATAAATACTCTTTTGTGAGTACTATTCACAAAAGAGTATTTATTTGTTTTATATATTTTAAGATTATATTTTTTGACAACTAAAAAACAATTGAAACAAAGTTTTTAAAAAATACGTACTAAAAATGATTTGCTAATAATAATATATGTATAGTGCATTGGGGCAATTCCGATAGAAATTTCTGCGAGATGACTAGAGGTGAACATTTCATTTGATTATTTGGGAATGCTCTATTTTACGAGTCTTACTGTTTTAGATCTGCATAGATATTGAAAAGCCTTTGAAAAGCATAAATTATATTTTTAAATATATCGTTGGATTTGCTAAAGAAAGTGTTTTAAATAAAGAACCATATTTTTGGGTCATAATGGATAATTGCGAACTATCGCGGGATAATTCCGGAAGAACTCAAAAGTCGCCTTTATTGCATTTCAGCCAGAGTTTACATTTCATTTTCCATCGTAATTGCCCCATAGATTTTGATATTGTAAGTTTTTTAAATAATAACCGTTAATTTGAATTCCTATAACTTTGTATTACGGAATTACCCGTATTATATAAGATGGCGCTTTGCCTAACGTTGCCAGCAGGAATATATTGCTGCGTTTGGTAGATTTTTTGCACTTTCGGAATATACCCATTTTCGAAATAGCCCCAATGCACCTTATATAAATTACATTGTTTAATTGTATACCTACAAAGTTCATAACAGTCGTATACCTACATTATTGTATTTTTGCAACATTCTAGTAGGTACCTTACTTGGAGTCAAATTGATTTTATTTCTTATCTATAATATAGATAAGAAATAAAATAAATTTAGAGCTGTTAATGGCTTCCTATCGTCCAGATGATTTTTATTTATATGATTCTTTAGCTGTCTGTCTGTTAAGTCTTCCATGCTCTAAATAAAAAAATAAACTTCATATTACTCTACTACACTCTTAGTAATATTCTGGCCAGCTCTATAAAATACTTTATAGCATACTAAACCTTACTCACTACCTACGTAAGTTATCAGTCAAGCCAAATTAATCTTTAAATCAATATTCTTACGCTCTGTTTTATAGTAACGATGAAAAGGATGTTATTTTAGAAGGGTTTGAAGGACTGTCTTACTTGTGTTATAACAGATTTTATTATATTCCAAGATGTTTAGTTATCAAGCATAAAGTTGTAAGTAACTTTGAACTGTGTTCAGTCCTGAAACCTTTGCTTATTCAAGGCACTTATTAAGTTCAAAGGCTATCAAAATAACAATGTAGACGTTATGAAAATACTAAGGACTAATATTCAGAAAGAAATTAATTAGTGACCGCTTAAAAAGTTAAAATAATTGCAAATGCCTATCAAAAAGATAATAGAACTCGTCAAACACGTACCTACAACAAATTGCCAAAAATATATTTTCAGGCGCTATAATGTAATAAGACATTTTAATTATAAACTTGCTCATTATGTAATCAAGAATACATAATAAATTGATTATTTATATTCAATTTAATTATATTATAATTAACTTTGTTTTCTAATATTACTTTCTCCTATATTTTAGAAAATATGAAATACCTATATCTACAAATACGTAATCCAATTTTGTATTCTTTTGTACTCAGTTCCTTCTAAGAAATTATCATTACAGTAATTGTTATTAACTTGACCTCAAAACATGATTTAGGTATAATTTGATACATAGGTATACTTACCTACTATTTATTTTAGACGCTAATGAAACAGTACCTATGTTTCTGGGATTAAAAAATATATTTTGATCATCTTCATCCTACCTATTGCCGCACATGTTGCTGACAGCTGCTAGACTAACCGAATACTGATATTTATCATATTTTAAGAAGCCCAGTGGGTCTCCATTTGTTAAGAAAGGTAACTTTTTATACCACTAATGTGGCAAAAAAGCATACGGCCCACTTGATGTTAAGCGGTTACCGTAGCCTATAGACGCTTGTAACATCAGGGGTATCACTTGCGCGTTGCCGACCCTGTAAAACGAAAGAGAAATAGTTGGGTTGGCACTATAAGGGTCAAATTCTCCCCCCACTGTCAACACAACGTTTCCTCGCGGAGCACTGGCAACCTTGCTCACTGTAAGGAACACAATACAGCTCAAAGCAGTGTTATTTCACTTCGATTTTCTGCAAGGCAGAGGTCCTCGTCCTCGTACTTCTCTTAAAACCTGTCTATAGCCTGACTGCGGCAAGCATAGCATAAACTTAAAATTGTTTGATCAGCGTAGTTATTTCTTAGACACGGGTCATAACTGAGTTTTGGTGTGGTTTGCATTAGACGTCATAGGGGTGCGAACTGACTACGCGAAAGATTACAAAATCTTAACAACGACACGGCGACCACGCGTCTGCGAATTCAACCAGCGACATGATTACTACGATTTTAAACATTGTTGTCTATGAAATACCGTCGCATAAAATGTTTTATTAACGCTACAAATCATTACTTAGGTCATCTTTTGTAGGGTAATTTTAGCACCTTATTTAGACATTTCTCCCCTCTTTGTTTGATTAAATCAACAAAACATCTTGATTATTTAGGGTAATAGAATAAATCTGTATATGTTTGGGGAGGGTAAGTAGGTAAGCACGGTCGAAAGGCTAGCGCGTGATGTTGATTGTGATATCCTAAAGATAAACTGTTTATAAAGTTATTGTAGCGAAAGAAAAATTAGAATGCGGGCAGGATTCGAATTCTAGTAAATAATCTTAGCAGTTAGGAAAATGCAAAAAAAATACAAAAAGATGATTAACTGTTCGTTAGACTTTCCGGACTGCTGACTACCACTAACGATTGTCATACGTGTCCGCATGAAAACCGAGACTGACGGTTTTACGTGCTCTCCGAGGCATGAAGAAATCTCGATGTGTCACCCATCCATAGACTGACCGCGGCTGACGTAGCTTAACCTTGCAAATCAGGTTGATCAGCGTAGTTATTTATAACTTAGCGGTTATCCTTAGCCGAGGTGGTTGTTCAAAAGGCGACTTCAGAAATTGCCCTGTATTGTAATATACATACCTACATAAGTATTTGCTAATACTACTTACTATGTACCTATGGGCTGTTTCTTTTCTCACTTTAATAATAATTATTCTCTCTTTCACAGATTATTTGAAGAAAATCAAGACCTCTTAAATATGTTCGAGAAATTTCGACAATGCCGGACGAGGGAGGAACAGATTAACTCTATGGAGCTGGCAGAGCATGCCAACAACGTCATGAACACCTTAGACGAAGGCATCAAGGGTCTGGACGACTTGGACAATTTCTTCGGCTACATACACCAGGTTGGAGCCAGCCATAGAAGAATACCTGGGTTCAAAGTGGAATATTTTTGGGTTAGTATATATTACCAATTTAGACTTCCTGAGTACCTAAGAACGTCAACAATGTGCATGCACCTACGTCCATTGATATTAAAGCCTTATCAAAATATTACAACAAATCGACATTCCATTCAAAATCATTCAGCCATGATTGAATTTATTGAAATTTTGCAATGGACTGTATTCAGCCGCTGTTTCAATTTTATAGATCCCTTTGGTATTCGTAGTTTTAATTAAAACTTTGTTTGCAATTCTTGACAACAGTGTCCGTAATATTTAGGTTATAATTTTGAGATGGGTGAATTTGGGGCGGCTTGAAACTATTAGTTAACTAGAAATTATTAAAACAAGAGCATCGTCAATTTTGAACAATAACTTCATTACAACTTTGCTTAAAATTTCATATAACCAGGTGCCATATCCATGACGATTATCAAAACTTCATTAAAAAAATGTTTCGGCCTCCAAATCTACTGTTTTTACTTAAGATGCTAGCGCCATCTATTTTTTTTTGCTAAGTAATGCAGTAAACTAACTCAGTTACAACAAAATCGTAACGTAATTTATTGTATGTCGATTTTCGATCGACCTTATATCGTAGTAGATCGTTTAGCGGAATTGTTTGAACTGCAACTGAGGTAGTATGTCAACTACTACCTCAGTTTCAGTTCATAACTAACATTTTATCAATATATAAATGCATATATAAATTTTAGCGAAATAAAAATTCGATCCAAAGCTTTCTAACCTGCGTCTCTTCGGCTAAGTATCCATACCGAACGCTTTAGCTATGAAGCTACGGAGACCACTAACAGTGATGTCAAATTTCTTTTTCACATTCTACGTCAAGATTATAGGTGAAATCAGCGACATCGTTTAGCATTTATGTTAATGCCAAATTTAAAAATAACTGATTTTAAAATATTGTATTGATGTTAAACATGTTTTATTTCGTTACCTGATTAAAAGTTTCATGATCATATTTTTAATTCCTTCCCCACATGTTATTTATGTATTACTGCTACTAAATATTCAATACAAAATAAGAACTAGCTGTAAATGTACCGTTTTTAATTAACATTTAAATATTTCTACAGCTTTTTTAAGCATGTACCTATTTTAGATAGGGTTGGCAACATTAGTCACTGGGCCGTCTATTTTACCATTACCTCCATAGAAGAAGAAACTTCGTGAGCTCTTTCAAGTCAAACGATAAATGCGCTCAGCTGTCCTTTGTAAATGCCGTGGTCTTTCATCAGATTTAAAGGGTGAGGTTTAGGGTAGGGAAGCATAAATAGCTTTGGGGTACTTTAGAAGTCCCTGCCAACGTATTTAATACAATACGTATGGGTAGGTCAGCTTGTGTACAGTCAACAACGACAGTATCTCAACACATTAAAAACAATACGAGCACCAAAACCTTTTATTCAATTTAAGGTTAAGGATATAATCGCCTTGTATGTAGAGAGCTCGTACCACCTCCTCAGGTCAATACTTCTGGATAATTAAAATGTTAAACCGTTTCGAAGATTACATCAGTTCAGCGACTTTTCTTGCTGACTGTACATTTTACATGCAAGAACATGCACCGGAACACTGATTGACACAATATACTACGTATTTAGTAGGTGTTACTTGTATACAATGAATGTGATTTTGCCTGCCACTGAAATAACCTACTTTTCAGTTAGTTCCATGTTGTCTTAGCTTATAATTTAATCGTATTACACATTTGAATACTAAGAATTTTCTGCACCTTCTCTTGTTAGATTGTACAGCTCTTTATGATAATTGAGAGAAATTAAATACGATAGTTCTTAAAGGAAATAATATATTGTCCAAAAATTATAAATAAATGTTGAAGGCAAGTGCTTTTTAAATAAAGCATTTGCCTTCCCATGTCAAGGCCATAGTATTCGGACATTCAACACGACCATTACGGGCTACGATCCGATACAAAAACCGGATGACATAGAAAGGGACGACATAATATTATAAGACTGAGGCATTTTCGCGCTTCCTACTCGAAACCGCGCGGGATAAAGTCGCGTGTCGCTTCACGGTACCATTGTTGTCGGACGGTACATTCCCCAGGTCTCCTACCCGCAGGTCACAGCTCATAAGCTTTACTAAAAGCCTCCAATCGGTTAATTTCATTAATATTATAATTGCACGATATTAAACTGAGACCAAGGTATTAAACTCAAAACTATTAGAAACTTCTAAAAGTCCGTCAATCAATCTGATAGTTGAACATAAATTCAATCAATTTTACAATTTATAAGTGGTTCACATCAAAATTTAAATTTATTATATCTTCGGATTCAATCAATTGAAATTTTGATGAAATGAAAATTCTGCCTGCGGTTGTTTTTTTTTCACATTTATTAACACGTACCATCACGCCCGTTTTCTCTGCAGGGTAAGGCAGAGGTGCACACTAATTTAAAAATTATTTAAAATTATATTTGTATATGAAAAAAGAAAATTCGATCTCAGGCAGGTTGAAGAAAAGAGTCATATTTATCCAACAGATGTCGCTGACGTCATCTAAAAAGCGTAGAATGTGAAATAGAAACTCGACACAATTTTCGCTAAAATTTTTAACTTTATTACGTATTCGTATAGGGGTTTAAATTTACTTAAAATACTTATTTATACAATCAGAAAACCATAATACCATAATCAGAAACGCATATAGCATAATAAAAACACTAGATTCTCTCTAAATCTAATGAATGAATTCATGCATCTAAATTTAACACATCTCTACCTACTTAATCCCATAAACAGTAATGAGTTAAGGCCCCAAAGTCTTCCAAAACTTCAAATTGCACTTCTTCTGGCGTCCCTCCATACGTAAACTTTGTATGTACATATACTAAGCCACAATACAAGTAAATGGACAGAAGATTAAACACAGTAATAATAAAAAAAACATAACATACCATCACGCCTGTATTTCTCGAAGGATTAGGCAGAGGTGTAACACAGTTGTACACACAGTTCGCTGGTATGTTTTAGGTCCCATTGTAATAGAGGGCGAGCCTATTGCCATTAACCGGGCACAAATCCAAACTCCGAATTGTTACTGAGGATTTCTTAGAGAAACACAATAACACATTGCTCGATCTGGGAATCGATCTAAGTAGGTACTCTAGCGCTACTGTAGACTAACGAGGCACCAGCTAGTCTTATAGTAAATTTATCGTATCCACTTGGCATAGAAAAAGAGATCTTGTATGGACGTTTTTATGGTACGCAAAATCCGCATGGATAATTTACCACCTGGGTAGGCGGCAGGGTATATCGGACTAAAAGCCGCACTTGCCTTTCCTGGCTCTATATGTTACGGCCATGGTATTGGTGACATTCGCCACAAGTATGTGGGTTTTCTGAGATATCTTTCTTTATGTCACAACCGTAGACTGTAACTGTAGTGTATACACATATATCTGCAACACCGGAAGTGACCCGCGTCCCTCATTTCCGGATATGAAAGCCCTTCAACCCTTTGACTTATATGCGTTTGCATCATCTATGATTATGTGAATGCATGTTTATACAATTCCTTGAGTTGAAAGTTTCTGTATTCAATCAAAACTTTCAGGAAAATTGTAGATATATTTTTTAAAAGTTATTTAGCGAAGGAAACATTCAACATGCTTCTTCTGGTTAAGTACACCAGACGCTATAACCAGTAAGCCACCGCGACTCCCACCCACCATGTCGAAATTTGCCTTCACATTCAAAATTTACGTATTTATGGTGTATTTTTTTAATTGAGTATTGGAATTCCTCATCAGGCTAGAGGTCGTAAGCACGATTACTACGTCTACTAGAGTCTTGATTGCAAAGTGTTGTTGGATTTTTTTATGAATATCTCATCATCGACATCATCAACCCATATACTGTCCCACTGCTGGGCACGGATCTCCTCTCATATTGAGAGGGATTAAGCTATAGTCCACAACGCTGGCCTAGTGCGGGTTGGCAGACTTCACTAACCGTCGAGAAAAATCTCTAAGGTATGCAGGTTTCCTCACGATGTTTTCCTTCACCGTTTAAGAAAGTGATAATTAATTATTAATACGCACATGAATTCGAAAAGTCAGAGGTGCGTGCCTTGGGTTCGAACTCCAGACCTTCGACTTGGCAGTCCAATCGTCATAACACTAGGCTATCACTGCTTTTTTTTGAAGTCGCTAACCTTCAAGGTATTATTAATAACATTGTCATTTACCTAATGACATATTTTTTCTTTACAGAAAATCGAAGCACCATTCCTAGCAGCCGTGGAATCAACATTGGGCGACCGCTACACACCCAACGTGGAGAACATCTACAAAATCACTATCAAATTCATATTAGAAACGCTCATAGAAGGGTATGAAGCCGCCGGCAAGCATCCTACGTGAGCGCAATTATGTACAGAATTTATATAACACTAAACAAATAGAACTGAAAACGCGAACATAACCACGACTCGCGCAAGTATAAAAACAATATTATCTTAAACAACTGCCAAGCAGCCGCCATGTTGGAAAATTTGAAATTGGATTCTCTTCCTAATTCAAAGTTCTGCTGTAACACAATGTCAATTTAACGAGATTTTCGAAGTGAAGTGTACAGACGTTTATAAAATGCATCGTGATTTATGTGTATAATGTGAATAATTCTATTATTGTGTATAGTTGTCACTGTTTTTTTTTCGCTCGTCTGTATTTAGACTGGTATCTAAATATTAGTGTATTGGGACTAACTTTCAGTAAGGGAACATAACTGAGTATTAGAACGCTTTTTGAATAGATACATAATTATAATAATAAGAACAAAATGTAGATAAAAATAGTGTAAACATGTGTGTTAAATTAAGGGAATTTTAAACCAAATAACTTTTTTAAATGTCACAAAACGCTTGTTAGTACTATTTTAATGATAATAATTATTTATTTCTAATAATATTCTTCTTAACGTTCTATAAAATGTTGGCTGGACCAACATGTATTGCATCTTTTATTATTTAAAATCTAATGATTCGGCATAATTACTATTAATTGCGTCTTCCGTGCGTCAATGTTGTAATATTTAGAATAAGTTTCAATTAAAAAAATAACAATAATCAACCAACATATAAAGACGAACATCCTTTTTTGTCCATTATAGGTACCTATTTTATTTTAATTATAAATCTTAATATAATTAAAAGCGCAAAAGTAAAGCACACAACATTGTATATTAACTACTATAAAAACTTTCAACACGTTTGTTATATTTTTTTACTAATTTTATTATCAGATTTACCAACTGAATACCTTTCGAAATAACTTTACGCACAAAATGTTTCCCATGTTATATTTTCTGAAACATTCTTACTCACATAAAAAAAACTACTACAACATATACTTATTACTCAAAAAATCATATGCATATACTTACTTAAGCCTAGTAAACACGTTTATTTTGTACAAATAAATTTTAAAACTACACTGTGATCTGATATTTCAGAAAACGGGAATTGCTGTAGGTAGGTAGGTGCTCACGCATTTTTAACCCCCAACGTAAAAGGAGGTTTATAAGTTTAACGTATATATCTGTGTATCTGTCTGTGGCATCGTAACTCCCAAACGGATGAACTGATTTCGATTTAAAATGTTTTTTTTTTTAAAGTGACTTAATCGAGATTGTTCTTGGCTATGATTCAAGTAAATCTGTTCAGCCGTTTGAAGGTCATCAGCTCTTTTCTAATTGATGAAGAGATGAGAATAACTAAAAAATATGTTATAGGTACCTACTTAGTCAAAATGTCCAAAAACTTCTATAAATATCTGTTTATTTGAGATAAAACAAACAACATCTAAAGCTTCTCTTGCAAACTATCAGTGGTTACAGAATTGTCCTTTTGTTTCAACTTTCAATTACAATGTTCGCTTTGGAAATTTCATGATTCACTAGATTATAAAAAAACACGTTCATTTTAGTTGCAAAAGATTCTGTGAAAATAGTTTACATAACTGTAAATATGGTTGTCATGCAAACACCTATGACAATATTGTTAGTACCTAGTTCAGAAGCCCAAAAAGCCTGACAAACAGTCTAGACTTTATCAAAATCAGGTGTTTTTTTTATACCACTAGGGTGGCTATCGAGCATACCTACATAGTCTGTGAATTCACGTCTACGGATTTGTACAAAAATCCAACTGTATCTACTACATCTCTATATTTATCACCATATAATTACACATTACAATTGAGTTGATTTTTTATATAAATCGGTGGGCCGTATATGTATAAATTTAGTGAAATTTGTGTTGCAGTTTCGTGAAGTACAATCTTTACCAGGAATTGAATACAGGTCAATACCTGGATCCAATGATTCAGTTACTGAATTCAAGATTTGGATCTAGGAATTTGATCCAAGAATTGGACTCGTTCTTGCTGTTCAAGTGAATTTCGCGCAACGCCAAATAAATAAATATCATAAAACGAGCAGCAGTTTGATAAACTACTTTTAATTCTATGACGTCATACAACAAACCAGCTCACAAAAATACCTGTACGGGAATACCTATATTTCAGACAAAATATTTACACACTTGCCAAAATAAATTTATATAAATATCCAGAACTAAGGAAAACAAATCGATCGGAAAAATACAATTGGGTCAGTAATGGACGGAAAAACTTGAAATGCCGGAGCCATCTAGCTTAGAAATAAAATGTAAAATATTGATTGTAAAAGTGTCTTTAAAAGATCTATTTACAGAAATAAATATCATTTAACGTATGTATAATGAAAAAAGAATATTAGAAGACGTATTATTATCGCAAATTAATTAATTTAAGAGAGGTAGGGCACAGCGGGAGTAATTCTACTCAAATTGGAGCTACCCGACTGGGGAAGTACTCCGCCCTGCTGAAAATCGAAGTGAAGTAACACTGCTTTGAGCTGTGTGGGCCAGATAGGTCCAACCAAAATAAAAAAATAATTATCCTACAAAATTAAAAACGATACCGACTCCATTACCGCGTGAAGCTGAACAACAAACTGTTCGTAAAAATCGAGTGTTGCGTTCTCCCACTCAACTAGATATCTTGTTTGGTTCAAACGATCAATTTAGAACAAACATACAGTAGATTTATGTCAGTAACACGCCTACGTTTGTAGCATAGAGTACATATTAGTCGTAGTTATTTATATATTATGAATTTTCACAAGGTAAACATTGTTAATAGTGTTTTTGTTGTTACTATTCGGTACCAAGGAGTGTTAGGTACATCTGAGCCACAACTATGTTGGAGTCGCTTCCAGTTTTACTAGATGCGGCTGAATATCAGTATTTTACACGAAGCGACTGCCATCTGACCTCTGTATCCCAATTTTTTGGGTAATACCGATAATGTGAGGATAGACTCGTAGTCAGGCTTTTTAGCTTCTGACTAATACTAATGACTGTCATATTTGTTCGTAAGACAACCTGGACCGATGATTTTATCTACTTTTCAAAGCACGGAGGGGTTAAATGTCCATGTGTTAAAAATGGTCACCCATCCAAAGACTGACCGCGGCTAGCTAAGCTTAACCTTGCAGATCGGATGATTATACATTTTTTCTATCAGTTTTCTCCAATACAAAATTGTCCGTTTAAGCGAGAAATCATTAATTCATTGATTAGCATAAAATATAGCGTCTTTAATATTCTCTCTAAACGCAACTTCACACAGGAAAATCCAAAGAATCTAATCAATAAATTAATTACTAATCGCTTAAACGGTGAAGTTTGCCTCCGTTTCATGAGGAAATCTGTTCTGTAAGGAAGAGAAGAAAAAATAAATGAATGAATATTTTTTTTGTATTTCTATATACAATAATAGCACATAAGGTGGACTCAATACCAGGCAATCTTCAGTCAAAAATTAGGTTAAAAAGGACAAAAATGGATTAAAAAAAAATTTGAGGGATAGTAAACTGGTTGATAAAGATGACAATGATTTTTATGCTGTTTTTTATACCACTAAAGTGGCCAAAAAGGATACGGCCCACCTGATTAAGCGTAACCTATAGATGCTTGCAACACCAGGGGTATCATTTGCACGTTGCTGACCATGTAAAACGAAAGAGGAATAGTTGGGTTGGCAGTATATGGATCAAGTCCGCCCCACTGCCAACACAATGTTTCCTCGCGGAGCACTGGCAACTTTGCTCACCGTAAGGAACACAACACAGCTCAGAGCAGTGTTATTTCACTTCGATTTTCTGCAAGGCGGAGGTACTTCCCCAATACTTAAGCTGATACAGATTAGCGACAGGCATAAATATACGAATATCTACTTCTTGTTGTTTGCATAATAATAAGTTTATGCTGCCTTGCGCCTGAGTATATTTCGAGAAATGAGTATATTCCGCATTCCCAAAACAATGCTAGTTTATTTTTTAATGTGGTCAAAACTATTAAGATTATTGAAATATTATTTATTTTCTAATGCTGACTAATGTGTGCAATTTTATATTTAATTTACAAAGTCGAAACAAACGGACAACCTTATCTAATAATTCTTTTAAGTTATAAAATTGTTATAAAACCATTATGTATTGTATGTACGGTCGTTATATTTGTAATAAGTACTTAAATATAATATAAGTTGTATTTATAAATGAATTGAAGTAAGCAATGAATGTGTTGTATGTTATAAAATGTATTAGGTCGGTGTCATAAGGTGTTAATTTGATTTGAAATAAATATTATTTAAAAATCAATGACGTTTTAATTTTATGCCATGATATCGACCCTTCGGGTTTCAAAGGGGTTATTGATTTGTATGTAATTAATGATAGTGTCAAAAATCCTCAACGCTGCAATGTCAGTTACGCCGTTTGTTGCCGAAGAATCAAAATCAAAATAGTTTTATTTTCATATAAACCATAAACAGGCACTTATGAAATGTCGAATCTAGGTGCACGGTTCCAAATTAGTCGTTTCCTATGGAGAATAACCGGCAAGAAACTCCATGGTTACTCTTTTAAAATATCGTTTTGTATTGTACAATGATGTTCGATACAGTAATAATTATAAATTGGATTGGATACTTACATGAGAGAACAATTTAGGAATGTTGCGAAGATTACAATTATGTAAAATACAGCTAGGCATAAAATAAAGTTCTCAACAGTTCTCCCATTTACAAACGGTAGAAACTAATAAAGTATATAAAGCAACTGACAAAACTTGTCACCAAGATTTACGGAATTACATGTAATGATCAAGTCAAACACAACGAAATTTAATATAAAATACAAATGACTAAAGAGTTGATTAAAGCGTCCCTCACCGGGAACATTCGCCTGCCTGTAATGTAACAACCCAGGACTTGATTTTGAGTAACGTTACAATACCGGCTCATTGGCTAACGAGAATTTGCATGTAATGTAACAATATTCCTCAGTTTCTACACTCTGTACTCGTAATGTTACAAATTGTATAATTGGTTGCGCACTGTAATGCTCTGTTCTCCTCACTGCCTGATAAAATAAAATATGCTAGAAACACAAAAACTCTGAAAGCATGGAGTCTATAGGACACATACTTAAACAAGGGATGATAAATGAAAAAGAAACAATTAAGATACCAAAAAGTCAAATATATTTTGTTTACTTCCTACGATCCTTATAGTCTTAGATTGATTCATATATTATATAGACTTCTTATATTATATGTCGATGGGTGTAAGGGGTCCGAAACGAAAGTAGTAAATGCATTAGTGGTTTATTTCAATGTTTAATATTCGCGAAAGTACAGAATTCAATATATTATGTATTAAAGTAGGTAGGTACAGCAAAGAAGTTAATAAGCTGATCATGACTATTGAACTCAAAAACTAACCTTGCTCAAACTGTATCGGCTTTTACCGTTTGTCTCAGTATTGTAATCATCAGTTACAGACATGCGAATCGATTTTTTGGTGACTTCTTATCATGGTGTGCATTAGGACAGCAATAAAGATTATTCTATTCTACTATTTAATTCACACGGAGAAGCTTGAGGTCCTAGGTTCCCATATCGAGTAAAGTGTTACTGGTTTTTTCTATGAAATTCTCAGTAGCAGTTCGGAGTTTAAATATTATTATGTGACCCGTTACTAAGCTCGCTCCGTATCTCATGGGACCTGAACATACCTTGTTTTTTGTTTACGTAAGGAAACTTTCAGAATGCTACTGGGGTGAAACCGGGAGTGTGGGATTCTTACCCACTAAAACCATCCCGGTTGCCACCATCAGCACATGGATGGGACTCTGTGTTATATTAATAGATCACCACAGAACCCCCTCGTGTAACGCTATTAAGGCACATCCCTGGGACCTAAACACACCTGTGAACCCGGGGAATACAGGCGTGATGGTATACCTATAATGAGAATTTTTTTACAGGGAGAAGGAATTTAGAATCAGGAAATGGAGACAATCAGAGAGATCAAGATGGACAGTGATTACGGCATTTCCACTAATTCTACATTATAGTAATTATTAAACACTACTTCTAAGGTAAGGGTGGAGGTGAAGAGGAGTTAGAGGCCTTAAAGAACTACCAACTTGAAAGTACTCAATACACCGGTTACATTGTCATACAAAAAAGATCCTTCTCTTTAAAGGTTTAAAGGCTAGAATAACACACACGCACTGAATACATTTAGTAACCCATTGTCTTACCGCCATACATAAATATATAGTGCACCTCAAAAGACAATGACTTATCATGCATTCATCATAAAATGAATTCGTCACCATTACCTTTAACAGATCATTCATGACGCTGCATGCGATAACATCTAAAAAGCATGGCCTTTATGGCATAGTTATAAAGTTCATTATTCCATGCCAATCAATGTAGTTAGAACAGTGACGTTAAGTAGCCATAATTGCGTTTATGGATGTGACATTATCATACAATTGCAGACACAGAAATGTATGGGAAGCTCGCGTGAATAGTGATGGGCAATTATTTTCGCAGTTATCGTCGAAAACTGTTATTTTTATGTTTTATTTATTCATAATTTTGACATGAATATTTTTTTGAAATCGGTATCCGTTGATGTATTCAAATTTAGAACGTCGTTCCGGTTGTTATCGCCATTTCTTTGAAATTTATAGCAATTTGAGTTTGTATTTGTTGTTTTTGAGAAATGTGTGTAATATAGCCAAGATCGTAGTATCATAAAGGCTAGGTATATTCCAGAATAAATGGAAATTATTATCATGTTATTTACAGAAAAAAGTTACTTACGTCCTTCACCAATAACACCTTGATTTAAAACTTTGTGATTGGCATATTACCTAAACCAAATACTATAAAATCTATTCCATAGCGACTTAAACGTTATTTTCTAAATTGCGGTAACGAATTCAATCTATACCCCAAAATAATATTATATAAATATTACTACATTTCATCCATCACGGAGCATATCAAATAGATTTTCTGACGGAAAATCCCTTGGTGAAACCGAATCATACTGTCACATTGAAGTCACACTGTCGTAATATTACATGAGGCAATTTACAACGGGTCGTTTTTGATACTTTCATCACGAAATTGGATCTGAGGGGCTGGCGGAGGGTCCGAATGAATGATAAAAACTGTTAGGAGGTGCTTTAAATGAAGTTGGTGTCGAAGGAGATATCGATATCTTGGGACTCCAAAGGGCTTAGCAGGCTCTTTAGACAAGTGTCCGTTGTTCCCTTTACCCACTGTTCTTTTGTGACAATTTGCTTTTTATTTTCCATCAATTGCAATCAGTGTCCCAGAAATATTTGCGATATTACTACATACATCAGTTTTATATTTATTAGTTAAATTGTGTGACAATGAATAACTGTTTTTTTTTAATAACAAAAATATTAAATTAATGTAATATCAAATAAAGATTTAGGATGTTTTACATAACACCATCTAGTCCCTAAAGAGAGCTTGTTCTATAGGTACTAGAAATATAACAATTATTTTATGTACTTTTTAATAAATACACACTAATACTTATATCAAGCACCTAGACAATTATTTCACATTCGAAAATAAAATTTCAGTGTTTGGCTGTCCAAACACTGAAATTTGATAGGTTGATAGATATTGGAATAGATACCTAGGTATAGATCTCGTAGGGTAAGGGATTTTAGCACACACCTTAGCTGAAAAAAATTATGTTTGAAAATTTATCTTTTCTATTTCAATAGCTGTCCACATAATAGTCCATTTTACTCATCACACGTCAAAGTTTTTACAATCCATCGTTAACTGCTAAATAGAAGAAGTCTCAACAGTAATATCGTTAAAAGAGTTATTTCGAGAAATAATGACTAATAATATTTTTCACATCACTACAGCTAAGTTCCTTTGCCTCAGTTGTAAAAAGTATATTCATCGTTAAACTAGTCAAATAAACGTGCTATTTATTTTTATTTAGTTTATTGTGCGATGGAAAATAACTAGGCGTCGTTATTATCTGTATAATGAGTTTTAGTGGTGTTCCTAATTGAGATTTAATAGTGCGAGATCGTTTGATATTTTACGAGTAATTAATTATATCAAACAAGACTTTCCATAAATTACTTAATGATAAAATCCAATTAATAAATTGTGTGCTGAAGTAATTAAAATGTAAATATTTGTTTGTTAAGCATAAATAATATATCAGAAAATTCTATGTTTAAGGGATCTAAGTGTGCAGTGTCATATATTTATTTAAATTATTAAATTTATAAGTTAATTTAGTTTTTATACAATGAAAACATAAAATCAAATTTTAAAAAATATATTATAAATTTTTAAAATCAAAATTTCAAAGAAATATTTACATAGTTTACTTGAAAATAATAACTGATTGAAAAATATAATCCACAACGAGAATCACTG
Organism: Acronicta alni; assembly: GCA_964056405.1. Taxonomy (NCBI): domain Eukaryota; kingdom Metazoa; phylum Arthropoda; class Insecta; order Lepidoptera; family Noctuidae; genus Acronicta; species Acronicta alni. The sequence goes on along the minus strand of OZ043926.1, from coordinate 14,575,887 downwards.
TATTGAATACGCCCAGACGCGTACAAATATTTTTTTCTAATTATAGAACAGACAAACAATTTATTGCATTTGATTTCACATGAGCGCTTTCGGATACTCGCATCGGTGTCGGCATCCGGTGGTCTTAACTGACGCTCGTTAAAATATAAACGCTTGATTTATTAATTAAGTTGTAGCAGCCTGTCGAGAACGGAGTGCCTTTGTGAAAAAATATTCATATGACAGCCTTTATATTAATATTCATATGACAACATTAAATTAAAAAAGTGATTAAAAAGCTGTGTACAAGATTCGTTATACAAGAAGAGCGTTCATAAAATGAAGCAAATAATAAGTAGCTGTAAATTAAAATATTTAATATTCTAAATAAAATCGAGACTGTAAACAAAACGCATTCTAAACTCAAATAATAAAAAGTGAACCAAATAAAATATCCAAATTAAAAATAATAAAGTGGAATAGTTTTGATATTCGAAATTGAAACAAACAAAAAGTAAATATACACCATTCTAAATTCAAAATAATAAAAGTGGTCCAAATAAATACAACTATCGAAGATCCAGTATCAGAAAAAACAGTGCTCAAAAGAATTATCGTTTTCAGTGCTTGATAGAGTGCTAAAATGGGTTGTGAGTTATCCAAATTAGCTGCTTCAGAGTTCAACCAAGATGCTATAGATCGACCACCACCACCCCAGGATCCTCGGTCACCGCTGTCGCCGAAGCAGCAGTACTGCATGTTAGCATCCTGGAAGGGAATATATCGACAAATAGAGAAGACCGGCATTATATTGTTCATCAAGTAAGTCTTTTTTTCTGCTACTATTGATCAATAGATGTTTTTATGTGGGTATACAATGATGTCAGCGGTAAATATCATCATCATCATCATCAAAATTGTAAAATGAAGTGAAATTATATTATGACAAAGTTGTAGATGGTTTACAATCTAACATAGGTGGGCCAAGATTGCCATAGAATGGTTGCCTCAGGAAGCTTGACGATCTGGGTGCGTTTCTGGGTGACTGGCCGGAGAAAACCTCAAATAGGCAGATGTGGAAAGTTATGGTAGAGACCTTTGACCAGCAGTGGGACCGTAAAGGTTAACAAAAAAAAAAACAATCTAACAGTGGTCGTCTAATTAAGAGTAAGTGAAAGAAAAAAACATAACTTAGTCGTCGTAGAATATCATTATATCCGCCAAATTGTAATACTAAGCACTCATTGATCCATAGATATATATTTAGTTCACAATCTGACGGCCAGCTACCGTTAGATTACAAACTATCGAAAATGCACGTCATATTGTAAAAAATTTACGTGTTCACTATAAAATTTTTCGTCAGTTTACAATCTCGCTCGATTATTTACGAACAAACGGGGCTTTTACATATACCTATATGAAGAAATGTTTTGTCCTGTTATATTATCATCCTAGTCTTTACCCAACTTTGTAGAGATTGGCTTATAATCGAACCAGATGTGGCTGAAGATCAGTATTTTACACGAGATGGCTGCCATTAGTTTATTATTGGGCAATCTCAAGGCTAAACTGGTTCAAAGTCAAAGTCAAAGCATTTATTTGCATAAAATAGGTTGTACAAGATATTAAATATTTTACATGACAATGCTCTCTATTTTGCTAACATACATTAACATGCAAATTGAAGAAATTGGTTGACGTCGTAAAAACAACTATTTATGAGCCATTCCTTTAGTTTTTTTGTCATCAATAAAACAGGACCTTCTTTAAACTTATTCGGAATCTTGTTATAAACTTTGACACACATGCCATAACAGCTTTTTTGTACCAGTGAGGTCTTTGGACAAAATCCTATTACAAGTCTGTTAGCCGACCGTGTATTTCTTGGGTAAACATCGGTGGCAGTTTTAAATAATTGAGGATGTGTTTTTACAAACTTAAAAATTTCTAGTATATACATGCATGGAAGAGTAAGTATGCCTAGTTTTACAAATAATGGCTTACAAGTATCATATGGTCCCTTACAACAAATTGCTCTAACACATTTTTTTTGTGATATAAAAGCTCTTTTAATATCTGTGCTATTACCCCAAAGTAAAAGTCCGTAGTTGAGATTGGAGGCAACATAACCATAGTAGGCACTAAGTGTTACATTAAGTGATGTAAGCTTTGTTAATCGTCGTAGAACGTAGACAAATCTATTTATTTTATTACACACCTTATCAACGTGAGTGGCAAAGCTTAAGTTACTATTTAACACTATTCCCAAAAATATCACATTACGAGCACATTCGAAAACTGAGTCCCCATATTTTATGTTAAGGTCAATGTGCCTGCGTCCTTTCACATTAAATTGCATATATTTGGTCTTAGTTAAATTAACATTTAAATTATTGGTGTCAAGCCAGTTAATTACATTCTTAATAGTATTGTTGATGTCATCTTCATAATTATTAAAATTGTCAGTATTTGATTTCACGATTATAGATATGTCATCGGCAAACAAAACACATTGGTGATTAGTTACGGTTGGTAAATCATTAATATAAAACAAGAATAATAAGGGCCCCAATACACTACCCTGTGGAACACCGAATTTATTTATTTTAGAATTAGTGCGTACTGGTGCCAAAGTTTTATCAGTGTCTATTCTACTGATTTCAACACATTGATGCCTATTCTCCAAGTATGTTCTAAGCCAAGATAATGCAGGTCCCCGTATTCCATATTTTTCTAATTTATCGAGTAATTTGTCATGAGCCACAAAGTCAAATGCTTTTGACATATCAAAGAATAGCACAGTAGTTTGTCAGTTATTTCCGCGTTCCAAGAAACATTTTGTGCTATACCTCAGAACAAAATGAATAACTAGACGAAAAGTACTGCTTCTGTGCCGTCTAAAAGGTTTTTTTTTTCAACTGAATACTTATTTAAGTATGTTTTTTTATAATGGTAAGACCTCATATAGATAAGAAAAACTATGGAGAATAACCTAATCTCCTGATGTTTATTAAACTTACTGGTATTGACATCGGACAAAGGCTTGCATGTGGCAAGCTATAAAAAATACTAAACTGCAAGAAATACTATTCCATCCGTAGAGTTCAGTTTGCATTATTACTTCGAGTCACGCACTCTGAGACCTTGCCTCTGCGCCGCCATAGGTCTAAGAGACCTATATTTTCTTCGACGACGTCTGTGGTCTAGTGGTTCGAGTGTCGGACTACTGAACATGAGGTCGTGGGTTCAATTCCCACGGGACACAAGTATTTATGTGATAAATAAAAGTGTTTCTGTTTGAACAAAGAAACATAGTAAGTTTACGAAAAAAAAGAAGGTATATAAGTATTTATTATATCCATTGTCTAGTACCCATAGTACACGCTCTGCTTAGTTTGAGACTAGATGGTGTTGTGTAAAATTGTCGATACATTAAAATAAAACTACTTTTTACGGATTTCATCGCGTATATTGATATTATTAATCCCTTTAATAATTTCAATATACGCGATAAAATCCGTAAATGTCAAATGTCCGTAAATATCCGTAAAAATCAATATTCGCGTAAATGTCAGAAATCAATATTGTCGATGCATATTCAATGTCATAAAACTTGTCACTAACATTATCTTCAGGATGTATTTCATTTTACTTGGGTATTGATTGAAACGACTCTTTATTCTGTACACACATCAAAAAAAGTTTGCGATCATTTTGAAAAATCTAAATATTATTTTGTTACGGTAGATTATATTATGATTTCTTCTTCTTTTTAGATTCTTTAACTGGGTATTTCTATTCAAAGAAAACATTTAAAAAATTATATCAGCTTATGATCGCAAACTTTTTTTGATGTGTGTACGTCTCATAAGGCCTTGGTAACGTGTTTGGTTCATGTTTAAAACCTGTAGCGCATATTTTGTACTTAGAAACTGGGAATTTGACAAAGGTAACCCAATAACAATACTTTACTCCACATAGGAACCAAATCCCGTACCTAGACACGCTCTTGGAGAGACCCATAGATAGTCTAATATGTGAAAATTCAACTAGTTAACTATCTAACATATCCCACGGCTGTGTTACCATTGCCATTAACAGGGCACAAACTCCGAGCTGCTACTGAGAATTTAATAGAAAAACTCACACACTCTTTGCACGGCCTGGGATTCGAATCTAATCTAGCATTTGCGCTTACGGCCACTAGATTACCGAGGCAAACGTATCTACAGAATCAAAGTGGAATTTTTCATTCAAAAGCATTACTTTCACAAAATAAATTGCTTTTTGGTATAAGAAAATATTTTTACGTACCAATGAGATGAAACTCCGAACCAAAATAAATATACTGAGGAGCGTATGACAACAGGCTAACAATGCGTCTTTATGTGGTATTGTTAGTTGTAACTATCTGCAAACTACATCGGGAGCTTCGGGCGACACTACAATGAGTGGTCGTTAGAGACTTATTTCAGATCGATTTGTGCGAAAACCATGACCCATTGTGGCCTCTCACTAGTAAAATATTATATTCGTAATCTTTTGAAACTGTCTCTGCTTCTTATTTATCTTTTATTAGAAATGTATACCTATAAAATGTTATATAGGTATATAATTTCTCTTTCGGGTATACAGGCTGGTATGTACAGACGCCAGCAAGTCAAGCTATCCAAAACTGTCAAATTTTCCCTATTGAAAATGAACCTTATCTTGTTGCATTAAAGTTGAAAATCTATCAAAGAAATTTGAAAGATTGTGGTAGCTTGATGTGCTGGCCTGTGTACCAGTCTGTATTCCCTGATAATACCGAATAAATAATAATAATAGATATTTTGGGACATTTTTTGACACAGCACCATCTAGTCCCAAACTAAGCAGAGTTTGTACTATGGGTACTAGACAATGGATATAATACTTATAAACTTTTTTTTGTAAACATACTTATAATAAATTTATTTTATCATCTTATCTTAATAATAATAAAAAAGTTAATAATAAAGTACTTAACACAAAAGTAGTTACGGAAGCTCTTGCAGTACCTCATTAGTGTCAAACGATCACTTCACTAGAATATCTCAATAATATCAGAAATTATAAAGCATGTGATTGATGCGATATTAATTATTGCCATAAATTTATCGGTAATGACTTCCCTAATGCATCATACAGTAAAAATAGAAGGTTTCGTTTAGGACTCCATATAATTGGAACAATATTTTACCATAATAGCAAATTAACCAGTAAACTCACATGTGCTAAATGCTAAAACTATAAATAGTGATATAAATTTACAATTAGTGACCCACGGTTTCAATAGCATTCCAAAGGGGTTTATGAAACAAAAAGTAGCCTATGTCCTTATTTAAGGTCTAATCGATCTCTGTAACTAATTTCATCAAAATAGGTTCAGCGGTTTGGGCGTGAAAACATAACAGACAGACTGACATAATTCTTTCCTACCTAAGGTTTAAGCAGACAGTTGTAGGCTGATAAGTTTTTAGATCCACTGTAAACGACCCCATCAGCAATTTATAGTGCTATCAACCGGACACAAATTAAAACTCTGAAATGCTAAGAATTTCATAAAATAAAGGCTTGTAACTCTGCTGAACCTGGAAATATTTCACATCTATTTTTCAGTCTACCTTCTATCAATACGGTTTCATTTATTTCAAAGCTAATTTAATCACAACGGTTCTTAGGTATGTTCGGAAATCGAATCAGACGTATAACATTTATTTGAAGAGCATTGAAATACTAATTGGATAGCTATTACAAATATCTTCAAGAGCCATGAATAATAAAAATCTTATAAAAGTTATAAATGATCCGCCATTCTGGAAAGTATGAATATTGCTTGTACAAATTGCTTGTTCATTCACAGAGCCCAATTAACTTTGTCAAAGCATACCATGGTCGTGACGTAGACGGTAGGCGTACAAACCAGTTGAACAATGAACTAAGCGACGTTTCTTACGAACAAAATGTCTATCTACCCACACAAAGTACACAGAAACTAACGATTGAGATATTTTCGGATCTCGTGGGCATAAATTTTTGTAGAAAATCGCTCGCAGTTGGTACAACGTAAAGTTTGGAATACAACTTTTTTTATGGAATCGATAACCTCACTTTTTACGGGTTTGGTAGATAAAGCTGGAAGCTACATAATTGAATGGTGATAAAGGCAGGTCGACATTGAATTCAGTGTCGTAGAAAATACATGTTTTTCATGGTCCCACTGTGGTTGCTGTATGTGGCTTTGAGTTGGTTGAAGTCAAATATATCCCATCTTATCCTTCAGAAACTGTCTTGATCATCAACCTTGTTACTCTCCCAGAACTGAGCACGAGTCTCATCTCAGAATGATCTTCTGAAGAGAGAGATGATTAAGCTAGCGTTGGCAAACTTCACACACCGTCTAGGATATTTGATGTTTTTCGTCATCGCATGAAATTCCAATAAAAATGTGGAAATCAAGTGCTGCTGTAAGATCAGTCAACTCATCTATAAATACAATACAAATGATAACATGTTAAGCAAAATATGACATACAATATCATAGAAATAGGACCATTAGAGATTGAAGCAATATTAACTATTATCCAAAGTTTTTATAGGTACAAACAAATAAAATAAAAATATCGTCACGACACATTAGAGTCAAGTGCTGCTAAAGTTTATCCAACGTAGGATCGGGCAAATAATTTTATTATTTACCCCTGAGGGATGTGTAAGAGAGCTTTTTCATTATCCGATTCGGTACCGGACACCAGTCGTCGACATACTGCAACTTTCTTGTACCTACAGGTACTTGCAGGTACGCCCGATATCGTTCCGATTTCTAAAGTTCATTGATACTCATATATATCGTGCTGCAAGGATCGTGGCCACACTGATCGATCGATTGAAAGATTAAACTGTTTTCCCGCGACCAGACCGTCCGGGACCGTGGAAAGCAATTCTCAATCAAAAGATTTTATCGAGAAAAGGTTAGGGAGAGAATGTTTGCAGCTCGCTCAAGTTGCTGCTTGAGCTAGCTGAAAACATTCTCTCATACACATTACACAGTAAGATATTATTATAAGTATGTAGGTATTTTCATCCGATATGTCACAAATTCGGACGTGCTAGTGGGGAATCGGATTCCAATATATTATATCGTTTAGAAGATTATTATAATTATAGAATTTTGTGTGTAAAATTTTTTATAGAAAAATATATATTTTCTCGCTACAAGCTTTTATAAATAACATGATATACACATACAATTGTGTAATCTAACAATGTATAATGTAATGTTTAATGGTATCTACGACACAAGCTTGCCTAGTGTGGTTACCTCGAAAACTCCAACTTTATGTAAATGATCCACCACTATGTAGTGGTATGTACCAATAATATGTACTTATAGTTTCACTTTGGTGAAATAAATGATTGTTTAACAATTATTGGATTGCTTTGGTTCGATTTATTTCAAAGTTTATTTTCTTCTTTTTTGTGCATTTTAATTTATCATTTTAGTGTATTGTCGTCAGAAGTGAACAAGTATGCAAAATTTCAAAGTCGTAAGTCGAGCGGAAGTTGTTCAAATTTGACTCGGAAGATTTTATCTAAACAAACATGTCATTACATACATAATAATATACATTGCTGAGCACAAGTAAAATATACGGAATAGACAGAAGGATGGTGATTAAAAATAATCCAGCTGACAAAATTATCTAGTAAAATTCCCGCTAGCTCCTATCCGGTAAAGAGATCGTGTCGGACAGTGTAAGTGTTCCACTATAGTATCCTCTTCGATTATAGAAAAAGATTGTCGTGACATCGAAAGTCCATAAAAAGTCGCCCCATTAATTTGTACAGACGCCAGCAGGTCAAGCTATCCAAAACTGTCAAACTTTCCCAATCGAATATCGACCCTATTCTTTTGGATTAAAGTTGAAAATCTATCAAAGAAATTTGACAGATTGGGGTAGCTTGATGTGCTGGCCTCTGTACGTAACGAGCGCACTTGTGTAGTTTGACTTCCTACTGACCCGAATATATATTTATGTTGAAAGATGTCTCGAATAATAATTATAGGACTATGTGAACAAGGTCTGTATCAAACGGTTATCAACTTAAGATCTCTCGAATTAACGCTTGAAGTTCTCAGTTCGATTCGCAGGTCCAGCAGTGATAATGAATTTTTCTAGGAAAAAAACCTAACAACCTAACCTAAGTCGACCGGTATCATTAGCTATACCTAGCTCTAAACCGAAGATAAGTAGGACACCATAACCCCTCCAGTATTGGGTAATCTTGGTATCAACTCAGAGTTGTGTCCGGTTAATGGTACTTGACTTGAGATCTCTAGTACATGGGACCTAAATATACAGGCGCACTGTGCGTGTAAATTACTACACCTCTGCCTTACCCTTCGGGAAGTATAAACGTGATGTTATGTCATGTTTTTCCATCCCTGTCCTTTCTTGGAGTAAGAAAAGTTAGTTATAGGTAAGTCCACCTCACTGGCCTAGTGCGTGTTGGCAGACTACACACCGTCGAGATTAACAACCATTATTCATGGAAATATTTAATTGAACTATACAAATAATTTAACCAACTTCAATATAATAAATAACATCTTAGTCGATGGTAATAAAATAGAAGGAACGCTCAATGTAAGTGGTTTAATAAATAAAATCTATAAGTGAACAGTATTATCCGAGATATCTTCGACAAACCTTGACTGTTACTCTTCATGAACCTTTCATTGGATATTTACGAGATATGAAATTAGATGAGACGAAATGAGATAAGATTTCTTTATATTCATTTCTGTAAACATATTTAGATGTCACTTTTACAAACCAATGTTTTTTTATTTAACTCCCGACAATCTTTACCATAAATACCGATTGACTTAGGTACCGTAGCAAGAGGCATTCTTTAGATTCTGCAACAAAAAAAACACTTTTATGGGTTGAAATACAAGATAGCGCCGCCATTTCATAACTGACCTCTGAGAAGAAACGGCGAAATAACCTAGGAGAATCAGGTCCCTTTTAAAGTTCAGGCAGTGCTGGCATTACCAAATATAAGCCCTAAGCACATTATTGTTTTGTTATATTGTATTCCAGTTTAAAGGGCAATATAGCCAGTGAAATTACAGGGCAGATGAGACAAAAACTGAGGACAACGTGCGAGCGATACCGCTGCTGGCGTTTATAGGCGGTGGTTGCCGCTTACCATCAGGCCGGCCGTATGCTTGTTTGTCGTCTTATCAGGTTTTTTTTTTCTATAATCATCTCAATAAAGACTAACATTTCGATACAGTAAGTATTCCATAAATCAAATCGGCTAGGATGGTGTGTGCTGGCCAATCGTGGCCATTACATCAGCCGCCCATCAGGCATGACCTGGATATGTCATGCCGCCCGATACGGTACACGAGTGTCAAGGAAATTGGAGGCTAGATTGAAAACTACTGCTAACTGTTTTAGCACACAGAATGTTCAAACAATTGAACTTAAATGATATTTTTTTCTGTAAATAGATCTTTTATAGACACTTTTACAAGTCAATATTTTACATATTTTTTTAAGCTAGATGGCTCCGACATTTTCTAGCTGACGACCTCTGAGAAGAAACGCCGAAACAAACTCAGAGAATCATAGTCTCTTTTAAAGTCCATACAATGTATAGTAACAAATATGTGTCTTACAATGTACGGCAAAGTCTGAAATGGCCTTTTGAAGAAAGAGCCATAGCGGTTTTGAGTAGACCAGTCCCAACAGACGGCACGCATGCATCAGTCATTGTGTAGCTCAACCATAATTTAGGGAGCTCAACAACCCGTAATTAAATTAAATTAAAGAATTTGTGGACCAGTCCCATGGTGAGTGTCCACGTTTCGGCTCCGTAAGTCATCACGGGTAGGATGCAATCGATTGTGGGATCGACGATTCAAAGATATCACGCAGCTTCCCGAATGCCTCCCAGCCCAGCCGTATTCTTCTGGTCGCCTCCTTCTCGAAGACGATCGATGGAGCAGACGAGTGTTAGAGTGGTGACCACGTTTGGGCAAACGTAGTATGGGACGCCCTGCGACACGATGATTTTAAGAAGTTGCAGAAAATCGAAGTGAAATAACATCTAGGTAATGTGTTTTACTTTAATTAAGGTGATGTGATGTTTTTTGTTTGTTTGTTTTTGTACTCACACCTTAAAGTCATTATTCTAAGTCTATACGTGAGGATTTGTAATTGGCTTTCTGAAGACTATGGTTTTCGTTTGTATTAGTATACTTTTGTTAGCTGTAAGTTCTCCATGCACTAAATAAATAAATCAATAAATTGCTTTGAGTTGCTTACGGTGAGCAAGGTTGCCAGTGCTCCGCGAGGATACGTTGTGTTGGCCGTGGAGGGGACTTTCAACCTTATACTACCAACCCAACTATTCCTCTTTCGTTTTACAAGCGTCTATAGGTTACGGTAACCGCTTACCAGCAGGTGGCCCGTATCCTTGTTTGCGACCTCAGTGGTATAAAAAAAAAAAAAATCGTACGTATTGTTATAGTGCGCTACACTACCACTGTGTTGCCTTTCTCCCAGTCCATCCAAGATTTGCCTGAAAGGGATCGCCTTGTGCGATAAGACTACCCATTATACCTACCTACCTATATAAGTTTCTGCCTCATTTCTTTTAAATTGTGTTATTGTTGTGCAAAAAAGAGTCAAGTCAGATACAAATAAATGACGCAGTTTGATACAATTACAAATTGTATCTTTACACCAGATTTCTCTAATTAGTATCTATGAAACACCACTGTAGCAACATTCAACCTTAATACATTGACATTAATAATTATCTCCTTTTCACTCTCGAATGAACACTAACAAAACAAAGGAGAAAACGAAAATATAATTTACTGAGCCAGAAGTCGTTTTGGTGATCCCATTGTAGGAATAATGAGTCACAACGTTTGTACAAGGGAAACGTGTCTTCTGGAATAATTACTTAATTATCCGTAAAAGTCACACCAATTCGTAACGAGTTTATAGTAGGCCCTTAATGAAAATTTTTTGTTCGACGACTTCTCAAAGATGTTTTTATCAGTATAAATCATCTCCCTTCCTACCGTATCAAAATTATTATTTGATACGTTAATTTTAAAATTATTTTTCCCTCTGACGAAAAATAAATTTTAGTTCATTTCCGTTAAAAAAATATACTGAAAAAAACTACATTTTAAATCGGTGCGAAGGATTCGTACGGGTCATATCTAGTATTTATTTACTTATTAGCAAATAATAAAAATATTTTACAGAAATTCTATAAAAAAAACACATCTAGGCGTTGAAACTAACCTGGAAGAAAAGAGGAAGACCAATGTTGTCATGGCACGTTAAATGGTAATGCTAATTATTTGACCCAAGTATAAATTTGCCCTCTGGGCAAAGCGTCGACAAGTTTCTTATAAATTTTCTTAAAAATAATGCGCGCACTAGGACCACGCTAGCCGTGTTTCAAACCCAAACAGCTCAAAATTAAAGATCCCTCTATATTTTTTACATTTCAAAATATGTAAGTCTGTAAGTAGTAATAATGTAAGTAATGTCTGTCGACGGACCGATGGCCGTTGGAGCAGACGAGTCCTTGAGTGGAGACCACGAATCGGCAAACGTAGTGTGGGACGCCCCCCAGCCTCAAGAGGGCGGCTGGGTCAGACTGGATGCGGAAGGCGGAGAACCGGGTGTTGTGGCGCGATTTGGGAAAGAACAAAAACATGTCTTGAAAATTTGTTAGTAACGTGGATATAAACTATATGGTCATACATTAAGACATACAAAGGTATGTGATGTGAGATTCACAATGAAGGGTTACGTTGGGAATTGTCGAAACCGTTTTGAAGAAAATTCCACAACATATTGTGAAGATGTTAGGTATGCATGTATCTCATGTATCTTTTAGCTCACCATTCAAAAGCTCTGCGGTATGAGTGACACCAATAGTAGGGCAATATTCCTTTAAATCGATTTAATAAAAAATATGTCCTAAAAAAAGGAATTATAGTGGCAACACCACAATAAAGTTAAACAATTGGTCGGAATGCGACCTTTTTAACTTTGAGTACTTATTTCTTCTCTTTGAGTTTCTTTTGCCTGAATGTAAAAAAGCAATATTCATGTTTCTGTTTGACATTGACAGCCCGAACGTAAACAATGATTATTAAAGGTATTGAATGTACTCGTATTTGTAATATAGAATTATAAATTGAGGTTATAACTAAAGATTCTACTCTGTATCTTTCACACAAAGAAATCATTCAAACACTAGACACTCAAGCAGTCACAATTTGACCATTTTTCTATAACGGGCCTGAAAACGCCCCATATTCCACGGCGCTTTATTACGTAACAGAACGGAGAAGCTAAATATAATCTGTGGGCCTTACCGTTCTAGGTCGTAGGGTAGCCGAGTGATTGCTGGCATTCACTCAAACAAAATGCGCTATTAAACTCAATCTGCACAAACATCAATGACGATCACAATTTTCTTTTACAGTTTTAAATTAAGAATATTCAAATGATGAATAATTTTCTAAATATATTTATAGGAAATTCTTTATCTACCTCATAGTATACAGGATGTAAGGGTGACTGCTACGCTACAAGTTCTGGGTCAAATTCCTAGGTCAAGCAGTGTTATTTTGTTTTCTATGAAATTCTCCGTCGAAGCTAGGAGTTAAAATTTATGGTGGACCCACCCCTTAATTATATAGGACCTTTTTTATAGTACGGAAAATCTTCATAGATTGTCTGCCATTTGAGGAGTCAACATATCCTGCTAGAGTATGGCGGACTCATACTCACAAAAAACCGCACCTTCACTTGCCCTATAGTCATGCCCAAAATTCGCCAATCACATGGGACCAACCATGGTCAATGGGTATAACTTTGCCTAACCCTTCTGAGAATATAGGCGTGAAGTAACATACCATCGCGCCTATTATGTAATTGTAACGTATTTCCATAATTTTTGAACATGAATGAGACTGGGTACTCTTGCGCTGAAACGTAGAGATTGGAACAACAAATTAGAGGTCCATATCCCTGTACTGGATGACGTCACGTTGGGAATGATGCACGAATGCACTTTATTATATAGCCGCTTTATTTGGAAAGATTATTTACAAGTCCAATCATCATGTATTACACGAGTGTAACAGTGACATAAATGTCTGGAATGACCACTAGAGAAAAGTATCATTTAATCTGTTCTTTTTTCCTCGTAGACTTCTGCAGCAAAAAGGTCTTTCATGTCGAACTCGTACCGAAGATCCCGGTGGAAGACCGTCAATGTCCATACATTCTGTAATCGCAATTTGGTAGGTACCCACTAGTGAAGAATGTAACAACTTATTTTTAAAAAGTGTCTAAAAATTTTATGGTCGTATTCTTCTCCATAGGATTTTTTTGAACTGTGTAATTAGAGTCCTAACATTTCATAAACGCTTGCAAAAACTTATTTGAAATAAAAACATTTTGAATTGAATTTAGATAGTTTTACGACTAAACTTACGGCTAGTCGGAGAGACACTAGTATTCAGAAAAGATGTTGTTGTTTTTAAAGTACGCATCCATCATACAAAATTCCGTAAGCACTAAGAGCATTTGCGTAGACCACTCGATATTACTCGATAAAAATCGACCAACAAAATTTCGAACACCGTAAATAAAGTCGAGTAATTGGAACATTCGAATGGATTAGTTGAATTGAGTTCATCGATGAGTTATATCAAATAAAATTTACTCCATAGTAAATCATAATAAACATTGAATATTGAAAGAAACACAGACTAAGCTTTTAGCACGAATAATATGAAATTTTTACGGCGTGAATACTTCAAAACTGAGCCCAGAGTGCAAGAGAGCGGCTAGGTAAACTAAAATAAGAATTTTATTCCAAAACAAAAATGTATGGAGGCGTCTCTCTTTAAAAAATAAGTGCTCAAGCGAGTGTAAAACAAAATGGAACGGCTAAACAAAAACGAAGTGTTTCATAAAATCTTTTCAGAGCACCTGTGTTTTATGTTTTAAATACATCTGGCGCCGGTACATTCTAAATTTCATGCAAGTTTTAAGTTTTTTGGCTAAAAATGATAATCCGTACATTTTTTGGCACCACTTCGATGTTTGTCTATTTGTCACAGGCAATTTTCTCTGAGTGGAGTTGTTCGAGGCGGCATAATATCCGGGGCAGTCGTTGTCTATGGGGAGACCTTTATTCGGCAGTAGACTTAATATGACGATGATGATGAATTTTCTGTAGAACAGTGTACCGATACGAAATAATGACGTCGAAAGTTATTACCGTCGATGCTAAATATAAACGCCCAATAGAACTTACACTGTGTAAATGATGGATATCCAGCAGTAGACTAGAAGCCGACCCCAAAAATAATATAATTTAATACACCACGGCCTATCCCTTCGAAGTATACAGGCTGATGGTATGTTATGTTTAATTTAAAAATTATTTTAATTATATTATTTGTGGCTCCACTCCTTTCGCTGTCCATATTCAACGAATGCAGACGGCAAATATAACAACTAGTTTTTATTTGAACGAAACGTTTATAAGTGCGATGGGGTTAATCGGATGGAAATGCAGTTGTCTGCAGTTCGTTCCCGGACACATACCAGTGACTCTGTAACTGAATTCATTTCAGTACCAGTATTTGGAAGTGTATATTTTTCTGTTTTTAATATGACGTTTTAACGCTTGGAATGTGAGTGGAGGGGTGATGGATAGTAGTGTGTGTGTGTGTGTGTGTGTGTGTAGAGTTCACCTCGCCACTACTTGTTACTATTGTCGTGAGTTCAATTCCCACTCCAATCAAATATATTTGTTTGATCTATAGATACTTGTTTCGAGTATGGGTATACTTTGTGTACATTAAATATATATTTATGAAGTCCCCGTGATACAGGGCTGTTACGAGATGTAAAAAAAGACTGAAAAGTAAAGATGGATTCTTGATTAAGTAGTCGAATAATAGTAGAAATTAATTGCCGATTGAAAACCTTCCTACGTATATTATGTTTAATAATTACGTATTTACTTTAGGTTCAGTATCTAACACTCGACAAATCAAGTATGTATTAGTCACTATAGTATAGTATCTATGTAATACCTACTTGTAGTACTACTTAATATGTAGTATATTAACTTTTAAACCTTGAATCTTCACACGCACTGTAGACCTCATTCGTCGATTATGATTTCAATTAAACTAATTAAGTATGCTTTAGGAGAAAGGTGTATATCAGAATGATCAAATGTATGAGTGTCTGATTTCAGTTCTGAAATAGCATCGATATACGCTAACTGACATTAATACTTTGAAATGGATTATTTCAAAGTATTATTATCTGTGACCTCGTGGAGTGTCAGACTGCTGATCAACGAGGTCATAGGTTCGATTTCCACAGGACACAAATATTTATTTGATCAACATAATTATAGTGATTGTTTTTCTTATGTTTTAAAATTATTCACAAAAACGCATATAAGTAAATATCCCGAATATTTATTATGATTATTTAACAAACTACTTAACCGAACTGCATTATACATTTAAGTATTTACATCAATCAATAAAACTCAACAGTTCCCATTCTTAATAAAAAAATAATAATCATGTGGCTTGAGGAGAGGACTATAAAAAAACAGATAACTTAGAACCTCGTGCTCTTTGAATTGAGGTCTCCCCACAGTCCCACATATGTGACCACAGACGCCAGCAGGTCAAGCTATCCAAAACTGTCAAATTTTCCCAATTGTATACGAACCTTGTTTTATATTAAAGTTGAAAATCAACCAAAGAAATTTGACAGATTGTGGTAGCTTGATGTGCTGGCCTCTGTACCTACATGAGGAGACAGAACTACTTTGCTCCCAGTATACATAGTAATATATTTCTATAGCTTTAAGTTAGCGTCATTACTACCGCCATTGTCTCAGACAGTGAGCTTCAAACAAAACTCCATTGTTCCATGGGGTGAACGCACCGTTGGTGGACGCGGCATAAAAATATATTCGCATAACTAAACAGTGGTTTCAAAAGTTCCTTATATTTGTATAGACTCATTGGGAAATTATCACCACGAAGATCAATCGATCTACAAGAATTTCCCATTATAATATTGTTTGTCATTTTACCACATTAAAAAAAAAGATCGGCGAAAATATCGTGTGACTTACACAAAAATACAGAATAATTGATTAATTTCTCCTCTTTCAAAGTCGGTTAAATAAAGAGATGTACAATTTATTCAACAGGTCATAGAGCATATTCGTTCGTTTTTGGATTTTATTGAGCAACGAATAGGCTCATAAAATTCATAACATTCAGGTTACGACCTTAATTTCGTCCTATATTTATGTCAGTAAGAATATTCTTGGTAGGTAATGTTTTCGATATTTTAATGTACATACTGTAAATGGTTTCATAAAGTCTGAGTATATACGAATAATAATAAAAATAAATAACGCACACGTACACATTATAAATATTTTATCCTCGCGCGTGTTGCTAAGCTACGTACTCACTTGGCAACATTTGACGCGCGATATGTTGCTCAAAGTTGGGCAACGTTGTCTGTCCTTATATTATGATCCGTCGTTGGTCGCCTGAGGAGCTAGTATTGATCTCAGCGGCGTTTTTTATAGTGTCATCATGATCAAAGAAAAGAAAAAGGCGAAGGTGGGTTAGAAATTACTTACAAGATAAAAAAATGTGTTCAGTGAGCTCCGTATGGATGATGGGTCTTTCAGAAACTTTACCTCGTCTCGTCTGTAAACATTTGCTTGGCAACATATTATATATTAGTCTATGCTGGGCAATTACTGAACAAACAAGATGGCGCGCATCATGTTTCGCGCCATCTAGCAACGTTGCGCGCCATCTGGCAACGTTGCCGAATATGTTGCGCGTCACGGATCGCGCGATAAATATTGCCTAGTGAGTACGTGGTTTTATGATATTCAGAGACGGTATGTATTAGGTAATGTAAGTCCCATGTAATAGAGGGCGAGACTATTGCTATTAACCGAGCACAAATTCAAACTCCGAGATGCTACTGAGAATTTCACTGAAAATATGAATAACACTGCTTGACCTGGGAATCGAACAGGGAAATGGTTAGCAGTCAAGTTTAGGACCACTAAGCTAATGAGGCAGTCGGTCTCTTCTCTTTTATGTTGAAAACATAAATTCCACGATATTTTATTTACTTTCGCAACTTCAACAATTATTTGGTTACCTCCTTCGTTGTTTGGAATTAAACGTCAATAAATAACCTAATAAACATTAGTGTTAAACTCTCGATTCAAAACAGTAGCGTCTGGTTGCTTTCAGTTTAAAATAACGAACTATATCTGTTTATACAAGGTGAAATTTTATTGGTTCCGACACCAATCAACATACACTTAAGAATATTTTCTTTCATATAAGTAACGCTTTGTTTGCTTGACCTGCGAATCGAACTTAGGACAATACGCTCAATACTTTTGTGACAAATGAGACAGTGAAATGTATGTATTTAAAATAATTGTTATTTAAATAACATAACAATTATTTTAAATGCTAATAAATATTGATTTCTGACACAAAACACGATAAAATTCGTACACAGTAGTTGTATTTCTATGTTTAAAAAGAAAATTAAGTTGCGAGCAACTGGTACATTCACCCTACAAGTTATCTGACAGGGTTGAAAACCACAAAGTTATTAATTATAAAGGGTCGTTTTGTTTGATGACAAATTATATTTAGGGACGAACAGGTTCCCGTGAACTTCTTGAACCAATAGATTTCCAGTCGGCAGATATTGAAAACTATTTTCAAGCCTAATCAGCCTAAAATCAATTAACGCCGTAACCACCTTTCTGTAAAAACCTAGAAAAGCTATATTTTCTTACCATCGAGCCTATATTCCCCGAAGGGTTAGGGAGAGGTGTGCAGTAATGCACATTCCCACAGTTCGCCGTTACATTTAGGTTCCATGTAATAAGGGAGCCTATTGCCATTAACCGGGCATAAATCCAAACTCAGAGCTACTACTGGGAATTTAATAGAAAACCCAATAACACTTTGTTGGGCCTGGGAATCGAACCCAAGACCTCTAGTTTAGCAGCCGCGATTAGGACCAATAGATAACGAGGCAGTTAACAATTAACAGTTATATTTCCTTATTTTATATGTAGCATACAGTCCGTATGATGGTAAGCAACCATCAACACCAGTGGTATCACTTACGCAATATCATCCTGAGACTCAGTTGTTGAGTCTCATATGCCCATGTAATTTCACTGGCGCGGACAGGAAGGAGAATTATCATAATCTACCTCAAAAACTACGGTTCCAAAAACACAATACTTTGATTCTTCAATTTGATTTTCGAACATGCATGTTGTTCATTGAGCAACGTTCGGATACAATAGTAAATTCACATTGCGGTGACGATTGACGCGTGAATTTGGTGTGACGTCATCCAACAGCGATGAACGAACTGATTAGTTACTATAGCTTCTGCTGGCAGCTTCGCCGGATCGTGTCATTCAAACTTTAACTTGTTTGGAACTGAATTGATATTTATTTCTGTAAGTTGTATTGTCTGAAATGATATTTTGAAGAAAGAGCGTCAACAGCGTTGCACGCTTCTATTATTCACCATTCAGGATGTATGCACGTTGTGTCGCCTTGTGTACGTGAATCATATTTTGACCATCACACAGGGTCATTTTAGTCCCCTGATCAGAATTGATAACAGACATACAAGTCAGTATGTAGATATAAGAGATTTAAGAGGGGTAGGGCTTAGTGGGGGTAATTCCACTCAAATTGGAGCTGCCCGACTGCGGAAGTACCTCCACCTTGCAGAAAATCGAAGTGAAATAACACTACTTTGAGCTGTTTTGTGTTCCTTACGGTGAGCAAGGTTACCAGTGCTCCGCGGAAACGCTGTGTTGGCAGTGGCACTTTGACCCTTATACTGCGAACCCAACTATTCCTCTTTCATTTTACAGGATCCGCTACGCTCAAGTGATATCTCTGGTTTTGCAAGCGTCTATAGGTAGATCGTACGCGTGTTTGCCACCTTAAAGGAATAAAAAATAAATCAAAAGAATATAGTAATATATATTTTTGTATACAAGTGATCCAACTCTAAATTCACTGGGCCGCCACCATCGAGTTTTGGCCACACAATAGCGGCTTAACGGAGGCAATTCGGAAGCATTCGGGAGGATTCGATTGTGACGACATTTATAGGTATTACGGTTGTTACAGTTTCAGAATAGGCCTTTGTTTTTATTAAAATTCATGTTTACTCGTATTATAATGATGTTCACAGCGGATTGGATGATCACAAAAATTAATTATATCTTTGCGAGATACTTATTCTGATTCCGGTGGTTTTCGCATGTGAGTTTGTTTTCAAAGTAGGCAAAAAATATTATGTTTCGTTATGATAGATAATAGTATGCGTAGATGCTATCCATCTAATTCGCGCGAAATAGATGCGCCCTCAGAGGCCGAGGCTTCCGATAAAATTATTATATTTAAAGGATAATAAATTCTGAAACTTACTTTTTTAAGATATCCTATCCCTCTTTCTTTACTCCTATTTTTTGAGTCCGATGAATGTTTATTTGTTCCTTTACTATTGGGTTAAAAGATAGGGGAGGGAGAGAGGAATTCTGACTATTGATTTAAAAACCGATCTCCGACCAGAGACAACAAATGTACGAATCATAGCAATCAAATTATAGATATCGTTGTGTCTATTCCAACAACGTTTCCTTGATTAAAACTTCTTCTAAACAAATAAAACCTCAACGAGAATGAATTTGAGTCGTAAAGCCAGTGTTTACTCTGTCCACGTACGTTCGTCTAATCTTTTAGTCACAATGAAGAGCACGAGTTTTTTCATTGACGCTAATGTAATTTACTCAGGGAAGTTTCTATGTTTTAGTGTACTAGGTCCTTTTAAAAGTTATGGTAGAAAAGAACTGCCTCGTTAGTCTGGTGGTCCTAAGTGCGACTGCTACGCTAGAGATCCTGGGTTCGATTGCTAGGTCGAGCAAAGTGTTATTGAGTTTTTCTATGAAATTCTCAGTAGCAGCTCGGAGTTTAGATTTGTACCTGGTTAATGGCAATAGATTTTCCTCCTATTACATGATACCTCAACATACCGGCAAAGTGTGGATATACCTACATCAAGCTACCTCAATCTGTCAAGTTTCTTTGATAGATTTTCAACTTTAATACAAAATAATAAGGTTAATGTTCAAAAGACGACACGTTTGGTGCAGTGGGTGAGTAATCGGTTTATGTGCCACGAGTTGTGGGTTCGATCCCCGCACGGAACAAATATTTGTATGACCTACAGGGTTTGGGTTTGGGTGTTTGTGTTTGTAAATGCACCTACGATACAGGAGGAAACCTTAGAGTGGTGGAACATTTTATTTAAAAAAAAATGGGAACATTTGACAGTTTTGGATAGCTTGACCTGCTGGCGTCAGGACATTAGTACCTACACATCTACCTAACCTTTAGGGGAATACAGGCGTGATAGTATGTCGTTAGTACTCTAGTCTCAGTTTGGGTCGATACCACCGCATTGCCAAATATTCTACCGCTAAGCTAAAGTAAGGAAAGTAAAAATGCTAAAGTTAAGTAAGTAAAAAAGCTAAAGTAAAGAAAGTTCGTAACAAAAAACATGAATAAAATACCTATACAACAAGATAATCAGAAATAAGAAAACTGACTTTAATAATTTTTGGTAAGTTTGTATCTACACCGAGCCGGAAATATTCGTATCCAAACAAAAAGAAGATAGGTTGGTACTCAAAATCTTATAAATACTAAAACTTGTTCATGTTTCGGCGGAGTGTGTGTATGACAGGTGTATGAATGTGGACGAAGCGAAAGAAATATGCAATAATCGTAGCAATTAGTGTTCTTTAGTGTCTGCCTACCCCCATTAGGAAAAGGTGTCAGTGTGTGTATGTAACTTTGTTCATCATTCGATATAAATGATTAGTTAGGTTATTAATACTAAAATATTAAATAAAAATGAAATGCTATTGGTTACTCGGGAACGGCTGGATCGATTTGGCTAATTTCTTTTCATCAAGTCATATTAATCATATAGGTAGTTATACATGTTTTTATGGAAATTAATGGAAAAGTGATTAAACTGAACGTGCATCTTTATACGGGATTTATGTATGATCCATTGAAAGGACGAGACAGCTATGTCGGGTCACCTAGAAAAATAAAATAAAAAATGTCCTCAAAAACTGTAAAAAAAACTAACGAAAATTGGTATAAAAATATAATCCAATCGAAGAAATGAATAAAAATTAAATTTTATACTCATTCATTCAATCGTTCTGCGTGACCGGCTCCATCACTCCGCTACCAAAATTCAATCCCCTGGTGAATGACATTCGAGCGATTGGGGGTGGTTTCTACCCCTTACGTTTCAATATTGAAGTTGTTCCGATTTGGGTGACAGGCTGTTAACTCGTCACCGAGAGAACCTGTTCATGAATTTTAAGTGGTTTTACCGGTAAATTTGGTTTTAAATACTCGTAGATGTAGAATTACAAACAGTGACATTAAGTAGAGGTGAGTTCAACCACATTTCTGAGCTCACGTTCGCCAGATGTGTGCCTTCAATTAGGATGCGAGCAAGGCCTCGAAGCCCCCGATTGAAGGGGTCCAGCGAATGCTTAACCACAGTATGTTAAGGTCGTGGTGAATTTCAAGGATCCCATAGCCATGAGTATAGAGCAAGTGAAGGCAAGTGCGGTTTTTAATGATTACGAGTTCGACATACCCTGCTGCCTCCCCGGGTGTGATTTTCTGTACAGAGGTCAGCACATCAAGCTACCACAATCTGTCAAATATCTTTAATAGATTTTCAACTTTAACACAAAACGATAAGACTACTTTTTACGGATTTTATCGCGTTTCGACGTTTCGTACCCTTTACAGCGTCCTTGGTCACCATGGACGCTGTAAAGGGTCCGAAACGTCGGGATTAATAATATCAATATACGCGATAAAATCCGTAAAAAGTAGTTTTATTTCAATGTATAATATTCGCGTAAATGTCAGAAATCAATACAAAACGATAAGGTTCATATTCAATTGGGAAAATTTGGCAGTTTTGGATAGCTTGACCTGCTGGCGTCTGTACCTATTATAATCATGTATTTACAAAAAAAAAGTATATAAGTATTATATCCTATTCTAGCTATCTACTTATACATATACTTTTTTTTTATAAATACATGATTATAATAAGTACCAACGCCAGCAGGTCAAGCTATCCAAGTGTTTCTTATTGTAAGGTTGTCGCTAGGGAGATGAATAGAAAGGCAACCAAATCTAACAAGATCTCGTTTAATACTAACTCAATATCAAATACATTGTATTGGTAATAGATGCGGTTACATAAAGTAGGTGTTTATTATAAAGGTACTACTAACCTACGTGTCACTATACTATACTTATCCAGACAAACACAAACACTTATGTTCATCACATATATATTTGTGATTTTAGATCGTGGTCATTACATCGTCATTAGACGTCATCCAAACCTAAGTTTAAGATGCTTGAAGTCATTTTTATTCTCCTAAACATCTACCTTAAAATACATCTAGGTACTGTACCGCAATCACAGCTGCACTCCCTAAAAAAATCACAGCCTTTTGTCTAACTTTCAGTTCAGTCTGGTGCGCAAATGGCATGCATAATATAAAAGCCTGAGTTCAAATAAAAAAACTGGAACCGAAATATCCTCGAATTCTTCTATCGATACTTTGTGCGATAATGCTTAGAGTTGATACTATTATTTTTATCTCGAACCGTTTATCATTTTGAAGCTGCGAGAACACATGAATCACCATTCTCGTCCTCCTAACCTTTTCCCAGGCTTCCAAGTCTAACCAGATTCGGATGAATATTAGCTGATTATTAGTATTTTTAGCGCCCATAGACATCAGTGACTGTCACCAATGCGTTGCCGGCCTTTTAAATGTGTGTATGCTCTTTTCTTGAAGGCCCCCATGTCGTACTGGTTCGGGAATACTGCCCCAAGAATTTCATTCCATAGGTTACACGTTCTCGGTAGGAAGTTTTGTGTAAACCGGACTGTGGTGGACTGCCAACCATCGAGGTGGTGACGATGGAACTTATTTTTATGGCGTGTGGTGCGATGGTGAAACTCAGCGGCAGGTATTAGCCCGAACAATTCCTCAGGGCACTCCCTACAATAAATTCGGTAAAAGATGTATAGAGACGCAATGTAGAATATTAGTATTTTCCAGTCAGGGTTTTTGGCTTGTCATAAATATTCATATGACAACCGAGACTGACGGCTTATAAGGTGTTTCCGAGGTACAGAGGGATCTCGATATGTTAAGAAATATCACCCATCAATAGAATAACCAGGGCAAGCGCAGCGTATCCTTGCATATTGGTTGATCAACGTAGTTATTAGTTAGCCACGAGCCCCTCACCGTTCAAAATCAATGAATCAATCAATGAAAATAGTTTTTATTTTCATATTTACATATATAAACCATATGCAGGCACTTATGAAATGTCGAGTCTAGGTGCACGGTTCCAAATTCGTCGTTTCCTATGGAGAAGAACCGGCACGAAACTCCATAACTACCTACATGAACTTCCACTTCACCCCTATTAATAACAATTGCTATTCATTTAATACCTCACGTATTCAGAAATTATTTAACTGTTGTCAGTTAAGTCCGGCGCACGCACGAGTTAACGTGTAGCACACATTATAATTAATGCAAACGTTGCATGATTCAATGGTGATTTGTGGGCGTTTAGCATGAATTTATGGTTTTAAATGCATCTCGTGCGGTTGTGGATAATTTTCTGCAATAAATATTGTTACTTTTCATATAAATTTTAAATTACATTTAGCTCAAGATACCCATTTATTTAATTTATTCAAAATAATCGAAATCGTTTTCATTATTTCATACAATTTAACTAAAGATAACAGATGTACTGATGTACGACGAATTATATTACAATGCAATCGGCGTGAGCCTATTGTCTCTAACCGGACACAAATCCAAATTCCGGATTGCTACTGTAGAAAAACCCAATAACACACTCCTTGACCTGTAAATAGAACCCATACCGTGGGCGCAGTTGGGACCACTAGACTAATGTGGCAGTAGTGTTGGAAATATATTTTACAACAAGTAATTATTCATTTCATACAGTAAACCTCATAATTTCAAAGTAGGTTCCAGATATATTACTATTAGCACATGCCTAACTTCAAGGACCCGGTACGTATTCGCGAAGTTTGCAACATAAATCAACGAATCCTAACATTGACCGTCCGAAATACGCAACCCACACGTACGTCGTACAAATATTCCCAAGTGTATTTCTTGATGCATGTAACTGTGAGAGAAAGTTATTTGACCAACAACAATGAGACTCCCTATACGCTGACATAATATATTATAGAGCTCCCTAAATTATGGTTGAGCTACGCAATGACTGATGCATGCGTAACGTCGGCTGGGACTGGTCTACTGAAAGCCGCTATGGCTCTTTCTTCATAAGGCCATTTCAGACATTGCCCTATATTGCAACAATCACAATTCTTTTCTCCGAGCCTTTTTCCCAGAAAATTTTGGATTCGGCTGCCAGTCTAACCAGATGCGGCTGAATATCAGTATTCTACACGAACCGACTGCCATCCGACCTCCGCAACAACACAAACAATACAATAATCACATAATAATAATAAATAATAATAAATTTATTTATTAAGTAATAAAACACGTAAGTGTTAAAAAATAGGACATTGTGGATGGTATAGACACCTTATTAAAATTAAATGTTGGAAAAATAATTTTATGTGCATTTCCCTACTCTAATTCTTTTACAGACTACCAAAATACTTGTATTTATAAATTAAATAACACAATGCAGTTGTTGACATGTCATCATAGTGACAAATTAATGTATTTTGACACAAACAAATTTGTTAGTGGATTTCAATTGACACAGGAAGCTATGTTTCTGCCTAAGAAATACAAGTGTTTAATCGCTACATTGATAGCTCACAATATTAATTTAATCTCACATGACAGGCCGACGGTATCTAGTTGTACTGATAACATTGGTGGCAAAACGAAGGAGTGTCCCTTTTTGGAATTCATGACGCCTGGTGCCCTCACCAGCAAGGTGAACTATTGTTCACAGATGGGGAGACGTACGGGAAGTACGGCCTTGCCAACTAGTTCTGACACTAGCGTTGTGGATCTTACTCCGGATCATAGTTTAAACTAGCAAATAAGACAACAGAAGATAATAGCAATAATAAAATCATAAAATCTTCTGGCATATTAAAATACTCTGATACAAAGGAAAGTAATCTGAATAATTTGAAAATATGTCATCAGAATATTCAAGGATTCTCTTCCAAAATGTTAGAAGTTGAACTTTTCTTGGAAAAATATAAATTTGACATTATTTGTATAACGGAACACTGGTTAAAAGAATACCAGATGGCAATCAATTATGAAAATTATTTTGTAGCTAGTTGTTTCAACCGAAAGTCTATGATACACGGTGGTTCGCTTATATTAGTTAAAAACTCGTTGAAAGCAAAAGGACGTAAGGATATAGTCTCGAGGTCGGTTGAACATTGTACTGAAATCTCTTGTGTTGAGCTGGATAAGCATATTGTATTATGTGTATGTAGACCTCCAAATAGCCAAAATTTTGCCACTTTTGAATCCATAATGGAGGACGTACTTAAAATACTTTCAGATTCAAACAAATCTATAATTGTGTGTGGCGACTTTAACGTTAATATTTTAGAGGATAATATAATTACTTCCAAATTACTGTGTTTATTTAAATCTTTTAACTTAATTAATGTATTTTTGGAACCTACTAGAGTTACGTCGACATCTGCAACTTGCATTGATAATGTTTTCTGCAACTGTGATTACTTTGAAGAGGCTATCATAAACTGTCTCTCATCTGATCACAGTGGACAAACCGTCACATTTAATACTAGTATACATGCAAGTAAAATACAAATTAAGTCTAGGCATATAACGTTAGATAAATTAGAAAAATATAACAATTCATTAATTAGTAAATTAGCTGTTCAAAAAAGATTTAACAATTGCGATGGACATTACTCGCATTTTTTTTCTATTGTGAGAAATGAATTCGATAGATTTTTCAAAGTAAAATCAAAAACTATTAACTGTAGATATAAGTTTAGTGATTGGGCTACTACAGGTATTCGTAAAAGCAGGGAACGTTTATTTGAATTGTACGGGTTAAAGTGCTATAACAAAAGTGAAAACTTTATTCAGTATGTAAATATATATTCAAAGACTTTTAAAAAGGTATGTCAAATAGCAAAATCTCAGTATATAAGTAAAAAAATTAAATGTGCCGATAATAAGATCAAAACCACTTGGAATATAATTAACGCCGAAAGTGGTAAATCGAAATTAGATGGGAATAAAAATGTCGCTCTTCAAACAGTACGCGGTCTCATAAACGCAGATTCCGAAGTAGCCCAAGAATTTGAGACATTTTTTACCAATATTCCCTGGAAGATCACTGAATCTTTAAACTCGTCACCTGCACATTCGGCTGCTTTATTGAAACAAAATGTAGCTACCTGTCCTGTAACGTTCAGATTTAAGCATGTAAGCCCCAATTGTATTTTTAAAACTTTTAAAGAAATAAAAGTTAAATTAACTGAAGACTTATGGGGCCTTTCGGTAAATGTTTGTAAAAGTATTATTAACACTATAGCACCCCACCTAGCGATAATATTTAACGAGTGCGTAGACCAAGGAACCTTCCCAGATCTAATGAAATACAGCAAAGTTATACCCTTATTTAAATCTGGAGATAGTCAAGATCCTGGCAATTTTAGGCCGGTTTCTGTTCTGCCTGTGCTTAGCAAAATATTTGAAAAAATCATGCTCAATCAAATGCTATTGCATTTCAATATAAATAGGCTTTTTCATGACCAGCAATATGGCTTCACCAAAGGACGTAATACTACTGACGCTGGTATCACACTCATTAAAAACATCTTTGATGCCTGGGAAGAGTCTCAAGATGCGATCGGTATATTCTGTGACCTTTCAAAAGCCTTTGACTGCGTAAGTCATGAAACTCTGTTATTAAAATTGGAGCATTATGGTTTGAAGCATAAAACTTTGAAACTTGTCAAATCATACTTGCAAGGTAGACAACAAAAAGTTCAAATTAATGGGGTAAAATCGCCCGGCACTCAGGTGAAAATGGGCGTACCTCAGGGTTCCATTCTAGGTCCATTCTTATTTCTAGTGTATATAAATGATTTACCCTACATGCTTGAGGATCAATCGAAGATTGTGTTATTTGCGGATGATACTTCTTTAATTTTTAAACTAAACAGACGTATACCTAATACTGACGATGTAAATAACGCACTTCTTAAGGTCCATGAGTGGTTCACAGCTAATAATTTAGTATTAAATGGGCAGAAAACCAAATGCATAAAGTTTGCTCTACCTAACGTAAGATCTATGGAATGCGATGTTATACTAAATAATGATAAACTTGAATTTGTCGACCAAACGGTTTTCCTGGGAATCAGGATAGACTCAAAGCTTCAGTGGGGTCCACACATTAGAACTTTAGCAGGACGCCTGAGTTCAGCTGCTTATGCAGTTAGAAAAATCAGACTACTTACAGATGTAGAAACTGCAAGACTAGTCTACTTTAGTTATTTTCATAGCATTATGTCTTACGGAATATTACTATGGGGCCGCGCTGCAGACATAGAATCTGTTTTTATATTGCAGAAAAGAGCTATTAGAGCTATTTATAACCTACGTAGTCGAGATTCACTCAGGGAAATCTTTAAAGAAATAAATATAATGACAGTGCCTTCTCAGTACATCTATGAGAATATTTTATATGTAAGAAAAAATTTGCACTTGTACGTCAGAAAATGTGAACTGCATGATTATAATACTAGACATAAATCAAAATTAATGCAGCCACAATTTCGTCTAGCTAAAGTTCATACTTCTTTTAGAGGGTACTGCGTTAGATTTTATAATAAAATTCCGAACGCAATTTTAGAACTTACAGAAAACAAATTCAAAAAATTCATTAAGTCTACCCTGTGCAGGCAAGCTTACTATAAATTGGAAGATTATCTTGTAGATAAAAATGTTTGGCGGAATGCTGGTCCAGCTCCACAAGATGAACATCTTGTAAATCAATAATTTTACTGTACGTTATACAATTTAATAATCTTTGTTTGTAAAAACATGAATTGTAAAGTATGAGAGTCGTGCAGCCATTGATGTTGCATATGTTGATATGCATTATAATGACTTAAAATTACATTGTGCCCTTCAGTTGCCTAGCGGTCTGAGCTTGTCATGCTCACTAAAATGTCCTGCTGATGGTGGCGTTGTGTGTCGGGTCGTTTTATTCCCTACAACATGGTTGAGTCGAACGACGCCGATACGCACGTCATACTCGTGAACGAGTGCCGTCTGTCGGGGCTGGTCAGCTCTTACTGTCAATGGCAACCTCTTTTTTTTCTGTTTATTTTGCTAGATTAATTTAATTGTACACATCAAACTGCATTGTTCTCATGAACTATTCAGATTTAGACTGTAATACTGAACACTGTAATCATGTTTTTTTTTTGTTGAAAAGAGTGTCTATGGAGTTTCTTGCCGGTTCTTCTCCATAAGACCTACTTTTTGGAACCGTGCAACTAGTTTGACTTTTCA
The DNA here is from genome assembly GCA_964056405.1 of Acronicta alni. Lineage (NCBI taxonomy): Eukaryota > Metazoa > Arthropoda > Insecta > Lepidoptera > Noctuidae > Acronicta > Acronicta alni. The sequence continues at coordinate 14,547,003 of OZ043926.1, read as the reverse complement.
AAAGTGCTATTTTAATGGTCTAATTGAAATAAAATATTTGACTTTGACTTTGACTTGACACTTGTACAGAAAAATTTACTACAATCAAGCTTATTTTTACAAAGTAGTTCTTATATGGTAAATTGTACAGTTTCTCTGAAACCCCACACTAGGATTCCCTGTGTCGTGGGGTTCAGTCTCTTCCCAAGTTGCACACATATTATATGATAGTTACTACTTATTTATTGTTTTTTCTATTTTTCTTCTCAGAGAGCCCGTCAGTTAGGAAATCCCAGAACGGTTTAGCTTAAATTCACTTGTAAATTGACTCGTACTTGTGTCTTTAAAATATTTATTAAAAAAAAAAGGATAAAAATTCTACACAACAAACACCGTTCCATCACTTAATCTAGTTTCCTCTTCTTTGTACTAGGAATACATAATAGGAGATCGTTCACATTAAGTAAACCTACACAAAATGTTATTTGTTGTTTTTTTTATAAAACCGACTTAAAAACCCGTACATACTCCGACTTAAAATTCTGGCGAGGCTAAGTTGTATATATTTCGTGGTATAAACAAGAAGTTGTAACTAACCATATTAAATTATATAGTACATTACATAGTCAATGGTGGTTACTCTATTACTTGGCTGACTGTACATGGTCTGTTTGAACCAAGATTACATCCCTAGTGCTAAGTCAGTTCCTAGTCACTTTATCTGCATCGTCTCAGAGCATGCATAATTAAGTTTCAGCTGGAATTTGGCTCCGTGATTTACACGGCTTTGACTCAAGATTTATTACGTTAACCATTAGGTTATCACGGAAATAGGAGTCTTCAACATGGTATAAAGTGAAATATTATAGACATGACAGAAATGCTTAAGTATAGGCCGCTCGAATGAATTGGGCGCTTGACCGCAATATCATTTTAGGGACATAAGCACTTCAAAAAGCAACTAACAGAGTAACCTGGAAAGAGTTATAAGAGGTTTTTTTCTAGTAATGGGACAAACCATTACGCTAGAGGTCCTAGGTTCGATTCACAGGTCGAGCAAAGTGTTATTGGGTTTTTCTAAGAATTTATCAGTAGTTTGGACTATTACCCGGCGATGGTGTCGCCTGTTATATGGGACCTAAACATACCGGTGAACCGACCATGTCAAACGAAAGAGGAATAGTTGCGTTGGCAGTATAAAGGTCAAAGTCCCCCCACTGCCAACACAACGTTTCCTCATGGAGCTCACCGTAAGAAGACAAAGCTCAATGCAGTATTATTTCACTTTGATTTTCTGCAAGACGGAGGTACTTCCCCAGTCGGGCAGCAGTAATTTGAGAGGAATTACTTCCACTATGCTCTACCTATCTTTATTGTTGTGACGTCATCTCCACATTGTTTATGAAACATACAGTTCCTAACTCCAAACATATTCTCGACACGGAATGCAAAGTGCTTAGGATCGGACATTCCATGACCGTACACTTGGTTCATTAGTCGCAGAGGATTGACTGAGTCCTGTCCTCAATGGTACTTCAACTGGCTTGATTGATGGAGGGGTTCAGCCCGGTTTCTGGCACTTAGGTCAAAGAATGTTTCCAACGCTGAGTAAATATTTACATGACCTAAAATAATATATACTGTGATATGAGTGATGAGTTTGTAAAAGCGCTAGAGTGTTAACTCATTTCATTGGTGATAAAAGTGATTAAAAAATATTATAAATGTAAAAGTAGCTCTGTCTGTCTCTCACCTTTTCACGCCTAAATCACTGAACAGATTTCAATAAAATTTTGCAAGGAGATAAATTGCATCCTAAGGACATAGACATAGACTATCATGTTTAAAAAAAAATGTAAATTGATATTTTTCGGACGTGTGTATCGGTGCCGTTCTACTTACCTATGTTGAAAGGAATTAAGTAACCAACACACAATATCTTGTCTAAGCATCTGTGTTCAAAGAATTTTATTCTCAAAAAAGACATAGTCACTTTTAAGAGAAAAAGATTATCACTCGCTAAAACGGTGAAGGAAAACATCGTGAGGAAACCTGCATACCTTAGAGATTTTTCTCGACGGTTTGTGAAGTCTGCCAACCCGCACTAGGCCAGCGTGGTGGACTATAGACTATTTATTATTTATAGACTATCCCTCTCAATATGAGAGGACACCCGTGCCCAGCAGTGGGACAGTATATGGGTTGATGATGATGACTGTACGGTGCAACCGTGCATTTCCTAAATCATCATTTTACGCGACGCAGTCATTTCCTTTTATAATCAGTTCAGTTCGCGTTGAGCAATCAAGAAAGCCGAGCGTTCTCATCAATTATTGCATTTTTTTATATAGATTCTAATTATAATCTGTGTGTGCAACGCACGTGTATACTGATTGATGATGATGAGCTCCAGACCGATTTCGGTCACGGGGACTACTTCAACTGCATGTAGATAATTGTCGCTGGTGTGCTCTCATATGACTGCAATCTTCTTTATGAAGGTCCGTGAGCTTTGCAAGCATGTGAGCAGACCATTATTATAATTATGACTGATCGCCACAGGTGCATAGGTGGTCAGGCTTTCAGTTCGTCGCGCCAAGCTTAGACTGACGCCGCTCCTCAAAGTCAAAATATTTGTTTTTAACCAGAGCTCTACAATCATAGCGCGAGGTTGGTAGCCTTTCACTTAAAAGTATAATAATATACAGCTCACGAGCATACATTATAAGATGATGCCTCCATTACCAACACACTGCGCTTAAATTGAGGCTGTGCCAACTTAATAACGTAAAGTGTGTGTGTGATGAACGTTCACTGAAGGGCGTAGGCTATTAATAGACTAGCCTATATATTGTTAAGATATATTCCTCCTTATCCTGTACAAACAATATTTATATATAATGTTTTTATAATGTGTAGATATTTCAATGAAATTTACTATGTATGCGTTTATAGGGGCGAAAAATTTATTTTTGAATAGTTTTAGCAAATTTCTCAAACTGGAGTACAGTTAGTTTTCACAATAAGAATTTTATCCTATAAAACATATCAATCATCCTTGCATTAAACCCTGAATAGGTCAATTCTTACATCTCATCATCATCAACGGTAACAAAAACAAGAGCCGCTGCCAAAACTTTCAAATAGGTTAATTAAACTTAGCAAAGGTTCTACTAATTAACGAATTACAAGTTTTGTTTATACAGATACTTGGGAGACGAATAAATGACGTCATTTCTATTCTGCAGACACAGTGCAGTAGGTCAAGTTGAAACAAACTTCAAATGAAATTTTGTGTTGAAAAACGGTGTGGTGTTTGTCTTCGTAAGATTCGTGCCTTATAAATTAGTTGATGCCAAATATAATGAAAAATAAAATAAAGTAAAGTCCCGTAAAGCCGAAAGGAGGTTAAATGGGGCCTGATAACGAGTCCATTCACAATATTTAAGAACCGTAATAACGCTGTATAAAATACCCCAAAAAAAGGAAAACAACAACATTTATGAATGAAAAATAGAAAAACTATTAAAGTAGACAATTATTAGCTAAAATAGGTACGTAGCCTTTCTGTTAAATAATCTGGTTCCCTGACATGACAGCTGACAAAATTTTTGGCTTTGATAAATAATTATATTTTTTACGGTGTATTTTGTAACACATTGTATAAATGATGATAAATGATATTTATTACTGTAAATAAATATTTTAAAAACGCTTTTACAAAATAAACACTAGGTACTGTATTTGATAAAAGCGTTTTTAAGAGAAATAAATATAATTTATCATTATTACGAGTATATCTGGTGACAATTTATTTTTCATTCTAAACATTTTTAAAGGTATAAATTTTAGCAAAAGAAAACATCGATCTCAGGCAGGATTATAACCTGCGTGCTTCAGGTTCAGTACACTGCCGGTGTGCCTGCGAAGGACGCAGGTTGGAATCATCATGAAAGTGACTTGTGCTTATTTTTTACTACGTACTACTATTTTTTCAATGTCCTGAATCTTCTGACTTCCCACATTATCTTGTCCTAAAGACAGATCCAATATATAGAAGCAGAGAGTACGAACTTAAATTGGTTCTACTGTAATTAAGAATGAACTTACGAGGCCCTAACTCGAATTCGGGACAAACAGTAATGGCCTGTTAATGTCCCATTTGTAGGAAGTCGCTAAGAAAACGGAGCCTTTAGCGTAATCTACTGCTAAAGAGTTTAGGAAATCCGTTCCGTGAAAATTCAAGTCTATCCGATAATTGTTATGCAAATAAAAACGACACTAGAATTTCAACTGAATCGACGGTTTGTATAAAACCTTTTTTTAAATGTCAGGAATATCCTCATCATTATTTATTTATTTATATACGCTTTATTGCAATACAAACATAATTATAATAGAAATGAGCAAAGTTTACAAGGTAGGTACAATGGGCGGTCTTATCGCACAAGGCGATCTCTTCCAGACAACCTTTGGATGGACTGGAAGAAGGAAACACAGTGGGTAGTGTAGCATTATCGTCATCATTTAGCCAGATCGTCTACCCCTTGGGGAATACAATAGAATATATTTTTATTTCACTAGTTAAATGAATATAACATGTCACTTATAAATAATAATAATAATTTATTGTTTTCTTCCACAAAGGTATCTTAATAATAGTAGAAAATGTTACGACTCTTTTGGCAGTATATCCTTTGTGGGAGACTGGTATCTGAACTAGGTAAACCTGTCATACAGATTACCAGGCCCCCTCCAGTTTAGTTTTGTAGCAGATGTATCAGTTGTAATGGTAGTAATAATTAGACATTAAGATTATATTGCGGAAGTTACAGAAAAGAGCAAAAAAAAATAAATTTGTGTGTATGTGTTACTGTGTACATATGTATTACAATGTGTGTATATGATACTGCGTGTAAGTGTGTGTTACCGTTTATGTATGTGCTACTGTGTGTATGTATTACTGTGTGTGTGTTACTGTGTGTTTATATGTTACTGTGTGTGTATATGTTACTGTGTGTGTATAAATAGAATTTAACAGGTGCATTTGGTGTCGATGTTGCTTTGGTGTAGTTTGTCCAGGGACATTTGGTGTAGCTTTTACAGCCTATTGCTGAAATATTTTCACACAAGGTCATTGTTACCACTTGGGGACTCGGCAGGGTATGTCGGACTTGTACGAATAATAACCGTACTTGCCTCCTCTTGCGCTATAGCCATGGGTTTCGGAACTTTCACCACCACGACCATGACGGGTTATGATTAATATCTAGACTTAAATACCACCATTTGTGGTATATTATAATTAGTAACGATTTATTTCGTGCGGCTTCACTACGCCGAAGGTATAGCGTAGCACTCGTAGGTTAGAGCGGCGTAGCGCGGTGGAGGACACGTCGTAGCCTCGTAGTAAAGGGCATCGTACCGCGTCGTAGCATCGTAGCAGAGGCACTGTAGCGCGTCGTGACGTAGCAGAAAGCACCGTAGCTCTTATTAAGGCAACATCAATGCATGTTTGATTTCAATTCAAAGTGCTAAATTTATTATGTTCTAGTCTAAAGACCACATCACCACCCTGTCACCCATCCACAGACTGACCGCAGCTGGTGCAGCTTAACTAACCGATCTGGTTGATCAACGTAGTTATAACTTAGCCAGGAGGCCCTCTTCATCTTAGCGTAGTAAAAAAAGTTGTGGAAAACCTGTCAAATAACTATTAACAGACGATATATAAAGAGAGATTAAGAGAAGTAGGATTATGGGAGTAATTCCACTAAAATTGGAGCTACCCGAATGGGGAAGTACCTCCACCTTGCAGGAAATCGAAGTGAAATAACACTGAATTGAGCCGTTTTGTGTTCCTTACAGTGAGCAAGGTTGCCAGTGCTCCGCGAGGAAACGTTGTGTTGGTAGTGGGAGGACTTTGACCCTTATACTGCCAACCCAACTATTCCTCTTCCTTTTTACAGGATCGGCAACGCACAAGTGATACCCCTGGTGCTACAAATAGGCCGTATACTTGTTTGCCACCTTATTGGTATAAAAAAAATCAATCAATCGGAATTTAGAAATACAGTATTTTTTATTCGCGTTTCTTAACTTCCAGATTGTTCGAGGAAAACGAAGACCTGCTCCATCTATTCGATAAATTCGGTGAGCTCAAGACTGCTGAGGCTCAGGCGAGTTCCGAGGAGTTAGCAGAACACGCTTCTAAGGTGATGCACACCCTGAACGACGGCATCAAGTGGTTGGGAGACGTAGACGCGTTTTTTGCGTACGTGAGGCACGTGGGGGCCACACATCACCAGGTCCCTGGGTTTAAGGCTGAGAACTTTTGGGTAAGTAGGTTTGATCAACCTATTTAATTTCGGCATGGGTCTTTTCTCAGAAGAGGCCTTCTGCAGTTGGTGGACTTCACATGCTATTGATAAAATCTCTCCCGCGTGACGAAACCTGCTGGTCGTGCTGGTTTTAGCAATAATTAATTATTACTATCCCCCTTACACATGATTCTGAAAAGTCAGAAGTGTGTGCTTAGGATTCCAACTTAAGACCTAAGTCATCAGTCTTTTGCAAGGCTATAGGATCATAGATAGATTCACCCGCATAGAAGTAAATATTATAAGTAAATATTATAGCAGTGATAGCCTAGTGGTATGACCATTGGACAGCCAAGTCGAAGGTCTCGAGTTCGAATCCAAGGCACGCACCTCTTTCTTTTCGAATTCATGTGCGTATTAATAATTAAATTATCACTCGCTTAAACGGTGAAGGAAAACATCGTGAGGAAACCTGCATACCTTAGAGATTTTTTTCGACGGTTTGTGAAGTCTGCCAACCCGCGTTAGGTCAGCGTGGTGGACTATAGCCTAATCCCTCTCAATATGAGAGGAGACCCGTGCCCAGCAGTGGGACAGTGTATGGGTTGACGATGATAAGTAAATATTATGAAACATTATATTTTAATACTGTTGTCCGCGGTTTCACACGTACCTCAAATAGCTTTTTAAGACAAAAGGTATCCTATAACCTTTTCCAAAGTCTAATCTATCTCTGTACCAAATATCATCAAAGTCGGTTCAGCGGTTTAGGCATTAAAGCGTAACAGACAGACAGATAGAGTTACTTTCGCATTTATAATGGAACAGAGGCCAGCATATCAAGCTACCCCAATCTGTCAAATTTCTTTGATAGATTTTCAACTTTAATACAAAACAATATAGTTTATTATCGATTGGGAAAGTTTGACAGTTTTGGATAGCTTGACCTGCTGGCGTCTGTATTAGGAATTGGAAATTAACTTGCGCTTGCCGAGGTCTTTCAGGATGAATAATTCTTTACTGACTAGAGTAGATTTCTATAATGATAGATCTACTGTGGATGTAGAACGAAGCCCATACTGTCTTCAACTTTAGACTGCACGTTTGTTGTAGCGGTAGTGGTCAATGCCACTGTGAGTGTCTGGGTTCGATTCCTACCCGAGATAAATATTTATTTGTGTGTATCAACAGATATTTGTTTCGTGTCTAGGTTTGTAGCTATAATCATCCTCCAAGCCTTTTCCCAACAATGTTTTAGAATGGTCACCCATCCACAAACTGGCCGCAGTCAGCGCAGCTTAACCTTGCTCTCTTGATCAGCATAGTTATTACTTACCTTATCTTTCTTTTAAAGAAAAGAACTCGTGGCTTTTAAAGAAAAGAAATTTAGCTACGAGTTCTTTTAAAGAAAGGAAATTTAGCTAGTTTTGCTTCTTTAAGCAAAACGATTTTTTGCTATCCTTTATGGTAACCGCAACATTTATTGCAGTTTATTTACAACGTTAACCTTTGGACGTCTGCCAACCTCAAAAGTAAAACACCCTGAACATAAGCATCTCATAATTCTCGGGTGAAAGGTTCATTGAAAGTACCTGAAACGTTCATAAAAGCTACTTATACCGCAATCTTTCATAAAAAATGTAATATCTCCTTAGTGGATATTTATTTTTATGCTTTAATATAACAAACTGCGTTACTTCGATATTGCCTAGATGTGTTGTTAGTTACAGAGAGTAATATCGTACTGGAATCCCAAGTAATATCATAATATCTACCGTCTCTGCACCACCTAATGGTTGACTGGTAGAATTCTCTACGAGACATCCATATCCACAAACTCGCCGCAGTTAGCGCAGCTTAACCTTGAAGATTGGTTGATCAGATTAGTTTTTACTTAGCCATAAGCCCCTCACGACCCAACTATTAAATAAAAAAGCCACCTTACAATCAATCAGACACAAAAATAAGATTTTTTTCTTCTACAAAATATTTCAGATAAATATTCCGAATCTAATTCTAATGCTCATAATTTTATTTACTGGGGTTCCCCTCTTATAAATATTTAAAGAATGAATATGGAACGAAGTAACGACATTAATATAAACAGACTAAAATACTGTCCAAACAAGCTTTAAATAACACTTGTTTCCTTAACAATTTAATCAAAATACCAATAAAAATATCCCTTTCAGTACCATTCTAATAAGGAAATAATCGAGAAAGCTAATTTTACGAACAGGAAAATAAATAAATATTTCTCATAATGGTGCCAGCCCATTGCACCGTACTATGGTACAGTGCAATGGGCTGTACCTGTAATAAATAGAACATTATGTAGCCTGTGAAAAATTAACTGTTTTATTTTTATTAATTTTGTTTAATGTATATTTATTAAATAGCATCATTTTATTGATTTCCAATTTAATTCAGTACAATATATATTTATGTAAGTATTTAAATAAATGAATGTTTAACAATTAATATTCTTCTTTAACGATTAAATTTTAGTTAAAGATTCATTTTGATTAATAATTTAATTTTAGTACTTTTGTAAAGATTTTAACACATTATGTAGAAAAAAAAATCTTCTTCATTCTGTTGCGAATTGATTGAGGCCAACCTTTTCTATAGCACTCGTTGAGTTTTATTATAATGTAGGAGCTTAACTCATATACCTTTTTTTGGCGTGAAAAGTCCTCATGGGTCATCTGACCTCCCGAACCCAACCATGGGATTCGTGACATTCACCACAACTAACTCATATGCCTTCAAGTATTTTAAGCGTCAAAGTACAGACGCTAGCAGGTCAAGCTATCCAAAACTGTCAAATTTTTCCAATTCAATATGAACCTTATTACTTTGAGTTAAAGTTGAAAATCAATCAAAGAAATTTGACAGATTGTGGTAACTTGATGTACTGGCCTCTGTACACAAAACAAAAAAAAATGCGATCACCAGCATAAGTTGATATAATTTTTTAAATTTAACTTTATCAAGAAAAAATCTTTGTTGTGTTTTCTATATAGAATCTAAAAATAAAAAGAAATCATAATATAATCTACCGTAACAAAAAGATTTCGATTTTTCAAAGTGATCGCAAACTTTTTTTGATGTGTGTATGTTTCGCTCTAGTAGGCAGATGTTATAAAAAGAATTCTTTCTTTACAGAAAATCGAGCAGCCGTTCCTGCAAGCGGCCAAGACTACGCTTGGCGACAGATACACACCAAACATAGAAAATATATATAAACTGACAATCAAATTCATATTGGAAAACTTAGTGAAGGGTTACGAGGAGTCTGGAGTGGAGAACGCGAATGGGCAAACATGACAGAACTTTTGAGATTAGAGACTAATATACTAAGTTAATAATAATGGTTACCTTTATATGTATGTTAGGGTAAAGTCATGGCCAAGTTTCTTATGCATAAAAATAAATGTTTCTATGCTATATTTAGATAAAAATCCAGTCATAGTGGATCAGATGCCTAAACGTGTGTGTTCTGCTTTTTTAATACTATACCTAGGGTAGGATAATTAAGTGACTCACTCAATTCGGTGATGAACGTTTGGAAGCTTCCTCACCTTTTAGGACTAATATTACTACTATGGGTTGTATATACCACTACAAGGTTGATTTTAATGTAGTGAATTTTACTCCTATAAAGCTGAGGAAGCTTCCAAACGTCCTATCACCGAATTAAATCAGTCACATAATTATGCGAGTTTACCATACTTAAATAATTTATAGCCTTTTACACAATCGAACTGTTTGTTATTAATTTTAGTATGTCATGTAGGTATCACACAATAATATGATTATAGAACATATTGTAAATGTGATGCCACTCTGTGAATGTTGTAGTAACGTACACCAATGATTATATTGCAAGTTGCAAAATATTAATGCCGCTGTAAATTTTGCTTGCACAAAGCATTGTACTCATAAACTTAATATTCACTCCGGAAAAAATATGAAATTTTAATATAACATAAATAGGGTTCAAGTAACCACCTTGGCAAAGTAACTTGGCAAACTTTAAATGACTTTTTCTTATATTAACTCGTCTCATATTTTCACTAAACGTTGAAATTATTTAACTTGCTTTTATATAAAAAACTTGGGACTTTTGCCAAGATCTAAGTGAAACTTTTGCCAAGTTCAGCTCTTACTTACGGCGAACGAAGTATTAATAAATCTATTATTTTCTCTTTATAAATTTTGTTGTTACCGTGTAGATAATATTTTTTAATATTGTATATTAAAACCAGACAAATCAAAGTTTGACATATCACCTACTATTTAAAGTATTTTAATAAAATATAAGAAATTGTAGACAATAAAATCATTTTCCGAGTGTTAGTTAGTTGCGAACGTAATATACTTACTTATAATTTATAACTTCAAAAATAATATGCAAATACTAACACCATTTGATTTTACATTAGTAGATGCAATACCTACTGTATTGCTACTAATTTTACAAAGAAATTGTCAGTCACTTTTCATTCATTCATTCACAAAATAAAATGTTATATGATTAATTCGATTTAAGTTTAAGTTATATTTTTATTGACATAATATTGTAATGTTTACTAAAGTTGTGCATCATCAACCCATTTATTGTCCCATTTCTGATTGAGAGGGATTAGGCTGTAGTCCACCACGCTGGCTTAGTGCGGGTTGGCAGACTTCACACGCCGTCGAGAAAAATCTCTAAGGCGTGCAGGTTTCCTCACGATGTTTTCCTTTACCGTTTAAGCAAGTGATAATTAATTATTAATACGCACATAAATTCGAAAAGTCAGCGTGCCTTGGATTCGAACTCGAGACCTTTGACTTGGCAGTGCCATATTCACATCACTAGGCTATCACTGCTTGTAAGTTGTGCATGTTGTGTAAGTAATTGTTGCACTTTTTGTGGTGTATAGAACTGTTTGTGGCTAACCAAATTACAATCTAAGTTACAATCTGGGAGTCTTCAAGTCACGAGTGAATAGGTTACTTCTAGGCAAGCGTGCTCCATCGTCGACCGTATCTTCATATACTATCAGGTGAGATAGGGGTCAAACGCAAGCCTATTATGCATACAAAAAAACTCGTGTACCTACCATATAAAGAGAGAAATAGGTTTATACTGTATACATGGTATATGGAATTAAAAGTGAACTTTCAAAACGAGATATTATTTAATTAATTCCATGCATAGGTACCATATCTATTGACTAGTAGTCGACGCATCCATCTGGAATTCTCCCAGAAATTCTTTTTAAGATTTCCCGTAGCGGAATATTATTGATTTATTCATTGCAAACATGAATGAATTTTATATGACTTCGTTACTGGACGTTCGTTCCAGATCGTGAGGTCAAAGAAAAATTCAAATAAAGTTTATCTCGGTGATACTTTTCAGTGGATTTTGAGATTCTTGGTAGATTGACAAAATTTTCAAAGCTCCAAATTCTCCTGTGCGAGTAATAATGTTTACAATTTAAATAAATTTGTCAATCTTTATCTTTCCATCTTGATTTTTATTGTTTTTAGTGTAACGTATAAAATAGGAACAAGGCCAAATAAATATTACCGTTACAACGCATCCGTAAAAAAGGTTCATTTAAAACGATCATAGTAAATAGATATATTTTTTTATTATTACATATTAATCGTATTGCGCATTATGTTGCGCATGCTAATCGAATTCTAAAACTTTTAATTTTAGAATGTAGGCCAAGTTCGATTGTTTTTTTGACAAAGCTAAAAAAAACTTTAGAATGGTAAAAAGAAGTGAGGCACTGGCGGCATACCTCCAAGCGGCTTACTATGTTTATAATCAATATAATTTTCTTAAAAAAAAAGAAAAATCTATTACAATCATGGTTTAAAATAAAGTTCTATAATATAAATTATAAGTTATAAATAATAAAAGTTATTCATACTTATGATAAAATAATGATAATGAAAACAATTCTTCGGAATGACATTTTATTTAATTAATATTTTTATTTTGTTATTTAGTTTACTTTTTTATAAATGAATGATAGGATAACAATATTATATAGAATTTTCATAGCATTATGTCTTACGGAATATTACTATGGGGCCGCGCTGCAGACATAGAATCTGTTTTTATATTGCAGAAAAGAGCTATTAGAGCTATTTATAACCTACGTAGTCGAGATTCACTCAGGGAAATCTTTAAAGAAATAAATATAATGACAGTGCCTTCTCAGTACATCTATGAGAATATTTTATATGTAAGAAAAAATTTGCACTTGTACGTCAGAAAATGTGAACTGCATGATTATAATACTAGACATAAATCAAAATTAATGCAGCCACAATTTCGTCTAGCTAAAGTTCATACTTCTTTTAGAGGGTACTGCGTTAGATTTTATAATAAAATTCCGAACGCAATTTTAGAACTTACAGAAAACAAATTCAAAAAATTCATTAAGTCTACCCTGTGCAGGCAAGCTTACTATAAATTGGAAGATTATCTTGTAGATAAAAATGTTTGGCGGAATGCTGGTCCAGCTCCACAAGATGAACATCTTGTAAATCAATAATTTTACTGTACGTTATACAATTTAATAATCTTTGTTTGTAAAAACATGAATTGTAAAGTATGAGAGTCGTGCAGCCATTGATGTTGCATATGTTGATATGCATTATAATGACTTAAAATTACATTGTGCCCTTCAGTTGCCTAGCGGTCTGAGCTTGTCATGCTCACTAAAATGTCCTGCTGATGGTGGCGTTGTGTGTCGGGTCGTTTTATTCCCTACAACATGGTTGAGTCGAACGACGCCGATACGCACGTCATACTCGTGAACGAGTGCCGTCTGTCGGGGCTGGTCAGCTCTTACTGTCAATGGCAACCTCTTTTTTTTCTGTTTATTTTGCTAGATTAATTTAATTGTACACATCAAACTGCATTGTTCTCATGAACTATTCAGATTTAGACTGTAATACTGAACACTGTAATCATGTTTTTTTTTTGTTGAAAAGAGTGTCTATGGAGTTTCTTGCCGGTTCTTCTCCATAAGACCTACTTTTTGGAACCGTGCAACTAGTTTGACTTTTCAAAAGTGCTATTTTAATGGTCTAATTGAAATAAAATATTTGACTTTGACTTTGACTTGACACTTGTACAGAAAAATTTACTACAATCAAGCTTATTTTTACAAAGTAGTTCTTATATGGTAAATTGTACAGTTTCTCTGAAACCCCACACTAGGATTCCCTGTGTCGTGGGGTTCAGTCTCTTCCCAAGTTGCACACATATTATATGATAGTTACTACTTATTTATTGTTTTTTCTATTTTTCTTCTCAGAGAGCCCGTCAGTTAGGAAATCCCAGAACGGTTTAGCTTAAATTCACTTGTAAATTGACTCGTACTTGTGTCTTTAAAATATTTATTAAAAAAAAAAGGATAAAAATTCTACACAACAAACACCGTTCCATCACTTAATCTAGTTTCCTCTTCTTTGTACTAGGAATACATAATAGGAGATCGTTCACATTAAGTAAACCTACACAAAATGTTATTTGTTGTTTTTTTTATAAAACCGACTTAAAAACCCGTACATACTCCGACTTAAAATTCTGGCGAGGCTAAGTTGTATATATTTCGTGGTATAAACAAGAAGTTGTAACTAACCATATTAAATTATATAGTACATTACATAGTCAATGGTGGTTACTCTATTACTTGGCTGACTGTACATGGTCTGTTTGAACCAAGATTACATCCCTAGTGCTAAGTCAGTTCCTAGTCACTTTATCTGCATCGTCTCAGAGCATGCATAATTAAGTTTCAGCTGGAATTTGGCTCCGTGATTTACACGGCTTTGACTCAAGATTTATTACGTTAACCATTAGGTTATCACGGAAATAGGAGTCTTCAACATGGTATAAAGTGAAATATTATAGACATGACAGAAATGCTTAAGTATAGGCCGCTCGAATGAATTGGGCGCTTGACCGCAATATCATTTTAGGGACATAAGCACTTCAAAAAGCAACTAACAGAGTAACCTGGAAAGAGTTATAAGAGGTTTTTTTCTAGTAATGGGACAAACCATTACGCTAGAGGTCCTAGGTTCGATTCACAGGTCGAGCAAAGTGTTATTGGGTTTTTCTAAGAATTTATCAGTAGTTTGGACTATTACCCGGCGATGGTGTCGCCTGTTATATGGGACCTAAACATACCGGTGAACCGACCATGTCAAACGAAAGAGGAATAGTTGCGTTGGCAGTATAAAGGTCAAAGTCCCCCCACTGCCAACACAACGTTTCCTCATGGAGCTCACCGTAAGAAGACAAAGCTCAATGCAGTATTATTTCACTTTGATTTTCTGCAAGACGGAGGTACTTCCCCAGTCGGGCAGCAGTAATTTGAGAGGAATTACTTCCACTATGCTCTACCTATCTTTATTGTTGTGACGTCATCTCCACATTGTTTATGAAACATACAGTTCCTAACTCCAAACATATTCTCGACACGGAATGCAAAGTGCTTAGGATCGGACATTCCATGACCGTACACTTGGTTCATTAGTCGCAGAGGATTGACTGAGTCCTGTCCTCAATGGTACTTCAACTGGCTTGATTGATGGAGGGGTTCAGCCCGGTTTCTGGCACTTAGGTCAAAGAATGTTTCCAACGCTGAGTAAATATTTACATGACCTAAAATAATATATACTGTGATATGAGTGATGAGTTTGTAAAAGCGCTAGAGTGTTAACTCATTTCATTGGTGATAAAAGTGATTAAAAAATATTATAAATGTAAAAGTAGCTCTGTCTGTCTCTCACCTTTTCACGCCTAAATCACTGAACAGATTTCAATAAAATTTTGCAAGGAGATAAATTGCATCCTAAGGACATAGACATAGACTATCATGTTTAAAAAAAAATGTAAATTGATATTTTTCGGACGTGTGTATCGGTGCCGTTCTACTTACCTATGTTGAAAGGAATTAAGTAACCAACACACAATATCTTGTCTAAGCATCTGTGTTCAAAGAATTTTATTCTCAAAAAAGACATAGTCACTTTTAAGAGAAAAAGATTATCACTCGCTAAAACGGTGAAGGAAAACATCGTGAGGAAACCTGCATACCTTAGAGATTTTTCTCGACGGTTTGTGAAGTCTGCCAACCCGCACTAGGCCAGCGTGGTGGACTATAGACTATTTATTATTTATAGACTATCCCTCTCAATATGAGAGGACACCCGTGCCCAGCAGTGGGACAGTATATGGGTTGATGATGATGACTGTACGGTGCAACCGTGCATTTCCTAAATCATCATTTTACGCGACGCAGTCATTTCCTTTTATAATCAGTTCAGTTCGCGTTGAGCAATCAAGAAAGCCGAGCGTTCTCATCAATTATTGCATTTTTTTATATAGATTCTAATTATAATCTGTGTGTGCAACGCACGTGTATACTGATTGATGATGATGAGCTCCAGACCGATTTCGGTCACGGGGACTACTTCAACTGCATGTAGATAATTGTCGCTGGTGTGCTCTCATATGACTGCAATCTTCTTTATGAAGGTCCGTGAGCTTTGCAAGCATGTGAGCAGACCATTATTATAATTATGACTGATCGCCACAGGTGCATAGGTGGTCAGGCTTTCAGTTCGTCGCGCCAAGCTTAGACTGACGCCGCTCCTCAAAGTCAAAATATTTGTTTTTAACCAGAGCTCTACAATCATAGCGCGAGGTTGGTAGCCTTTCACTTAAAAGTATAATAATATACAGCTCACGAGCATACATTATAAGATGATGCCTCCATTACCAACACACTGCGCTTAAATTGAGGCTGTGCCAACTTAATAACGTAAAGTGTGTGTGTGATGAACGTTCACTGAAGGGCGTAGGCTATTAATAGACTAGCCTATATATTGTTAAGATATATTCCTCCTTATCCTGTACAAACAATATTTATATATAATGTTTTTATAATGTGTAGATATTTCAATGAAATTTACTATGTATGCGTTTATAGGGGCGAAAAATTTATTTTTGAATAGTTTTAGCAAATTTCTCAAACTGGAGTACAGTTAGTTTTCACAATAAGAATTTTATCCTATAAAACATATCAATCATCCTTGCATTAAACCCTGAATAGGTCAATTCTTACATCTCATCATCATCAACGGTAACAAAAACAAGAGCCGCTGCCAAAACTTTCAAATAGGTTAATTAAACTTAGCAAAGGTTCTACTAATTAACGAATTACAAGTTTTGTTTATACAGATACTTGGGAGACGAATAAATGACGTCATTTCTATTCTGCAGACACAGTGCAGTAGGTCAAGTTGAAACAAACTTCAAATGAAATTTTGTGTTGAAAAACGGTGTGGTGTTTGTCTTCGTAAGATTCGTGCCTTATAAATTAGTTGATGCCAAATATAATGAAAAATAAAATAAAGTAAAGTCCCGTAAAGCCGAAAGGAGGTTAAATGGGGCCTGATAACGAGTCCATTCACAATATTTAAGAACCGTAATAACGCTGTATAAAATACCCCAAAAAAAGGAAAACAACAACATTTATGAATGAAAAATAGAAAAACTATTAAAGTAGACAATTATTAGCTAAAATAGGTACGTAGCCTTTCTGTTAAATAATCTGGTTCCCTGACATGACAGCTGACAAAATTTTTGGCTTTGATAAATAATTATATTTTTTACGGTGTATTTTGTAACACATTGTATAAATGATGATAAATGATATTTATTACTGTAAATAAATATTTTAAAAACGCTTTTACAAAATAAACACTAGGTACTGTATTTGATAAAAGCGTTTTTAAGAGAAATAAATATAATTTATCATTATTACGAGTATATCTGGTGACAATTTATTTTTCATTCTAAACATTTTTAAAGGTATAAATTTTAGCAAAAGAAAACATCGATCTCAGGCAGGATTATAACCTGCGTGCTTCAGGTTCAGTACACTGCCGGTGTGCCTGCGAAGGACGCAGGTTGGAATCATCATGAAAGTGACTTGTGCTTATTTTTTACTACGTACTACTATTTTTTCAATGTCCTGAATCTTCTGACTTCCCACATTATCTTGTCCTAAAGACAGATCCAATATATAGAAGCAGAGAGTACGAACTTAAATTGGTTCTACTGTAATTAAGAATGAACTTACGAGGCCCTAACTCGAATTCGGGACAAACAGTAATGGCCTGTTAATGTCCCATTTGTAGGAAGTCGCTAAGAAAACGGAGCCTTTAGCGTAATCTACTGCTAAAGAGTTTAGGAAATCCGTTCCGTGAAAATTCAAGTCTATCCGATAATTGTTATGCAAATAAAAACGACACTAGAATTTCAACTGAATCGACGGTTTGTATAAAACCTTTTTTTAAATGTCAGGAATATCCTCATCATTATTTATTTATTTATATACGCTTTATTGCAATACAAACATAATTATAATAGAAATGAGCAAAGTTTACAAGGTAGGTACAATGGGCGGTCTTATCGCACAAGGCGATCTCTTCCAGACAACCTTTGGATGGACTGGAAGAAGGAAACACAGTGGGTAGTGTAGCATTATCGTCATCATTTAGCCAGATCGTCTACCCCTTGGGGAATACAATAGAATATATTTTTATTTCACTAGTTAAATGAATATAACATGTCACTTATAAATAATAATAATAATTTATTGTTTTCTTCCACAAAGGTATCTTAATAATAGTAGAAAATGTTACGACTCTTTTGGCAGTATATCCTTTGTGGGAGACTGGTATCTGAACTAGGTAAACCTGTCATACAGATTACCAGGCCCCCTCCAGTTTAGTTTTGTAGCAGATGTATCAGTTGTAATGGTAGTAATAATTAGACATTAAGATTATATTGCGGAAGTTACAGAAAAGAGCAAAAAAAAATAAATTTGTGTGTATGTGTTACTGTGTACATATGTATTACAATGTGTGTATATGATACTGCGTGTAAGTGTGTGTTACCGTTTATGTATGTGCTACTGTGTGTATGTATTACTGTGTGTGTGTTACTGTGTGTTTATATGTTACTGTGTGTGTATATGTTACTGTGTGTGTATAAATAGAATTTAACAGGTGCATTTGGTGTCGATGTTGCTTTGGTGTAGTTTGTCCAGGGACATTTGGTGTAGCTTTTACAGCCTATTGCTGAAATATTTTCACACAAGGTCATTGTTACCACTTGGGGACTCGGCAGGGTATGTCGGACTTGTACGAATAATAACCGTACTTGCCTCCTCTTGCGCTATAGCCATGGGTTTCGGAACTTTCACCACCACGACCATGACGGGTTATGATTAATATCTAGACTTAAATACCACCATTTGTGGTATATTATAATTAGTAACGATTTATTTCGTGCGGCTTCACTACGCCGAAGGTATAGCGTAGCACTCGTAGGTTAGAGCGGCGTAGCGCGGTGGAGGACACGTCGTAGCCTCGTAGTAAAGGGCATCGTACCGCGTCGTAGCATCGTAGCAGAGGCACTGTAGCGCGTCGTGACGTAGCAGAAAGCACCGTAGCTCTTATTAAGGCAACATCAATGCATGTTTGATTTCAATTCAAAGTGCTAAATTTATTATGTTCTAGTCTAAAGACCACATCACCACCCTGTCACCCATCCACAGACTGACCGCAGCTGGTGCAGCTTAACTAACCGATCTGGTTGATCAACGTAGTTATAACTTAGCCAGGAGGCCCTCTTCATCTTAGCGTAGTAAAAAAAGTTGTGGAAAACCTGTCAAATAACTATTAACAGACGATATATAAAGAGAGATTAAGAGAAGTAGGATTATGGGAGTAATTCCACTAAAATTGGAGCTACCCGAATGGGGAAGTACCTCCACCTTGCAGGAAATCGAAGTGAAATAACACTGAATTGAGCCGTTTTGTGTTCCTTACAGTGAGCAAGGTTGCCAGTGCTCCGCGAGGAAACGTTGTGTTGGTAGTGGGAGGACTTTGACCCTTATACTGCCAACCCAACTATTCCTCTTCCTTTTTACAGGATCGGCAACGCACAAGTGATACCCCTGGTGCTACAAATAGGCCGTATACTTGTTTGCCACCTTATTGGTATAAAAAAAATCAATCAATCGGAATTTAGAAATACAGTATTTTTTATTCGCGTTTCTTAACTTCCAGATTGTTCGAGGAAAACGAAGACCTGCTCCATCTATTCGATAAATTCGGTGAGCTCAAGACTGCTGAGGCTCAGGCGAGTTCCGAGGAGTTAGCAGAACACGCTTCTAAGGTGATGCACACCCTGAACGACGGCATCAAGTGGTTGGGAGACGTAGACGCGTTTTTTGCGTACGTGAGGCACGTGGGGGCCACACATCACCAGGTCCCTGGGTTTAAGGCTGAGAACTTTTGGGTAAGTAGGTTTGATCAACCTATTTAATTTCGGCATGGGTCTTTTCTCAGAAGAGGCCTTCTGCAGTTGGTGGACTTCACATGCTATTGATAAAATCTCTCCCGCGTGACGAAACCTGCTGGTCGTGCTGGTTTTAGCAATAATTAATTATTACTATCCCCCTTACACATGATTCTGAAAAGTCAGAAGTGTGTGCTTAGGATTCCAACTTAAGACAGTGATAGTACTCAAATAGCACTTAAATAGCAGTGATAGCCTAGTGGTATGACCATTGGACAGCCAAGTCGAAGGTCTCGAGTTCGAATCCAAGGCACGCACCTCTTTCTTTTCGAATTCATGTGCGTATTAATAATTAAATTATCACTCGCTTAAACGGTGAAGGAAAACATCGTGAGGAAACCTGCATACCTTAGAGATTTTTTTCGACGGTTTGTGAAGTCTGCCAACCCGCGTTAGGTCAGCGTGGTGGACTATAGCCTAATCCCTCTCAATATGAGAGGAGACCCGTGCCCAGCAGTGGGACAGTGTATGGGTTGACGATGATAAGTAAATATTATGAAACATTATATTTTAATACTGTTGTCCGCGGTTTCACACGTACCTCAAATAGCTTTTTAAGACAAAAGGTATCCTATAACCTTTTCCAAAGTCTAATCTATCTCTGTACCAAATATCATCAAAGTCGGTTCAGCGGTTTAGGCATTAAAGCGTAACAGACAGACAGATAGAGTTACTTTCGCATTTATAATGGAACAGAGGCCAGCATATCAAGCTACCCCAATCTGTCAAATTTCTTTGATAGATTTTCAACTTTAATACAAAACAATATAGTTTATTATCGATTGGGAAAGTTTGACAGTTTTGGATAGCTTGACCTGCTGGCGTCTGTATTAGGAATTGGAAATTAACTTGCGCTTGCCGAGGTCTTTCAGGATGAATAATTCTTTACTGACTAGAGTAGATTTCTATAATGATAGATCTACTGTGGATGTAGAACGAAGCCCATACTGTCTTCAACTTTAGACTGCACGTTTGTTGTAGCGGTAGTGGTCAATGCCACTGTGAGTGTCTGGGTTCGATTCCTACCCGAGATAAATATTTATTTGTGTGTATCAACAGATATTTGTTTCGTGTCTAGGTTTGTAGCTATAATCATCCTCCAAGCCTTTTCCCAACAATGTTTTAGAATGGTCACCCATCCACAAACTGGCCGCAGTCAGCGCAGCTTAACCTTGCTCTCTTGATCAGCATAGTTATTACTTACCTTATCTTTCTTTTAAAGAAAAGAACTCGTGGCTTTTAAAGAAAAGAAATTTAGCTACGAGTTCTTTTAAAGAAAGGAAATTTAGCTAGTTTTGCTTCTTTAAGCAAAACGATTTTTTGCTATCCTTTATGGTAACCGCAACATTTATTGCAGTTTATTTACAACGTTAACCTTTGGACGTCTGCCAACCTCAAAAGTAAAACACCCTGAACATAAGCATCTCATAATTCTCGGGTGAAAGGTTCATTGAAAGTACCTGAAACGTTCATAAAAGCTACTTATACCGCAATCTTTCATAAAAAATGTAATATCTCCTTAGTGGATATTTATTTTTATGCTTTAATATAACAAACTGCGTTACTTCGATATTGCCTAGATGTGTTGTTAGTTACAGAGAGTAATATCGTACTGGAATCCCAAGTAATATCATAATATCTACCGTCTCTGCACCACCTAATGGTTGACTGGTAGAATTCTCTACGAGACATCCATATCCACAAACTCGCCGCAGTTAGCGCAGCTTAACCTTGAAGATTGGTTGATCAGATTAGTTTTTACTTAGCCATAAGCCCCTCACGACCCAACTATTAAATAAAAAAGCCACCTTACAATCAATCAGACACAAAAATAAGATTTTTTTCTTCTACAAAATATTTCAGATAAATATTCCGAATCTAATTCTAATGCTCATAATTTTATTTACTGGGGTTCCCCTCTTATAAATATTTAAAGAATGAATATGGAACGAAGTAACGACATTAATATAAACAGACTAAAATACTGTCCAAACAAGCTTTAAATAACACTTGTTTCCTTAACAATTTAATCAAAATACCAATAAAAATATCCCTTTCAGTACCATTCTAATAAGGAAATAATCGAGAAAGCTAATTTTACGAACAGGAAAATAAATAAATATTTCTCATAATGGTGCCAGCCCATTGCACCGTACTATGGTACAGTGCAATGGGCTGTACCTGTAATAAATAGAACATTATGTAGCCTGTGAAAAATTAACTGTTTTATTTTTATTAATTTTGTTTAATGTATATTTATTAAATAGCATCATTTTATTGATTTCCAATTTAATTCAGTACAATATATATTTATGTAAGTATTTAAATAAATGAATGTTTAACAATTAATATTCTTCTTTAACGATTAAATTTTAGTTAAAGATTCATTTTGATTAATAATTTAATTTTAGTACTTTTGTAAAGATTTTAACACATTATGTAGAAAAAAAAATCTTCTTCATTCTGTTGCGAATTGATTGAGGCCAACCTTTTCTATAGCACTCGTTGAGTTTTATTATAATGTAGGAGCTTAACTCATATACCTTTTTTTGGCGTGAAAAGTCCTCATGGGTCATCTGACCTCCCGAACCCAACCATGGGATTCGTGACATTCACCACAACTAACTCATATGCCTTCAAGTATTTTAAGCGTCAAAGTACAGACGCTAGCAGGTCAAGCTATCCAAAACTGTCAAATTTTTCCAATTCAATATGAACCTTATTACTTTGAGTTAAAGTTGAAAATCAATCAAAGAAATTTGACAGATTGTGGTAACTTGATGTACTGGCCTCTGTACACAAAACAAAAAAAAATGCGATCACCAGCATAAGTTGATATAATTTTTTAAATTTAACTTTATCAAGAAAAAATCTTTGTTGTGTTTTCTATATAGAATCTAAAAATAAAAAGAAATCATAATATAATCTACCGTAACAAAAAGATTTCGATTTTTCAAAGTGATCGCAAACTTTTTTTGATGTGTGTATGTTTCGCTCTAGTAGGCAGATGTTATAAAAAGAATTCTTTCTTTACAGAAAATCGAGCAGCCGTTCCTGCAAGCGGCCAAGACTACGCTTGGCGACAGATACACACCAAACATAGAAAATATATATAAACTGACAATCAAATTCATATTGGAAAACTTAGTGAAGGGTTACGAGGAGTCTGGAGTGGAGAACGCGAATGGGCAAACATGACAGAACTTTTGAGATTAGAGACTAATATACTAAGTTAATAATAATGGTTACCTTTATATGTATGTTAGGGTAAAGTCATGGCCAAGTTTCTTATGCATAAAAATAAATGTTTCTATGCTATATTTAGATAAAAATCCAGTCATAGTGGATCAGATGCCTAAACGTGTGTGTTCTGCTTTTTTAATACTATACCTAGGGTAGGATAATTAAGTGACTCACTCAATTCGGTGATGAACGTTTGGAAGCTTCCTCACCTTTTAGGACTAATATTACTACTATGGGTTGTATATACCACTACAAGGTTGATTTTAATGTAGTGAATTTTACTCCTATAAAGCTGAGGAAGCTTCCAAACGTCCTATCACCGAATTAAATCAGTCACATAATTATGCGAGTTTACCATACTTAAATAATTTATAGCCTTTTACACAATCGAACTGTTTGTTATTAATTTTAGTATGTCATGTAGGTATCACACAATAATATGATTATAGAACATATTGTAAATGTGATGCCACTCTGTGAATGTTGTAGTAACGTACACCAATGATTATATTGCAAGTTGCAAAATATTAATGCCGCTGTAAATTTTGCTTGCACAAAGCATTGTACTCATAAACTTAATATTCACTCCGGAAAAAATATGAAATTTTAATATAACATAAATAGGGTTCAAGTAACCACCTTGGCAAAGTAACTTGGCAAACTTTAAATGACTTTTTCTTATATTAACTCGTCTCATATTTTCACTAAACGTTGAAATTATTTAACTTGCTTTTATATAAAAAACTTGGGACTTTTGCCAAGATCTAAGTGAAACTTTTGCCAAGTTCAGCTCTTACTTACGGCGAACGAAGTATTAATAAATCTATTATTTTCTCTTTATAAATTTTGTTGTTACCGTGTAGATAATATTTTTTAATATTGTATATTAAAACCAGACAAATCAAAGTTTGACATATCACCTACTATTTAAAGTATTTTAATAAAATATAAGAAATTGTAGACAATAAAATCATTTTCCGAGTGTTAGTTAGTTGCGAACGTAATATACTTACTTATAATTTATAACTTCAAAAATAATATGCAAATACTAACACCATTTGATTTTACATTAGTAGATGCAATACCTACTGTATTGCTACTAATTTTACAAAGAAATTGTCAGTCACTTTTCATTCATTCATTCACAAAATAAAATGTTATATGATTAATTCGATTTAAGTTTAAGTTATATTTTTATTGACATAATATTGTAATGTTTACTAAAGTTGTGCATCATCAACCCATTTATTGTCCCATTTCTGATTGAGAGGGATTAGGCTGTAGTCCACCACGCTGGCTTAGTGCGGGTTGGCAGACTTCACACGCCGTCGAGAAAAATCTCTAAGGCGTGCAGGTTTCCTCACGATGTTTTCCTTTACCGTTTAAGCAAGTGATAATTAATTATTAATACGCACATAAATTCGAAAAGTCAGCGTGCCTTGGATTCGAACTCGAGACCTTTGACTTGGCAGTGCCATATTCACATCACTAGGCTATCACTGCTTGTAAGTTGTGCATGTTGTGTAAGTAATTGTTGCACTTTTTGTGGTGTATAGAACTGTTTGTGGCTAACCAAATTACAATCTAAGTTACAATCTGGGAGTCTTCAAGTCACGAGTGAATAGGTTACTTCTAGGCAAGCGTGCTCCATCGTCGACCGTATCTTCATATACTATCAGGTGAGATAGGGGTCAAACGCAAGCCTATTATGCATACAAAAAAACTCGTGTACCTACCATATAAAGAGAGAAATAGGTTTATACTGTATACATGGTATATGGAATTAAAAGTGAACTTTCAAAACGAGATATTATTTAATTAATTCCATGCATAGGTACCATATCTATTGACTAGTAGTCGACGCATCCATCTGGAATTCTCCCAGAAATTCTTTTTAAGATTTCCCGTAGCGGAATATTATTGATTTATTCATTGCAAACATGAATGAATTTTATATGACTTCGTTACTGGACGTTCGTTCCAGATCGTGAGGTCAAAGAAAAATTCAAATAAAGTTTATCTCGGTGATACTTTTCAGTGGATTTTGAGATTCTTGGTAGATTGACAAAATTTTCAAAGCTCCAAATTCTCCTGTGCGAGTAATAATGTTTACAATTTAAATAAATTTGTCAATCTTTATCTTTCCATCTTGATTTTTATTGTTTTTAGTGTAACGTATAAAATAGGAACAAGGCCAAATAAATATTACCGTTACAACGCATCCGTAAAAAAGGTTCATTTAAAACGATCATAGTAAATAGATATATTTTTTTATTATTACATATTAATCGTATTGCGCATTATGTTGCGCATGCTAATCGAATTCTAAAACTTTTAATTTTAGAATGTAGGCCAAGTTCGATTGTTTTTTTGACAAAGCTAAAAAAAACTTTAGAATGGTAAAAAGAAGTGAGGCACTGGCGGCATACCTCCAAGCGGCTTACTATGTTTATAATCAATATAATTTTCTTAAAAAAAAAGAAAAATCTATTACAATCATGGTTTAAAATAAAGTTCTATAATATAAATTATAAGTTATAAATAATAAAAGTTATTCATACTTATGATAAAATAATGATAATGAAAACAATTCTTCGGAATGACATTTTATTTAATTAATATTTTTATTTTGTTATTTAGTTTACTTTTTTATAAATGAATGATAGGATAACAATATTATATAGAATTTTACATTTATTTTATATAACATAAGGATGTAGTACCTACTGCATTATACATAAACTTAGTCTTAACTCATTGAGCATGTAAAAAATAATGTTTTAATGTATTTTTATAGATATGTGAAATATTTTCATGTAAGTATATGATGAATATTCTGGTCATTTATGTGTTTTTTGAATAATTATATTTTAAGAATGTTATTTTAAATATATAAATACGATAGTTATACTGTTTCTGTAATCGCCCAAAAAAAACCTATATGTTATACTGACAAATCAAAATAATATCCAACACAATATCTACGTAGCAGCTCAGTTACCTACTATTTGCAGTAGCAGTTTGCTAGATACTGTTAATAACGTTGGAAGCTCGTACATAATACAACAGTTGCAGAATACATAGACACTACCCAGCGATACATAGACGAACTTAGCACAGTGCACTTTGAAGAACGAGTGCTTACAATATTTACCAGTAGTTATAATACTTTGAGAACCTCATAATAATATTTATTTATTTATTACTTTTGGAAAACCAACAGCCTTACAATAAATTTGCAACGAACATAAACAACAGACAGCCAATTATAGGTCTTCACAGATAAGAGACATATTAAAATAAAAACATGTGGACAACAAACTATACAGTACTATAAACGTGTCGACTTAATGAGAATCACGTTTGGTGTTCATAAAAGAAATCTCTGCTCAGCAACCGCCTCAACGACACCAAGTTAACGTTGAAAATGTCAACATCATGTGCCTTGCAAATATTGTTTAGTCTTGCTAGCTCTCCACAGGAAAGTATTTTGCCGGTAATTTGATAACGCAGGGGCCAAGTTAACGGGTGTATGACGCCGCACAGATTTTACAGGGACATTAAAACCTATTTTACCAAGAAGTTCAGAGCAATCAATTTTATTAGAAATAATTTTCATCAAATAAACAATATCAGCTATTTCACGTCGCTTAACCAGCGGAAGAAGGTGAAACTTTGCACATAATTTTAAGTAATCCTGACTTCTGTAGTTATATTTGATCCTGTAGCATAGATAGGTATTTGATGAACTTTTTTTGGACATTTTCTAATCTGAGTATGTATTTATCATATCTTGGGTTCCATACCTGTGACCCGTATTCCAGAATACTGCGAACAAATGTACAATATAGTATTTTAAACGTCTTAGCGTCCTTGAAGCAACTTGACGTTCGCATCACGAACCCAAGCGCTTGAGACGCTTTTTTTACAATATTGTCCACGTGTTCATCGAAAAGTAATTTGGAGTCATACAATATACCAAGATCACGGACTTTGTCATATTTGCAAAGTTTGCATCCTCTCAAAGTATATTCCGATGAGACAGTGGTATTTTTCCTAGTAAAAGAAACAACAGAACATTTTTATGGATTAAGTTCAAGCTTGTTCCTGGTGCAATAATCATCTACGCGCGATAAATCGGTCTGTAGAGCCTGAACATCTGCTTGTGATGAAACAGATAGAAAAATCTTCATGTCATCCGCGTAACAAAGTCAATTGGCGGTATGTAAACACTCGCCGATGTCGTTTACAAAGATTGCAAAAAGTAAAGGTCCTAGAATAGAGCCTTGTGGGACGCCACTAGATATAGTAACCCAACTAGAAATGTAGTTGTTTATAACCACCGCTTGAGACCTGTTAGAAATATAAGAAATAAATTATTATAAAATACTTAATATATTTATATTTATCTATGGAGTGTTTCCTGTTCGGTTTTTTTTATATACGATCTAAATTAAAATGACACACAAGCATACGGCCCGCCTCATTGTAAACGGTAACCAGTTTCTGGATGCGAGAATACCGAGGGCATTATTCTGAGGCGCTAGCGATAAGAGCAGTAAGTATGTTTTGCGTAGTTTTGAGTAATTGGCGCGCAAAGTTTTTGTTACAATTTTGTTTTTCCGGACTTCTTTTATTTAGTTAGATTAATTGTGATGGTTGAAACGTGTAGCCCAAATAAAGCGCTTTTATATTCTTCACTCAATATAATTGTATTTATATTGGAATAGTTTTAAATGACGAAAATCCTTTTATATCTAGAGTTAGTTGAAGCAACTGAAATATCAATTGCTTAGAATAATAGCAGTAAGTAGTGAGTTACTGCTGTTATTATAAGCAACTCACAGGGGAGACCAGGTATGAAAGTAACACGGTTCATCCCGTGTTACAAATGAATTTCTGAAAGAATTATGTCAGTTGCACTGATGATTGTTCCACCGTTATGAGCCCTTTTGAACACCTCCCTCTCTCTTAACACCGATGTCGACACTTGAGATGTATGTCGACACCCCTGAAATCGATGTCGACACTTAACATCGACGTCAACTTTCTTTACAGGAATGATGACACTCTTGGCATCGATGTCGACATTTCTCACTGGAAAGTCGACACTCTTGACATCGGTGTCAACATTCCTCACTGGAAAGTCGACACACTTGACATCGGTGTCGACATTTCTCACTGGAATGTCGACACTCTGCACACCGATGTCGACACTTGACATGTATGTCGACACTCCTGAAATCGATGTCGACACTTGACATCGATGTCGACACTTGACATCGATGTCGACACACTTGACATGTATGTCGACACTCCTGAAATCGATGTCGACTCTTAACATCGACGTCGACATTCTTTACAGGTATGACGACACTCTTGACATCGGTGTCGACAGTCGACGTCGACAATTGAAATCGATGTCGACGTTCTTGACATCGGTGTCAACATTCCCCACTGGAAAGTCGACACTCTTGACATCGATGTCGACACTCTTGACACCGACATCGACACTAGACCGGAATGTCGACACTTGACACCGAAGTCGACACTCCTTGACACCGATGTCGACACTTGACATCGACGTTGACATTCTTTACAGGCATGACGACACTAGACATCGGTGTCGACACTCTTGAAATCGATGTCGACACTCTTGACATCGATCACAAGATGTCGCTATCGACTCTATCTTGACAGTCGGCATCGAGTCGACACTCTTGACATCGGTGCCGACACTTGACATCAACATCGACAGTTGACATCGATGTCGACGTTCTTGACATTTGTGTCAACATTCGTCACTGGAAAGTCGACACTCTTGACATCGATATCGACATTCTTGACACCGACATCGACACTTGACATCGATCACAAGAAGTCGCTATCAACTCTATCTTGACAGTCAACATCGAGTCGACACTCCTGAAATCGATGTCGACACTCTTGACACTGATATCGACACTTGACATCGGTGTCAACATTCCTCACTGGAAAGTCGACACTTTTGACACCGATATCGACACTTGACATCGGCGTCGACACTCTTGACACCGAAGTCAACAAACTTGACACCGATGTCGACACTCTTGACATCGGTGTCAACACTCTTGACATCTATCACAAGATGTCTTTATCGACTCTATCTTGACAGTCGACATCGAGTCGACACTCCTGAAATCGATGTCTACATTCCTAACTGGAATGTCGACACTTGACACCGAAGTCGACACTCTTGACACCGATGTCGACACTCTTGACATCGGTGTCAACATTCCTCACTGGAATGTCGAAACTTGACACCGAAGTCGACACTATTGATACCGATGCCGACACTCTTGACATCGGCGTTGACACTCTTGACACCGATGTCGACACTCTTGACGTCGGTGTCGACACTTTAACATCGATCACAAGATCGATCACGCTATCGACTCTATCTTGACAGTCGACATCGAGTTGACACACCTGAACTCGATGTCTACATTCCTAACTGGAATGTCGACACTTGACACCGAAGTCGACACTCTTGACACCGATGTCGATACTCTTGACATCGGTGTCGACACTTTGATATCGACCACAAGATGTCTTTATCGACTCTATCTTGACAGTCGACATCGAGTCGACACTCCTGAAATCGATGTCTACATTCCTAACTGAAATGTCGACACTTGACACCGAAGTCGACATTCTTGACACCGATGTCGATACTCTTGACATCGGTGTCGACACTTTGATATCGATCACAAGATGTCTTTATCGACTCTATCTTGACAGTCGACATCGAGTCGACACTCCTGAAATCGATGTCGACGTTCTTGACGTCGGTGTCAACATTCCT
This sequence comes from Acronicta alni, assembly GCA_964056405.1. Classification (NCBI taxonomy): domain Eukaryota; kingdom Metazoa; phylum Arthropoda; class Insecta; order Lepidoptera; family Noctuidae; genus Acronicta; species Acronicta alni. The sequence goes on along the minus strand of OZ043926.1, from coordinate 14,517,155 downwards.
CACTAGAAAGTCGACACTTTTGACATCGATGTCGACACTCTTGACACCGATATCGACACTTGACATCAGCGTCGACACTCTTGACACCGAAGTCGACAAACTTGACACCGATGTCGACACTCTTGACATCGATCACAAGATGTCTTTATCGACTCTATCTTGACAGTCGACACCGAAGTCGACACTCTTGACATCGGTGTCAACATTCCTCACTAGAAAGTTGACACTCTTGACACAGATATCGACACTTGACATCGATGTCAACATTCCTAACTGAAATGTCGAAACTTGACACCGAAGTCGACACTCTTGATACCGATGCCGACACTCTTGACATCGGCGTTGACACTCTTGACACCGATGTCAACACTCTTGACATCGGTGTTGACACTTTGACAACGATCACAAGATGTCGCTATCGACTCTATCTTGACAGTCGACATCGAGTCGACACTCCTGAAATCGATGTCTACATTCCTAACTGGAATGTCGACACTCTTGACATCGATGTCGACACTCTTGATTCCGATATCGACTCTTGACATCGATGTCAACACTCTTGACACCGATGTCGACACTCTTGACATCGATCACAAGATGTCGCTATCGACTCTATCTTGACAGTCGACACCGATGTCGACACTCTTGACATCGGTGTCAACATTTCTCACTGAAAAGTCGACACTCTTGACATCGATGTCGACACTCTTGACACCGATATCGACACTTGACATCGATGTCAACATTCCTAACTGGAATTTCAAAATTGACACCGAAGTCGACACTCTTGATACCGATGCTGACACTCTTGACATCGGCGTTGACACTCTTGACACCGATGTCGACACTCTTGACATCGGTGTTGACACTGACATCGATCACTAGATGTCGCTATCGACTCTATCTTGACAGTCGACATGGAGTCGACACTCCTGAAATCGATGTCGACGTTCTTGACATCGGTGTCAACATTCGTCACTGGAAAATCGACACTCTTGACATCGATATCGACACTCTTGACACCGATATCGACACTGGACATCGATCACAAGATGTCGCTATCGACTCTATCTTGACAGTCGACACCGAAGTCGACACTCTTGACATCGGTGTCAACATTCCTCACTGGAAAGTCGACACTCTTGACATCGATATCGACACTCTTGACACCGATATCGACACTTGACATCGATGTCAACATTCACTTCACATCGGTGTCGACACTTGACACTGAAGTCGACACTCCTTGACACCGATGTCGACACTTGACATCGACGTCGACATTCTTTACAGGCATGACGACACTCTAGACATCGGTGTCGACACTCTTGAAATCGATGTCGACACTCTTGACATCGATCACAAGATGTCGCTATCGACTCTATTTTGACAGTCGACATCGAGTCGACACTCCTGAAATCGATGTCGACACTTGAAATCGACGTCGACAATTGACATCGATTTCGACGTTCTTGACATCGGCGTCAACATTCCTCACTGGAAAGTCGACACTCTTGACATCGATCTCGACACTTGACACCGATATCGACACTCCTTGACACCGATGTCGACACTTGACATCGATGTCGACACACTTGACATGTAAGTCGACACTCCTGAAATCGATTTCGACGTTCTTGACATCGGCGTCAACATTCCTCACTGGAAAGTCGACACTCTTGACATCGATCTCGACACTCTTGACACCGATATCGACACTCCTTGACACCGATGTCGACACTTGACATCGATGTCGACACACTTGACATGTAAGTCGACACTCCTGAAATCGATTTCGACGTTCTTGACATCGGCGTCAACATTCCTCACTGGAAAGTCGACACTCTTGACATCGATCTCGACACTCTTGACACCGATATCGACACTCCTTGACACCGATGTCGACACTTGACATCGATGTCGACACACTTGACATGTAAGTCGACACTCCTGAAATCGATGTCGACATTCTTTACAGGCATGACGACACTCTAGACATCGATCACAAGACGTCGCTATCGACTTTATCTAGACAGTCGGCATCGAGTCGACACTCTTGACATCGATATCGACACTCTTTACACTGATATCTTGGCATCGATCACAAGATGTCGCTATCGACTTTATCTTGACAGTCGACATCGAGTCGACACTCTTGACATCGATATCGACACTCTTTACACTGATATCTTGGCATCGATCACAAGATGTCGCTATCGACTTTATCTTCACAGTCGACATCGAGTCGACACTCCTGAAATCGATGTCTACATTCCTAACTGGAATGTAGACACTCTTGACATCGGTGTCGACACTCTTGACATTGGTGTCGACACTCTTGACATCGATCACAAGATGTCGCTATCGACTCTATCTTTACAGTCCACACCGAAGCCGACACTCTTGATACCGATATCGACACTCTTGACATCGGTGTCAACATTCCTCACTGGAAAGTCGACACTCTTGACACCGATATCGATACTTGACATCGGTGTCAACATTCCTCACTGGAAAGTCGACACTTTTGACACCGATATCGACACTTCACATCGGCGTTGACACTCTTGACACCGAAGTCGACAAACTTGACACCGATGTCGAAACTCTTGACATCGGTGTCGATACTTTGACATCGATCACAATATGTCGCTATCGACTCTATATTGACAGTCGACATCGAGTCGACACTCCTGATATCGATGTCGACACTTGACATCGACGTCGACAATTGACATCGATGTCGACGTTCTTGACATCGGTGTCAACATTCCTCACTGGAAAGTCGACACTCTTGACATCGATGTCGACACTCTTGACACCGAAGTCGACACTCTTGATACCGATGCCGACACTCTTGACATCGGCGTCGACACTCTTGACACCGATGTCGAAACTCTTGACATCGGTGTCGATACTTTCACATCGATCACAATATGTCGCTATCGACTCTATATTGACAGTCGACATCGAGTCGACACTCCTGAAATCGATGTCGACACTTGACATCGACTTCGACAATTGACATCGATGTCGACGTTCTTGACATCGGTGTCAACATTCCTCACTGGAAAGTCGACACCCTTGACATCGCTGTCCACACTCTTGACACCGAAGTCGACACTCTTGACACCGATGTCGACACTCTTGACATCGGCGTCGACACTCTTGACACCGATGTCGACACTCTTGACATCGGTGTCGACACTTTGACATCGATCACAAGATGTTGCTATCGACTCTACTTTCATTCCTCACTGGAAAGTCGACACTTGACATCGATCACAAGATGTCGCTATCGACTCTATCTTGACAGTCGACATCGAGTCGACACTCCTGAAATCGATGTCGACATTCCTAACTGGAATGTCGACACTTGACACCGAAGTCGACACTCTTGACACCGATGTCGACACTGTTGACGTCGGTGTCGACACTTTGACATCGATCACAAAATGTCGCTATCGACTCTATCTTGACAGTCGACATCGAGTCGACACTCCTGAAATCGATGTCGACACTTGACATCGATGTCGAGACACTTTTCATGTATTTCGACACTCCTGAAATCGATATCGACACTTAACATCGACGTCGACATTCTTTACAGGCTTGACGACACTTTAGACATCGGTGTTGACACTCTTGACATTGATATCAACATTCCGTACAGGAATGTCGTCGAGGTCTAATTGAAATAAAACATTTGACTTTGACTTTGAATGAAAAAATCCATTCACTCATTCGTTCTTATTCGTTACAAATATGCACTAGGGACATTAACTAAAGCTATTTAAAGTCATTGACGTTTCTTTGTTTACAAAGTTTTCACGACTCATTGGAATAGAGTATACAGTAATGTACACCCACAGTTTGCCAAAATGTTTAGGTCCAATGTAATAAGAGGCGAGTCCTGCCATTAACCCAGCACAAATCCAAACTCCGAGCTGCTACTGAGAATTTCATAGAAAAACCCAATCACACTTTGCTCGACCTGGAAATCGAACCCAGAACCTCTAGGGTAACAGTCGAGCTTGTGACTACTAGACTAATAAGGCATCTCTTTTTATTTAATTAATTAAGTAACATAACTAGCTCCTTAAGAATTTATATTTGTAAACGAAAATTATATGAAGCACTCACTTTTAATAATTACAGTGAACATTAAGATAAAATGTATGTGTTTAAGCTTGCCAAAAAATATCTTATCTAGGTCAAGTATTCTCATGAAAGAGTTATTGTAAGTTGAATGCAAATAGCCAGATAAATTTGGCAGTAAACAATAGCTGCAACAAACAAACTATTATTAATTTCGTCTATAACTGCAAATAGATATGAAAATCTGATCTAAAAACTGCTGCAGTTCGCCGGTTTGTTTAAGTCCATGTAATAAGGGACAAGCCTGTTACCATTTACCAGGCACAAAACGAAACTCCGAGATGCTACTAAGAATTAATTCATAGAAACACTTTTTTCGTCCTGATAATCAAACCCAGAACTAACGTAGCATTCACTTTTGCGACCGCTAGACTTATGAGGCAATAAATATCTGTATATACCAAAAAAAAATGTACCTACTTAGGTATCCACAAAATCAGAATCTTTAAAAAAAAACTATTAGACTTGCCTAATTAGAAAAAAAATGGGCGCTGAATCTCGTTTTCACATTCCCTTAAACAAATTTCGTGGAAAACGAGTGTCATGGCAAAACAAATTAGGAATTCTCGGAATGGCGGTATCACGATAATTAATTGTCCTACCTAGCTAGGACGAATTGCTGAAATTATTCCTCTTCTGTGGTTGACTTATTTCTACAGATAATTTACAAGCTTTTTTAATGTGATTAGAATTTTGAAATAAAACTCACGTCAGTTATGGACGCTGTAAAGGGTCGGAAACGTCGGGATTAATAATATCAATATAACGCGATAAAATCCGTAAAAAGTAGTTTTATTTCAATGTATACTATTCGCGTAAATGTCCGAAATCAATATGATTAGAATTTATAAGAACACATACATGATCCAGGTCGGTTGAATACCAGCGCTGGCAACTCACCCGTGGTCTGGCATTTAGCTGAACTGGGGCCTATTTGATGCAGCATGGACACACCATTTTTTTTATTGTTTTAAACGTTATTGTGTGCATTGTCCATGACAGTAAATCTTCATCGCCATGATCAAAACCAAACTACATGAACAACATTACAAATTGACACAGTAGTCCAACTGACACAGTGTCGCACCGCTCTGCGTTCAAATTGACCCAATCGAATATCTTTTGACGGAGGTCGGTAGAATATCTTCGCATGTTCTGTGCCTCATCCCTAGCGAATAATTCGACTAGGGTTGGCCATTCAGCAAGAAGCTACGGTGTATTACTAATTTTTTTTTTATACCATTAAGGTGGCAAACAATCATACTGCCCACCTGATGGTAAACCGTTACCGTAGCCTATAGACGCTTGCAACACCAACTTGCGCGTTGCCGACCCTGTAAAATGAAAGAGGAATAGTTGGGTCGGCAGTTTAAGGGTTTAAAGTTCCTCCCACACTGCTATCACAACGTTTCCTCGCGGAGTGGAAATCTTGCTAACGTTGTTATTTCACTTCGATTTTCTGCAAGGAGGAAGCACTTCCCCAGTCAGGTAGCTCCAATTTAAGTGGAATTACTGTCACTATGCCCTACCTGTCTTAACTCTTGAAGATATTCTCTAAAATGCAGTAATTTGACTTTATTTTACCGTTATTTGTCTAATGCTATACTAAATGTAGTGTAGTACTAAAATATTATTTAGTTATTTATACTTTAATGCATATTGTGATACATAATGCCGCGCAGCATTCTCTACCACTCAAACTTCGGGTTATAAGGAAATCATCCACATCCACATAGGAAATTACATAGGTAATGCAATTATAACAATGATACCCTATTAACATACAATTGATAGCGACACAATTATAAAGTATTTAAAGTAAAAAATCCCGAACTTTTCATTTAAATGAGTTTATGATTTTTTTATTTTATTTATTTAAATATCGTCTATATACGCTAATAAATTAAATAGTAAGTAATTAATTACTAGCGACTCACCCCGGCTTTGTACTATTATATTATGTTCATAAATTATAGCCTGTAACCATCCTAGATAGTTCCTTTTTGTTGATGAAAACTATATGAAAATCCGTACAGTAGTCTGAGACCCGAAAAAAGATAAACTCAGCTCGACGTGGACTTTATAAGAATTAAGTATGTAGTGACCATATTGGTTAAAAATACTCTATCAAAGTTAAGAAATCTACCTTTTTCTAAATAAATAAAAGGTTAAATTTCCGAGAGAAAAGACAGTTACATACATACCAAATAAACAAGTATTTTTTGTAATGGTAACAACAAAAAATAAAAAAAATAATTTGGGCCAGCCCTAGTGTCACCTTTTTTTCATCCTCCCAAATGGATACAACTAAGTTCGCTGAATATCACTAAGAAATGTAATCTGGCGAAATCTCTCCAGCTAAGTAGTAGTTATATAAGGCGTACTTGAGTACCTACCTGCCATTAACTCTAGATAGACTGTTGCTACTCAGTTCTAATTAAGATCTAAATTAAAATGGGTGGTATTTAATACTTTAACTGTAAATCCCCATTTTTCAATCAAAATATTCGAAATTAGCATTAAAAATACTGAATTGCACACTAAATTTGCTCATTAAATCAATCAATTATACTATATTGTTAGATATTTAATACACTTTCTTGGTCTTCAGATTCGGTATTATTCAGATTTGGTTCTGGCGTTGTGTGGTCACAGTTCTAACCTAACCTAACCGATATCTGTATTTTGCTGCTCAATCAGTATTTTTGATGCGCAATCAGTATTTTTGATGCGCGGTTTATTATATTCCAATTAAAATCACAATTTCTGTAATTACACAAACCTTTCATTTGTTTTACAGTCAAAATCGTCTGTCTGACTTGTCATGCGAACGCCTATGACTATCGTTAGTGGTAGTCGGAAGCCCAAATATCCTGACAAGCAGTCTATCCTCAGGATATCGGTATTATCCAAAAATTGGGTTGCGAAGGTCTGATGGCAGTCACTCCGTGTATTTTACTGATGTTCAGCCACATCTGGTTAGTTTGAAAGCTGACCCCCTACGTAAAGAAAAGGCTCCAAGGATGACCTATATACATTTTTTTTATTATGATACGATGATAAACATGTATACGGGGCGCCTGGTGGTTTGCGATGACCACAGCCTGTAGACGCTAACAACACAAGTGGAACTGGATATTTTGCGAATTGGACATTCTGCGAAATAGATAATTATTCTGCGAAATGGACATTCTGCGAACTGGACATTCTGCGAAAAGGACGTTCTGCGAACTGGACATTCTGCAAACTGGACATACTAGAAACTGGACATTCTGCGAACTGGACATTCTGCGGCTAAACTGACCTGGGAATCAAGCCTGCAGCCTCCAGCGTCCCCGCAACCAGGACCTTAAGAGTATCAGTCGCACTTACTACCACCTAGGTTAATGAGGTAGACAAATTATAGCGGATAAAAAAAAAGATAATTTACAGCATACTACTGTAAACCACTTTACATAATATGTGGATGCCATACATAAAAGAGCTTTTCATAAAAAGAAACAATAAAATCAGCTGTGTAACGGAAGTTTCATTATTTAAAGTGACTCAGCGGCTTTCGGGCACATGCTTTGTAAAATTTATAACCATAGCATGTTGTGGCGTAAACATCTCTTATGTATTTTTAAATTGGTTTTTGTCGATACCTCTGTATTCAATTTGACAGCTCTTTCTTTCTTTTTCGCACGCGACGGCTTTTCGTGAGATTCTTCTATTAAGTTCTCAGTAGCAGTTTCTAATTTGAATTTGTGCCGGTTTACTGGAAATAAATAGGCTTGTCTTCTATTACACGGGAACTAAAAGCATATATGTACCGGATGTATACATATATCCCACGCGAGACAAGTATTTGTATGATCCACAGATATTTGTTTCGAGTGTGGGTGTACTTTGTGTCTCAGGTTTTTGTTTTTAAAGTCCCCATGACACAGGGCTAGTGCGGGCGCTGTCATAAGATAAGAATTAATTCGGGAAATCACATTTTAGGCCCCCATGCTTAAGTAAAATATATTTTACAATGTGTCTGTATTTTTTACAATCTACGCATTGGATCCTAGTAAAAGTTGACGAGATATAACTGAAATACGTGCAAAGGATCTTTGCAATATAAAAGATTTCAAAAAATTCAACTTGCAAAATTGCTCCAATTCTCCAACGTCTAATCTCCATTATACCCACTTTAGCATAATAACAGTAAAGCTATCTAAGTAAATAAGTACATGGATACTTTTTGAATTTTCTAATGCGCATTCGTCTGAGCGGTACTTCCTTTGAATAACTCACTGAGTGCTAAAACGTACTCCGATGTTTGTGAGCAAATAAAGTAAAAAGAGAACTTTATAAAGTACTTAGAATCTACCTGGTTACAGTGGAAAAGTTCCAGAGGTAACGAAGTAGCTCGTGATAGAGTTGTAAATTATATAATACAAAAGCACCTTGTACCATACGTTGGTGTCATGATTTGAGGCTGTGTGTGCTCGATTCGAGGTCTGTGGTCTAGTGGCTCAATTATCGAATTACTGATCACGAAGTCATGGGTGCAATTTTTACAGGACACAAATATTTATGTGTGATGAACAGAAAGTCTTTGTGTTTGTCTGGACGTTTCTTATGTATTATAAGAAACACTACATTATCGCGACATTTATCATGCTAAACGGAGCAAATCCTGAATCACGCAATCAACATTCGCAATGCAAGTTGCATATAGTTTGCATAATACAGACGCCCGACATCAAGCGTCGAGCCGTGACCTCGAGGCGAAACACATGTCTGGTCGTAAGATCATGCCTTTGGTTGGAGAAGCACCTCGTCTATCTACAAAGTCTTTACAAAATAAAGGATATCAGTAGGTTCTTTATTCATCGTGTAGTAGTCCATATACAAGCTCTGCTTCGATTAGATGGAGCTGTGTAAAAAATGTCTTTACTATTCCACTACTACTATAGATTACTGACATAGCATCATCTAGTCCTCAACTAAACAGCGCTTGTACTATATATGGGTACTAGACAATAGATATAATCCCATACTATGAATATACACTTTCAAATTTCTTATAGTTTGCTTCACCTAAGGAACTCTTAGATCATTTTAACGGTTTCTCTTAAAAAAGTTACTTAATGATTAATTAGGTAGGCACCGGAAAAGTGTAATCATGAAAAGAGAAATTAAGTCAATTATTCTCCATTTTACATTCAACATTTTGTAATACATTTCACGTGTAATTGGGAAATTTGAAATCAACATTCGTTCTTTGATACAATCTGATTAGCACAAGAGGGACTCAAGCGTTTCTATAAGAATTTAATGATCGTGTGTTACTTTGTGACCAAATGATTGGATATTTAATGGCTTAACTTTTTTATTTACTGTATCCTTGTTACAAATTGTTAATAATGTGAAATTATATATTTATATGAGTTCATTATAATGGAGAAGTTAAGCCAAATTGCCTTTTTCAATGATATAATTATATGAAAAAAGCTTTGTTGCCGAATTAGGTGCTTGAAGTTATTAGCTCTGTTAAAGGGTCGAATTAGATTTTTTAAATTAACCGTTTAGTTATTCACTTGCTACTTCAAGTAATAGGTCACTTGCCGAATCTGACTCAGAAGTCGCGTGCCTGAAACTTCTCAATGCTTTTTCGTGAAGAATAAGGCAGTGCCATAAGATAAAAGTTTCTAACCAGTGTGATACGTACAACATGACAAGGCAAAGCCTAATCGAAGAGCTATGGAGAGAGCTATGCTTAGTATTTCTCTAAGTGAATGAATCAGAAATGAGGAGATCCGTAGAAGAGCCAAAGTTGCCAACATAGCTGAAAGGATTATCAAGTTTAGATGGCAGTGATGGTCGGAACGAACTGGAACAGAAACTGGAACAAGTCAAGATGTCTTGCCCTGGTGGGAGTATTACCGACTAGCCGACTGCCTCTTTATATCATCAACATCATCAATACCAACCCATATAGTGTCCCACTGCTGGGCACGGGTCTCCTCTGAGAGGGATTAGGCTATTCCACCACGCTGGCCTAGTGCGGGTTGGCAGACTTCACACGCCGTCGACAAAATCTCTCAGGCATGCAGGTTTCCTCACGATGTTTTCCTTCACCGTTTAAGCGTACGCACATGATTTCTAATAGTCGGAGGTGCGTGCTTTTGATTCGAACTCGAGACCTTCGACTTGCCATACAATGGTTATACCACTAGGCTATTACTGTTTCTCTCTCCTCTTTATATGATGATAGAAAAATGTTCAGTACCTCAACTAATATAATTAAAGAAGAGATTGTTTTTTTTTTACCAAGTAGTGAACTAATTAACGTTCCCTTGAGATTCTGCGCAGCTAATAAGGAAAAACAAAGAGGTATTATTTACCGTTTCGAAATATTACCTACCTCTATTTTTCAAGAATAATTATATTTTTAAGTAATAAAAATGAGCATAATAAATTGCTGAAGCACGCTTTCCTTGAAACATGAAAAATTAATAACTGGGAACATTCATTTGAAAAACTTGTTGTGGTCTTTAATGTACTTTATTGAAAACTTAGATTTTTGGGTCACAGTTTGACATAACTAAATTAATGTTTTGATTTCTGACATTTACGCGAATATAAATAAAATAAATAAAACAAAACTACTAAAATAAAAAATAAAACTCCTTTTATAAAAAAAAGTTTAGAAAAAATTGGTTTCATTTCAATAAATTAATGTTTCTTTTAAAAATAGAGAAATTTCTTTTAAAAATGCCGCCTCCGTCTGCATATGTTTTATATTTAGGTTGACCAATGCCTACGCGCCCCGCAAAAATTATGTATGTGATTAAAGCCCTGGACATCTGTCTCAGTGGTCAAAGTTGCGTTGATGATGAGTGGTGAGACATGTATTCCAAGAAGTTCGAATTTGCCGCCCTGGGCCCCTGCCCCGGCTACACACCAGGGTTTTCTCCTGTATCGTGGGAGCGTTCAAACACAAACACCCAGACACGTAACAACTACCTGTAGGTCATACAAATATTCGAACCCACAACTCACGGCCCAGCATCCGATGGTACAAACATCACTATTATCCTACAAAATTGGTTTTGGTCGGTTTTGACTATAACATAAACCCATGGTCGTGTTTCGAAGTGCGCACAGATTGTAACAAACCATTAAGTTTAAGAGGTCTCGAGGTACCTACTGACATTGATACGGTGGAAACCCGATTACAAAGCTAAATGTTAAGTACATACTTGTTGAATTTTAGAGCCTCCCTAAGATTCTTCGTTATCTTATATGTAAACTGATACCCACTTGAATGAATAAATGGTAATAGGCACCCTATTAAATGGGACCTAGTATACCTACTAGGTCCCATTTAATAGAGTGCCTTTGGTATGGTGTCGTGTAAAATTGTTTTATTTTTATTTATTTACATGTAAAGGAAAATCAACAGCTATAAATAATTATATAGACAAACAGCATAAAAATTTGAGAACGAAGTTCTTGAATATTCAATAAATAGCAGAGAACTACGACGAACATAATTAATTCTTACCTACTGAACTATAATTTATAATCTCTAAAACTTGAGGTTTAGCATCCTTCTCACCATGCAGCTATTTGTTACGAACTGGTCAAGTGAGAATTCTTTGCATATTTTATTATGATCACTGCTTGAATATATAGGTACATTCAATATATATATAGCACCTATTATTATTCATCATAACGTACTATACACTAATAATAAATATTGAATAAGGTAGTCACAAAATAAACCCGAATATAATTGTCACGGACATAAAAGTTCAATTCACCAGTTATTGGAACCAGTGCCTAGAAAAACAGTTCCATTGAGAGGGAATTGGGCCAAATTACATATTAACTTAATTACTGGCGATACTTTATCGGCTGGCCCAGTTTCTGGCAGACACCACGTGAAACTTTGGTGGTCCGTTACAGATATAAGTGCGTATTTCAATTTCAAACTCAAAGATCTTTATTGCTTCATGTGTAAATATACATAGGTGTTTACATTTAGAGAGTAGCAACATGAAACCCTGTTAGGGCACAGCATAGAATAATATTGCCTATAAGTATTAATAAATGGAATATAATAAACCGCGCATCAAAAATACTGATTGAGCGACAAAATACAGATATCGGTTAGGTTAGGTTAGGTTAGAACTGTGACCACACAACGCACGAGCCGAGCGAGCGAAGTGAGCGGTGCCGCGGTAGCGGCCGGCGAGTGCCAGAACCAAATCAGAATGATACCGAATCTGAAAACCAAGAAAGTGTATATAATAACAATACTTTGAGGTGACTATTTTGCTGTGCAATAAGTATTTTTGCTGTGCAATAAGAATTTTTGCTTAGGATTGGGAATTATTTTGTTATACAAAACGACTTTTTTGATTTGCAGTTAAAAACTAGCCTTAATAAATCACAGTCAATAAAATAACAAATTACATGCTATGGAAATAAAATTAATACATTAAATCTTAATTAGAAGTAAATTGGCTGATTAATGTAACATAACATTATTATTAGGTGGGTATTTGGAATTGTTTTTATTTTTGTATTAGTTATAATTTTTATTATCATTTATTATTATTTTTATAATTATTATATTTTTTAAATTATACAGGGCGTTTGGTGCATCGTGTGCCAAATTGAAATGGTCGACTGGGGGGGTCATTTGCTATCATTTTAGACCCCTAAACACTTCTCATGCCCATTGGATTTTTTTTCATCGACTTTTTATTAAAAAAATACCCAAATTATACATTCAAATACAAATTTAAAAAAAAGTATAAGTCGTAGACTGAATTTTAATTTTGTTTAGATGTGTATTGTATGACAGTATTTTTGATATCAAAATTAGTGACATTAGCCATCTAGTTTTCTAGTAAGGCTTGAGGCGCGGAGAAGGAGCGGCGAGTGGCGATGTCACAATTATAGTTTGTTAGACAAAGGGGCTCTATTATTGTTCCTAAGTTTAAATACATCATTAGAAGACCTCGTTGGCATCAAACTATAATAATGAAACCTGAAAATCCCTTTCAAAGTTTAGTCTCGATTCACCCCTGCATCCCTATTCACCCCGTTTGCTTTTTACAGATTTTACCCAACGCAATTTCTCGGAAATATCGACATCCTAAGGATAAACTGACTGTCAGGCTTTGTCAGGCCTAGATGACAATCGTTAGTGGTAGTCAGAATCCTGAAAAGTCTGACCGTCAATTTATCTTTAGGATATCGATATTTCCCAGAAATTGTCTTATTTAGCATTTACCCGCATCTAATATGGTTAGGAAAGAGTAGAATGATGATATATTTGATACTTATACTTTTAGATTTTATCATGAAACAAAGAATCTACAAAACAAATGTTTCAAAGAGCTCTTGTCTAAAACATGAAAGTGAGCACATAAAAAAAAGAATCGTTTAAGAGAACATAGAAAGCAGAGGAGACTCCACGAATTTTATCTATTTTTATTCTCGTCGCAAAAAAGATGTATTTTAATGAGACCTCCCACTGACGTCTGGGGGTTCAAAGCGATATGAAATATTGTGATATTCACAACATGTCTGCAGCTCTGGGCTTTATCGTATATAAATAGAAAAAGTTTAAGAATGAGTTTTTATTACAAATACTCAGAATATGGACAACATTTTTCATTTTTAACATTAAAACTCAGCTATAGTTTCTATTAGTTTCATTGTTATAAAAAACTTCAACATTTATTGGAAAAGAGGATTTTGTTATTAATTTATAAAATACTAGCTATTACCCGCGTTTTCGTTCTAAAAGATTTTTTTTTAATACAATGTCGCTTTTATTCTTCCCCAGGATGCACTTCTTGTCAGTTTTTTATCTTATTCTGTTTAACGTTATATGCTAGAAAAACAGGCAAACAGAGAGTTGAAGTAGAAACAGACTGATCCCACGTACCTTCACAACGTATGCAATGCGTTCTTATCTGGATAATTTTGATAATTATTAAGTATCTGGTTAATACCAGATATTACTCTCGATATGATGACTCTTTACTCTTGATATTGTATAAAAAACATATTCATCAGAGACACACTTATCGATCGTATGCAACGCATTACTATGTGGGTGTGTTTCTAATCCGTACATTTTCGTATAAAATCTAGAGTCCAGATGTCATAATGCGTTGCATACGTTGCGTACGTGTGGTCAGTCTGTTTCTGTTGGGATAAAAGCAGACGTGCGCCTAGCGAAGGTTCAATAGCAATAACACATTTCTATGTGCGCTTGCTCTATGATTTCCTCCGCCCCTCTGTAAAAAGTCACTAGGTACACGTGCTCGGAAATGTTCTAGAATAATTAGTCTAAATAAATAGTCTTTCTTCAGTTACAAGTCTTGATTTATTTATTTCATCAGTTTCTACCTTTACTTTCGCATTTATAATTATTATACTTCACTCTATAGTAGTAGGTACGGCCCTGTCAGAGCGCACAGCGAAAGAGTCATCATGATCTTATGACCAGGCAGAAATCAAAACTCCGAGCTAAGGATTTTCTGATAAAAAACCCAAAAACACTTTGCTTGACCTGGAAATCAAAACCAGAAACTCATGCTCGACATCCACGGTTGTAGTCACTAGATCAATGACGGTCCATGATGATTTTCCGTACTATACAAAAAAGGGACTATTAGGAATCCTCCTACTATCTAATATATAAAATTTTCGTGTCACAGCTTTCGTTGCCATACTCCTCCGAAACGGCTTGACCGATTTTGATGAAATTTTTTGTGCTTATCGGGGAGGTCTGAGAATAGGCCAACATCTATTTTTCATACCCCAAAATTAATTTTTTTATGGCAAAACAACGTTTGCGGGGGCAGCTAGTAATATTATAAATTTGAAAGTTTGTTAGGATGGATGGATGGATGGATGTTTATTACTCTTTCACGCTAAAACTACTGAACGGATTTTGATGAAACTTCACAGTATTATAATTTATGCATCACAATAACATATAGGCTCAAATTTATAACGATTTTGAGTTAATTAGCCCAATTACAGCTACACTACTACTACTAACTACAGAAAACGTGTAAAAGTAACTTTTCCATGCGGACGAAGTCGCGCGCTAGTTTATCATAATTATTTAATGTTATTCGGTGCACCCAAAGTAAAAGACGTTAAAATAAAAATCTCATAAATTTACTTAAAATTTGAATACCCCAAACATTTCGAGGGAAACGGGGTTTTAATAAATATACGTGTTTGTTTACGGAACGTAAAAAGAACAACGCAGTGACAACACAATTCGTCCGTTTGCGTTATAATCAACAGAGATGTTCACGGGAATGAAAAAATATGATACATCACTAGGGCGAGGTGCCACCGCGAACGGGTAAATAAATATTAGCGGCATTTTTATTTTCTGCATAGTTTGGGACTGGTGATGCGTAAAATTGACCAAAAAAAAATTTTTTTTTTTTTTCACAACACCATCTAGTCCCAAACTTAACAAAAAGCTTTGCACTACGGGGACTAGACAATGGATTTAATACTTATACACACTTATAAATATATAATAGGTACATAAGAAAATCCCAGAAAAAACGCTTAGGTTCATCACATAAATATTTGTGTCCTGTGGGAATCGAACCCACGTCCTCGTAATCAGTAGTCTGACACTCGTACCACAAGACCACAGTCGTCGTCAGACGTATAATGATTATGCTAATTACGCTCCTCTCGCCCACGTGGCGTAATAATTTTATATTGTTGACTATATTAGATATTTCCATTTAAGTTACAAAATCTTTCTTATATTTTTCTAAGAATCTACGTGAAAGTAGATACTCTGAGTACAAGTTAAAAAGGAATGAAGATAGTACGTATCGTTGTCGGAGTTTTAACAAAATTGATTCAGGTAAAAATAAATTATTTATAAATTAAAAATGATCATGTACTTACTTTCAATTTATGTCGAAATTTTATTGAGAGAATCATAGTTAAAAACAACCAACGGGTTATAAGATTCTGTCAATTCTAAACTTTCTTTGCAATTCCCCGTCTCAGTAAAAAACAACGTTGAAAGTAAGTCCTTTTGGGAATTAGAACCAATATCAAGTAAGTTTTCTTGTTATTTTTATATTGACAAAGCCATCTTTGAGAAATGTTGAAACAATTTAAGCGGTAGATGGTGTATTATAGTGTAGTGGCAGAAGCACCTTAAAATAATTTTCGATCAGGTTTGATATTTTATGGATAATAATGCAAATTAACCATTCGTTTCATTAAAGTTTTCATTTATATAGCGTTCTAAATTTCAATAGATCGCTTAATTGAAAAATTGCTCGACTGACCTCACAGGCTGATGAACCTAAATCCACTCGGGTACCTTAACCCCTAATTCCCTACTGACTACTATTTACTACAATAAATGTGAAAGTTACGCTTCCTCGCCTAAACCACCTAACCGATCTTGATGAAATTTGGTACAGCGGTAGATTAAACTTTGGAGTAGGACATAGTCTACTTTATGTCTCAAAAACTCTTTGGAAGGCGGGTGAACCCGTAGGCAACAGCTAGTATAGAATAAAAACAATCTCCCCGCTTACAGTATGGCCATTTCCTCCTCTCATATTTCATACCCCGTAACTCGAAACACTGATTTGCCGCGCCAAAATATTTGCACATGAAAAATGGATTCAACAAACAAATCAAGTAACGCAATTGGGTGAGATTCAAAAAATTGGGGAACATACGCTTCAATAGAACCCTGGGGATGTTGGCAACACTCTTTAGATTTTTTTTTTTCAGATAACACATAGCTCCATAACCGTTGCTGTAGGGTTTGTTGGGTAGGAAACTGGTGTCGATTTATTACGGCCCGGCAGACCTGGTCCTACAAACCGATTGCAGCGCCACCTACCAGGTTCAATTGTGAATCTAAACCATCAAAGGACCCACTCAAACCAAACAAAAAATTGCATCATACTCGGTGAAGCCGTTTTTTAGTTTTAGCGAGATTATCCAACCCACGTACGATAATAATAAGTAACTAGGTACAGACGCCAGCAGGTCAAGCTATCCAAAACTGTCAAATTTTCCCAATTGATTATGAACCTTGTTGTAATATATTTAAGTTCAAAATCTATCAAAGAAATTTGACAGATTGGGGTAGCTTGATGTGCTTATCTCAAGTAACAATTTTTCTATTCTAATACTAAATTTCTCCTTGAATACAGAACCTCGCTTTCAACGCAGTAGCCCGGAGCAATATCGAAAATTAAATATAAACACCAAGTTATTAAGGAGAAAAGGTTATTACAACAAAGAAGACAATCGCTAGTTAATGAACTTTAGCTTTAGCCTGAAAATCTTGAGCTCAAACAATTATTTCAAGATGGCTTCTATAAAGGCAGGAATAGATGGATGACTTACTAGCCCACAACTGACTAAATTGTTGAAAATAAACTGTAATCTCCTATGGCATGCTTTAATAAGAAAGCACCTATAAAAAAGTATGTATATAATTATGTCGCAGCCAACTAGTTTAATTAGCCGTTCAATCAACCGCCTAGCCTCTTTACTAAACACCGCCGCTCAGCTAGCTTCCTGAATGATATTCAGCCGTAGCGTCTGTTACAATATTTAATAAACTGGCTGGCTAATGCTCAGGCAATTCGTACGATAGGGTGACAAATATAATCTAGTTAATTTTATATTTTCCTATGACTATATTAGCTTGAGTTGCTTAGGCATATAGCAATGAGTAATTAATAAGTCATTTTCAAAAATAATAGGCTCGCCCCATATTACAAATGTAGGTCCTAAACATACCGGCGAACTGTGGGTGTACATTGGTACACCTCTGCCCTTCGGGGAATACAGACGATATAGTATGTACGTATCCTTAGCAACAATATTTTTTTGTTTTATATAATTTTTACCACCTTAATAAATTAACAGATAGCTTGCTTGCTTTTTGCGCCGTTTTTTCTTCCTAACTAGGAGGCGGTGAAGGACGGGCGTTTTGGAAGCTGTCTAACTATAAAAATGACGTTCAGAGAGGTAATACTACTCTTTGAACTATCTTGAATAAATTATTTTTACTTTAACATACCTTCAATTATATTTCAACAACATCTGTACTCTTTGTGCCAATAAATAAATTAAGTATTCTTAAGATAAAGAATATTTTAAAGATAAATTTCATAAAACGAAAAAATTTATCACAGGCATTCTTCGAACATACCTTCCGATATACATTATATTTAACTGGAGTGACGCAGGTTCGAATACTGCCTGAGATCGATTTTTTTCGCTAAAATTTATAATAATCGTTATTTAGCGTAGGAAATTCGACCGCGGGCAGGATTCGACCCTGCGTGTTCCGGTTAGGAACACCAGACGTTATGACCACTAAGCCGCCATATTATAATTATTATCATATAATTTATAATTATCTTTAAAAATTATGCATGCGTTAATGCCAAAAATATTTGAAAATAACTAGATACTTAATTAAATGTTGAATTCAAAAAGTACTTATAGTACTTCATGTTTCACTATCATAAGCAACTCGAGTCCGTCGAGACCCTAATCTAGGTGGCTTTGACACAATTGCTTTAGACATGTCAAAGGAACAGAATATCAATATGACAAACAAACTTAAAAATTTCTTCGGAATCAAGGAAATGAAAGATCACAGAGTGGTTCTTAGACAACTGTTTGCTGAATTTCTTGGAACATTTCTTTATTTGGCCTTAGCACTATCAGCAGGTATCCTTCTGACCCGAACAACACAATTAATTGCATATGGTCCATAGTAATGTGAAAAGTATTTTATAAATATCAATTAGTCTATTAGAATATGTAATATTGGAAAGTTAAATATTAATAGCAAGTCTTCTTGGAGACTAGTTAGTAGGTCTTAAAAACGATGTTTTTTTAAGATTATATTATTTTTCTCGTGTAATAATACATACTTAGCTAGTTTTTTTTACATGCCTGTAGTACCACTCTTCTTCTACGTCTCTCTGTGCGTTGCTACCAAAATCTAGAACGAGCCAGCTCATCCCTCCATTTGGATGGCGTCTACCATTAAGTGGGACCCATCAGGTTGTCAGTTTGGCCCATTGATCGTCTGCCATGCGACAGATTTGTCCAGCCCATTACCAATTCAGCGTGGCAGCTTTCCGAGTGACGTCTGATATTTTCGTCTTGGAATAGATGGCTGTATTCCTAACCCGGTCAACGAGTTTTATACACATTCCATTCCGTTTGATATATATCAAAATAGCTAAAACAAATTTCTACGGAAACGGAAGAGAAAACAAAATTACAGATGAATAATTGTCATAGCAAAGCCCAGAACCCACAACCAATCATACAAAAGCCAATCAGCCTCTGCGCTTTAGCGCGCGGCAAGTTGCAAGTTTCGTTTCCCGCACAGAACATTGTTTTTTATTTCTGACATTTACGCGAATATTATTCATTGAAATAAAACTACTTTTTACGAATTTTATCGCGTTATATTGATATTATTAATCCCGACGTTTCGGACCCTTTACAGCGTCCATGGTCACGGGTAGACTGTCTACCCGTGACCATAGACAATTTTATTTGTTATTACATATTCATATTTTTTACTTACTTATAATATAAATTAAATGATCTATAGTTAGTTGTTCCGGGACTTGGTGTTTGTCCCCACGGTACAGGAAAAAAATCCTGAATGATATTAATTATGAATAATTATATTATTTCCAATAACGTTCGCCACCCTATTTTCCATAACTCAAATAGCAGATGTTGGGTGAAAAACAGCCAGGGTAAAGTGGGAATGGGCAGGCCATGTTGCCCGAATACACCCTGACCGTTAGGCAAAAATTGTTACCAACTGGATGCCTGATAGGGGGGACAGCGCCGTCGAGGTCTGTATGGCCGGCCGGATGTCGCGCAAGATAGAGTGATTTGGCAGAAGAAAGGGCCTTTGCCCCGCAGTGGGAAACTAATTAGTCTATTAAAAAAAAACACAACAATAATAAAAGTTTTCCTTTTTTCCAGGCATTGGTCATGGTGCCAACAATCCCACGGTTGTAATAGCTTTATCCAATGGCTTGTTGGTCGCTAGCATCGTTCAGATAGTCGGCCATGTTTCCGGGGGCCATATAAATCCGGCTGTAACAGTCGGGGCTTTGGTTTGCGGACAAATTAAGCCTTTGAAAGCCTTGTGTTATATTGTAATGCATGTTTCTGGCAGTATTGCAGGTGAGGGAATTGAACAAAATATACCATCACGCCTGTGTTCCCCGAAGGGTTAGGCAGAGGTGTGCTTATGTACACCCACAGTTCACCGGTATGTTAGAGTCCGATGTATATGTTACGGTAAGAGTGAATAATTGAAGATTATTAATAATTATCTATTATTATTAATAATTACCGAAAGTCGAGGTTAAAGTGATAAATGTACATAAGTAACGCTCAAGGACCAAAAACAGCTCACAACGCGTTGTGGTCAATTATATTAGTTGAGCTCCAATATGCAAGGAATTATAAAAACTAAATAAAATTAAAAGTCGTACTTAGGCCAGGTTAGGTTGTTAGGTTTTTTTTTTTATATATTCAAAAACTAAAAGTAATAAATTTCGATCGTTTATTCACATTTACCAAAACATGTGGTTATTATTAATAATTTTGTAAAAATATTAATAATTTTCAATTAATCAGATTTACCGTAACATAATACGGTCAGCAACAAAAGTCGTTGAACACAGCTAAATATTGATAACATGACAGCTCCCAAAACTTGTTAAGAGATTTTTTTATAATGAAGGTAAGGTAATATATAATTGTCATCTAAGTATGCAATGATTTCGCAGAACCTTCACAGGTCAGTAACTTGCATGTTAAAAATCGTATTGAACTGAAGCGACTTTCATTGCTGACTGTACCTAATAGGGGGCGAGTCTATTCATGAAATGGTATCATCATGAAGTGTTAAATTCTAAGATATGGCCAGGCCACATGCATTGAAATTAAATTACAAGTTTAAAAGATGGAAATTTAATTACTTAAAATCATGTTTTAAAATAAATGAAATTTGGTCCGAGACATCCAATTAGACGCTAGATCAATTTAATTTTTCCTTTTAAAGAAAACTAAATGACTTTAATATAAGATTACTTCGAGACCTCAAACTTTATTCATTCACTAGCTTTTGCCCGCGACTTCGTCCGCGTGGAAAAGTTACTTTTAATTATCGTTGTAATTTGGTTAATCTACACTACTATTATAGAGAGATTTGTATTTTTGTGTGTATGCCGATTTCAAAAATTCTTTCACCATTGGAAAGCTAAATTCACCCTGAGTAACATAGGCTATATTTATTGCTAGAAAAGATTAGGGAATCTTATGTCCACCCGTGCGAAGCCGAGACGGGCCGCTAGTTAACTATAAATCGTTAAAAACATTACTTAATACTATCAAGTTTCATCAAAATCCATTCAATAGTTTTAGCGTGTAAGAGTAACAAACATCTATCCATCCATCCTTCCCATTTTATAATATTAATAGGAAGGATAGGATTTTACAATTTATACCATCTCGTCTGTATTACCCGTCGGTGGTTTAGGGTTAGGTAGGCCGGTGTACTAAGTTACTCACCCAAAGTTTGGACGTTACGTTGTAGTTCCCATGCAATAAAGTGATGAGGTAAGGTATCTATGTACGAATGTAATAAATTTCGAGCTCATTGTCAATAATCGGGCACAAAACCTAACTCCAAACTTAAATGAGAATTTCCTTATTAAGAAACCCAATAACGCTCGACCCGAGGAGTAATCTGGTACTTTACGCTCAGCAGCCAGCTCGCAACCACTAGACCAATGGAGCTTAACAATCAAGACAATGATTTCGACATCGAAATTGACATCGAACTCGAACGATTACCAGGTCGAGCAGATTGGGTTTTCCTATAAAATTATCCGTTGCAACTCGGAGTTTGGATTTGTACCCAGTTAATGGCAATTGGGTCGCTCCCTATTACATTTACATGGGACCTAAACATACCGGCGAACTATGAGTGTACATTAGCACACCTCTGCCTAAACCTTCGGGGAATACAGGTGTGATAATATAGTACATATGTTAAAAATTGCAACGGTAACATACATGGTGCGACATAATTTTGTCGGCAAGCGATAAACGTCGACAAAATTATATTGACATGCTCAACACGATATAATTTTGTCGTGTGCATTTCATATCCAGCACGTGACGCCTAACATACACGCGACGTAGTTGGTATCAATTCAATTGCTACAAGCATAAAAATAAATATTTAAGTAGGTATCTATGAAAATATAGAGTTCCTTGGCGTAAAATTAATCAGCACTCGAATAAATCATAAGAAAATCATTGTTAGGAAACCTGCATTCTTTGATTATATATTTGTCTAGATGGAGCAATGCAAACAAACGACACGCGAAAACTGGGGCCAAATTGCGTGATATGTGTGAGTACCGCTTGTGTACTTATTGTAGTCAAACTGTCAAGGTGTGCGTGTTTAGGGATGCCTGCTCCAAATTATTAACTTACCTTTTCTCCATTATTTAATGGGATGACAGTTAAACGAAATAGGCTGAATAAAGTAATTATTTTGTAGATTAGTGTTTTATTTATTTTAATAAAAACAAAAAATACAATGAAAAAATATATACAGCAATTTATAGATCAAAATCCATCTCTTTGTATTTGTTTTCGAAATAGTTTTTTTTTATATATTTCATTTCGTGTCCAGGCAAGTTATCATTTACTGATCAAATAAATTATGTAGGTAATTATTAAAATAATAAAATTTTCTCATCGAAAGATGATGACTGATATTTGCATTTTATCTCCCATAGGTTCGCCAAAACTCCCTTGTAATAAATTGACAACACCGGCTAATCTGTCGAAACTACAAATTAACGAATTGAAAAATCATGTTTTCATAAAATAATAGAGGTTAAATAACAAAACTTACCGATGTAATGTGATCTTAGTGTAATTATACGGTTTTCCCACATAATTGCGACACAATTTTACAGCACATACCGACATAATTAATTATTTTTCGAGAACTCCACACCCTGAAGTGATCCAAATGACACTGACGTAAGTGAGAAGAGAGTCTACCAATTTTAGTAGACTTTATTTGGGCCGTTCTGTACGTGTCAATGTGGCATCTAGACAAGTATATAATCAAAGCCTGCATTGTTCAGAGACTAATCTTGCTCGATGGCACGTGTGTAGTTTGCCAGTGCCGACCTACATTAGACCGGGGTGGGTGGTGGTTTTAGCCATTACCTTACTCATTCTAAGAGGACACTCGTTCCCAGCAGTTAAACAATAAATTATGATGTTAACGAGATAGGTAATTAGTAGAACGAAAGTAAGGTCTACATCAGGTGAAACAGTGGTTAAACGCAAACCTATCTATTACAAAAACTGTAAAAACGCCCGCAATCGTCTAGGTTCTCCGTATTATTTTCCGTACTAACTATTTAACTAAACGTACGTAGAACATAATCTTATTTTAATATAGAATAGTAATATTGTAAAAATAATAAGGTAACGTATGTCGTCCAATTAAAAGCAAAAACTCAAAAATAGAACAAGCGCGCGCCAGCATTATTAGCATTACCCGTAATTGTAAGAAAATAAAATGCACTTACCGATAGATGTTTTTCTCTGCTTATCACTTATAATATCACTATCAAATCACACACAAATAGCACTAAACACAACAGCACACAAAAGCACACAACTAGACACAAGTCACAGATCGGGAATCGAACGCGGAACCGCATAATTCTAATTACAACAATTAGAACTATACGTTCTACCGTACAGTACAAACTATACGTTCTACGGTACCGTACGAACGTGCATCATTTACTGACGCCATTATTATTTTTGATAGTGTTCAAATTTCGAACTGTCATATCTACCAACAAGAGTTTAAGTTGATTTTGATAAATAGCTTAAATTAGGACAAAGGTATAATTACATAGATCCTTACCTACATTTCTATGATGTAGCTGGGAAAAAGCACTGTATTTTGGAATATAAAGTTAGCATGATGGTTGCAATACTTTAAAAAAAAATGAAGCGTATGAAAACAAAAATTATATTATAATAAAACATAAAATATTTAGATATAAACAAACAGACGAATCTTTATAACACTTAGGTTTGAATTAATAATTATACTCTGTTCATTCGTTTATTCACTTTTTAACAGATGGAATTAGTGATTCATCGTCAACCCATATACTGTCCCACTGCTGGGCAGGGGTCTCCTTTCATATTGAGAGGGATAAGGCTATAGTGATTAGTGATTGCAGCAACGTAACATTTCAATTCCTATCGATTCGATCATTAACACTTTAATCGGTATTTATAATCGATTTATTTTGTTCGATATAACATATCCACAATTTATTTCAAGTCATTAAGTACCTAGCTTCTTTTTAAAATGATTGTTAATTTTATTTATTTTGTGGGTATTTATGTGGATGCAACAATTATCCTATTGTCATATTTTTAAGTTAGTACAAATTTCTAACTTGTACGAAATCTGGAACAATTGTCCAAGTCTTAGACATTGGGCAACTGTCAAAAAGTGAATAAACGAGTGGACAGGATATACTTAATGAAATAACTTATGGCCGCAACTTTTTTTGCTTCTCTATGTATCTACGTACTGTTTCTTTTTCCTTTCTAATCAGAGAACAATTTTTACGAGTAGTTATACCGACTGGATCGTTCGTTTTAATTCATCGGACATCAGCACCATCTAGTGACATTTTCTGAAAACTTCTAAGTAATGTATATTTACCTCTTTTACAGGTTCAGCAGTAGCGTATGCAGTATCAGCCGAAACAATTCGAGGCAACCTTGGAGCCACAATACCTTACCAGTACATCACCCACGACCAGGCCTTTGCTTTGGAGTTCCTGATGACTCTCCTCTTGGTAGCTTTGGCTTTAAGCGTAGTCGATACTAGGAGAGGGGCAAGAGGTCTCGGATCCTCCTCTCTAGCTATAGGCTTATGTATTTCAGGCTGCCTATGCACCTGTTCACCCTATACGGGGTCTTTAAACCCCGTCAGAACCTTAGGACCAGCTGTGGTGATGGGTATCTGGGATTTCCATTGGGGGTACTGGATAGCGCCTCTCTTAGGCGGCCTGGTGGCTGGGCTGTTGTATAAATTTGTTTTGGGTGTCTACTATAAGGAGTATGATTTGAGTGAACACTAAATTAAGTGTAAGTATATACTATTTTGCATTGATAGCCTAGCGGTATGACCATTGGACTGCCAGGTCGAAGGTCTCGAGTTCGAACCCAAGGCACGCACCTCTGACTTTTCGAATTCATGTGCGTATTAATAATTAATTATCACTCACTTAAACGGTGAAGGAAAACATCGTGAGGAAACCTGCATATTTTAGAGATTTTTCTCGACGGTTTGTGAAGTCTGCCAACCCGCACTAGGCCAGCGTGGTGGACTATAGCCTAATCCCTCTCAATATGAGAGGAGACCCATGCCCAACAGTGGGACAGTATATGGGTTGATGATGTGATATACTATTTTGTGTTTCATTTTATTAAGGTTACTTCAATATATTGTTGGTCCGCTTAATCTATCTATGTATTTGTATAAGTATTATAATTATAAATAAATAAAAATGAAATTCTGTTTGTTGGTAAGCGCATTACTTCAGAACAATTGAACCGATACGGTTGATTTTTCTTTTTAAATTTACTCGTAACCGGCCAAATAAAATAAGGTTTCAAAATAAAATTGGAAAGTAGCCCTGAAAATAAAAAAAAGAACAGAAAGACTTAATTTGTTTTTTTCTATGGGATTATTGAAATTTTGACGGGACAGCGTCTGTCGGGTCAAGTAAATGCCTCTTTCTTTTTCTGTTATGTTCTTCTTTTTTTTTGAAATAATGCAACACAATATTAGTCTATGCCCTAGTAAAAAAGACGCTTAGCAGCTCAGTACCTAGCCATTTTTCAATCACGTACATTCCTAGGCGTTAAGACAACATTTTCGAAATTCCCACTGTGCTGGGAAAAATGAGATCATTGTGTAATCTTATAAAATAAGCAAATAACGTTATAAATTCGTCTGTAAAATCAGTATGTTGAGTGTTATAGCTAATCAACTCTCAAAGCTTCATATTCAAGAGAATAGTGATTGAATCTAATTGAAGCTGGGATTAATTGCTATTGAATTGAAATTGAATAGAGGCAATTTGGATAGACTAGGGGTGCGGACGTCGGAAGGCATGTGTTGGTTTTTAGTCGATAGGAGTACGACATATCCTGTCACCTACCCTGGTGGTAAACGATCCATGAGGATTGTAAACAAAAATAAACAAGGGTCGAGACGTTGCGTCG
This sequence comes from Acronicta alni, assembly GCA_964056405.1. NCBI lineage: Eukaryota > Metazoa > Arthropoda > Insecta > Lepidoptera > Noctuidae > Acronicta > Acronicta alni. The sequence continues at coordinate 14,490,557 of OZ043926.1, read as the reverse complement.
CATACTATATATGTATAGGTATAAAGCTGTTTGTATTTTTGTAGCTACCTTACCATCAACTGCCTCATTACGTATTAAGCTGAATGGTAAGCATGACTGCTATGATTGAGATCCTGGGCTCGATTCCCAGGTCGAGCAGTGTTATAGGATTTTTCAATGATATTCTCAGTAGCAGCTCTGAGATTGTGCCAGATTAATGGCAATAGGTTCGCCCTCTATTGCATACGTCGAACTGTGAGTGTACATTAATACACCTTTGTTTAACCCTACGCGTGTAGGTATTCCCCAACCTTGTGACACCTGCAAGCAGTTATTTACTATCAAATACTATATTATAGTACCAACTGTTGCCCGCGGTTTCACAGATACCTGAAAGGGTTTGTTGAGACAAAAGGTAGCCTATGTCCTTCTCCAAGATCTTATCTATCTCTATGCCAAATTTTATCAAAATCAGTTCAGCGGTGTGAAATTGTAGCTTACAGAGTATAGTCAGAGCTACTTTCGCATTTATTATTATGTTGTATTAGTAAGGAAAAAAGCAGTGATAGCCTAGTGGTATGACCATTGGACTGCCAAGTCGAAGGTCTCGAGTTCGAACCCAAGGCACGCACCTCTGACTTTTCGAATTCATGTGCGTATTAATAATTAATTATCACTCGCTTAAACGGTGAAGGAAAACATCGTGAGGAAACCTGCATATCTTAGAGATTTTTCTCGACGGTTTGTGAAGTCTGCCAACCCGCACTAGGCTAGCGTGGTGGACTATACCCTAATCCCTCTCGATATGAGAGGAGACCCGTGCCTAGCAGTGGGATAGTATATGGGTTGATGATGATGATTAGTAAGGAAGTAGGTTAGGTAAATGTTACTTTACAAAATACGTAGAATATTTTTTCGATACACCCAACGTTCAACTAACACGAGCCACAGAACACAAAGCTCGATTGGTGCACAACTTTTAATTGAGAATGTTGACACGCTATGGGCGGGATCAATTTAGTTTGCAACACGTCTACGCCAGAACGTTTCCAAAGCTTATTTGTTCAACTTTGACGATTGTTGACGACGAAGACGATTGGAAAAAAACCAAACTAGTGTTAATTTTCTTGATAAAGGAGTTTTGACCATTGTTTTTTAATGATAACTAGTTTATGAGCTTTCTGAAAAAGCCTAGACTTTTATAGTTGTTTTTATCCGAGAAAAAAACGAAGGAGGTTATTTTCATCAATCATGTTCACCGATATTTCCGTCATTTATTAACCGATTATAAAAATATTTTTACATTGTATTCGGTTTAAAAAGAGGTCATAAATTAATTTCATTGATATTGGACTTTGGATTGCGGAGATACACCAGGGAACTCTTTAAAATCAAATAAATAATGTGAAATAATCGAGTCTGAGAGACGACCCGTGGTCAAGGAGTCGCTGGAATGTTCTAAGCTTGGACTACGAAGGCCAGATAAGTAAATAATAAATAAAAACTTTAACCACTGACCTCTATAATATACGCTAGACTAAATATTACGTACCTACTTGTATTATAGAGGTCAGTGACTTTAACAAAAAATTGAGCCAAACAAAAATTGAAAAGCGGATTATAAAATACTTAGGTAAACCTTTATAGTCTTAATAACCAATTTGGAGTCAACGCCAGACAAACCGTACACGAAGATCGTAATTATTTAAACTTATTTTTGTTAAAAATTTCTTATTTGGTAACAAGTCGGAAAATTAAGAAAAACTTAGAACCGAAGTACTTGATTTACCTAAGCAGAATCTCTATTCTAAGGTTAAAAATTAGGTAAGCTAAAATCATTACTTCCAAGTATAAATATTAAATCCACAAGAATATCTATGTACCCCATTGACTCGCACTATAATAGCCGTGGGTACAAAAGGGGGAGCATTTTCCTAATGACCTATTTTCCACGCGAGGCCAATTAATTAACGCCTCGTCTCGATAATACGCGGACAGCGATTTGTGACACATAACTAGGTATAAGTAAATGTGCAGGATGGATATTAGAAAAAGGTTTTTGGTCGTTTCCATACATACATACTTATAGGAACGAAAGAATATTTGCATGGCATACAAAATGCCTAATAAAAAGAACTCTCCACCAAGGCTTGGATACTGAGCAGTAATAATCTTTACTTCCATATTTAATAGTACAGCGGCTAGCACATCTGCTACCCCAATCTGTCTTTCTTTGATGGATTTTCAATTTTAATGCATAACTATAAGGTTCATATTCAATTGGGAAAATTTGAGTTTTGGATAGCTTGACCTGCTGGCGACTGTACCTACCTACTAAGAGCTGTGCCCCGCGGTTTCACCCGCCCTTTATCCTTTTTGCTCAGCTGCTACGTCGGGTCGTCGCGTTATATTATATATTATATGCGACTATTATATATATGCGACTTCGGGGTAGGACCAAATAAAAAGGTGTTCATATTGATATAATAAATGGCCTTTCATTTTTGTATGGAAATAAAAATATAATTAGTCTTAATCTACTATTACGTCTACATGCATGTAGGTATATTATTGTTTTTAACTTTACCGCCTTCGTATTTTTTGTTCGTGGCCCGCCATCTATTGAAAATAAGAAGATACCGATAATTCTTACCACAGAGAAATACATACTAAAGCTAAAGCCGATGGCCGTCATCAGTGCAGTGTCCGGCCATAAAAGTGCTCCGAAGTGATAGTATAGTGATGATAGATGTCGCTGCTGGTTCAATGTTTTATACCACGTTTGATACATTTTGTTCTTCGCATTTCCATGCTTTCATGAAACTTCATAGATACTATCTCACTTAGAAGGATGAACAAACGCAGGTTTATAAATGGTAAATACAAAATTCTCCGATTAGGGGGGCCCCAAATAGGGGGATTTATATTTGCCATTAAAGGGGCACAAATCCGAAATCGGTGCTCACGGATTTTTTTTGTTTGATCTGAGTATTTACCCCAAGACCATACGCTAGGCAAACAAGCTTGCGAGGTCATGACACCAAAAAGGTAGGTCGTATTTAAAAAGGGAAAAATAAAAACAAAGAAGTAATGCGAACTGTATATATCAGAAACATTAAAACTTTAAAACAAATTTAAACAAGTCCTGCTGTAATATAAACTGGGATTGATAACAAACGTAAAATTGTATGAACGAATTAAACACGATGTTGCCACGGTAAGTACTCATGCTATTTACAACTATAGAGAAACTGGCAAGGAAGTTTCTAGACCCGGAGTCGCAAGACAAACACGAGCCTTTTAACTTGAAGAGAGATTACCACCTTACGTTTTAAAATTAGTCGTCGATTTAAGAAACCGACCAATAAATTAATTGAGGAATTAACGTCAACAACATGTCGGTTAACGTTAACAGCGACAAAGTTGCATCCAACTTTAAAAAATACAGACAATTGAAAATGCACTTTTGCTAAGTCACGATTCTAAGATTGAATACTGTAATAACGATTCTGATTAAAGTAATTAATTGCTCACTTTGGCAACCGCACAAAGTGAATTTGACACTTGAATTTGTGGCAATAACAATTAAATAAATATTCTAATTGTAACACTAAGCGAAGTGCAGCTTCGCCTGTTCCTGGCACGTCTACTTGGGTCCCAGCATGTCCTCTGGCCTGACCCACTGGTCGAACTGCTCGGCTGTGAGGATTCCCAGTTTGATGGCGGTTTCCTTTAAGTTGCCTCCCTCTTTATGGGCAGTCTTGGCGATTTGAGCAGCCTACAACAGAAAAGGAATATAAGTAACATTTTTCAATCACACCTGTATTTTCCGAAGAGTTAGGCAAAACCTTGCCTTCCACACAGTTCGTCGATATGTTTAGGTCCTATGTAATGGAGCGACAGCGAGACTATTGCCAATTACCGGGCACAAATCCAAACTCCGATCTACTACTAAGAATATCATAGAAAATCCCAAGAATTCGACGTGGGAAACCAGGACCTCAAGCGTAGGAGCCGCGGTATATTGACATTATCTTGCCAGCCTGTTTCCCAAACATGTTGGTTGTCGTTATCCAGAAAATAATGACTATTGTCCTTCGAGGGAAATTGAGCTAACAATTGGTGAAAATTCCTTTCAATTCTATTAATATTTTATGTATGTACAACATTAAATAAGTAAATAATTGATTAATTATATACCTTTAGTTAATTGTAAGATATAAAATTGATTTGAAATGGTGTCAACTTTCAAGTTCGTAAGGCTAAATGATATCAGAGTTCTTGTGAAACGACTTTCTCATGTTAATCTTTAATTTATAGTAGGTAATAATACCTAGTAATGTTAAATTTAATCATTGTCCAAAAAAAGTAAAATTCCCTTTTGGGAGGCTTTTGAGCTAAAGCTAACCAAGCTAAAGCCAAGCACAACTTTTATTCGATAGGAATCGTTTACTTTTCCCAGAAGTTCACTAAAAAAAGTTATATACCTTGTCGTATCCGATGTGTGGGTTGAGAGCGGTGACCAACATGAGCGACTCTGTCATAATTTTCTGTATCTGCGTGGTGTTGGCCTTGATACCGATCGCACAGTTCTTATTGAAAGCCTGGCAACCGTCACCTGCGAACATTCATAAATTTTATTTGTTGCATCATGGTAGAATAATATAAAATAACTACGCCAAGTATTCTCTTCCCACGATGCCTCGCGGTGACGTCATGAACGTCACGATCAATGTTGCCGTTGCTTGACATCTTCAATACAATCTTTTACGTTTTAAATAAATAGATTGACTTGGCAATCGCATGAATCCTCAATGTATCTCACAAGTAATACCGATTAGGATATTAAATTAGATTCTTTAGTGCGATTGCCAAATCAATATATTTATTTAAAACATTAAAAAAAAGTATTGTGCTCCAGATCGCTTAATAGACCACCTATTTGTATCTTGTTTTTCATTTATTTAGTTAAAAATTAATCTGTATATACAATTCCTAATTCAAAATTGTTTCAGTATAGAAGCATGCAAGTAAAAAAAATTTAAATACAACAAAATAAAGTTGTATATGAATAGTGTCCTCAAACTGCTCAATACGACCTCTTTGTGGAACGTAAATTACATCACTCATTCATTGTGAAATGTCTATCAACTACACAATAGTCTAGTTTTTATGCCAAAATATTCTTTAAGGAGTCAGTCCGGAATCAGTCAGGAGTCAGGAGACAGTCACCCCCAAAAATATGTATACGCTTAGCGAAATTCTAAAGCGATATTCTCATTGTATGGTGTTAAGAACATAGTGCTTTCAAAACTATACTACAATGATATTAGTCTTATCTCAAAGTACCAATCGTCATTTCGCGATAAAATCGCTTTAAACTTTTAGTAAGTGTAGGTATTCATATTGATGCTGACTGTACCTACACGTGACTGTACACAGCAAAAGTAAAACAAATAGGTCAGAAATAACCAATATAAAGGTATTTTACCAATAAGTCTGATAGACCGGAGTACGTTGGCGACGATCATAGGCTTGAACACGTTGAGCTCGAAATGTCCGTTACTGCCGCCGATGGTGCAGGCCACGTGGTTGCCCATCACCTGCGCCGCGATCATCGTTAATGATTCGCACTGGGTGGGGTTCACCTTGCCTGAAATAAATAACGTCAATATCTACTGTATTCAACCATTAATCGTTGAGTATTGGTACTCCAAAGGCTTGTCAACCGATTTCCTAAACACTGAATTCCAGGACGGTTTCAATGTCATCATGTTCCATAAAAGTTAATTGGAGATCCCACTGACAAGTACAGGCTGAAATTTTTGTTCCCATTCACATCAGATTGGAACCTCATTGCATTAAAAAAAGTCTAAATCATTCATAATTATGAATTACTAGTTTTCCGCCCGCGGCTTCGCCCGCGTCGAGTTCGGTTATATCGCGTTTCCAAGAGAACTCTTCAAAAGTCCGAGATAAAAACTATCCTATGTTCTTTCTCAAGGTCAACTCTATCTCTGTACCAAATTTCATTAAAATCAGTTCAGTGATTTAGACGTGAAAGCGTAACAGACAGACAGAGTTACTTTCGCATTTATAATATTAGTAGGGATGGAGTGGATGATTAGAGTGCTAAGATACTCCTACTACATATAATGCCGTAAGTGACATGTGAAAAATATAATCACATTTGCAAATGAACACTAAATACCGTAATGAGACTCTTACCAGGCATGATAGATGAGCCAGGCTCGTTCTCAGGCAGCATCAGCTCGCCCAACCCGCACCTGGGTCCAGAGGCAAGCAATCGGATGTCGTTGACGATCTTCATAAGGGAGCATGCGACGGTGTTGAGCGCTCCAGACACTTCAACCATAGCATCGTGACAGGCCAATGCCTCGAACTTGTTTGGTGCGGTCTCGAATGGAATGCCTGAAAATATTTCTGAAATTAATGGTGATTCTACAAAGAACCAGTATTTCCGCGTGAAGATTTCAAGAGGCTACGTTTAGTAAGCAGTGGTTACCGGTCCACCAAAGATAGATTTCTTAAACTGCTTTTTACCAGTTATGGAAGCAATTTCGGCGGCGCACTTCTCGGCGAAGCCAATGCGTGTGTTGAGTCCAGTCCCGACGGCCGTCCCGCCCAGCGCCAGGTAGTGCAGGCGCGGCAGGGTGCTGCACACTCGCTCGATACCGAACGTCAGCTGTGTCGCGTACCCGCTGAACTCCTGGCCCAACGTAAGCGGCACAGCGTCCATTAAGTGGGTCCTGCGCAGAAGTAAATACAAACCAATAGTTTATGTCTGTAACTGGCTATCTCATGCCATCTCTCTTAAACATTATACAGAACAGATACAATACTGTGCGAAAGAGAGATATCCAAGATTGACAGGTGCAAGTTATAATTTACAAAATGACATTTATATTTACCAACCTGCCAATTTTGATAATCTTTTCATACTCCTTGGCCTTAGCCTCCATGGTATCTCTGAGCGCCACGAGGCCGGGCATTAGTCTATCCCTCAGTTCCATGGCAACAGCGATGTGCATAGCAGTAGGGTACGTGTCGTTGGAGCTCTGGGACTTGTTCACGTGGTCGTTGGGGTGGACGGGAGATTTGCTGCCCAATTTGCCACCCAGAATTTGAATTGCGCGGTTAGCGATCACCTGTCAACGATGTACTACTTATATCTTTTCTTTATTTTGATGCTAAAGCAATGTTGTCATAAACCTTACCTACTATTTCTATACTGTATAATAATGAGATTGATTGATCAAGCGTTTGAATATGACTCGTTAGTAATAAATTTAGTTACAAATGGAACAGGACCAATATCGATTTAGAATTGGGATATTTATATTCAGGATAGTATAAGTGGTCGCTCGTTATGGGTCTCACAATAAAGCTCAAGGTCACTAAGCGGGCTATGGAGAGAGCTATGCTTGGTACGAATATTCCTCTTAACCGTAACAGAAAGGAGGAAATCAAACATAGCCGATAAAGGTTAACAAGCTTAAGTGGCAGTGGACGGGGCATTAAGCTCGTATTACTTCTTTTTCTGATAAAGCTAGCTAGAAATCTAAACTGATCCATGGGAATATATGGGAGAAGCCTTTGTTCAGCAGTGGACGTCCTTTGGCTGATATAATGATGATGAGAATAGTATAAGGATTAAGGAGCCAGTTGTTAATTCAGAGGCTATTCCTGCTTTAGAATTGTCAGATAACGCAGACGGTGCCTTCGATGACGAGCCATCTCATGCTTCAAAAGATCCTTTTTGAGTGCAGCTTAATTGTTCGTCCCCTTTCTATCTGCTGACTGCTTTTTTTACCACAACATAGATATATTACTGTATAGAGAAGTTACGTGAGAGATCCTAATGTCTTATAGCCGAATTACCTCGTTTGTGTTCATGTTGGACTGCGTGCCGGACCCAGTCTGCCAGATGACGAGAGGGAAGTGCCCCTCTCTGTACAGCTTGCCGGATATTACGTCATCACTCGCCTGCATAATGGCTTCAGCTGTAACACATTTGTTTGGTAAATTAAGTACTTACATGAGTTTAATGGTCCTATTATTATTATAGTTAGTAACAATAAGATTACCCGATGAAAGATGATTAGGTAAACTTTTTGGAAACCAAGAAAGATAAAATAGTAGAGTTCTAGAATTCCTCTATAATTTAATTAGCAACGTTGCGGTTTACAAGTAAACCCTGTAGAGTGTACCCCTACGCCCTAGAAAGACTTACACCGAATTTATTGTTGGAGTTGTTCAAGAAGGTCAGGTGCATAGATTACCATGCACACACGGCGTGTGTGTATGACAAGTTGTATGAAAGTGGACGAAACGAAAGAAGTTTGCAAGAGTAGAAAGTGGCGTGCTTTAGTTTCTGCGTATCCCCGTGGGGAAAAGGCGTGAGTATAAATGTATGTATGCAGGTGTACTCCGTTAAAAAGTTTACCTCAACAAATCCTCTAAACTACTATTCTCACTCATAGTAACTACTGGATTTTAAATAGAAAAAATCCTCCACTGTTACATGGTAAATTAATTTCTTCACTCAAGGTTGAGGCAAACTGTCAACTCAAGCTACTTCGCGATCTCAGCAGGCAAGGGATGCAGACACAATAACGTAGCAGACTTCCAAGGCCCTACATTTCTTGATATGGCTCATATTAAAACTGCTTATTTTGAAGCAGGAGGTGGTTATGGCTAAGGTACTTACCGATTTTCTTGTCAAGGCCGTACTCCATGTTGACTTTAGCGGCAGCTTTCTTCAGGATACCGAAGGCGACGATGACAGGATACTATAAACAAATATTTATTCTGGTACTGGTTATATGTAAACTAGAAAGTAAAATTCAAGGTAAACGAGGAAGACCTAGCCGGTTTGTGGAACAAGTGAAGGAAAGAGTGGGGATCGGGTCGTATTAAGAGGTAAAATTTACTACTTCTGAATTATTATCAAATTATCAATCAATCTGCAAGGTTAAGCTGTGCTTGTCGCGGTCGGGGTATAGTTGGCCCTTCCTAACAAATCGGGTTCAGCTGTTCCGGTTCTTATACGAACACCTATGTCATTATAAGAAGGCCTGAAAAACCTGACAACCGGTTCTAGGTATTGCCTAGAAATTAGTCTAGGGTCTGATGCGGTCACGTAATGTAAAATCCTTTTATATAAAATTCTGTTTCGAGTGGAAGCCGACCATAGTGTAATTTTTAAAAGGTTAGCATTATGATGAGTACTTACTTCTATTTTGATAGTCGCAAGAGTTATGTGCACGGGGAAAAGAGTACCGAGAAGATTATATTGGTATGTTTCGTAAGAATCGATGACTTTTTTGGCAGATATTGCAGTGCGAGCAATCGCCTGGTGGCTTTGTTTGCCAGAATTTATATCCAAGGCACGCATTTGTGTCTTGGGAATTCGTGTGTGGATTGCTTATTATGACTTGCCCTTAACGGTAACAGAAAATACCGTTGCGAAACCTCACGCCCAATGCTCAATGTTTTTGAAGGTAAGTGTGTGAAATAAGACCCCCTTTCGTCCCAGAAGCTCGTGACTACACAGCAATTCAAAGGGCCATGGACCACTGGAATACGTTCACAGGGGTCATGAACTGGGATACTGGAGCGAGGCTTTGAGAAATCGAACTAGAAACTCAGAAAATAGATCTGCCATTTCCTGCGTGTTATACTCCTCCTGTACCAAAAACGCCGCTTCTGATTAATCATTTATGTTTTTTTTCATTTATAGCTTTGGCAACAAAATGCATTGTTAACAAAATATAAGAAAGAAGGGGCCATCATCACAGATCAAGACGTTTTTATTTATAAGTCCTACGTGGGGCACGATTAAAAATGCTAGGCTAGTTTCTTTTTCTTTTCTTTTTAGGAAAGAAAATTCTCATGGATCGTCTGCTATCTGGGGAGACTAAAAACCGCACTTGCCTTAAAGTAAAGTAAAGGGCTATGGTCCGGTACTACCTAACACTACCACATGATGACCTTTGACCATACGCTTAGAAGCTGCACGAGTAATAAAGCTAGAATTTATACAAAGGGTTAGGCAGAGGTGGACAGTAATTCACACCAACACTTCGCCGGTATGTTAAGGTCCCATGTTATATGGGGCTAGCCTATTGCCATTGACCGGACGCAAACTCCGAGGTGCTACTGAGAATTTTATAGAAAACATCATTCATTCATTAATATTTATTTATTTAATTTGCTTGCACATGGAAAACATTTTATGGCTCTATAAGATTATTTTTATGTAAGTAAGTAATTGTGTGTTTAAGATAATATTGATTGCGTCATGGCATATTATAGGTCAAGAATTACATCACAAAGTAAATATAGTAAATATTACCAACAAAAGCACAACTGTATTTGTGTAAGTAGGTAATTATTCAATGTGAGTATTTTATTTTGTTAGTCTGATAAGGGCGCATTGAGCAACCGTAATTGGGTAGTTACTGTAGACTGGTTTGATTAGGAATAATCTATCATTTGAATTTTAAATTCTAAATCGTAGAACAAATGCCTATAAGTGAGCTGATTTTAGTAAAATTATACAAGACAATTTCCATGCTTGAAAAGCGAGTGTTCGATACCCATACATTTATACTTGAGCTTCCATAGTACCTGTGCGCCGCCAGCGCAGTGGGTATCTACGTAATATTGCAGCCATCAACCAGGCGCCAGAAAATGGCACCATCACGCATGTATCCCCCGCAGGGTTAGAAGGTATACTGATACACACCCACGGTTATACTGTACGAAGCCGGGCGGGTCGCTAGTGTATGATAATACTCACCGGCATACGTTCCTCAATGCCTCCAATGGGGAAGTTCATGACAGATCTAACAGTCTGAGCTCCATAGAATTTGTCATCGGGCACCTCCAACTCGCCAAATGTGTCGCGTTCCTTTCTCTGTAAGTAAAGGAATATTGTTGATTCATTAATCATTATAGTTATTGTTAACTACTAATTAATACTTAGGTTTTGTTCTCACATTTTAAATTGCATAATAAATAAAATAAATAAATAAATATTCCTAGACAATTTGACACAACACCATCTAGTCCCAACTTAAGCAGAGCTTGTAACAGAGGTAGGTACTAGACAATGGATATAATACTTATAATTAATCAGAGATACCAATTTTTAAACCAATAGTAAAACAATTATTTTGCGGACCACGCACTATAAAAAATTTCTTCCAACTGACATTCTGATGTTTTCCTGTATACTTTTTAACTATATTTTGTACTACACCCTGGCTACTGCCAGAATTTTGCGGAATAGCGAATCATAAATACATTCCGTTGTGCGACCAGGCTGAACACACTGAACACATCGTTGTTGTTGTACCTACTGTCTTAAAAATATTAATGTGCCTCATTTTTCTACGCACTACAAAACGCAACTTTAATTTTCAATAGGCAGGTAAAAAACCCTCTTTACATTATCGTTTAAAAAAAAACTATTTAGATGGCACTATAAAGACCATATTCATACATTTTAAGCAGAAAACGAAAAATTTTACACTAAAGTAAACCAACTATAAATTTCAATAGGTAGGTAAAAAAACCCTCCTTACATTATCGTTTTAAAAAAACTATTTAGATGGCACTATAAAGACCAGATTCATACATTTTCAGCAGAAAACGAAAAATTACATCAATATTAATTGTATATTTATTTGAATGGGTCCAAAACACTCGTAACATTTTTTCTAACCTAGAAAATATAATAAACGAAAAACGTAAGCAAAAAAGTAATTGAGGGTGTGAAGTAAATCAACCCTTACGACGCTTACAAGTAAGTAACCTCATCACCGCAGACATTATTCAGTATCATCACATCTCTCACCATTTTGCCCGCTTTCCCTTCAGGAGTCATACACACTGTGCATGCCATTGTGAGTATATTTTTATATAAAATATATATAAAAAAATCACAAAACCACAATAATAAAAAATATAATTGTTAAAAACATAAAAAATATTTTTTTATTCTTAGTTACGATGTGACAACGTCATAGTCAAGATTGATCACGATTTCAAAAGGTTTTTCTTCGGTAAGTATCGAAACCAGTCAGTTATTTGCTTACTATTTAAAAAGTATTTAACCGATACATATTGATGTCGAATACAATATACAATCGTTTTTCTTTTAACTTGAATATCAGAAAAGCTCAAAAATTTACAGTTTTTGCGTTTCAGTGGGGCAGTTACCACTAAATGTATAGATAGTAAAAGTTTAATTTATTAATAGTATTCTACAAACATTATACATATTGTCACAGGTACGCTTAATAAAACCTTTTTGACGTAAGCTATAAAAACCAAGGTAAAGTTCCCATGCGAGCTTTGAACAGTGTCAAGGATTTCTAGTCTAGTCTAGAGCTAGACTATCGTTTAGTTCTTACTACTCACAGCGACATGATGTCACACAAGAGTTTGTCGGGAATAATGTTACCCAGTCTAACAATATGGTTAACGATCATAACTAAATAAATATTTAGGACTTTTTTACACAGCACCATGTATTCCAAAACTAAGCAAAGCTTGTACTATGGGCGTATGGGACATCGGATTACAATACTTATATACTTTTCGTTTTTTTTTTTTGTAATACATAAGTAGGTACTTTAATACATAAGAATCACCCAGTTAGACACAAACACATAGGTTCATCACATAAATATTTATGGCGTGTGGGAATCAAACCCACGACCGCGTGATCATTAGTCCGACACTCGAACCACTAGACAACAGAGGTCGTCAGGCGTTTATTCTTGAGTCTCCAGTGGATGTTCTGCCAGTAAGAAAATCGGCGGATATATTCACAGGAGGTGAGAAAGAATCGATGCAAACAAATGGTGTTATTAAAATATCGTTATTTTATGCAGAGGTGTAACAATGTTCATACACCCACAGTTTACCGGTATGTTTTTAGGAATTAGCCGTACACAATTTCTAACTCTGTGGTAACAGTGGAACAAAAATTGTTAAAAATATATAATAGTACAGTACCTCAGTAATGTAACCTCTAATTAATTTAAAGTAGGTACCTAGATAAGTAGGTATACATATTATATTCTACGCTAATTTATGCCATGTTATCGAATTTTTTGAAATTGTTGCGAATACGCAAATGGTATCTATTACAAGTTACAACTTTAGTTACTAAATCAGTGTTACGAGTCAAGAACACTGAACTTGACCTATAAGTATATTTATATGTATTATCAAAACAATCCACTCTTTAAGAAAAAATAAACTTGGAAGTAAAAATAACATCTATTGCTATTACTACTTGGTATACTGTAGTACACTACTTATACATCATAACAAAAAAAAACATACGAGTACCTACGTTCAAAGAAAAAAAGAAATTCCAAAGGTTCTAAAGCCAAAATAGATGAAAATATTGAAACCGAACTTCTCATAATATTATTTGGTAACCCTATACCTATCGTAGTTGCTATCAAACAATACACTCTACACTTCCCCCCAATTATTTCCGCTTATAAAACGTCATTGTGGCAATCGAGAGTGAGAGGCAAAAATATGACACGCAGACTCATATAAAATACTTGATTACATATACAGTTACGATACTTCTGTAAACAAACTCACCATTTTAACCTCTTTCGTTATACAGAGACAAGAACAATCCATGTATACACAGTATTTGACAACACTCGGTGAATATAAATTGGCACCAGAACTTAGTAGCGGACTTGGTGTCACAATGACAGTTTTTTTGCAAGTGATGTTTTTAATGGCCACGTCTCGTATCGCGGGGAAAGTAAGTCAGTCGCAAGACTCACAAACAACCGGTCTGGTACCCCACTACCGAATACTCAAGATTTTATAATAGAGGCCTGTTTTATCAGTCAACCGATCACACGCAAAGTTGTAGGAAGACTGATTGTGAGCGGTTCGCCACAATGTGATACCGCCTGTTTATCAATTAACATGTTTGATTTAACTTCAGTTATAATTTGCATAATTTAATTACATCTGTTTTCGAATTACGTAAAGAGTATGTGATGTTGATCTGACTTTTGGTATCAGTTGTTTTCTTTCTTACAGCAACAATTGAAATAAAACAACTGTACGGATTTTATCGCGTCATCATCATCATATCAGCCACGACAGGAGGTCCATTGCTGAATTAAGGCTTTAACAAGGAGTAAGGACCGGTTATTTGCCAGCTGCATCCAACGACGCGCGTATTGATAATTATTAATCCTGACGTTTCGGACCCCTTACAGTCAGGGGCGTATTTTGGAATATGGCGCCCTGGGCCAATAAGTTTCGCCACTCCAGAATTCTAGGAAGTCGTACATAAGTAGTACATAAGGAGTACATAAGTAGTAAATAAGTCGTACATAAGTAGTACATAAGGCGTACATAGGTAAGTATATAAGGAGTACATAAGGAATACATACGTAAAAAAAAAATTGTTGGGACATTTTACACAGCACCATCTAGTCCCAAATTAAGCAGAGCTTGTACTATGGGTATTAGACAATGGATATAATACTTATATACTTTTTTTTTGTAAATACATACTTATAATACTTATGAAACACCCAGACCAACACAAACACTTAAATGTTCATCACATCAATATTTGTGTCCTGTGGGAATCGAACCCACAACCTTATTTATGATCAGCAGTCCGGTACTCGAACCACTAGACCACAGAGGTCGTCAAACGTAAGTACATAAGGAGTACATAAGGAACACATAGAGTACATAGGGAGTACATAAGGAGTACACAAGTAGTACATAAGTAGTAAATAAGTCGTACATAAGGAGTACACAAGGAGTACACAAGGAGTTCATAAGGAGTACATAAGGAACACATAAGGAGTACATAAGGAGTACATAAGGAGTACATAAGGAACACATAAGGAGTACATAAGGAGTACACAAGTAGTACATAAGTAGTAAATAAGTCGTACATAAGGAGTACACAAGGAGTTCATAAGGGGTACATAAGGAGTACATAAGGAACACATAAGGAGTACATAAGGAGTACATAAGGAGTACATAAGGAACACATAAGGAGTACATAAGGAGTACACAAGTAGTACATATGTAGTAAATAAGTAGTACATACAGAGTACATAGGTAAGTACATAAGGAGTACATTAGGAGTACATAAGGAGTACATAGGTAAGTACACAAGGAGTACACAAGGAGTTCATAAGGAGTACATAAAGAGTACATACGGAGTCCACAAGTAGTACATAAGTAGTATATAAGTCGTACATAGAGAGTACATAGGTAAGTACATAAGGAGTATATAGGTAAGGAGTACATAAGGAGAACACAAGGAGTACACAAGAAGTACATAAGTAGTAAATAAGTCGAACATAAAGAGTACATAAGGAGTACCTACATAGGTAGTAAGTACTCCTTGAGTACTCAAGGAGTACTCAAGGAGTACATAAGTAGTACATAAGGGGTACATAAAAATTAAAAAATGTCACCCCTCCTGACGCCGCCCCTGGCGGATTGGCGCCCCGGGCCATGGCCCGGATGGCCCTAGGGTAAATACGCCCCTGCTTACAGTGTCCATTGCCACGGGTAGACGCGAAGTATCAGAAATTAAGTTTTTTAAGAGATAAGTCGTTGTGGTTTGACGATGACATGAGACAAATTCTTTCTTTTAACAAAAACCTAACCCTAACTACTATGACATCCGAAAATATCAAACCCGTGGTGCACTGGGCCAATAGTGCCGTTAATCGGAATGAAAGGAAGTAAGTCATTTTGTTAGTTAATTTTAAGAAAATATTAACGAAAGGGTTAACCTTTAACCTCCAGGGTCGTAAAATTGCACTATTGTGTCTACTAAATCTAAATGTTAAATGATATATTTATTGAAGAATTGAACTAGATGGCGCCGGTCGGCACTTCCTAGCTGCCGACCTCTGAGAAGAAACGCCGAAACAAACTCAGAGAATCATGCCCCTTTTTAAGTCCA
Source organism: Acronicta alni (assembly GCA_964056405.1). Lineage (NCBI taxonomy): Eukaryota > Metazoa > Arthropoda > Insecta > Lepidoptera > Noctuidae > Acronicta > Acronicta alni. The sequence goes on along the minus strand of OZ043926.1, from coordinate 14,474,557 downwards.
GACAGTAACAGTAATCAATGTGAAATACATTATAATTTATATGATAGGTAAGCTTAAAAATTAAAATATATTTCACAATGTAGGCAAATCTGAGCTGGCCTTTTCAAGAAAGAGCCGTGGCAGCTTGACCGTTGACCAGTCCTTACTAACGCCACGCATACAGTACATCAGTCGACGTGTAGATCAATAATTATTTAGGAAGCTCAAAATTCGTACCGTGCATTGACACAAAGAAGAAAAAGTGAATGTAAACGGAAGTCTCGAGAGATGGCTGGATTCAGTAGGTACTACAAAAGAAGTACTAGGTGGGGTCATGCCGGTCATGGGGTCGTTGCGCCGCCGATTTGTCGCCCGGGTCTGGATTTTGGCCTTTGGTACCAGGTGGTGCAATAAAAAATTAGGTTAGTAAGTAGGCAGGTATATTAAATTTTAACTGTGTAACGAAATGAAGTTTTATTTTAAACATTTGCAAACAGATATTTACGGCAATTCTACAACACGCTACTAATAAATTGTTCAAATCAACATTAATTTATACCATTGCCATCTTGACTAAATAATAGTCTCCTTTCCTTCACTTGGAAAATAATAAGGCAATAATACATTCGATGCGCGGTTTGCAGCATCAAAACCAAAGAGTGTATTAGGTAATTTACATTACAGGGAAATCAAAATTCAAAACCTTTTAAAAAATAAAAAAGTTAGCTTTCCTGCCATCTATTGAACGGATATTATAACTAACTTGTTCATAAATGTGACAAATACTTCAACTAGTACAGATGTCGCTGTATCACTAAAACACTGACCTCTATACAAGTGCATTAAAACTATTAAACTCGTTTATAAATACAGGATACTATCAAATCCCTATTTATTTAATTCAATACATAAAAAAACAAATATTTTTGTAAAGAGCCGACGAAATTCTTTTGCCGTGCTCTTTCGCGGCTCCATTCGTTCGTTCGATTTTCTTTCAGGACTAAAGTTCAGTTTTCGTTCGGTTTGTTCATTCATTTCATTCGCATGTCGCAATGACGTCAAAGAAAACATGACATTTCCTTTGTGACGTCTTTTTAGTTTCAAGTTTATTTCAGTGAATTTTGATGAAAAATCAATGAAACATGTTTAGTTTTATAGTTTCCGCTTAGTTCATTGAAACAACAACACCTTAACATGGACACACCTGCTGAATATGAAGAAAATGATTACCCAATTTGGCAGGAACCTCGGTGCGAGCCCTTGGGAGCGCCCAAGGAGATTTTGTGTAACGAAAACACCCCGGAGCAGGCACAAGGAGACAGGCTACACGCCTTGGAAGAAGAACAGGAAATCTTATCGTCATCTGTATTTTCTCTGACGTCACATCTTGCGCAAGTTGAGTTTCGCTTACGACAAATTTTGAAAGCCCCGCCGGAAGAAAAAGATGAAATGCTAAAAGCTCTCGAAGAATTCACATCGCGTGGAGTACCTGATTCAAGGGCTGCCCCTCAGGGAAGTTCTGGTGACGCATCGTGCACCGAGTGTGTCGAGTTGGAGCGTAAAATTTCACGACAACGCACAAAACAGGCACACTTTATTGACAGATTGAAAACACAATTGAAGGAGTTAGAACGGTTCGCCGCAAACCCTACGTCCACAGGCGATAGTAGACACAGGACACTAATTGATCATTTACGCAGTGAAATAGACAAGAGCCTTGAAGAAGGATGCCATCAACCTCTGACTGCAGAAGAACTGAGGCATCAAATAAACTGTGCGGTCCGCCAGTATGCAGACAGACAACTGTCCAAAGATGAAATCATTAGTAAACTCCAAGCACACATAGAGGACATGCAAAAATTCATCAAACTTATGAAAAATGAAGAACTAAAAAACACCAAACCAACCCCTGAAGCAAGAAATGTTGGAAAATCTGCTAAATTTGAGAAAAACTTTAGCAGAAGTAAAAATAATGATGATCTGAGAGCAGAAACTATTAATTTAATGAGGAAAGCATCAACTTTGATTCAAATTTTTACAGTATCACAATTTGGTTGTTCTCCCAATACAAACAGACGGTATGAAGGAAAATCATCAACAGTAGTTACACATTGGGGCAATTTACGGGCTAGACTGGAGATGTCGATTGATGGCGTTCTTCACTTGGTCTCAAGAGACAGACCATCACACACAATGATAGACAATTATGATAGTGAATCTGAAGAAGATGGCATTATTATAAATGATGCACCCCTTACAACTGCAGTACGTAGACACTTAGCTGTAAATTTACGTGATCTACTGCACCATGGGCTTACAGGCCCTGAGTCAAGTTCCCTAGTGCCCATTATTGGGTGCTTTCCTGTACGAAGATCTTCCACTTCCCGGCCTACACATATTTGGGAGTTAATCCTTCGCTACTATGACTTAAATGATGGTGATAGGTTCAACTCCACTCCAGCAAGGAAATTAAGTCAAAGTTTTAACTTAGATATTGTAGGTGGGACTGCTATAACTAATAAGCAAAGTCTGTTGAGTGCTATTGGAAGCATTACTGCTTCTCATACCCCGTACAAAAGGAGTTATGATGCTCATTTCAAAGCATTTGTTTGTGCAGCATTGAATGCACATAAACTAGTTATCTGGATAAATATTATTTTGAAAAGCAGGTCCTTGATAGATGCTTATTATTCCTCAACAAGTTATGTGGTGAATACCGGTTTTCAAGATGCCTTGCAGAGCTTGGACCGTTTGACTCCATACAATTTTGACTTGCCTGTTGACCTTGCAGTAAAACAATTCCAAAATATCAAAGATGTATTTATGTAATTAAGTAATTTTGTAAGAGTACAATTTTATACATAATGTATATTTTAAAACTTTTTCTGAATAAGGCAAGAGGCTATGGAAAAATTATCAGTAAAGGGACTATCTTAACTAATAATTATTTTTAATGTGGCCTATGATAGTCCTGATATATAATGATCTGTAAATTGCAATTAGAATATTTTTAACACCAAAATGATGTTAAGTAATTTAGGAACATTGTTTTCCTGTAATTAATATTTATTTATCTAAAACATAATGTCATACCAGACAATTTTAAGTTATGGAAAATGTATTTTATAGCATCTTGCCACACACCTGAAAGCAGGCTTATGATGCCTTCCACAATATCATTCTGTGTGTATTAATTGTAGTTTGATCTAGTCTGTTTATAATCTGAATTAGTCATTATAATCCACCTAATTCGATATAATTTAAGTACTTATACTTATCACATTAGTGTATAGTTTAATTAGCTCTCCAAAAACTACTATAATGAGCTGATCATGTTACCGAAGTATCAATGTTAGGTCAACATATTATGCTGTAAGTAACAACCGTTTTTCAAAACTATTCTTCAAAATTTGTCAACCAATTCATTTGTAAAGAAACCACCTGGGCTTTATTAAATTAGCATTATAATAATATTTATATTAGATATAGCAGATTGTGATTGATTGAAGCACCTTGTAAATGGCCTTATTATTAGAAAGTCCATAAACAATCACTGTTTAACAAGGGCACCAGTGGTCCCACTGGACCCCTGCTTTACTAGCTACTTAACAAAAGTACCTGGCAGGTGGGGTGGTAGCGTTGTAGGGCTAGGATGAAATACTAATAAAAAATATCAACACATTCCAATCAGATCTCGCATTATGAAATGTGATAAAAATATCTATACCAAAGTTGTAATTTTAGTATTATTTATGTATATGCTGTTATCATTATTGCTAATTAAAATGTAGTTGAAGCATGAAATTATGAGTTTTATTTTACAAATAAAGATCATTTTAATATAATCATAGACATTATTAATACATTTTCATTATTTTTTTTTTCAATAAATTAATTGTATAAAGACGAATCTAAAATAGGATGTGGAATAACTCGGTTACACCCAGCTGTATTTACTGAAGCTTCTGGGTAATTTCGGCCTGATGGAGGTAACTTGTAAATACGTCACACAAGTTCGGCACCGATTTATTTATAATAGGTACACACAGGCATTGTACACAGAGTATTAATACAGGCATGGTTTGCGATACCGTACTTTCCCTCGACTAACGTCAAAAACGATTTTATTAAAATAATAGAGCAGAGCTGCTCTTAGCTTTACAACTACATAAAACCCGACTCTGTGACAATCTTAAAATTATGTAACCTTATTCTACGGATAGGTCGATATAATAAATAATACACAAACAGTGTTTATCTAGGAAATAGTTCGTAGGCTTATGGAGCTCACCCCTATTCAGCGGTTAACTCAAGGAGTGGCGATCACAATAGTTGGACTACTACGTACAGTCACTGATACAATTTATAGCCGAAAAATAAATAATACAAAGGTAAATTTAATAGTTGCCTGCCTGATACACTACGAGTTTGTTTTATACGAACACGTAGTAGGTACGAATAGGGACTAATAATTATGAATAATCCGTAGAAACCGTTTCTAATTTTCCAAATATTATTTAAACTGGGTAAGTACTCAAATAAATAAACCATAACTAAGGTCTGGACGTTCAGAAACCACGTAAAACTTTACGACACGTAGGTAACGTACTTAGGTGTAGGTCAGTCAACATTAGACACAAATACGGAAGGACGAACACGGCGACATTACGAGTTTGCAGTTATATGCTCACCTCGGATTGTATAGGCTTTCCGAATAATGGGACGTCAGCTTACAATGGAATTACTTGGATAACGTAAAGGTGGGTATAAACTAAAGCATTACATTGTAATGTAACATTTTTACGAATGGTACAATACAGGTAAAATCTCAGTTTTCTAAAAACATCTCCATGTAATGTAACGATCTTTCGAATGGTCGACGCTGTGTTCGACGTAATGCTCACGGCAAGTGAACATATACCTGTAACATTTCTTTTAAACAAATATCAATTACTCCCCACCGTCCCCCGCGCTCGTGCGTTTGCTCATATAAGTGTTACACCAAAACGCTCAGTTTCTTGAAATCAAGTTGTAACAAAACATCGAGCGTCATGTTCGAAACGTGGGTCGAGTAAATTTAAAAACAGCGAATGCTCGATGTTCTGGTACAAGTAAATGCTCTATCCACCTTAAGTGTAACATTTTGTACACTTAAAAAAGATAGGATGTAGTATTGACGAGTCAGTTAAATAATACTACATCTATGGTCCAAACTAATCTGAACAGAGAAAATCATAATTATCTCAATAACACAAGTATTGTTTCAGAATTAGCACAGTACACGGTAATACTCATTTTGACAAATTCCTATTGTGAAGTTTGTCCATACCGTTATTTAATACTTACTGTAATTTACGAAAAATAAAAGAATTAATAAATCCGATCTTTATTTATTGTTCAATAAAATACAAACAAAACGAATTCGGAGTATAAAAATAAATTCAGTCCTGGCAATAAATACAATAACAACAGCACATTTTAAAACATAACGCGACGTTTCACAGACAAGTACCAACATAATTGCACATCATATTTGACAACCAAACGAACTTACCCGAAGTGAAGTTCGATCTTAAACATTCTGTCTTCGTTGGAGGGATTCAAGGGAGTACTACTCGTTGTGCCTTAAATCGCGAAGGACGAAGACAGGATAATATACTAGTAATGAGATCAATTTTCCTATATTTGCGTACTTCAGCTTGCTTAAAATAATGTCACTGGAATTTGTATCAATAGCAAACTAAGAAGGTAGTTATAAAATTCAAATCGCAAAATAAATTTTCTTGGTTCCGTGATGTGGTCGAGTGGCTTAACTACTTGGGTCCCAGCATGTTCTCTGGCTTCACCCATTGGTCGAACTGTTCAGCTGTGAGAATTCCTAGTTTGATGGCAGTATCCTTCAGAGTGCCACCTTCTTTGTGGGCAGTCTTCGCGATTTGGGCAGCCTGGAATTAAATAAATATGTAAGTAATGTCTAACGTATCAAATTGCTAACTACAGCATGCAGAAGCATACAGCCATAACTAATCGGATTATGTTAACACAAAGATCAAAATTATTTAGTATTATTTAACTGTTAAGATAGGATTTTGGGAATGGGTTTTCCGAATTTCCGACGGGATTGGGAAACACGAGACTTAATGCATATAGCATCGTGGAGCTTAGGAAGTTTAGAACAAAAAAAATATGATAAATGTGCATGTTTGTGTCGGGTAAAGATGTATTCAACGAAACAAGTTGTCTCGTTCACTGCAAAAAATGGAGTGATTTTCAATTTTTTTGATAGCCGGTTCCAGAGTTCCAGTTCCTCCCAACGTAAGTGTCACCTTATCGTATCCTATGTGTGGGTTGAGCGCGGTGACCAACATGAGCGACTCTCGCATGATCTTCTGTATCTGCGCGGTGTTGGCCGTGATGCCTAGCGCACAGTTCTTATTGAAAGCCATACAACCGTCACCTGTGAAAAATAAGTTATTTGATGATTGTCATGTTATTTGAGATTTCTGATGTGTATTGTGAGTTTCCCCCACGTAGATGGGTTTATATGAGTAACTAACAGCCCGCCCCAGATTTACATGGAATCTGGGGGTTCATGAAACCCCCTTCTAAATAAAAATTGTAATTAAATCAGTAAACTGAAACTCTCCAGTCTGCATATGTGATTTTACAAATACCATCCGACCTGGGAATCCCACCTAATCTCACGCGGAGTAGCCCCGCTCTGAGACTACCATAAGTATACACTGTCCAACCATTTAAAAAACTCGAGTACTAATTTGTGGTCCTAATGCGATACCGATTCGATTTCTTATAACAATCGACTTTATGAAGATGTTTTAATCGAGATCACCAACGACGCAGCGATGCCAATTTATTGTCACGTCACTCGCAATGACTCCCGTGCTAATCACTGCATTTCAAGTATTTATATACCTCTACATACTTGTAAATGCTTAAGTTTTTTTAGCTGATTTAACTATAGTAAGTCTACAACGATTACTTTCGATTCATTAATTTGAAGCGATATATCTTACATTTACCAGGCATTTTAATGTTTTTATTGGGTAATAAATAGGATTTGGGAGTTGATATATTTCTTTTACCTCTCATTTTAAAGTTTACTTCTACGAATCTTGACGCAGTTACGTTCTTAAGAGACTGTCAAAACGTAAAATAATATATTGGAAGGAGTATAGTCTCATGCTGAGCAACCCCGCTTCGAGAGTACTAGACTAAATTGAAAGGTAAAATATATGGCAACGAATCTAAATTCGAATAATTTTCTGGTAATTCTGCAACAACGGACTGACCAAGTAATGTGATAGACCGGAGTACGTTAGCGACCATCATGGTCTTGAACACGTTGAGCTCGAAGTGTCCGTTACTGCCGCCGACGGTACAGGCCACGTGGTTGCCCATCACCTGCGCCGCGATCATCGTTAACGCTTCGCACTGGGTAGGATTCACCTTGCCTGTAATTATGAGCAGTGTAAAATCAAACGGTGCAATACAAAACCTCAAGCGTAGTTCAGATTACGCTTCGCTATACATATAGTAAAGCATATTGCGTTATGTATATAACTAAATAGAATGACGTTCACTATATATGCTATATCGCATGATGGAAGTGGTGATGAAAATATGTATAGCAAATTATTTGACAGCAAACTATCAATATGTTAGAGCAATAAGTAACGGCCGGCGGACGGGTGACGGGGCGGGGACCGGAGAATCGTACGAAGTCTTCCCCTATATATTAATAATGTTTCCCTTGGCCATGCCATAACTTAAGAACAACTTTACAGATTTCATTCATCTTTTTTTTAGCTTTCTATTACTTCTACTAAAAATATAAAGAAAAGTGTGTAGGAAATTGGAAAATTTCTGAAAAATTAACGACTAGGTACTTTTTATACAGTAAAGTTCACGCAGATGAAGCCGCGGGCAGGTAGCAAGTTTATCGCGTACCGCAAGCCAATACTTTATAGCACATAGACATCGAGGCTAAGTGGCTAAACTGTAAGTATTTAACCGGAAAGACGCGGCAGGTGCGAATCCTTCCCCGAGCCCGAGATAGAATTTTTCTTTCGTTTAAATATATATATTTATATGATGAATTATTGTCCCAACAAAAAGTTGTTGTCTATGACGGTAGTAATGAAGTCCTGCGAGGCTATTAGTATTTTACAAATAACCCTGTATATTATAATACTTACTTAAGATCCCTACGTAAATTTAATCGGGTGTCTAACGATCAACCCTCAGACACATCACTAAACTATCTGGTTATCAAGTCTGCAGGTTGTTAAAAGATTTTATGGCAGTTCCTTGTGGTAATAGTTCTTCTTCTTCTTCTTTTCGTGTCGACGGTAAATACATTAAATAATGTATTTACCATCCAAGTAATATAAATATATTACTTAAGCCGTTAATTGCGGCATCAATAGAATTAAACACAATTACATGTATGGTTTTCCGTAGTTTCTACACTAAGCTCAGGTATAAGACCGTTTCTACATTGTTGCATATTGAATCCCTTAGATATTCAAACATACGCTTACAGTGTAACTACACACTGTTAGCTGAATAGCCCCAGGATAATTATGTAGATGTAAAAAGTACAATGACTATTATTTACAATACGCTAACCAGGCATGATGGAGGAGCCAGGCTCGTTCTCAGGCAGCGACAGCTCGCCCAGCCCACACCTGGGTCCAGAGGCCAGCATTCGGATGTCGTTGATGACCTTCATTAAGGAGCAGGCGATGGTGTTGAGCGCTCCAGATACTTCCACCATGGAGTCGTGGGCGGCCAATGCCTCAAACTTGTTTGGCGCAGTTTCGAACGGGATACCTGAAAAAGTATTTTTTTAAATTATTAGGTGACAGGCCGAGAATTGACATAAGGTCTGTCAAAATCGTAGTTTAGATACACTATGTAAGAAAAAAATGCATTTTTATGATAGATTCCGCGAAAAGTAAACGAGAAACGTCGAAATTTATTCATAAAAATGCAATACACAGACGCCAGCATATCAAGCTACCGCAATCTGTCAAATTTATTTGATAGATTTTCAACTTTAAAAATGATTAATTGGGAAAGTTTGACAGTTTTGGATAGCTTGACCTGCTGGCGTCTGTACATTTTATAGTTCAATTTTAATAATCGTCAATTAATTAATCAGTTAATCAAATGTTAAAAACACCATCTGCCATATTGAGTTGCGACGTGACGTTGATTTAAAACAGTTTCCAAAAAAGGTTGTTATACCCTATTGATAAAATGATTGATTGATAGATTGATAAATGATTTTTGTCTGCGACATCCGTTTATGGCATTCAGTATCACTGAACAGCCATTTCGATGCAATTGAAATGCCAGAATAATGCGCCAGGTTGGCACGATATTTGTGAAGTCATAGGTTTGGAGCCAGTGTCACCTGTGCCCGAAAGCGGTCGCCTCCACATCTCATCACAACTAGTCGCGTCATTTCGGTCGGCATAATGCTAACTTTGGCAATAGAATACCAATTCTCTTGACCTTACCCAATATGTACGACATGCTAATAGTTCCTTTGGTATTGGCAGTTAACCATTGTATATTACAATATTTTTTTCATATTATAAATGAACATTGGCGGACTTAATATGATTTCGTTCACATAACATATCAAGCTTGTATCCCCAACGATTATGCTGCAGTGTTCGCAGTATGTTTTAGGTATGAGACCTAATCCTATTGCCATTAAAACTGCGAGCTGCTATTGAGAACAATAGAAATTCCCGAAATCACTGGTAGACCCCGAAATCGACGCCTAGCGGTCCTATGGGACTCTTCGCTTCGCAGCTGTACTTGCAAACACTAGATCATGACGCGGCAGTCCTTTCTAGATTGTTACATACCCGTTAATGAAGCGATTTCGGCGGCGCACTTCTCTGCGAAGCCAATGCGTGTGTTGAGTCCAGTCCCGACAGCCGTCCCGCCCAGCGCCAGGTAGTGCAGGCGCGGCAGGGTGCTGCACACTCGCTCGATACCGAACGTCAGCTGTGTCGCGTACCCACTGAACTCCTGGCCCAACGTAAGCGGCGTGGCGTCCATCAAGTGGGTCCTGCACAGATATCAGTATTCATGAGCGACGGGGTGACAACCTCACCGTTTGACTATCATTGCCCACAGAGTTAAAAAAAATAAATGTATTAAGACGATTCACAGAGAAATTAAACGTGGAATTCGTCATAGATAGACCCCATTACTTCTAGTCGACGTTGACGTACAATGTATTCATGCCAGAGGTATAACCACAGGGTAAAAATATAGTGATCCTACGGCCCGTGGTTTGTGACGGTTATTGTTTTTAAATGCCACATCGCAGGTTTTTTAAAAGAAATAGGTATGGGTGTCAATAACATGGGTTCCTCGAGATAACGAAAATGGCATTATTTTTTAAATCTAAGATGGCGGACATTTATTTCTTATATTGATATGGGATAGAGGGTCAATTTAGAGGATTCTCAAGGATTTTTTTTAATAACAAAAAAGGCATTCATTGTTAAAACCAAAATGGTGGATTTTTTAAAAGAATTTATTCGGAAATTTATTTCAAAGGATTCAGAAACTTTACGCAACATGAAATTAGTGGACTATTCCTTCCTTCCTTATTTTTTATAGTACGGAAATCAGGCGGCGGACTCGTACCGACTAAAAACGTAAGTTGCCCTGTTATAGTCGTGGCCATGCTATCTGGGCGAACCACGGTATAGGAAACGTGCTATAGTTAATTCTTTCCAAAACTACTGAAGTAAAAGCACGATCAGAACCTGCCGATCTTGATGATCTTTTCAAACTCCTTGGACTTAGCCTCCATGGTGTCTCTGAGCGCCACGAGGCCTGGCATCAGTTTATCCCTCAGTTCCATGGCCACAGCGACGTGCATGGCAGTGGGGTATGTGTCGTTGGAGCTCTGGGACTTGTTCACGTGGTCGTTGGGGTGGACGGGAGTCTTGCTGCCCAATTTGCCACCCATGATTTGAATTGCACGGTTGGCAATCACCTGATGACAAAATGGTTCTTTTAGTAAGGTTTTCAACAAAACGAAATTATCATAAATGTAATTTTTTAAGATACAAATCATGTTATACGGTACAGAGGCCAGCACAACAAGCAATCTGTCAAATTTCTTGGACAGATTTTCAGCTTTAATACAGTCCTATTAGGTTCATTTACAATTGGGAAAATTTGATAGATTTTAGGGTTCCGTACCTCAAAAGGAAAAAACGGAACCCTTATAGGATCACTTTTTTGTCCGTCCGCCCGTCTGTCAAGACCCTTTTACTCAGGAACGCATGAAGGTATCAAGTTAAAATTTATATCAAATACTCAGGTCCACTGTCCCTTGGAGCTGTGAAAAAATCAAACTTCTAAGCCAATGCAATCAAAGAATACAGCCGTTTATGTCGCAAATTTTCGAAACTCGCGAGGGAATCAAACAGGGTAATCTACAGCTGATTTCCCGTGAACTCAATCTTGAAATTTGGTACGAAACAACGTCTTATAGCACAGATAAATGAAAAATTACGAAAACCGTTAATTTTTAGTTGTCATATAATAAAAATATTTTTTTATTTTACAGTAACTACCCCTTTCCTCATGAACGCGTAGAGGTATTAAATTGAAATTCATACCAAATACTCAGGACTATAATACATTTAAACTGTAACAAAATCAAACTTCTATGTCAACGCAATCAAAATTATACCTACAGGTTTGTACGGAACCGTCGATTGGCCGGTTTTTATTGATAGCTTGACCCGCTGGCGTCTGTACAATTTGATATGTTTTGTTTCTGCCGCAGTTAAAGTAGTAGTACACCGAGAAACTATTTTCCTGTGAACGCTAACGTCATACAACACCCATCATGAGAGCGGCGTATAAATCGCCCGAATCCGATTGGTTTTGGACATTTAATTTTAATAAAACATTAAACATTTTATCAATGACTAGCTTTTCCCGCGGCCACCTTACCTACCTATTAACTATCTACTATGTATTAACTATCACTTTTTGTTTCGGGGATGTTTACACTGGGTTGTTTAAGTAACTGAAGCAAAGTTACCTCGTTAGTGTTCATGTTGGACTGTGTGCCGGAGCCAGTCTGCCAGATGACGAGAGGGAAGTGTCCTTCCTTTATCAGCTTGCCGGAGATTACGTCGTCGCATGCTTGCATAATTGCTTCCGCTGTAACAACAGAGAATATTATGATTTTATATTATTATATTGTCTCTCGTATAGTCTAGTAACTAGTGATGTTAATAACCGATTAATCGATTATTGATAATGGATTGAAACAGGTAAAATTATCTTAAGTAATCTCACTCAAATAATCAATAATCGTGAATGAATGAAGCTAAAGATTTATTTACCTTTGCTTCCTGTCATCTCAATGCTGTGATAGTAATGTTGATAATCGATTAATCGAAAATGGATAATGGATTATCAACATCACTACTAGTAACGGGGAATGACCTGTGATGCATATTATGGTGCATCCAAACCGCAGTTACTTTTTTGGAGCAACATTTCCAAGTGTTAGTGGGCAACATCCGATAACAAATAGTTATTTCTTGTTAGAATAATTATGTTGCCGTGAAAGTGGAAGAATGTTACCTAATTTTATCGTGTTGCATTTTGCTGCTCCACAAAAAGCAACTGCGTTGTGGATGCACCATAATATATGCATCACAGGTCATTCCCCGTTACTAGTAGTGATGTTGATGATGATGTCCAATGGTCATATATCACTAGGCCATCACTGCTATATATGCACATAGCAGTGATAGCCTAGTGATATGACCATTGGACTACCAAGTCAAAGTTCTCGAGTTCGAATCCAAGGCACGCACCTCGGGACTTTTCGAATTCATGTGCGTATTAATAATTAATTATGACTCGCTGTTAAGGAAAACATCGTGAGGAAACCTGCCTTAGAGATTTTTCTCGACGGTGTGTGAAATCTGCCAACCCGCACTAAGCCGGCGTGGTGGACTATAGCCTAATCCCTCTCAATCTGAGAGGAGACCCGTGCCCAGCAGTGGGACAGTATATGGGTTGGTGATATGTCAAATTAGCAACTATGTAACAACATGAAGCTTAGTTGGCTAAAGCGTCCACTTTATTTAACCGGCAGGACGCATGTTCGAATCCTGCCTCGAATAACTTTTTTTTCGCTGGTTTATATCCATTGTGTTAACATTTAAGAAAAGAAAGAAAGAAAAATATTTACATTTAGTAATTACTCCCATAGTATTGGCCGCGATTGTCTCGTTTTTCCCAATTCCGTGGGAATTTCTCCTAAAATTCCGTCTCTCATTCCCGCCCGTATTATGAATGCGAAAGTAACCTTATTATACTAAACTACTCTCTCTAATAATCTTGATGAAATTTTGTACAGAGATACATTAGACCTAGGAGATCGACATAGGCAGTTATAGGATTTAGGTATTAGGCCTTTTGTCGCAATACGGCCTTTGGGATGCGGTGAAACCGCAGGTAGTTTTTTTTTTAACTCTATTAAGGTGGCAAACAAGCATACAACCCACCTGATGTTAAGCAGTTACCGTAGTCTATAGACGCTTGCAACACCAGGAGTATCACTTGCGCGTTGCCAACCCTGTATTGAAAGATGAATTTCCTCATGCGGAACTGACAACCTTGCTCACCGTAAGAAACACAACATAGCTCAAAGCAGTGTTATTTTTAGTAAGTCAATAATTGCTTTTCTTACCAACTTTCTTGTCAAGGCCGTACTCCGTGTTGACTTTAGCAGCAGCTTTCTTGAGGATACCGAAGGCGACGATAACAGGTGTCTATAAATAAAGTTTATGTTGAATTACTTTTTTTTATACTACCTACTAAGGTGGCAAACAAGCGTACGGTCCACCTGATGGTAAGCGGTTACCGTAGCCTATAGCCGCTTGTTATATTAAGGGTATCACTTGCGCGTTGCCAGCCCTGTATAACGAAAGAGGAATAGTTTGGTTGGCAGTATAAGGGTCAAAGTCCCCCCACTGCCAACACAACGTTTCCTCGTGGAGCACTGGCAACCTTGCTCACCGTAAAACACAACGCAACTCAAAGCAGTGTTATTTTACTTCGATTTTCTGTAAGGCGGAGGTACTTCCCCAGTCAGACTGCTCCAATTTCAGTGGAATTACTCCATGCCCTACCTCTCTTGAAAACTTTTTCGTTATACCTATTATTAGGTGGTAAACCCTAGGTGGGTACCTACTACCACATTGCCAAATATTGTGCTGCTTATCAGTAACCACGCACCACGCACACGCACCCGGAAAGCGCAGTGTGGGACGGCCTCCAACGAGATGGACGGACGACCTGGTAAAGATCGCTAGAAGTCGTTGGATGCAGACGACATGTAAGCGGTCCTTGTGGAAGTCTATAGGGGAGGCCTTTGTTCAACAGTGGACTTCCTGTGGCTGATATGATCACGATGATGATGAATCAGTAGTATGCTAAGTTGCCAAGGTAAGCTAACATTATGTTCCAATTAGGGATAATGTAGCCAATGAAATTACTGGGGAAAGAGACTTCATAACATCTCAAAATGCTTTATGTATTGAGACGACGTCGAAAACAGTAATTTCACTGCTGAGGCGCACGGTGGGCTGAAAATCGACAGGGACTTTGATTTTTAAGGGTCGTTTTGCACATCACGATCGATAAAGATCGGTTGTTTAGCGTTAGTATTTACTTGAAATTCTCTGCAAAGTTCTCAGATGAATACCTAAATTAAAAAAAAAACAACCGTCGACGATGCTAAGCATGGAACCATTACCAATCTCAATTTATAATTCAACTGCCCAATTCCCAACAGTTTGATACGCAATTTGTACACTTGATCCATTGATTTTCTATTCGTCATCATTATCTATTTAGCGTTAGTAGGTATTTACTTATTATACTTAAATATTACCTAAGTACTTAGGCAGATATTTATTTTTTATAAGTTTTCCTAAATACTTTCGTGTGTAATAGGAATTTTTTTACAAAAGAATATAATATATTAAAACTCACTGGCATGCGTTCTTCAATGCCTCCGATGGGGAAGTTCATGATAGACCTGACGGTCTGGGACCCATAAAATTTGTCATCTGGCACATCTAGCTCTCCCATTGTGTCGCGTTCTTTCCTCTGTAGAATAAATATAATTTTAGAGACATGAGTAATGAATACTCACAAAAAACAACAAGATTTAAAAAAGCTTTGAATTAATTAATATAATAGACTGTTAGTATTCAACAAAGCTCTGAAATATTTATAAGCCTGTTAGTATGTAGCCATAGACATGCGACAAGTGCTAGAGAAGGTAGGAGTATAGCTGTTGTGTTAGAACAAATAAAATAAGCCAAAACCCACATGCGTCCAATTTTTGAATATTAATTTGACCACTTCCAACCTACCTACTTTCGACCTACCTTCCGATTTCATCATCAGATCACCCATTTTCACTGATCAAAACAAATATTTGTTGTTGTTGTTGGGGTCGTTGAGCACAGTTATATAACGCGACCTGCAAAGGTGGTCTTAAACATTCACTCACACCACATTCATTTCCATCACACCGCGCGGTGTGTGGGGCAGAACGGAGCTAAAAATCGAGCAAACACGATCACTCCACTCCAAATGGGCGCACAACACTCCATACGACGACAATGGCTGTGTAACTGTTCTACTGTCAGTGCCAATTGAGCGCGAAATGGATTTTTGTATCGGTCAAAGACGAGCGTGCGTGGCGTGGCGTGTCCACACCAGGTAGATTGGCCGCAATCCATGTGCGCAGCTCACACACACGATGAGTGTCGATGAATCAGATTGTGGTGTGGAACCGAAGGATAGAATCTTTGGAGATCAAATATTTCTTCACTCAATCCTCATAAGATTTCAAACACGGTTGTTTTTTAGAGTTTTTCGAGTGTTGCTATGGAATACTTATTATGAAGCGCAGTGATCATATAAGACGACCTTAATAAAATACGCGCCTAATATTTATGTACGTACAAAAGCCGACAAGGGAGTACGAAATTATAAATACACATACCACACCGCCTGTACCTGTTTTACCCTGTGCCGCCAAACAAATAGGACACGCCATTTTGATTGATAAATAACAATAACAATTACAAATAATTTAACTGATAAATTACAAACAATTTAGTCTTGACGCAGCACGGAAAAATTCAAGTCAAACGTTTGACGGCAAGCCCATGACAGATGTTTGAATTCGGTTCTTTTAAAAAAGCGAATCTAACCAGCCTGCCAGATATAAACTGAAAAAAAAAAAAAAAAAAAACAAAACAACCAGCCAGGTACGCAGGGCATATTGTATAATTAAGCTGTTTTTTTTTCTGTAATTAAACAATTGCTCTTTGGATTTGATGCCATCTGGCGGAAGAGAACCGTAAATTCAAATAAAAATAGTTTTATTTTCATATAAACCACAGACATCTACGATATTACGATATGTAGAGCCTAGATGCCCGGTTCCAAGTTCCAAATTAGTTGTGTCCTAACTCCATGGTCACCCTTTTTCAATGGCCTCTGTACACCTATTTTTGTGGCCAATTCTGTTAAGCAGACTGCGAGGCAGCAAAAACATCCTTTTATAATTGCAATTAGTGTAATAATATGATAGTCCAGACCTTTTAAAATTAATAGGAAGAAAAGTCTTGCAAGACTGTGACTGAATGATGGCCGAGGGTTCGCAAGACCAGGGTCTTAAGTCATTTCTACACTACTATTATAAAGAGGAAAGATTTGTATTTTTGTGTGTATGTTTGTAATGAATAAACTCAAAAACTACTGTGCCGATTTCAAAAATTCTTTCACCATTGGAAAGCTACATTCACCCTGAGTAACATAGATTATATTTATTGCTAGAAAAGATTAGGGAATCTTATGTCCACCCGTGCGAGACCGGGACGGGCCGCTAGTGTATAATAAAGCAATTATATGAAGACGGCCATTTGTGGTGTGCCATCCAAATAAACTGGTAACTGCCGGTGATCACGAGCGCGGCTTTTGAGCGTTATGGCCTGGGTTTAATTCTCAGGTAGAAGAAATTGTTTTTTATTTTGAAATTTTTTGATTTTCAAGCAGAGTAGGAAGATAATTAATAACAAACAGTGTAGCAGGTTACTTGTAAAAAAACATACATAATATACCATTTATGTTTGTTTTATAACTTTATACAAAACATATCTAAATGTACAAAAACTATTCATTGAACTGACACTTTCTAAATCTGAATATTAAAGAAAAAAATATATATATTATAGTGCTTTCTTTTGCTGCCATAATTATGGTCCTATATTATAGTTTGTAACACTTAGAATGATCAACTTAAATATTTTTAATATGAAGTAAAATCTGATGAATAATAATTAAAAGTTCTAAAACAACTTAAGAAAGTTGTTGTTTATAATGTTAAAAGCTGAGGTTTGGGATTAAATTAATTAACACCAATATAACAGAAAACCAAAGAAATCTTTGAGTTGCTGACGATTCGGACACAATAATTGGGGCACAGTGTCCGAATTGACACATTTTAATTTTAATATTTCTTTCACTGATGATTCGGACACCAATAAAAAAAAGCTGTTTTGTACAGTCAGATAAAAAACTTCCAACGATACCTTAATTGTAGAAATCCGTCCTCCATCCGGAAAATACAGTTTTATTTTTAACGAAAGATGCCGTTTTTAATAAATAATATTCTAAACCCACATACATAGATACGCGCCTTGGCAGTTGGGTAATAAGTATTTGAAGCGCTAATAGATGCATAGAAAAGACACTCTTTCTATCTCTTTAGTAATTAGTTTTTGTGTAAGATTTTTGTATTTGTCTAAGTATAAAGTTGTAATAATAAGCTGTTTTCCGCGAATGTTCGTGTGGTTTCTAGAAAAACCAAGAAGTTGTCAAATGTTTGATTATGTTTGGTCACTTTCGCATTTATAATATTAGTTAGGATTACGGTTTTAGGTAATTACTGAAATGGTAGATCTGGTTGTATGAGATTTCTATTCAATTTTTCATCAGAGAGACTTTTAATCGTTCCAGTGTTTAGAAATATTTACCTACATATTTATTTTAGGAGATGGGGAACCAGCATGTTCATCATGCATATATAAAAGTCTAAACCACTCTAAAATAGATTTGGTAACGCTTTTTTGTCTGACTGTACTAAATAGCTTCACTTTGATTATATACTTGTCTAGATGCCACATTGACACGTACAGAACGGCCCAAATAAAGTCTACTAAAATTGGTAGACTCTCTTCTCACTTACGTCAGTGTCATTTGGATCACTTTAGGGTGTGGAGTTCTCGAAAAATAATTAATTATGTCGGTATGTGCTGTCAAATTGTGTCGCAATTATGTAGGAAAACCGTATAATTACACTAAGATCACATTACATCGGTAAGTTTTGTTATTTAACCTCCATTATTTTATGAAGACATAATTTTTCAATTCGTTAATTTTTAGGTTCGACAGAGTAGCCGGTGTTGTCAATTTATTACAAGGGAGATTTGGCGAAACTATGGGAGATAAAATGCAAATATCAGTCATCATCTTTCGATCAGGAGAAAATTTTATTATTTTAATAATTACCTACATAATTTATTTGATCACTACATGATAACTTGCCTTCACAAAATAAATGAAGTCATTCACTAAATAGTATTTTTGTTAGTTCTTTCTAATATTTTGGGTTTCAGATTTCTTAAGACTGGAGAGACATTATACAGCGGACACGAAATGAAATATTAAAAAAAAACTATTTCGAAAACAAATACAAAGAGATGGATTTTGATCTATAAATTGCTGTATATATTTTTTCATTGTATTTTTTGTTTTTATTTAAATAAATAAAACACTAATCTATAAAATAATTACTTTATTCAGCCTATTTCGTTTAACTGTCATCCCATTAAATAATGGAGAAAAGGTAAGTTAATAATTTGGAGCAGGCATCCCTAAACACGCACACCTTGACAGTTTGACTACAATAAGTACACAAGCGGTACTCACACATATCACACAATTTGGCCCCAGTTTTCGCGTGTCGTTTGTTTGCATTGCTCCATCTAGACAAGTATATAATCAAAGTAGCTTCAATAATTTAATGGTATCCAAATTGTCACTAAAAATATATTAAAATTAAAATGTGTCAATTCGGACAATGTGTCCCAATATATTGTGTCCGAATCGTCAGCAACTCAAATCTTTTATTATGTGCCTACCTAAATGTACAAAATAAATCACAAGGTTGTCCTATACTAGTACTTCTTGTACTTCACAATTCACTGTTAATCACTATGAAGTGATTAACAGTGAATTGTGAAGTGTTCACTGAATTTGATTAACAGTGAATTGTGAAGTGTGCGGTTCAGTTTTGAAAATGGTCAGGTGAACTACAAAGTTCACTTGACCATTTTGAAAACTGAACCACCTGTTTGTCCTTCACAAACTATATTTATATAATGGGGCAGATATACTAGAATCAACCAATCCCTCTAGCTCCATAAAATACAAGACACTCACTTGTCTAATTATTATTATAAATACTACAATAAAAACACAAATGTAAATATTATAAGTGAGAGTGTCCCATTCGGGTGTACTCTTTCATGTTTTTCTATGTATATATCAAAATATTTTATTAGTTACCCAGAGTAACACTGGCCCCTGCTAAGACATGCTTGTCTCAAGCATCATTATTTGATAGACTTAGGGATAGAGGTTGTTTTTGCTTAAATATGTGTACATACAAATTGCATGCAAGATGCAAACAATTATTTTTGTATAACATGTTTTCCATTATATGTATAATCGCATACAGAATATTACAGTGAAAATAAAAATTACATTAAATATTATTAATTATTAATATATTACTATAGGCTGTTATAGCCTAGTGGTAGACCATTGGACTGCCAAGTCGAAGGTCTCGAGTTCGAACCCAAGGCCTGCACCTCTGACTTTTCGAAATCATGTGCGTATTAATAATAATTATCACTCACTAAAACGATGAAGGAAAATATCGTGAGGAAACCTGCATACCTTAGAGATTTTTCTCGACAGTTTGTGAAGTCAGCCAACCCGCACTAGGCCAGCATGGTGGACTAACTATAGCCTAATCCCTCTCAATATGAGAGGAGACGAGAGCTTAAGAAAGCTTATTATAAAGTACAAGACTATGTCGATGATAGGGACGTTTGGGGATAGTTGGACTGATACATCTGCACATGTGGCTTCCCTGGAACCTCTGTAACGACGTATGAGTATATCTAATAACTAATCCCAATTTAGTCATTTGTATTTTATATTAAATATCATTGTTTTTGACTTGATACTTACATATATAATTCGTAAATCTTGGTAACAAGTTTTGTCAGTTGCTTTATATAATTTATTAGTTTCTACCATTTGTAAATGGGAGAACTGTTTAGAACTTTCTTTTATGCCTAGCTGTATTTTATATCATTGTAATCTTCGAAACATTCCTAAATTGTTCTCTCATGTATCCAATCCAATTTATAATCCATCATTGTACAATACAAAACGATATTTTAAAAGAGTAACCATGGAGTTTCTTGCCGGTTCTTCTCCATAGGAAACAGTCGTTTCCTATGGAGAAGAACCGGCACCGGTGCACGGTTCCAAAGTAGTCACTTTGGAACCGTGCACCTAGACTCGACATTTCATAAGTGCCTGTATATGGTTTATATGAAAATAAAACTATTTTGATTGATTGAGACCCGTGCCCAGCAGTGGGACAGTATATGGGTTGATGATGATGATATTTATTAATTAAATTTATGTATACACTATTTGTATTCGTATTGTACTATTTGTTATCTGTCACATTGTGCCAAATGCTCCATTGAACAATCTTTGCAACACCTCTATCTTTTTTGTATTATCTCAGAGATTTATTTGCAAATGTAGATATATAATATAATAAGTTACTGACAGCAGGGTTTCAGGAGAAATACCGATGATGAGATCTGTAGGCAATTATAAATATATTTGCTCTTATAAGTTCCTGAAGACTACTTTCGTGAACTGCACTATAATATGACATAAGTTGCTGGATGCGCTTATCTTTGTTTGCCTCAACTTTAGCTAGATATCTCTCCAAGGTCTGATTGAATCATTCAACCATTTTATAAGATTGTTGTTGGAAAGAGGTGTTTCTAGTTTTATGAGTATTACTTGACATCCATCATAGAATATTGAGAAGTTCATTCACAGGGTTATATGGGAACCTTTAAGAAGAGAATGGAAAGGCATTATTTGTGTTTTCATGCTACATCCTCAGCAGCATTGTCACTAACCATCAGGTGAGGTGCTGCCCAACACACTCATATGAATAATAAAAAATATACCTAGTATGAATGACCTTCCAAAAAGAGGGACTTAAAACAAGTGAAAATTTTCTAGTACCTATTACAATACTAAAAAAAATTTGGGTACACCCCAAAAGCCAAGTCAAGGCTGATTGGTAACTGTTTTAATACCTAATTAAATATAAATGATAATATTGTTATTGTGTCGTACCAAATTACACTAGAATATTAATTTTGCAGCGCCCTTGCAGGGTTTCATATTGATACCACAAATTATTGTAACATACATATTACATATGAAAGCAATAAAGATTTAAATTTGGATTTGAAATTGGGGCTTCAACATTTTAGTGCTTGTAAATTTCCAGTTCTACTACTACTTTAGAACTGGAAATCTACAAAATGAAAATAAGTGTCAAATCATTCCTCAAAAATAATTGAGCAAGTAAAATGTGATATACGTAATCCTTAACTTTTTCAAAACTATAGGTTTTAAAGCTGTACTGTTTTCAAAACACATTGTGAATAATGTATTCACATATTTGGGTTTACAGCATTATCCCATCAATTTTAATATCAAAATTACAATACACAAATAGACAAAATAAAAACAAGTTTTTCTTAAGTCTACTCAAGAAAAACTATTGTCCTAACATGATTGTGGTATGATTTACACAGCACAAAGTAGTCCCAAATTAAGCTTGTACTATGGGTACCAGACAATGGATATGATACTCAAATAAGTACTTTGTTCTGTTAAAGAAATATTATTAATATCATGTTTACAGCAGGCTTCTCCTAGACATCATTAATATATTATTTCAGACTGAAAAAATCACTGTTGTTGTAGTATATATCATAAAAATGCTTAAAACTATATATCTGGTATCATTGGCAGTAACTTGTTAAATGTACAGATTGATTGATGTTGAAACAATTCTGCCTGTAGTGACAACTTTCCTACTAAACAGTTGACTGCCGAAAAGCTGTGACGATCCCAATTTACTACAAATTGCTTTGAAAACATCTATACATACACAAAATCACTGAAATAGTTTTATTGCCGCCGCCGGCAATATGATAAAGACAAATATTATACAATAGGGTTATGCAACTTACCGCTATGACACATGATGTAGAGAATTTTGATTTTTCCAACGCTTTGAAAACGCATCGGAAGTATTTTGAAGAGTTGAATACACTGGGAGACATTCTAAGCATGAAGGTAGCCATGATCTTGCAAAAAACGTGTAACTAGAAAAAATAAATAGGTACTATTTCAAATTGCTCGGACAAAAATCACATTCCATAAAAATTTGAAAGAAACGTCACATTTGTCACAGAACTAGATAAAGCACATCTGAATCTGAAAAAAAGAAGAAACTCAGAATATTCTCATAGCTGACAGTGACCAGGATAAAAAAAGGTTCTATTTACAGAATAAAAAAAGTAGATAACAGGTTACCTTTCCAGGTAAAGGTTTGTCCTTCTGAAATTCTGAATAACAAGTTTTTTAAATAAAATTAATATTAAATAAATATTTTATAAACTCGTTACAGTATTGCAAGCACTATAATGGCCTAGCCTAAGAAATAAATTTATGATTTTGACCCGTAGACAGAGGAAACTTTATCTTTCCTCTGTCTACGTTTTGACCACATCTGCAAATTACCACCATTAGTCCAAGGACTCGGGGATATGGCCAAGAGAATAATAATAATAAAATTACCGGATACACTATTTATATAATGACAATGTAATTGAATCTGTATAAGTAGTTGTATGCAAGTGTTGCCCAGAAGTCAATGGTCAATTTTATGATAAAAACTCGGTGCAACAAACAATATTTAGGGGCATCACTTTTTTTCAGCAACCATCTGCGGGCAATTCAGAGAAGCTAACTTCAAAGAGGCCCAGTTATATAGGAGTAAATAGAAAGTGTAAGACACCTAGCGTGACTCCATAATATCCTGAAAGTTGCGATTGAAACTTGAAGTAAAAGCACTGAAAAGGATGTCGCCTTCTGAACTGAAACGAGCTGAGCGAGAGCCATCGAAAACGAGTTTGTCTCTGTCTACTAGGGTGTCCAAATAATATTTAAATTCATGGATTATCATACCAAAATATTATACTAAAATCTTATTAATATATTGATGATAACCAGTGATGAAACGCCAGCAGGTCAAGCTATCCAAAACTGTATTTTTTTCCCAATTGAGAATGAACTATATCTTTGTTTGTTAAAAATCTATCAAATAAAATTTGACAGATTGGGGTAGCTTCATGTGCTGGCCTCCTTACACATCAATATGAACATAATATAATATGGCCATGGGGCCCACTCTGAGGTCTGGTCTCAAAAAAGCGGAAACTTGCAGGTGTTTTTATTTGTTTACTGTTTATATAATGAGTAACAGAACAACTTTTGTGGACAATATTTTTATCAACTTATACGGGTATAATTCCTAGTATCAATCTAATGAAACAACTGAAAATTCATTGACGTAATATACCTATTTACATATTTTATACTAACACTTGTGTTGTCTTGACATATTGTTTGGTGTACACATAGCTGTGGCATTGAACTGAGAGAGACATCTCGCTTGACTTATGTCACGATTACGAATCCATCTGGATGTACTTTACAGTGCGACCAACTTATTTAACCCGTAATCCTCTTTTGCTGTGCTGCCCGATTCGCGTCAGCTTTTATTGATCAACGATCTACTATGAAATTATTAAATTGCAGATGTATCGATTTGAGGGTTTCGATCTATTTTTTTAATTATATCAGTGGGATGAGACGGTGAATAATGTAAAATTGTTTTTGATTTTTGGTGTTCAACTGCCTCACTCTTCGGGGAATTCAGGCGTGATGGTATGCTAAGTTTTATGTTATTTAAGGTTCTCAAGGTGATTGATAATCTAAGCCCCCTTTTTTATAGTGCGAAAAATTCTCATGAATTGTTTGCCACCTGGGAAGGTGGCAGGGTATGTCGAACTCGTACTAACTAAAAATCACACTTGCCCAATATGTTACGGCTATGGGATTCGAGACTGTGGTCCAGGACAACTACTGGATTCCACAAAGGGCGAGGCATCTCCCGGCTTCCCGCTCAAGGGTACGCGTGGAGTTAATCCATACCATGGCTATAATTAATAACTATTATATGATATTTATTATATATATTCCATGTCATGTAAAAAAAAATGATAGACATTGCATCTGTAAACTTGTTCTTACGCAGTGCCATAAATTCTTATTTTACATAATATCCCCAAATGAACGATTCCTTCAGGATTTTGTTATGGTAACATTATTTTAATAAATTCAGAATGCATCCAAAGACCACAGCGCCTCTAGCGGCAGTTTTATGACTCATTATGCCCGAATCGGCTATGTTCGGCTTTTCTCGGGTCAGTCACGCCTAGACTTGTTCGAAAAGCGAAACCAAAATCATTCCACGGCGATGTATGAAGACTGATGCTCTTGTCGTGGACTCCCTGTGCAAACGTGCTATTTTACTGATTGTAACGGGCTTTGATATCCGACAGAGGTATTTTTATAAGTATAATGTTGTGATTTAAACCGTCGTTTGTGGTGTTAAGTGTTCCTTACGTATAAGTGAAAAATATACAAAGAATATTGTGTGTGGTGCAATAGTGTTCACGGCAGTTCCCTTATCCTGGATTCAAAGGATTGTTGTCTAACCATCAAAGAGATAATCTGTAATAAGGTAAGTTTCAATTAATTGTAGTGCAGCGGGCTATTCCTGAAGAAGGAACGCGTGGCGTTTATTGGAATGGCTTCCGTTTATCGACTCGCGTGCGCGGTAATGGCTGACTTTCTTTTCTCTCTCGGAAGGGATTCAAAGATTGATGTATTGATGGAAATACATGTCAGTGTTGTAAAAACGACAATAATGTCGGATTGATTTTTTTGTGTCAACTGTGTAGGTGGTAGTTCACGAGTGGGTGGAAGGAGGCAGGGAATGAATGTAATCAAGATGTTGCGGCACGGCACGGCACGGTAGGTCGGTAGGTCTAGTAAAATACCGGTCGCGCGGTTCGCCCTCGCCGCTCGTGCTGTACTCCGTTGTCTAGTTGATATGGCGTGCTCCGTTTTTGGACCCGACAAAGTTCATGAAATTGCAGTTGACGTGATCGGTTTTCTTGTTGCCCCAAAAGCTTAAGGTCTCTGTACACACACATTTCTATTGATAAATTTAGCTGTGCGTGAACAGTTTTACACTGAAACAATAAACATTGTGCTGTGCTGTCTGCATAGTGATAATTTTATGTACCTATTCGAACTTTGAACCCAATTTATGAATGGACGAGTTATAG
This sequence comes from Acronicta alni, assembly GCA_964056405.1. Classification (NCBI taxonomy): domain Eukaryota; kingdom Metazoa; phylum Arthropoda; class Insecta; order Lepidoptera; family Noctuidae; genus Acronicta; species Acronicta alni. Next base: position 14,448,803 of record OZ043926.1, on the reverse strand, counting down.
ACTGAGATAACACGTCTTTGGGTAAGTTTGTATTGTTCACTCTTAGACCTCATGAGAACTAAATTATAATAATAATAAATTTGTCTTTAAGAAAAAAGCGATAGGTATTATAAAAACAGCCTCTCCCAGTATGCACCACAAAAAATATTACACACTAAGTAGGTAAATTATTTTAAGTTCAGTCTCAGTACTGAGAGTGAGTGTTGTTGTACATACAACAAGACTCACGACATTCGTAATCATGACTGTCGGAAAGTAAAATTAGACAAAAAGAGAATTATTGTTATAAATATAGGTACCTACCTATTTATGAAAAAAAAGTACCTACCTGCGAGCTACATTCGTAACCGAATTCAAAAAGGATGAGGTTAAATTCGTCTTTAATTTCCTAGTTTGAGATAATGGTACTATAATGACACAAAAGGTGCCTACAAGTACCTATAGCCTTTCTGCCTAGGTAGGTATAATGAAAACTCGATTCATTTGGAGCCCACCAAGTCAGTCCATCTGAGGATGTTCTATGTATGTATATCTTTAATTGATCTCACCTGCACCCTCAAAATGGTAACTGAAAAAATGAACTCTAATCTGACCAATATAATTCAACTGTTTGACATCCCCTGAGGTGACTCTGACCCTGATCTTTATAAAGTCCAACAGATTGTATAGAATTTTACTAGGTACCTACCTATTAATTTGAAGATTGTATTCTTGTGATTAAAGTTATTTGACACCTGAAAAAGCGCCCCTTCGACGGTACAATCGTTCACTATTAAGTATTTAATAGGTAGGTAGAGGTGATTTCTAGTGGTTTGAGTGTCAGACTGCTGAACAAGACGTCGTCGACATCGATTCCCACAGGACACAAATGTATGTGGGGCACAGAGGTGTTTGTGTTGAAATAAAACAACTCAAAGCAGGTGGTAAGACCCAGCCACCTTCTCTATTGAATTTCAATACCATTGAACTCAACCTGCTTGAAAAAGGATACGGTGAGCTCGTTCTGCGTGAATCGGATTAGGTAGGTACTAATAATTATCAAGTGTGGTGAGTTGTTAGTGATAATCACTAGGTAGGTACCTATATAATCAATGTCGGGATGCTCGCCAACTCAGTCTGTCCGTGATCATGGCGCTGTAAGGGGTCCGAATCGTCGGGATTAATAATAAAAATATACGCGATAAAATCCGTTATCATTTAAATTATAAAATATACATATAGGTATATATTTCTTAATAATAATTTAATATTATTAAGAAATATTTATTGATCCCCCAAAAACTACCACCTTTAATCGGTACTAAGGAGCTACACGTTCTGTCTATAACATTAATTAAATATACACTTAATTAAAATATAATAACATTATTTATATTTAAATAACTTGTCAACAAGCCGTCCTGCCGCTTACGTAGATTTGGTATTTCTTTGTTAAATACAGGTAATTAAATAGTGATAAGGTAAGCAAATCTGAATAGGTAAGTAAGAAATATTGCGAAGCACCGCACCCGCCACAAACATTTCGATGCAAGGATATTGTAGCGACAGTGACAAGGCCAAGAAATAAAATAGTGATAGTCCTTTAAACAAAAAACATTGTCGAAAATCCATAAAGTAGGTACATTAGATATCGTGATTATGAGTTGAGATTTGGTCATCTCTTAGCTTATCAACTCCAAAGCCCCATTTTGTTGAAAAACCGCGTCTTTACAAAATTGTTACATTTTTTCATAATAAGGAAAAATGGTAACGCGATTTATTTCATACAGAATAAATTTATTGTATTGAATAAATTGCTTCTTTCAGTCAACATAAGATTTTGGTACAATCGACATTATTTTCTCCGCGGTCTTAAGTATGAAATACTCCAAATGAAGCTCATAGGTATTCATTCCAAGCTTAAACTTATGCTTTCTTATGTCACATTTCAATACAAGTTTGACATAATGAACATCCTTTTTTTAATTACGGAAAATCGTCATGGGTCGTCTGCCACCTGCTGAGGTGCCAGGACTGTCGGACTTCTACCGACTACAAACCGCACTTGCCTTCCTTTGCCCTATGTGTCGGCCATGGGATACGTGACTCTCCTCGCCTGGCCTGCGCGGATACCACACGCGCCGCCTACTGAGCCAGTGGCTGTTCGGGCGGTGGACTAGCTTCGCACCCCTAGTTCGATTTCAGATTGAGTAGGTACCTAGTTAATTCAACGGGCTTCAATTTTTTTATAGGTATAATGCCGATTCTACCAAATCCTTGGAATGAGCAAACAAAATGATGTTGTTATCCATATTGCGCCAACGTAAACGTATAATCTGGGAGAAGTACAAATCAGTCTAGAGATTTTTACATGAGGTCCATGTAAGTAATGTCAAAATCGTGTCTACGTAAAAAAACTTAAATAACGAACAAGTATCGATAAGTTCTACGCTAGAAAATATTCACCTTAGAAGCAAAACCCCGAAATACCTATGTGGATATTCCTTTTTACTGCGATATTAGACATTAATTATAAGCAACAACAAGCCGCGATGTGCTGAAATAGGTTAGGTACTATTTAATACCATACAAATCCCTGTGTGGAGGCTAAAAATTAGAAGTGGAGTAGGTCATTCGAGATGGGTCGCCGCCACCGAAACTGACTATTGAACTTATTAATGAATGTGAGAGCGACGTCAGATGTATTTGACAATGTGTATCAGTACTTATTTTACTTTAGTTTGTAAACCTAGTTTTATTGTAACAATATTGTAACCTTTCAGTAACATGACGAAGTAAAAGACAATTTTTGATAAGAATTCGCTGTATGAATTTATAGAAAATCCCAATAAAAAGTATCTAATATATTTCTCGTTCCGTTAGTTCTGTAATAATGATTACCGTAAAAATCCTTGTTAGTCAATTGATTTGTCGACCTAAGTGAACAGCAATTTTGCGAAACATAATTTATCGAAGTTACGGTTCTTCGACCATTCATAATGTCTAATACAGAGTTTGGTGCTTTGTCAATTTACCTAAGAGCGTGAAAGAATACAAATAATCATTATTATAAAAACATAATTAACGGTTGTGTCAGTCTTACCAGTTATCCCGAAAAACAGTAGTAGTTCTTTTAGATGCGATCTCATTTATCGCATTGTGTATTTTTTGACGAGTGATTCTACTAATTATTTATTTAGTTTTTTATTAATTTTACTAGTTATTCCAAATACTAAATTTGACATAGAACTATTTCTATGTCGAATTTAGTAATTGGTTTTTGGTTGAGATTTTTTTTATAAGTATGTTTTAACTTATAGGGTTCAAAAACGAGCCATACATTGTTGCTCGGAGCCTAAAGGGGCTTTAACCATGACGTTTGTTGTTTCAGGTCTCGTCCACGAGCTCGCAGCGCTGTTACCGCACTATGAGAGTGCGCCTCACATGCTTATGATCTCAATATAGAACAAAATACACATTTGAAGCCCGCATCGTACAACACAATGGCGTTTCTGTGAGTATACATAACTCGGTGTTTCGAACTCTCGATGTTTTTCGTTTCTCCGATTTTTATGTTCATTATGTTATCGTTACGCTACCACGTTCACTCCCTCGTTGCGAACAGCATGCCAAATTATTATTTTAGTTAATCCCCTTTATGATGATGCTGAGGCTTTCGTCGGCGTGTGACTTGTATCAGTGCACTGACCGCGTCGGGGTCGCCCGCGCTATCCTGGTACTAACCTATTTTTAACCGGTTCATTGATTAGTCACTGGTTTATGACTTAGCTGTGCTCGAGTATTTAACTACATAGAGGGCTTAGTTATCAGTAGTTTACCGCCGCTGTATATTTTCTTACGTGCCTATATTATTTTCGTTCACATGTAATAACATTATGCAATCCAATAAATATGTCATTGCAGAATATGTAATCAAATACCTACTGCGCTATGGATATATGGATGGATTGTGCAAGTACAGTTAAAATAGGTTGGTACCGATATCGTTTATCTGGGATGAGGGTGACCGCGTGTCCCCACAACAGCTCGTGATTTCGCTCCGACCGCACTGGACCTCTCCGACCCAATACGTGTACTCGTGCGTACCGCGGTTAAATTATATCATAAAACACGCGATAGGTCCTAATCGTCGAATCGTTAACAGGCTTCACTGGACCATTGTATAGTAGTACATAGGCGAGTAGCAGGTGGCGGAGCGGTGCGGTGCGATGGGAACGAAGCGACAACAGCAGCTGGTCCGACGCACGGGCGCGGGCAGTGTGCCTGAGTGGGTGTCTCGCGTTGCAGATGTATGGGGCGGGCGGGCGGCTGCAGCGCGACGAGTGGGCGACGGCGCGCGCGGTAGAGTGCCGGCCACATGCGCCCGCGCCATGTGGCGCGTGCTGCTGGCCCTGGGGGCCGCGTGCGCCGCCGCGCGCGCCTCGCAGGACGTGGTCCTCACCTTCACCGACCCCGTGACGGCGCCCTACTCGTACTTCAATCATCTGGCCGTCGATCACAATACCGGCCGGGTGTACGTCGGCGCCGTCAACAGGATCTACCAACTTACCCCCGACCTGGAAGTAGCGCAGTCGATCATCACGGGCCCCGTCAACGACTCCGCCCTCTGCACGTTCGACTGCCCCTCTAATTATGTAAAGAAACCAACGGACAATGTGAATAAAGCCCTAGTGATTGACTACGCAACCAGCCGCTTGATAACATGTGGTTCGGTTTTGCAAGGGTTGTGTTCTGTACGAAACTTGAATAATATATCTCATGATGTGCGGGAAGTGCGTGAGCCAGTGGTGGCGAACAATGCGACCGCCTCCACAGTGGCATTCATCGCGTCGGGACCGCCGAATCCGCCGATGTCGCAAGTTATGTACGTAGGCGTCACTTTCACAGGTAACTCGCCCTACCGCTCGGAAGTTCCTACTGTAAGCAGTCGCTCTCTCGAAGACGATCGTCTATTTATGATAGCTAGAACGGCTGTTACTACTGGTACGAGAATGTTTGTCAATTCACTGTCACGCGAACGCTATCCTATTAATTATGTCTACGGCTTCAGTTCGGACGGATTCAGCTATTTTTTGACGACCCAGCTTAGAGGTGTAGGCTCTGACACGTACTACAGCAAATTAGTTCGAGTTTGTCATGATGATGAGAATTACTATTCCTATACTGAAATACCGATGTCGTGTACTGGAGAAGGCGGTGGAAATTATGGATACAATCTGGTACAAGCAGCTTTCGTCGGCAGAGCCGGATCTGTATTAGCAGGAGAGTTAGGAATAACACCTCAACAGGATGTGTTGTTCGCTGCATTTAGTCAGAGTGAATCAATTAATACTAACACTCCTTCCGATTTATCTGCGCTGTGTGTTTATTCCCTTAAAGCTATCCGTCGTAAATTCATGCAGAACATAAAGACTTGCTTCAGTGGTAATGGGTCCCGAGGACTTGATTTCATATCGCCATCTCATGCATGTATTGGAACAAAGCTACAATCAATTAGTGAAGATTTTTGCGGGCTAGATGTGAATACGCCCCTGGGAGGCGAACAGCCAGTAGAGGCGGTGCCAGTGGCAATATTTTCAAAGAGGCTAACAGCGGTGGCGGCAACGGCCACCGGCGACTACACTGTTGTACTTGCCGGTACCGCTCAGGGGCACCTCAAGAAGATTGTCGTCGAGAGCGCCACTTCCGCGTTTGAGTACGGAGACATCGTCGTCGATGAAGGTTCCCCTGTCAACAAAGACTTGTATTTCGATACTCAATTTATGCATTTATATGTGATGACTGAACGTAAAGTGTCTAAAGTGAAAGTTCAGGAGTGTAGCGTCTATAAGTCATGCTTAACATGTCTCGGAGCCAAAGACCCGTATTGTGGATGGTGTTCTTTAGAAAATAAGTGCAGCTTGCGGTCGGACTGTCAGGATGCAGCTAAAGATCCACTGTATTGGATCTCGTACCGCAGCGGCCGTTGCACAACTATTACTCAAGTAACACCGAATCAATTGCAACGAACGACCGCTAGGACGTTAGATTTACTTATCGAAAATTTGCCTACGCTCAATGGACAATTCTTGTGTGCATTTACAGCTTTAGACCGTACTCTCATAACCAATGCTACAAGAAAACCTTATGGCGTTAATTGTACCACTCCGCGTACCGACACGCTGCCGTCGATCCCCACCGGTCAACATCATTTTACGGCGAAACTGTCGGTGCGCACCACTCAAGGGCCTGATTTTGTTGCTACCAACTTTACTTTCTTCGACTGCAATACGTACAGCTCGTGCACGCAATGCGTTAGTTCTTCTTTCCCATGTGATTGGTGTGTCGACGGACACCGTTGTACTCACGACACGGCTGAAAACTGTCGAAACGATATATTGGTCACCGGCGTCAGTAGAATCGGTCCCAGTTATCGCTCAGGGCCCGGATTTTGTCCTACTATAAATTCAACGTCTGACGGTACAAACGAGATCTTAGTTCCATCCGGTGTAAAGAAAGCTATAAAAGTTAAAGTCCATATAATAGGTCAATTTATCGTACAGACAAGGTTCGTTTGTCAATTCAATATAGAAGGGCGCGTGACTCATGTAAACGCTCAACTTCTTGCTGACACTATTTACTGTGAAGCCGTTGAATTTACTTACACATCGCGTGCTCCAAATATTACCGCTTCTTTCGCTGTTATATGGGGAGGATCGAAACCTTTAGATAATCCGGATAATACTCATATACTTATTTATCGTTGTAATGATATGGCTGATAACTGTGGTATGTGCCTCGCACTTCCGGAGAAATTTGGATGTGGTTGGTGTCAGGGATCGGATCGATGCGAAGTTCAAGAACAGTGTGGTGTTCCCAGTGTGTGGTTAAACCGTACCCAGACTTGTCCTAACCCAGAAATCCTCTCGTTTCGGCCCGAGTTAGGCCCATGGGATGGAGGTACTAATATTACTATTGAAGGTATTAACTTAGGGCGCAATATATCCGATATATACAACGGCGTTACCATAGCGGGTATTAAATGTCAGCCTATTATTGAACTGTATGTCAAAACAAAGCAAATTGTCTGCACTGTAGACGGACCGGGTGAAGAAGTACCTAGAGACGGCCCCGTGGTCGTTCGCGTTGCCGATTATCGCGGTGAATCTAAAAATCATTATGCATTTGTTAATCCAAAAATCAATTCAATTCAACCAAAATTTGGTCCTCAATCGGGAGGCACAAAATTACGTATAACGGGTGAATATCTCAACGCAGGTAGTAACATACAAGCATTTATAGACGACTTGCCGTGCGCCATACTATCTGTATCAAACAATGAGGCAGTTTGTAGAACTAGCCATTCATATCAAATTAAAATGGGTACGTTGCGGATGCGTTTTGATAACGGCATGCGAACTTTAGAACGAGAAAAGTTTGAATATATGGATGATCCAATTGTTGCGTCCGTAGAGTCCGGCCCACCACTAACGACGCAAAGAAAACAACCCAAAGGTATTCCATCTGGAGGGATAAACATCAAAGTGACGGGACAGAATTTCCATACAATTCAATTTCCTCAAATATACGTATATCATGATAATAGACCTTACATTGCCCCTTGCAATAGAGTAGATTTTCAATCGCATCTCATTTGTGAATCTCCCGGTATTGAAAGTGCTGGTCTCAATCTAGATCCGGATAGACCCTTGGAATTAGAATACGGTTTCAATATGGACGATGTTCAAAGTGTTCAAAACCTGACTAGTAAAACGGGTGAAGCATTTTTATTGTATCCAGATCCCATATATGAGAAATTCGACGAAGACGTAAAATATTATAAGTCTGAATATTTAACTATAAACGGTCAAAATTTGGACAGAGCCTGTACTGAGAGTGATGTAGAGGTTCATATAGGCGATAGTTTGTGTAACGTGACGTCCTTGTCAAGACATCAATTGACTTGCCGTCCGCCATCCCGTGATGAACTTCCAGACGGAGTAGAGACACCCGAAGTTGTAGTCAAAGTCGGACGTGCCCTCACGTACAAGATTGGCAAATTATCTTATTCATCGCAGGCTGGCCTCCAAGCGGCCATAGGCAAGCCAGCTTTAATAGGCATTGGCGTCAGCGCCGGTATACTCCTTATGATATTTTTCGGATTTTTAGTTATGTATAGGAGAAAATCAACTGAAAATATTAGGGTATTAAAGAATATGCAAGAGCAAATGGATATTTTAGAGTTAAGAGTAGCTGCTGAATGTAAAGAAGCATTTGCAGAGTTGCAAACTGAAATGACCGATCTGACTGGAGATGTGACAGGCGGTATACCTTTCTTAGATTACCGTACGTATGCCATGAAAATATTGTTCCCTAACATCGACGACCATGCCGTCCTGCAATGGGAGCGCCCAGAGCTTATTAGAAAAGAGAAAGGTCTCAGATTGTTTGGTCAGCTAATTATGAATAAGACATTCCTTCTTTTATTTATTCGTACTTTAGAAAGCAATAGATATTTTTCAATGCGCGATCGTGTTAATGTAGCTTCTCTAATTATGGTTACTCTTCAGAGTAAAATGGAGTATTGTACTGACGTGTTAAAGACACTATTAGCTGAGCTAATAGAAAAGTGTATGGAAGGAAAGAATCATCCCAAGTTACTGTTACGACGTACCGAGAGCGTCGCGGAGAAAATGTTGAGCGCTTGGTTTACTTTCCTGTTGTATAAATTCCTTCGTGAGTGCGCTGGCGAACCGCTGTATCTGTTGTTTAGGTCGATGAAAGGTCAAGTCGACAAAGGGCCTGTAGACGCGATCACTTCCGAGGCACGATATTCTCTTAGCGAAGAGAAGCTCATTAGGCAGTCCATAGATTTCAAAGCTTTGACCGTAAGCGTATCAATATCGCAACAAACATTATTCGTTAGTGGATTAGAGGCTACTACTGAAAACGTTCACGTTAAAGTTCTCGACTGTGATACGATAAGTCAAGTGAAAGAAAAGTGTTTAGATGCAATTTACCGTGCAACTCCGTACTCCCAAAGACCAAGTCGTGATGACCTCGACCTAGAATGGCGCACGGGCGCCTGCGGACGCCTGATCCTCTACGACGAGGACAGCACTACCAAATGCGAAGGCGAATGGCGCAAGCTCAATACTCTTAATCATTATCGCGTACCGGATGGTGCCTGTCTTAGTCTCGTCGCTAAACAAAGTTCCGTATACAATCTTTCGAACATGGAAAAGAACGACAAGTCTCACACGTATGAAACACTTAATCGCGGTAAATACGGTTCGGCAAGTCCACCAGCCAGTCCCCTCAAATACGAACATGGCGGTGGCTTCAAATATTGGCATTTAGTGCGCCACCACGATGATGACGCACGCAAAGAGGGAGAGCGTGGCAATAAAATGGTCTCTGAAATATATCTTACTCGTCTTCTCGCCACCAAGGGCACTCTGCAAAAGTTTGTCGATGATTTATTCGAGACTATTTTTAGCACAGCGCACCGCGGCTCAGCGCTTCCCCTCGCTATAAAGTACATGTTCGACTTCCTCGACGATCAGGCGTTGCAGCATGCAATCTCTGATCCAGAGGTAGTCCACACCTGGAAGAGTAACTCCCTTCCATTACGTTTCTGGGTCAACTTGATTAAGAATCCTAATTTCGTTTTTGACGTTCACAAGTCCAATACGGTAGATTCTTGCTTATCAGTTATCGCGCAAACATTTATGGACTCTTGTTCCACATCCGACCACATCCTCGGTAAGGACTCGCCGTCGTCCAAGCTTCTTTACGCGAAAGACATACCGGTTTATAAGGAGTGGGTGGAGCGTTATTATGCGGATATTAAGTTAATGCCAGCGATATCCGATCAGGATATGAACGCTATGCTAGCGGAGGAGTCGCGTCTCCACACTAAAGAGTTCAATACGAACTGTGCGCTGAACGAGCTGTACGCGTATGCAGAGAGGTACAACGAACAGCTAACGGTGACCCTCGAGGAGGACGAGTTCTCGCAGAAGCAGCGGCTCGCGTACCGCCTCGAGCAGGTGCACGGGCTGATCGCACACGACTATAACGTGTGATCGCCCGTGTGGGAGGCCCGTGACACCAACCCCACCGCCCTGTATATAAAGCCCCCGCACATATCTATGCTGGCAAATATTGTATATATTAGATAGTGTACAGTCATTAATATTGTAATTTTTGTATCATTTCTGCGGTCCGATGTCGTTTTTTAATTTTATATAATGAAATTTGTATTAATTTTACACGACGAGCTCGACCGGCCGCGGTCGTGCCCCAGTAAGCATCGTAATAAAAATTGTGTATGTCTGTCTATGTGTGCTCGCGTCGTACGAGTTAATGTTACGTCGATCGGTGTAAAATGTGTGTCGCAAACGAAATCGCATGTGAGCTCGCCGGCGAGCGAGGCCGTCGCTCGCCGACGGGCGGTTTTAAAATTTGTACTCACTACTTAACGAAATATCCGACAGTGATGCCCTGAACGATTCCAATAAATAAATATCGTCGAATATAAAGATTTTGTTTGATTTGGCGGCGGTAGTGAGCAGCGCCATTGTCGCGCACGACGAAAGCCCCCGCGTCTCGGCAGCTGTCGGCAGGGTGAGCGCGGTACGGCCATGCAGCCTCGTCTCGCGAGCTCGCGGAACCCTTGTCGGTCGCGTCACTCAACTGTGGTGTCCAGCACGTCACATCTCATATCACCAACCATGTGTATGTCGTTGCGTTGAGGCACGTCGCCGACCCACGAGGGTTGCCACGCGCGTCGCGCGGCGAGACGGTCATGGATGAACCTACGCGGCCCTGCTGTTTCAGCCGGTTCGTGCGGATCGTGGCAAGAACGACATTCGCGGTCGTCAACAACATATACTGCATCCCCGCTTACGTGGTGTGGATGATGGCGCTGCGCCTCGTCAGACCCTTGTTCGCCCCCCTCTATTGGAAGATTGAAGGACTCATGTATCACTGGCTGCTGGCGATGGTCTCCATGTGGTCCTGGACGGCTGGATATGAAAGTAAGTCAGTTTTGTTGTTCGGAGATGGCGCGCCAAATTTCACACAATCGACCGGCTCCTGTTCGTACAATAAGCCTCTTAGTCGAGTTGTTTGGAATTGTGTAATTAGCGCCTGTCGTAATATTCAGATTGCGTTTAAGATAAGCAAAAAGCGTATACAGATACTTTAAACTTTTACCATTGTTCTTCATGGACCGTATTGTTGGAAAGAGGAATGCATAAGAGTTTTGTCACATGGCGCGCCTCTCATAATACAAATGAGCTCTGCAAATTACCGTACACATACAGATAATTCCTTGAATGTTCCTACAATGGGCAACATAACACGGAATAAAAATTTGTAACGCATTAGTAAATTCCGGCTTGCAGTATGAGTCTACTTTCAAGGAACTTATTAAATCAGCGGTAACTCGGCGGACGTAAACGCAATGTACTTTTATAAAGCAACCGGATATGGAAACAATGAACCCTAACCGACGCCTGTTACAATACAAGTTATATGGGCATTATATTAAGTAAGCTTATAGGTACTCAAGAAGAATTCCTGTTCAAAGGTAAGTACAATTTTATTTATACTTCTATGAGATTTGGTAGAAAATTGGATATTGCATAAAATTGTAGGCTGTAATCTGAATCAATCAATAAGTCTTGAATCTGATGACATAAAACTAGCTGTTTTGCCTAATGGAATTATACAATTTGCAGTGTCTGATATGCTATTCGTCGAAAAGATAAAAATATTATTTAAAATCAAATTGATACGGCTGGATTTGAACTTTGTGGCAACAACGATATCTTATCTTTTAGGCATATGATATCATTTAGGAAATATTCAACATCGCTTCTAGACCCACTTGAGTTTCCTTAGCAATAGCTGCGCGCTGTTATCATTCACATTTATATTCTCTTGTATGGACACCATGACTGATGTCTAGTTTACATATGATTCATTGAATCAGGTAACACGTCAGGGCACATGTTGTTTGCATGGTGACGCAACACAACATTTACAGAAAAACTACGTAATCCGTTAAATTGCAGTGTTATGTATGGTGAGATAGCTTCATTCATGCGCTTGCAACTTAATCGCGTTGTAAAAGTGGGCTACCGTGCGCTGGACACGTCTGGCGACCACTAAACGGATTACGGTTCTATCATTTCTAGATAATACGCCTATGTAATATGTTACTCAACTGTACAAATTAAGTTTCGCATGTGGAGACTACGTCAGCTGCGTAATTGATTTTCGAATGAACAATAGTGTGTCGAAACGTTCTGGTTGCGAGTGGTAAGAGACCGGTCGTGGATGGCGCGCGCTGTATTGACCTTATGCGGCTGCGTAGTTTATGCGCGGCCGCCTGAGGACGGTCGATGACCGTCGCCGCCCGCGCGCAGCCCCCGCACTAGGAATGCTGCCTCCCCCCACGTCATGTCACGTTGCATTTCGAGTGGCGAATTTGCATGTTGTTGCCGAGTCAGCGCGTTCACGATCGACATTTCGAGTTTCCGAGATTTTGCACGTGGTAAAAGCACGTGAAAGTACAATGCCGGATCGTTTTACAATAAACGGTAAACCGATTTAGATCATCGTTTGTTACAGATATTTAGATTGATGGTTTGGTAACGTATACATTTATTTAGCCTGCTTTCGCATCTGGGTTATTTAAACAGAAAAAAAGAATACATTTATCTCATTTTTATCAAAGTAATAAATAAGAATCGTTTAATTACAGTCTAGTAAGAAATGAAACACTTGAACAGCTACGATTCTCATTAATTCAAGTCCCAAAACTAGTCCTGACACATCGTCGGCCCATTCAAATTCCGTTCGCACCAGACCTCCGGAGATAAATTAACATTGAAAGACTTAACACAAACAAATGATATTCAGCCGGTGTCCTGTCCACCTACAATCATTCTTGGTGGATTGCGTAGTATATTCTCGGAGTTATAAATTCCTGCTGTTACATCCTTCGATTGTGGCGGTTCGCGTTTCAAATTGGGACCTTCCTGTATATAAATCGAGTGACGGATGCGTGCGACAAAGATCTTGATGGGGAATGGTCGTTTTGCCTAACATGGCGAAAATGAGGGCTTATTGAGGCCAAGACGCCAGATGTTTGCAAGAGAACTGGATTCTTATGACTGTTACACGCATCTGCGAACCTGTATGTGAGTAACGTAATATTTTACATACTGCTCCAGTAATTAAATACTATATTACACTAGATATACATACGTAAGGCTTTAATACTAAAGATAATGTTGTTTTATTCAATATCGTAACTTTCCGCACGTATTAACCGGTAAGACGGTAAGAGGGTTAAAGCGCACATGATAATGACCTACAAAAATATCTAACTATTACGGCATACAAAAGGAACGCGGATATGTGTCGAGGTTGACTCTGAATAATATTATAATTCTTATGTTTTCTTTTACCATCATAGGTCAACTCGCTTTCTTATTGATATCATCATCAACCCATATACTGTCCCACTGCTGGGCTAGGGTCTCCTCTCACAGCATGAGAGGGATTAGGCTATAGTCTACCACGCTGGCCTAGTGCGGGTTGGCAGACTTCGCTCGCCGTCGAGAAAATCTCTTAAGGCATGCAGGTTTCCTCACGATGTTTTCCGTCACCGTTTAAGCGAGTGATAATTAATTATTAATACGCACATGATTTTGAAAAGTCAGAGGTGTGGGCCTTGTATTCGAACTCGACATCTTCGACTTGACAGTCCAATGATACCACTAGGCTACCACTGCTTTCTTATTGATATACCATTTCCGAATAACCTGATTTATAGGACATATAATATGTAGGTTACTGTTTTTTATCGTCTCTGCATCACCCCAAGGTTGTCTGGCAGAAAAGGCCGTACCTATGGCATTTAAGCCGCCTTTGTACCAACTGCATAGTGTTAACAAATGAATAGGTTACCCTCTGTGAACTCATTCGTATCCAGGTCTGTCCTGCGATCACTTAAATATTTCTCAAACTACTTATTGGCTAAACTGCTTGCCTCCTTGAGTCTTATTGCTTGCTGTGTTCACGAGCATTTCAATGGATAATTTCTATGTATTTGTAACACGTCTTGTACGGAATGAAACAGCAAAGGTAGCATACAAAGATAAAACCCATTTATGTTCGTCAACATGTATCGACCACTTAATATCCAATGCCAATGTTTTCCTCAAGATGTAAACAAATGACTACCAACCTGACAATTTAGCGCACGCGATCTTGAAAGACGATTGACAACAACGAAATTGTTTGAAATAGCTTTAAAATATAACCGGTATGACATTGGTTTAGTCACACGCTAAAATAACAATGGTTGTATGACGAGTGACGCCAGTTCCTAGTTACGTCACATTTGTTCCAAAATGCGAGTCGCAATAAATGCTTTTTTTTACATCATCATTTAGGTGAAATTTTATTTGTAAAAAGCAAATTGTGTAAGACTGCATAGTTCGGGAGTTTTTTGTACGTTTCGCGATTTACTCCTACGCATCATTGGGCCTCATAAAATTGAAAAACTGATTGTACAAATAGTAGATACTTACAACAAGCTGATTATTTTTCAATGATTCTTACACAATCACGGACAACTGTCACCATGACCTGATAGACTGCGGTCATACGGGTCGCGGATTTTGTTCCTGTGCGGTCGAGTAATAAATATTTATATCTGTAACTATAATTAGATCCTCATTTTTTTTAAACTAGACGGTACCTGGACTGCAATATTTGAGCGTTACAAAGGTGAGCAATGCTGAAACGGAGAAAGAGCCATAGCATAGAGTAAATCAGTCCCAACTGCATGCATCAGTAAGCGTTCAGCTCATCCATAATCAAGGGAGCATAACGACCCGTCGCACTACGATACCCAAACGGCAGGACCGTAGGTGACATTAAATCCTCGAAGCTGCCTGAGTTCTGAAGTGGTTTATTAGTTACATTTATATACTTATGAAATGAAATGATATTTATTTTTTGTAAATAGATCTTTTAAAGACACTTTTACAATGTCAATGATTTGATTTTTTTTATGATAGAAGGCATTTCCTAACTGAAGACCTCTGAGAAGAAACATCGAAACAAACTCAGAGAATCATGTACATCACTTAGGACAAACGAGTTTAGGTATGGTGTTTCGCTAGTTGGTATCATCTCACTGACAGGCCTCTGGGGAGAGGCTAGGGGCTTGTCATGTTATTTGGCAATTACTATCATCCACAGCATTAATTTACCCACTGCTGGTTATAGGTCTCCCTCAGACTATCGGTCCTGCGACACTAGCATCCAGGTTGGATCCGCGACTTGACAATGACACTGCTAGTGCTACATAGCCCTAGATCTAATCCGAGTTATTTACTTTGTTCAGTCTTCTAGGAATCATCAAATGTGGGACCTGAGTAAATATATTTGCTTAAATTTACATTTAGATTACCGCCAAGAAGTATCTTCACAGCATTGTAGCATTAAAGAGCTTAATCAGATTAACCTATATTAGTTACGGTTCGTAGCACATTTACATGAGTTAATACTCAATTAGTACATACCTACGTAATAATATATTACCACATACATAAATATTCAATACGGTCTACGAAAACTCAGTCAACTGTTATCAACAACACGATATAACAAGACGTGAAACATCTAATTTTAGATGCATTATTTTTCCATTATGATTCACACATCCTGTGCCTATATGAATTACGCTATTGATTGAGTTCGTAAACTAAAATAATATATTTTTTTAGTCCGACTCTGACTCATCTACTGGTCACTTGGTGGCGCCATTTTGTTCTTATTACTGCTATGGCATTGGATTTGCCCGCCTAATTCAAATTTAACGTATTTATTATTTTGAGGTTAGGATATTATTGTTGTTTATATGGCAATCCACAATTTCTTTCTTTCTGCCACACTTGTTCTCAGAGTGTCAGCTGTTTTTATTATAACAGTAATTGCAATGGTTTCTTCAAATTTTCTATTTTTAATCTCAACGTAAAAGATGGGACTTTATAAGTTTTGAGCTTTAATTTCCAGACTTGCTCATATAGTGCAATACCATTAAGGTTGTCGACATTTCCTTCACTGTCAAGCAAGTGTTTTTTGCTCGTATAATATAACTACTAAACCGGTTTGGTTTCCGTCAGTTTATGCAGAAAGGTTATTGTAGATCCGTTCCATACTTATAATTGAAATGCATCCTTTATTGTTATTAACAAGAAAAAAACTAATTGGTCCATAAGTTAAATCGCTGATCGTGGTATGGACATGTGATGCGTAGAAGTGAAGACCATGTTACCAAGAAGGAGCATGAATGTGGGATGTAAGGGAAGAGGGAGACCAAACAAAAGGTGGATGGACTGTGTGCGAGATGATATGGCTACAACGGAAGTGATGAGATGACGGCTAAAAGAGATAATAATGTATGGAAGGAAAAGACATACTGCGCGGACCTCAAGTAATTTGGGATAAGGGTAGGAGGAGGATGATGATGATATATGATGGTAAAAACAGGTAAAATAATTTTAAAAATCGCTTATAGAAGTACAGACGCTAGTTAAGTAGGTCAAGCTATCCAAAACTGTATAATTTTCCCAATTGAATATTAACCTTTTTGTTTGTGTTAGTTTCATTTTTTGCAAGGATTTTTTTTCCTTTGTTTTTCTTTCTTTTTGGATTAAAGTTTTATCAATCAAAGAAATTTTACAGATTGTGGTAGCTTGATGTACTGGCCTCTGTACCTATTTAAAAGTATTTAGAACTAAATATATGACCATTATCATTATCCTCAACATATCGTCACTGTCCTAAGCTTGAAAAATCATTTTTCTCACATTGTATCATTATCCTCAACAATAGTTTAAACAAATATATGAATATCTCTTTAAATTTTTGTTTATTCGGAATAAATCTTACACACTGTTACACAATACACTGATACTGTGTTTTGTATTGGTTCCAATTAAAATCGTGATAAAAACTTCTTTTACAACACTTTCTTCACATTGGGTGTAGACGAAGACATATTCTTAACCGCTACGTGTATTTTTTTTCCTGATAAAATGATCTGTAGTTAGGTACGGCTTGATGACATCATGATATTAAACCCTTCGGAAACCACTATTACTTATGTTGAACTTGTTATCAATTCTGCGTATCGTACTTCCATACCAGTGGTGACAAATGCATGATATTTTTTATTATATTCGTCCCACTGCTGGACACGGGTCTTGTATAAAATATTAGGTGTTAGACTATAGTTCACCATAGCCTAGTGGCAGAAGATTTTCCATGTAACAAAAATAAGTATGTAAAAATACATACTTATTTTTGTTACATGGACCCCACCCCTACCAGGTTGTCCGTACATTTCATCGGAGGCCGTCTTGCGGCGCTTTTTCCGCAGAGAAAAGTCGCTGTCAGCCGATGGATGCAGACGGCTTGTAACCGGTCCTTGTGGAAGTCTATGGGGGAGGCCTTTGTTCAGCAGTGGACTTCCTGTGGCTGATATGATGATGATGACAATTTAAATATTTATTAGGAACAGTACCTACGTAGGTAGGTAGATACTGTTTCCCAATTAATACTTGAATTCTAATATACATAGATACTATTGTTGTGGTTTGATTTCAAAGATATTGCTCATAAGTGATTCATTGTTTAGACTTTTATGTAGGTAGGTACCTACATAAATACAACACATTGATATATATTATAAGTTATCAGGGAGTAGTAACAGTAGCCGATAGGAATAATGTATAATTAAAATAACTTACATTAAATAATAAAAATTAAGGATATAAATATACTAATAAGTTCGATTAAGGATATAAACATCCTAATTTCCAGTTCGAACAGTGTTATTGGGAATCGGTTTGGTTTTGTGCCCGATTAACCCTTCGGGGAATGCAGGCGTGATGGTATGTTTGTCCCAATAAATAAAATACGTTAGAAAGTTACAGTGCACGTTATTTTCTGTCATAAAAATAATGTTGCCAATTGTAAAACTAAAAGTGCAATTCTTCCGTGTGCATCTAAATGCACCATATTTTCATTTCCGAACGGAACACAATTCAAGAATAGATTATCAACTACCGCTCCAGATATAATTTCTAGTTTCCCTCTCTATATCAACAGAGATGAGAAACTGTTTTATTTCCTGCAATTACATTTACAGAGATGCAATCCAGTTCAGTTTCCGTTCAGAAATTTAATATAGATAAAACTACTGAGTAGGACCGAGTACGTTGTATTGCGTCCTCATTCTAAAACAGTCATTTCTGTGCGTCAAGGACGTTCTCGCTCCGTAGGCACTCGTACTTCGAGATCGTGACAATTCGTGATAGCGACTTTTCTCAATTGAAACAAGTGTATCGTTTCTTATATTGCCGCGCCAACGATCCGCCCTCGTACCCAACAATACATGGACCGTAAACTCGTTTTATGTCCGGTCTCGTGGTACGCGGGTACGTAAGCTAACTACGGAGGTAACAAAGAACTGGTTTGCGCCGCGGTTTTATGGACCATCTTTCAGTAAGGTTGGAGAACAACTAATTTTAGAGTCGCCCGTTCGGCTTTTAATGAGCACTTAACTTTGTCTTTGACTTTGAATGCCGAAGATCCTGTAGCTTGATATGTAGTTTTAGGCACGGTACAGATGGCATTAGGACATTCGCTTACGGTTATTTATTGACGGTAATTTCTGTTTGTGAATACAAACACACTTATTTTGTTCATCATGACGAGTCTCAGTTGTTAACAGCGATAAGTACACCTGTTATGTAGGTACGCCTATTTATCATCCCGTGAAATCTTAATTAAACGCAGTATGGCTGTATGTATGTAGTACTTAATAACAGTACAATTTCATTTCATCTTTCGACGATCAAAACGTCATCTTGCTTTTTTTCCCGTAAAAAAAAAATTGTGTTATTGATACACTCAAAAGAAAAGGTACGTATCTCCAAGTATGTATATTATGTCTACCTCTTCTATAGACCTTTTATTTTTTTCTCGACCCCGATAAACTTACCGTAAAGTATCAGTTTGAATATAAAAGTCGACGTCAACTCGAGACATGTGCGTACATTAGTACACCACAAAAGCACTAGAGCAGAGCGAGTTCTTGCAATAAAACCACATTGGCCGTGTTTTGTTCTCTGTCCGACTTTCTAACCAATAGGGGATCGTATATTCTAGTGTGTGTGCTCGTACGTATTAGGACCATTGTTTGGTCTCAGTGTAGTGTCCATATGGTATGTCGGATCATATTTTTTAAAGAGACGGGCTGTGACATTTTTAAATTTGAAAAGCGAAAGTATGAAGGGCTGGGGGCCCAGGTTTCACGTTGCCAAGTAAGGAAAGTTCGTAAGGTAGGGTTTGTTCCGAAACCGGTATGCATTTTGGTACGGAATGGTACCTCGTATCTTTGATCTCCAGTTCCAGTAAAAATTTCAGGTTACTTTTTTCGAGTCGATAGTAAGAGAATAAAAATGAATCAAATCAATCATTTATTTGCTAGAAATTATTGAATGTTGCCAGCAAGCAAGCGTGCTTAATTTAATGTTAAGTAGGTACAGAGGCCATCACATCGAGCTACCACAATCTATCAAATTATTACTTTGATAGATTTTCAACTTTAATACAACAGTATAAGATTCATTTTCAATTGGGAAAATTTTATAGTTTTGGATGGCTTGACCTGGTGGCGTCTGTACCAATTACATACAGTATGTACCTATATTATTGATAAAATAAAAGTACTTAAGTACAATGATATTCTATTATGTTGCCTTGTCAATTACTATTGGCTAATCTATTATTATGGCCACACGGCCATAATAATAGATTAGCAGTAAACATTAGTATTATTATTACCGTGATTTTATACAATTTTATGTACATAAATTTTAATGCTGTAGAAACAACATTTATGAAGCCACACAAATTTTTTTAAAGACATTACCATGAACAGGGTTTGTTTAATGTAGGTAGGTACCTAAGTATATTTCTTATTCTACACTTGATGATACTCATAATTAAGCCTCGACATGTACCTACTCATTGCGTCGGATTTAGCGAGTAAGTATTCCAAATTCAAATTAAAATTGATTCGCACCAAATTCGTATTTCCCTTTAAAATCCAGGGCCGGCGCAGCTATAATGGCGGTGATAATTTTCCGAAAGCACGCTTCCAGCGCTTAATAGGAATTCCAAGCATTAAACATTCAAACTAAAACCCGCTTCATAAATACGGGTCTTATCCTAATACCCCTTCATTATAATTGTTTGCTTTCGTATTACTCAGAAGTGACGAAAAGGGCATGGAATTAATTAGTGAAGGCTGACTCATTTCACAACAGATTTCTTTAGATGATTATAGGGTTGGCAAATCTAAGATCGTGAGATGCTTAGGTGAAACTAACGTGAAACCGAAAGATAACGTTAAAACAAACATGCTAATAAACAAGCGGTCTGTAGATACATTTAATTAAAAAGAATAACCTCATTTCAATAGGTAGAGTACATAATTGAAACCTTTTATTAGCCAAAACATAAGTATTATAGGTAGGTACTTAAGTTTTAAAAAGTAAGTGTATCTTTAAAACCTGCTCAAATAGGTAGGTTATTTTGCAATTACTATCCGTAATTTGATCTCATTTGATAGTACTAAGAGTTCACCATAATGGTTCAAGTATAGGAATTTGAACTTTCAACCTCACGACTGCTATTAACTTCAGTCGTTAAGTTAGAGTAGGGACGTTCAATGGTAATAATAATAAATATATCATCATGACTGGGAATAAATGAACACTCAATTAGCAGCTTGTATCTCATAAATGCGTCAATATTGATCAGCTGGAGACTCCGATAAAATCTGTCAAAAAAGTTTCAAACTGTAGGTAGACGATTTTTCTGATACCTATTTCTGCTCAGTGTCATGCGCGTAATCATGCATCCAATCGCCACACGCTCGTTCGAGGTTAATAATAAAAGTACATCATCATATAAGCCACAAGATGTCCACTGCTGAACAAATCCTTCAAACAAAGCCTTACCTATCGACTGACAACGACTTTTCGCTGCGGGAAAACGCAGCGTAGGACTGCATCCTATGAAATTTACGGACAACCTGGTAAAATACATACTTATTTTTTTTACATGGAAAATTTTCATGGATCCGCCGCCACCTGGGGCGGTGATACCCAGATATGTCGGACTCGTAATGATTAAAAAAATACTAAAATTGCACTTGCGACCCTTATCCTGTAGCTATGGATATGGGATTCGTAAGATGCACAACGACCATGACAAGCTGTGTCAGGTACAACCACCAGACCCTATCAAAGGGCGAGGCCCTCCTCGCTTCCTACTCGAAGGCGCGCGTGGAGCAAACAAGAGAGGTCCTACTAAGAAGATACTCGAAATTCGAAATATCTAAACAGTACTGTGACGTCATCCACCACAGACCCGCGGTTACGACTTGCATTCGAAAATTAAACGATTGACTGACCGTTTCTTCACACGTCATTTAACGCGAGACTCGAATAGAACACTGTTTACCCGCATTATGTGCCGTACAATAACACGTGTCAGGTACAAACGAACAATGGGTTTATACGTTGATCCAATGTGTAGACACGTTTCGAAGATGGGTCATTAAACCAGCGAATTAGATAGAGGAAGCTCTAGTAGATTTAAAAGGGTTAAAGGGCGGAAATTGGAAAAAAAAACTGGGAAACGAACCCACCACACACAAAAAGGTTATTGTTGCAAGGTGACCACTTCAACCTCTACACCAAACGTCTAATGCTATGAAATGTCAGTTATTTGGTGGCCTTAGAAAGGAAGATATAAACTTTAGGTACCTATATCAGGTGGGTCGTCTACCAGTCCCACATCGGCTGGTCTTTCGTGCCATCATTGTCATAATTTCCTCAACAAAGATAAAGCTCCCCACAAACAGACGGGGACTGCGGTGGCGGACAATTGTAATTCCTGGTAGTACATAAGAGTATGTACTCAAATATGTGCGGGAATGACGCGATCTGAAGGCCGGTTGCTACCGCAGTCAGGCGGTCACCGTTATCGTCCCGCCACGACGGCTGTTTGTGGAGATTGGTGAATAATGCGGCTCACATTATTTTTTAATAAAACTCAAAAGAAAGTAAACGTAAAACCTTTCAATGCTGTGCTTCAACTAGAGGGCCATGAAATAAAACAGATGCCCGTCTTTTATCGCTGACTTTAAAGCCACAAACAAACCTGAACTTGAAAATATTTGTCAGTGTGTATTACGTGTTAACTCGTGAAAGCGTTTCTTTATTTATCTCCTCAACTATTTACTTTGAACGTGGTTGTGCTGCAACAAATGCAAACCAATATTTGTTCGAAAAGTTACCAAATTATCGAAATTGTTGGGAATTTCGAGAAACTATGTTAGCTCATGTAAGTTTGTGTAAGGTAACTTTCAATGTATTGTAAATATTGAAGAAAATAAAAGACGTAAAATGGTTGGCTTTTCATGAATCATAATGTAAATGACAAAGAATCTGATATTGTTCTTCTACATATGAATTATTGATTCCAGAAGAATGGTCCATCAGGAGGCTCAACAATTATCTTTTTTTTCTTTATTATCTATATTAGTTAAATCCAAAGGCCTACAATTAGAAGATTACTTATCTGTATCGATTTCATCCTCTTAGTCCTCTTAGGCCTTGACCTTTTCCTAACTATGGCCTCCATTCTAACCATGTGTGGCTGAAACCAGTAAAGATTACTTAGATTTTTTGTATGTTGGTTTATAATCAATAAAATTTAAAAAAATCTTTCTTAGAATAGAAGGCTGACAGCGATCTATCAGCGAGTACCATGGGCTGTATTATCTATCTACTACCCGTATGAAGTCGAGGCGGGCCGCTAGTTCAAAATAATTTAGAATTCATTGTTTTTGCCATACTTTGATGCCTATTGATCAGAACACGCTGTTGATTGAGCCGTGAAGCGTGACCACAGATAAATTAAAGGGCTTGGAACATTGCTAAAAATAAAACAATCAATGCGAGACGAACCGTTTCAACTAGACGCTTTAATTGGAATTCCTTCACTTTTGTTTACTTTCACAACCCTTTGTCGTGGTTTTAATGTTATAATTATGAGGTTTATTGTGTTTGATAATATTATTATGTTCAGAATCAACACCGCTGTTTTTTTATGCGTATAAATGAAAATAGTCTTGCCCACAGTACCTAGGTACTTTCAAAATATTTATTTTTCTATGCAGAACTCTTTGCAGTTCTTCCTCTTTTGTTTTTTTTATGTGATGGAACTAGCGGTTGTTCCGGATTCCACTCGCACACCATAGGACTTTTTGAGACAGTAGGTAGCCTTCTCCGAAGTCCAATCTATCTCTGTACAAAAAAACGTCAAAATTGGTTGAACAAACCATTCTTAACACATCGAAACCACAGTGACCCGGAGATCATGTATAGCCGTCGTTTCTGGTTGTCATACGAACACCTATGACAATCAATAGTGGTAGTCAGAAGCCCAATAAGCCTGACAACCAGTCTATCCTCAGGATATCGGTACTATCCAGAAATTGCTTTTTGCCCAGAATTGCTGCCGAGTTCTAATGGTCGTCGCTCTGCGTAAAATACTTAATGATATTCAGATCCATCTGGAAGCTGACTGGAAGCTGACCCATTGTTGGGAAATGGTTCGGAGGAAGATTTCGTCGGCTCTATTGTTTTGTGTGTCAGAAATTAGTCACAGTATTTCATTGTAAGCTAAGACGTCACTACCGGTGACTAAGTTAGTTACTACGTCGTGAGTATTTCGGGTTACTCATTAAGACTTAGGTACAGTCATGTTATACACTTATAGTCATTATATCTCAGGAAGACCTGTGATGACCTCTGTCATATAAAACAAACTTTAAGTTACTAGCGGTACGGGCCGCTAGTAACTTAAAGTTTGTTCACACGGGGTTTTTTACACCTTGGGTTACATTATTGAAGTTTTAGAAGGGAAGAAAAATAGTAAAATTAAGTGGATCCGGCGACTGGGACCGCGGTTCGAGTTAATTGCGGTCCCAATCGTCGGAATTCTCCTGAAACATACCATCGAACTGTGAACCGGGCATACAGGCGTGATGGTATGTTACGTTTGGAAACTTGTTTTTAATTTTATTACAACTTTTATTTTGTTATGTAAGTATAATTATGTAAATTGTATCGGTATGTTAACTTAAGGGTCTAGTGGTATCTTCAAATTATGTATAAACTTGAATTTAAGTATAAACGGTATCGTTACTGTTACTGTGATATCCGGACTGTACTTTAATTATTTCCAAGAAATGCTACCAACCATCTCAATAAGTTCAATAGAAATTCAATCTAAACTTGACCTCATTTAGATACATTATTCGACAATCTTAAAATGGTTTGACTACTTTTCTATATGTATAAGGTATTTGACGGCACTTTTGGCGTAGGTAGTATGCTGAGCTGCCGGCTTCTGTGACATGTGTCGCGGGTTTGATTCTCGTACGGAATAAATATTTATTTTTGCCTTAGAGATTATTTATCGCGACGGTGTGTGAAGTCTGCCAACCCGCACTACGCCAGCGTGGTGGACTAGCCTAATCCCTTTCAATCTGAGAGGAGACCCGTGCCTAGCAGTGGGACAGTATATGGTTTGATGATTATGTTGCATATGAGAAATTCACAAGATTTTTAATGTCACAATTTTTATTTGCTCACTGAAAATCTCTCATCGTCTCACTCTTAAGCAAATTGAGGGGATAATCCCAGTTATGAAACATATTTAATTAATAAGTAAAAGCATTGACATCTTGAACTCAGTCAAATACATACCATCACTCCTCTATTCCCAGAGGTAAGGCAAAGTTGTACCAAAGTACACCCACAGTACACCAATAAGTTCCTAGATCCCATGAAAGTACTCTCTAAGGCTGAGCTGCTTACTGTTAACTGGGCACATATCCAGACCGAGCTGAGAGTTATCTATTCGAAAATCCAATAACACTTCTTGACCTGATAATCGAAGAACTCACGCTGAGCTCAGCCAAGCTTGCGACAACTTGATCAATAAAGCAGTACATAAAATGCAAATGCTTCACTACCTTGTTGCCCGTGCTATAACGCGGCGATCAGCTGAGTGGTGAGCACGGTGTGAGGTGACTGAGTGAGGCACGGGTACGTGCAGCTGGTTGCAGTACCCCGCACCCGGCGCCTGCCCCGGTGTCGTCTGTCGAACCTCAAACCTTCAAAACTATAAACCCAATCCTAAACATTATGTCTCTCAACATAACAACTGCAGTGTATACGGAGTTATTTACAATTTGTGTCTGTTTGTTTATTGTTGCCATGCCAGGCTTGGGGAGATCTGGGTCATGTCATTTCACGAACGTGGAGGAGATAACCGTTCTGTAAATAGCAGCTCCTTGGGCCTTGGCTGTGATATTTGTTAAGGATTCTGTAGGGCTACATGTCAAGTATAGGCTGACCTATGACAGTTTTTTTTATACCACTAAGGTGGCAAACTAACATACAGCCCACCTGATGGCAAGCGGTTACCGTAGCCTATACACGCTTGCAACACCAGGATCACTTGCGCGTTGCCGACCCAGTAAAAATATTTTCACACCCTTCTTGAAGGACCCCATGCAATATGCCACGTTCTATTCTTTTTTTACATATAAAATTCTTCTAGAAGATGAAGGTCTTAGTATTTTTTTTCTAAATGTCAGAAAAGTTTCTGTTCGTTCTGTTGATGTTTGTTTTACCAATACCATGGGTTTAAATAAGTTTGAGTGTTGCACTTGTCAAGTATTTTTTGCTCATATTCAACGTCCGTTGGGGCTGAAAGACATTGATTGTATCAGTGACTTCTCCCTGCTGCAAGATGTCTGTTCCTTTTTTGGGACTCAAGTGAAAATATTTAGTTATAATTTATCGCAAATTTTGAAACATCATCACGCCTGTATTCCCCGATGGATTAGGCAGAGGTGTAACTAATATACACCCACAATTTGCCGGTAAGTTTTTGTACCATGTAATAGGAGACGAGCCTATTGCCATAAAGTGGTTATACAAGGGGTTAAAAAGTGGTTATACGAAGTTACTTATACAAACGTCGAGCTACTACTCAGAGACTCATAGAAAAACCCAGTTTTCTTTCGACACTAACATTTTAGAAAAAAAATACGGTAGTTTAAATTGTTTTGTATCTCAAGCCAAGTTTATTGACGATCTTCATGTTTTTGCTTAACGCTTTCACCAGATTGTTGATTATCAATACGACTTACCGGATTTATTTAATCTGTGTAAAATTCACTATGCGGTCAATATTACTTTTTATATCGTCACGCTGAATGTTTTTGCAGTTAGCAATCAGTAGCAGTTCCTCTACTTATGTAAATATTTTGCATGTTTCGCTTTCTGAATCATTGGTATTTCTTTAGGTTTACAAAATAACTGATATCCTATGTAATTAAGACAGAAAGCTCATAAATAGGTGGGTTTAATAAAAATAACTTCTGGAATTCAACATATTTATTTCCAACGCAACAAAGAAGTTAATTATGAAGTATACCTACTTAGAGGTAAGCTTAATAATTCTAAGTACACATCATATTACAAGATTAACATAGTGAGACATTAATAATTCAAACCTCTGTTATAATGAGAATCGCTAGGTTAAAGACAAACAATAGCTAGCTAAAACATTAACTATAACAAGCGACGATTAAGGCCGACGAAAGAGTCCAAAACCAACCGATCAATCACTACCGTCTGCAACATCAGGCTAAATGTTCATCGTCACATGTTTCAAAAAAGAAAAAAAAAGCTCTCAAGGATCGGATTCCCGAAGCAACCGGTTTGGAGTCTCACGAACCTTGAATGAACGGACTCAATAGTCGGTTCTAAAGGTTATGATTTTCGAAACGTTTTTTGATACTCGTCCCATTTTCTGGAACTTGGGAACATCTCTGTAGACTGTTAAGTTTATCGATGTAATTATTGCTTAAAATGTAAAATTTGTACGGCAATTTCAACTTTGAAATAGTAATAACTATTAGCGCTTAAAGCCTTTACGTTTATAGGTATGACTAAAAGTTTTACAATGCTACAAAGTTTCGAATTTAAATCTAAATAGTTGAGTGTGTTGCAATTAACATTTTGACCGCCACATCAATCACGAAAATCTGTGTTCTCTACGCCAAGCGACAAATTCAAGTATAATAGGTAAAAAAAAAACAACACATTTTTGTATAGGCATTTATTTTGAACTATTGAAAAGTGGTATTTTTGACGTGCCATGCCATCGTTGGCGTCGTGAGCAAGTTTAAATTTGACGTGTATACACGTCCGTGGCGGGCAAAAGGTTAACATGCCGGCGAAATATGGGTGAACATTAGTAGTAGGTACACTCAGGTATGCTCAAGGCTTTGCGGAATACAGGCGTTATGGTGTGTTAGAAATTATGAATATTTTTTGTATTTACAATGCTCTTAAGCAGGGAAGCCTCACAATCCAACAGACACGGCAGACATTTTATAACCACGGCTATTACTTAATCTGTGCTATTACATTGCTCTTGTTTAGCTCACATTAGCCAGATGAAGGCTCAGAATCCGAGGAACAAATATCATACACCGGATCCTGAGGATATGAAAAATGTGCAATGGTCATCGGACATATTGGTTATTCCTACATAATATCTTTCTTGAACAAGATAAGAATGATTATTCATCTAAATATTTTATGTATACAAAATACATTTCACAAATTAAGAACAATCAAAATTCTTTTCTTGTGTTTTATTTGAGTTCTCCAATTTTATTATAACCACTCCAGCGTCTCCTGTTTCATTAGCTACAGATACCGACCTACCTCCAACTCGAGATAAAGCGACTGTGACCTTTCATAGAGCAACTTAATTGCCTGCTTTATCTGTCTTCGGCGCTATCTCTGAAGGTTAATTGCCTGCGATAAAGCGTCTTGTAATTTGTAACAGAAGGCAGTTACTGTGCGTGCTTTCAACCGAAACAATGTTTTGAATTATTTAGGGCTTGGTGCTTATGACTTGGAATATACTCAGGCCAGAATATATGCAGCTGCCTTGGAGCCAGTTTTTACTCATCATGAGTAACCACTGTTGTCATTGGTAAATGGATGATGCTCAATCCAAGTCAGCTGTAAAGATTCCAGTCTGATTTTTTCACATAATCTAATACTTGGTATTATAATGTATTCAGATAACAAAGATCAAAGAACAGCTATTGTTCAATAATAAATGATCTATACAAGCAATCAATATAAAATTATACTCTTTATAGCGCTGCCTAGTTGTCCAGTGTCGATATCGACAAGTATCATATTCTGCGGCGAGCTTTTTCCTTGGAATAGGTTGTGTAGTACACCCAGTACAGTAGACACTGACTGTGTACCTCATATACATCACTAGTGCTAATCTTTATCTTCGTCATTGAAGCGATTCCGTCAAAAATATGAGGTTATCTGCGGTGGCCCGAAAAGTGCTCAACTTACACTTCGTAAAACATAGCTTGATACGGATGACAGATGTCAAATAAAGGACATTCACAATTTAGAAAGAGACAGTCGATAAATCGGGAATATTTCTACAAATTTGTCGTTTTTTTGACATATGGATTTGACGTTTTGTTTTACGTAAGTGTCAGACCTTATTCCCTGTTCTTTCAAGGTACCGCCATAATGGACTTGAATGTTGTATTGAACCAAGAATAAGAGCAGATGCACCATATTCCGATAAGAAATGCTAAATTATTATATAGTTGTTTATCTTTACGATTGCACTAAGAATGTGACTCAGCCGATTAGACTACTGATAAATTCGCAACTTTTATATAAATCTTTCAATTCTTATCTACTCGTGGCAGGTTTATGTAAATAGGTCATTGATGGTGTCGATTTTATTATTCTGGTATCACCTTTTTTTAAACATATTTACAACTACAGGTTTCAATGTCTTTTTTTATTAGAGCTTGGGAAAATAGTAAGTACCTATATCTTCTAATATATAAAATTTCCATGTCACAATGTTAGTTACCGTACTCCTCCGAAACGGCTTGACCGATTTTTACCAAATTTTATATGCGTATTCAGTAAGCATTCTGAGAATCGGCTTCTATCTATTTTCCATACCCCTAAGTGATAAGGGTGCCCCTGGAGGTTTTTTTTATGGCAAAACAACGTTTGCGGGGTCAGCTAGTTAACTAATATAAGTAGGTACTCGCACACTAGCACAGACAAGGCATTGGCATTCAACCTCCGTAATCCAATTATTTGTTAATAGCTATAGCCTAATAATTTGATAATAAGGTCTTAAAGTCTTACAAATGACCTAACTGACTAGTTGTTAAATATTCAGGCTTCTGACTAGGTATTAGTTGAGTTTAATATAACAATTAGGCACAAAAGATTGTCGGTCTTCCATTATAGACTGCGACAAACACAGTTAAACTCACCTTGTTAACTGTCTACATTTCATTATTTTATATCATCGTCATCGTATCAGCCACAGGAAGTCCACTGCTGAACAAAGGCCTCCCCCATAGACTTCCACAAGGACCGGTTACAAACCGTCTGCATCCAACGACTACCAGCGACCTTTACCAGGTCGTCCGTCCTCGTTGGAGGTCGTCCCACGCTGCGCTTTCCGGTGGGTGTTCTCCACTCGAGAACCTTTTTCGAATCCAAGGCATGCACATCTGACTTTTCGAATTCATGTGCGTATTAATAATTAATTATCACTCGCTGAAGCGGTGAAGGAAAACAGCGTTTCCTCACGCTGTTTTGCTTCACCTGCATACCTTAGAGATTGTGATGATGATATGTTATCAATTGCCTCATTGATTCAGTGATCGCTAGTATGGCTGATGAGCCTGAGGTACCAGCTTCAAGCTACCCAGCTCAAGCTTTGCTGTTGGATATTTCCATTAAGCAATTCTTATTAGCAGTTCGGTATTTGGATTTGTTACCAGGTTAGACAATAGGCTTGCGTCCTATTACATGGGCCTTAAACATACTCGTCGGTGTACAGACGCTAGCAGGTCAAGCTATCCAAAACTGTTAAACTTTCCCAATCGAATGTGAACCTTATTGTTTTGTGTTAGAGTTTAAAATCTATAAAAAAAATTGACAGATTGGTGTATTGGCGGTTGGACAACCGTACTCCTCTGCCTAACCCTTCAAGACGGCGTGATGGTATACTTTATCTATGTTATCTACTGTATGATAAAATTCATCAGGCGATATAGCAACATTCTGTCGTTACTTATCTTTAAGCGTAAAATTATTGTTTCACGTGTATAAATCTTATTTTGTTTTGAATTATGGTCAATTTGAAAAGAAGAATTGCACATTTTAATAGCCTGATTTGTAGCAATAGGTTTTACATCGTTGACATTAACGTTCCCTTACACTACAGTAGTACTTAATGTTTTTGTTTTATCTAAGTAGGTACTCGTAATATAGTCTCGATGGAAGTAACAAAATTTGCAACGCTCCTGAAAATGTTGAATTTATGTTAATTTTGTCTTCGATAACTTCCTTGTGAACTTTAAAATTCACCAGTAGGTAAGCTAAAAATATATTCCAAATTCGTATACCTAATTATTATACGAATTTAGCATATTTTTATTTGAGTGTCGGAAACAACGATTGGCCCCATTACATGGGATCAGTAGGGATGAACCTACTGATATTTAGGTACCATCTTGTAACCTTTGATGTGGTGACCTGAACTGTGGTTACATTAGTAATTGGTAGTAGTAGTAGAGTAGTACCTCTACCTAACCCGTAGGGAAAACAGACGTGATGGTATAGAACAATGATTTTCAATACTTTAAATAATATTTAATCTAAACTCATCGCTTTTAAATTTCAGACTCGGTTAGTCGATTTTTAATCATCAAGTTTCGCGAAAGCGATGATTAATATTATACCAAGAAGATAAGCTAGTCAAATTGCCCTGATTTCGTCGACATATGGCGTCTTTATACAGGAATTACTATATCTATTACTGTAACTAACTCGTCCATTTATAAAGATAGGGACATCCTGACAGGATAGGTATCTCAGTTTACAACTTCATTACTGTTTCCCGGCTTACTGGTCAGGTCTTACAATCTAGTACTATATCACTGAAGAGACTGGAGACAATTCTGGATTTAGCATTGCAATTTTACCTATTGATTTCTTTATACCACTAAGGTGACATACCTAATATTTTTAATATTTACGTAAGAAAGAGATTATTTAAAATGACAATCTTATTCAGACGATGTTTTTTCGAGTAATAATTATGAAGTCTCTTCAATTGTGTGGCCGTGTAGATTTATTATCGTCCCTTGTGCAAAATTATATTTAATACCTAGATATAAATAATGTGTGGTGGTATGGTTTATTCTTATTTTTTAAAGTATGTACTGTCAACTATTAGCTTCCCGAGTTGGTCTTCCCCGATAATCTGGAAGTTTTTAAATCTCGAGTGAATCGGTTTCTTCTAGGCAAGCGCGCTCCTCCGTAGATCGCAATGTCGCTTAACATCAGGTAATCAAGGCGATCAAGCGTAGGCCTGTCTAGAATATCAAAAAAGCTAAATATAAATAAGAGAATTAAGTACTAATATGTAATAATAATATCTAATATATTAATCTTCTGCCCATCCCTTTTGAGATCTCCGACATCACGTTTATGTTAATTTAACTATTAACTATAGCCAAGGCGGTATTACAAAGACTTAGCCAGAGGCGACACCTATTCAATCAAAGGTGATTTCTTTTCAATCATAGTCTTAATTAACCATGTGGATATAATCGATTTCTAGTTGAAGTTGATTTGTATACAGTGATCTAATGGATTTTATTGATGGATTATTACATACATAACATAATATACCATCACGCATGTATACCCCGAAGGGTTAAGTAGAGATGTACAGAGGCTAGCACATCACGCTACCCCAATCTGTCAAATTTCTTTGATAGATTTTCAGCTTTAAGACAAAACAATAAGGTTCTTGTTAAATTGAGAAAATTTGACAGTTTTGCATAGCTTATTTTATTATAACATTTCGCTGGTAACTTTAGAAACAACGAGATCTATCTATCAGCGACGGACGTCCACTGCTGAACATAGGCCTCCCCTAAAGATCGCCACAAAAATCGGTCTTGCGCACACCACATCCACTGAAAAACGAGATCATTGTAGGTAAAAGGGTAACATAATATCATTGCTTTCCTTCGCTAGAAACTTTTTGTGTTCTAGCTCATCTATTCTTTAAAAATAAAATCATATTTAACTACTATTAAATCCTACTCACACATGAAACAAATAAATCATAGTCATAACAGAATATAGAGGAAATAAAATAGTCAAATATTAGGTAAGTACCGCAAAGTGCTAAACATTTTGGCGTTGTATCACATCCGACCAGAATACGATTAGATAGTGTTCGCCAAACTGCTCTATGGTCTCGTTCCTATCGCTTGACATATATTTTTTCTTGTTATCAGCACTGACAATTTTGTCAGTTCAAATAATTTGTTGAAATAGGAAAAAATATAAAGCGGACGAAATTGGGGATATAATAATCTTGAAGCGGAAAGTATTCTATTGAATGTTTTTTTTTTTATTTATTTATCTTTTCATTCATAAACAAGTATTTAGTTGTCAATTCGCTGTGTTCGTCTATGTTGCGTCATATCTTCTGAATCCGATTTTAACTATATATTTTTTAGAAGGGAATTGCTTCATTTAATTTCGTTTTGTCTGATGGAGTATTTTTTTAACCATCTTAAATAATATTACTATTTTGTCCTTTTATCTATCTTGACGAAGGTCTAGTTGTTGCATGTTGAAGACTTACATTGTGTATTTTTATTAAATGAATATTTCTGTAACTTTCATATTATTACCTACATATAATCCTCTTGCACCATACCTACAGTGGATGATAAACAGGTTACCTATATTTTTGATAACAATGGAGTAGTCACAACAGTGAACGACGCATATAAATTTATATGATTTCATCATCGGTATTTTATTAAAGTTTTGATTGAAAGCTTAACATTATTCATTAATTCTAATCCTATCCTACTATAATATTATTAATGTGAAAAATTGTGTCTTGAAATCTTTCACGATAAAACTACTGAACGAATTTTGAGGAAACTTTAGATAGATAGATAGATAGATTGATTTATTTATTTGTATAGAATGTAGGTAATATAATTAGGTGATACATAATATTTTGAATCCATATACATTCTGCCTCATGGCATGCAAAATTTTTTAACTTAAAATTATCATTATATTATTCTATTTACTAAAACTATTGAATAACTTTACATGAGCATTGTAAACTAAATAGACTTATCATTTAAGAAATCCGATACAGAGTAATAGCACTTTTGAATTAGTATTTATTTTTTTAAGGTTCTTTTTAAATTTTCTTAAAGGTTTCTCTTTAATCATTTTTGGTTACATGGTTATAAATAATAGGAGCCATACACATAACATACACATAATAATAGGTACATTATTATTTATACATGAAAATAACATATAGGCTAATTAAAAGTAACTTTTTCGCGGACGAAGTCGCGGGCAGAAGTTAGGTTTAATAAAAAAATACTGTAAAGTAAGTTATGTCTGTTGAAGAACATAGTAATAAGTCTTCGATAAAATCAAAATCAAAATAGTTTTATTTTCATATACTTAAACCATATACAGGCACTTATGAAATGTCGAGTCTAGGTGTTGCCATTAGATGTGATAGATGTTGCCAATGTCCTTAAAAGACATAAGAGTGAGGAAGGGAAGTTCGTCATCACGGCAGTGGCCTCGGTAGCTTAGTTGGCTATAGCGTCTGGTGTACTTAACCGGAAGGACGCAGGTTCAAACCTGAGATCGAATTTTTTTTCACTTTAATTTATATCCAGGGATGAAAGTTATATAATATAAATACTAATATCATTATACAAAAATAGGGGTTGGTGGTAGAAGGGTGAAAATTTTGGGGTTGTATGAATTTTTAATGCCACATTATAAATAAAATAGAATTAAAAAAAAATACCAAAAAATATAAAAATCAGTCGAGCCGACTCCGAGAAGTAGGTATGGCAACTAACACTGTGATACGAAATTTTTATGTGTATACATCATCTTCAACTCATATACTGTCCCACTGCTGGGCACGGGTCTCCTCTCATATTGAGAGGGATTAGGCTATAGTCCACCACGCTGGCCTAGTGCGGGTTGGCAGATTTCACAAACCGTCGAGAAAAATCTCTAAGGTATGCAGGTTTCCTCGCGATGTTTTCCTTCACCGTTTAAGCGAGTGATAATTAATGATTAATACGCACATGAATTCGAAAAGTCAGAGGTACCTTTAGCTTGGCAGTCCAAGATTATTAATTTTTTTTTTTGACATAATGCAATATCATAAGTCCTCACACAATGTTCAGTTACTATCCAGTACCTACCGTTAAACAGATCTTACAGCCAATTAAACTTTAACGATGCAGCTTACGCAACATTTTCCAAAAACGGCGAAACGATGGAACAAGTTACACCCTGTTATCACAAAGATTAAACAGAAGGTGTACTCCTGTAGTCGTGCCAAGAGGTTACAAGAATCACTTGCTTCTGTAGGAAAATACACAATAGCTAGATATGAACTTGTAACGATGAAGAGACTTGCACGCCACAAAACTTAAAAAGTATGTAAAACCGGTATCCATTTATGGCTCTCTGATTCTAGAGGAATCCAGTGTCAAAAATGCATCATACTTAAAGCGTTATATGTATATTTGTAACGTGTTTTCCATATTTAAGAGCGATTACTACGAATTAAAGAATGTTCCAATGACATTGGAATTCGCATACAGTGTAATTCAAACACGAACTATCGATTTCTTCGATTCCACTTCTCGAGGTACGTTTCGAACTTTCGGTCACATTATTATCTTACCTCACCTACTGCACTGATCTCTTATGTGGCTCCAACCCCTCCCTTTCTCGGATGTGGAGCGTCAGTTGTCAAGCTGCGTCGGCGCAGGAATTTGTTTGCCCTTTGCTTGACGCCGCATTCCTGTGACAACAGGGCTGTCACGTGGGCGTCTTCCATCTTATCCATAATTTTATGATGGTGTTGGAAATGCCGTTATAGACGTTCTAATGGGTATTATAGACATATTTGCATATTTAACATGTCCAAGTCGTAAATTTTGGTATGTGTTAATAGTGTATGAAGCTCTACTCCTAGGAGTGGATTATTTTCCATACAAAGCAAAGAAATCTTGCTCCTTATTATAGTATTGTTAACGGTTTTACCTTATTTATGTTTCAAGTTTGATTAACTTCTCTCTCGCAATTTCACCATATGATAGTTCATACATAAATGTTAATGTTTAAAGACTTCCTTTGAATTCAAATTTAGAACTAGTCGTTTGACCCTGAAAAGTATCTATAAGGCCTAGGTTCACAGGTATCCAGATTGCAGGTTCTATTTTTTAATGTCGATCATAGAATAAAAAGGTTGTGCGTCTGCAGTTATGTCTTTGTATTCAGATAGCTAGTTATCTGTATTGTCCATTATTATATTGTTATTATTATCTGTAGAGTCAGATTATTAAATTTTACTTGCATGCCTATCCTACTTAAAGTCTACCACAACTTACTATAGTATAATAAAATTGTATACTGGAAGAGCGGATTCTCCTACTACAAGCAAATTACTTGCTTAAAAGGAGAATTCAACACTTGCTATGTATTTGTAAATATTGAGTTGATGAAATAAATATATTTTTATTTGATTTGATTATAACAAGTCTACAAATTAAAACATAGGATAATAGCTCATTATTAGTTAGTAAATAAAGTACAGAGGCCAGCACATCAAGCTACCCCAATCTGTCAAATTTATTTGATAGATTTTCAACTTTAATGCAAAGTAATAAGGTTCACGTTCAATTGGGAAAATTTTACAGTTTTGGATTGTACAATATACAAAAAAAAAAAATACCGAAAGCAAAAGCACTAGCTTTCATTTGGTTTTCGACTCCGAAAAATAAATCATATAGTTTTTTAACCTACTTGCTTTATTTTTCGTGAAAATTTCTTTCTTATTTTTTTTTTAAGTAACAATCTTTCGAATTTCACTGTATCTATCTATGTATTCAGCTGGTATCACCCATGATCCACTGCTGAGTGAAGGCATCTTCTCTACCCTGCCACTGTTGCCGATCTTGTGCAAGTCTCACCCACTGACTCCTCACTGCCCTCACAATATCATCCGACTATCAGGCTTTTGGTTTGCCCTGCAATCATTTTATATTTCTTTACCACCTGAGTTTCTGCTTCGGTCCATTTAAGATCTTCTCGCCTTGCTAAGTGCCCTGCCCTTCACTATATATTACAAAAAGAAGAAATTTTAAAAAGCTGCAGGCAACTTATTCATTTGTATAAAAAACACTTGTTCTTACTCAAGGTAAAAATACTCGTATTTTTGCTCCGTCAGTCACTTTGGTGCAGCTATCTTATAAATAAGTAAGAGCATGCGGCACCCCTGTCTAGAGACATGTTCCGACATGGGAGAGGGAGGATGTGGTATGAATGTGTAAATATTACGAGAAAAAACTCCATCATTAAGAATATTGTTGTACAAGGTTGCTTGGGGAATTTTTAGGGGTGTCCTGTTGACGTTCCACAGAAAGTTCATAAATGTTTTTTCGACATGGTATTTTTTTTACACGTTTATGTAAATGAGGTTACGTTTCCAGTTCTTTAAGTTTGTTTTACTAATTTTTTGTTAGGGTGAGTTCTGAAAGTAGGGTTGGCATTGATAGACTGAAGAATTATCCCTACTAATATTTTAAATGCGAAAGTAACTCTGTTTATCTGTCTCTCTGTTACGCTTTCACGCCAAAACAGCTGAACCAATTTTGATGAAATTTAGTAGCAGTGGTAGCCTTGGGGTTTGTATTTATGCCCCCGTGTATGTAGCTTAAAACATATCGGCGAACTGTTTTCGTCACAGTAGGCAGGAAATATCTAATATTTTTTTTAATATAGAAATTAATTAATTTTATCTACTTAAACAGCCGTGATGTATCCATTCTCTAAATGCCTATCAATGGATATTACATGTAACTTAACAAATATCGTCGAACTGTGTTCCTCACAGTAAGCAGTAAATCTAATAATGTTTATTTAAACATAGTAAAATAATTAATTTTATCTACTGAAACAGCCTTGATATATCCATCCTCTAAATGCCTATCAAGGGTTATTACGACAATGCCACCAATAGATGGGATAAGAAACAATGCCGGTTAGAAACTGATAATTAATTTGGTTATAACGTGTATATCTTGTGCTCGTAATAACTAGAACAACCGAAACGAGTTTGTAACTAAAAAGGATCTAAGTATAGTGTACTTACTAATACCAGCCCGTGACTTCGACCGCGTGTTATGGACGTAGAAAATTATTTTGAGATCGCAGACATTTTAGTTATTCTTTGGTGCAATAAATGATTAGTGTGTTGTATATATGATACGGTAAGAGTGAATAATTGAAGATTATTAATAATTATCTATTATTATTAATAATTACCGAAAGTCGAGGTTAAAGTGATAAATGTAGTACATAAGTAACGCTCAAGGACCAAAAACAGCTCACAACGCGTTGTGGTCAATTATATTAGTTGAGCTCCAATATGTAAGGAATTATAAAAACTAAATAAAATTAAAAGTCGTACTTAGGCCAGGTTAGGTTGTTAGGTTTTTTTTTTATATATTCAAAAACTAAAAGTAATAAATTTCGATCGTTTATTCACTTTTACCAAAACATGTGGTTATTATTAATAATTTTGTAAAAATATTTATAATTTTCAATTAATCAGATTTACCGTAACATTATACATACTTTGTTTTTGTAAATTATACGACTTATAATACAGAATCAAATACGAATTAAAGTTTTAAACGTCAACACCATTAAAGAAAACAAATTAGGCATGCCTTTCTACTTATATGGCTCCTAATGTTTTGTCTGTTCTTTTGGAAACTGTATAGTCAACCGGAAGAACAACCATCCTATTTCCCTTTTCGGGCTTCAAGCAAATCTCATCAATATTCCTTCAGTAGTTTAGTTTAGTCGTGGTAACAAACGGACAAACACTATCTCGTACGTAGATACAAAAGCCAAACAGCAACAACAAGATACCAAATTGGCCAATATCTAACTCATTGGTTTCAATTAAACCGGAGGTCGCCTGACCACAATGCTAGTAATTGTATTGGCGATATATTTCGATCGTTATTTGAATAATGCGATCCAGCCTGAGGCAAGCGAGATATATGCTTAATCATGTGTCAATCATTGAAGCTTGCACATTATAGTTGAAGCATTGTGTGTGACAGGTGACACTAATAAACCTACAATCATTCTGAAGATAGGTTTAAATGAGATCTGATGAGCTGATGCTGTTACAAATTAATAAGCGTTGATATTTCTCTCTATGAATATACGCAATGACATTTCAGATTCAAATATATTAGAACTTTGTTCAAATAGGTTTAGATTATTTCATGGACATTCAAGAATAGATCTTAGGCTGATTTGAGTATATATTAACATAGTCCAGAGTTATTTTGTCTATTATAGTCACTCCACACATCTACCTCAACATTTTCATATCTTCTTCCTTCATCCATCTTCTTAACAGATATAAGCAACACTGTGAAATTTTACCCTACAGCTTAACTGAGCAACCATACGGCTCCATTAATTAGTGACGTTAAGT
Source organism: Acronicta alni (assembly GCA_964056405.1). Lineage (NCBI taxonomy): Eukaryota > Metazoa > Arthropoda > Insecta > Lepidoptera > Noctuidae > Acronicta > Acronicta alni. The sequence goes on along the minus strand of OZ043926.1, from coordinate 14,409,869 downwards.
TGTCCTCGTTTTAATCTTTGTATATTGGTTTCTTATTCTTACTGCGGGACCATTTCATGTCTATAACTATATTTATGTGCTTTGCTTCTATCCCCGAAGCGTATTGCAGCCACAACCCACTAAGCTATATATTCTCGAGTTTCAATGCGAATCTGAATTTATTATCAAACGTGCGGTTTTCTCACGCCATCGCCATGTTGTGTGCAATTGATTTCAATTTCAATTCGCTTACAGAGGATTGAAAGCATGGATCCTGTTCCTAGATCAAATGTTAAAATTGCTGCGTTCTGAACGATGAAATAAATATTTTATTCTGAACTAAGTAGCTGTGTAACCTCAGTGTTACCTGCGATGATTTAGTTTTTCCCAATTCCATGGGAATTTCCCAAAATACCATCTTAGTACTCTCCTAAATTTAAGAAACTCTTGTGCAATGCTCATGCTTCTGAATAAAGACCCACCGGTTTATGGAAGCTGCATTGTCTGTCAATGAGTAAGTGTTTTATTATGTAGATTTCTCTATTTCTAGCACAATCAATTTCTGAAATTTTCAAATTCGGAATGTCTTTATCTCTGAATAGAAGAGACTAGATACCACGACACAGAATCCTAGTGTGGGGTATAATAAAGGGGTAGAATAATAAAGACTATTTTAATTTATTTAATGAAGGTAAAGTATTGTCTTAACTAACCCTTACTTACTTTTTGAGATAAATTCGACCATGTACACTTCTTCTTGAAGGAAGGAACGGTGAGATGAAGGCTGAAATAAAAAGACATATGGGATGAGGGTAGTGGGATAATGATAATGTACACTATTTTTTATTCTTAATAAATATCACGCAAATATTTATTTACTGCCGAAACAATGTTTCTGATTTTGCATATTACTTGATTATTATTTGAAATCGAATAGAGATAAAATAAAGTTTATGTGTCTTCAGTGATAATTCAGTGACCTTGACACTGCCTCCTTTGACCGTTGATATAAATGGTCATTGTGGCTTGTTTAACGGTTCACATTGAACAACATATAGACTGACATAACATTTTGACCAGAATATATTGTTTTACAGTATTTAATACATACCATACCACCACGCCTGTATTCCTCGAAGGGTTAGGCAGAGGCGTACGTGAATGTGCGGTATGTTAAGGTCCCATGTAATTAGGATCATAGAGCAGCTACTGCGACTTTTATAGAAAAACCCAATAACGCTGCTTGACCTGGGAAACGAACCCAGGACTTCAAGCGTAGCAGTCGGGCTTACGACCGCTGGGCTAATGTGGCAGTCAGTCAAACAATCAGTCAACTAGTATTTAATACAACTTATGTATTAAGTAAATGTTCATTGTGCGGTATATTAATAAACCAATAAAACAAGAATTGGGATGTAATATTGAGTTGGAGCAGTGATAGCCTAGTGGTATGACCATTGGACTGCCAAGACGAAGGTCTCGAGTTCGAACCCAAGGCACGCACCTCTTCGCATTCATGTGCGTATTAATAATTAATTATCACTCGCTTAAACGGTGAAGGAAACATCGTGAGGAAACCTGCATACCTTAGAGATTTTTCTCGACGGTTTGTGAAGTCTGCCAACCCGCACTAGGCCAGCGTGGTGGACTATTGCCTAATCCCACTCAATATGAGAGGAGACCCGTGCCCAGCAGTGGGACAGTATATGGGTTGATGATGATTGAGTTGGAGGTTATTATAAGTTGTAGCCTGATTATCTAGTTAAAAAAATTATACAGTTATTTATTTATTTAAATGTTTGGAAAAGCAACAGCCATGAACAAAACAAAATAAGCGTTATATATAGGAATCAAACAGCCAATTATAGGTCTTCACGAATAGATGTTGGTTAAATAAACAAAAGAAAACGTGTGCACAAAGAAGCTTAACTAAACCAACGTAAGTTTCGGCTATAATCTAGACATTTACATACATACATACACTCACGCCTTTTTCCCATAGGGGTAGGCAGAAACTAAAGAACGCCACTTGCTACGATTCTTGCATACTTCTTTCGCTTCGACCACATTCTCATACATCTTGTCATACGTACACGCCGGTTGCGAGTACTACGCACCTGACCTTTTTGAAGAACCTTTGAACCCTTTTTTCAGCTATAATCTAGACATTTTTGTCTAGATTATAGCTGAAACTTAATACGTACTTGTTTTTAAACAACAAGTTGTGCACTAGGGAACAAGCCCTTTCCTAGCAACTGCTGGAACTAGCCCACCGGGGACTTAACGAACATACAATACATACAATAATTAATTGAAACAAAGTACAGTCAGCACATCAGGTCATACAAAACAGACAGAGTTCTCCAAATGATTTTAAACCTTAAAATGTTGATAGTTAAGTTCAAAATCAAATGAGAAATTTGATAGTTTGTGGAAACTTGAAGTGCTCTTGACTGTACATCTGTGGACCATACAAATAATTGTTGGGAATCGAACCCACGACACGTGGTAACGGTAGAAGGCGCAGTGGACTTTAGTCAGACGTGCAGTCAGATTTATGAAGATGATTTTGCTTAATTTTAAAAAATTTATGCGTGTTGAACACTTAATTACTCAAAGCTGTAAGCCCACACTATCAGAGTACCTTCCGGTAACCCTGGACATCGCATTTAAAAACCACAAAATGCTCGTTATCTGCCAAGTGGGCAAGCAAAATTATGACTAAAACATCCACTTTAGCTTGACCTCCCATAGTTTTGTCGTTCCAACTATTACTGGTCCTATTAATTTGGTTGCACAGTTGTGAAGGTTGGGTACGACTATAAGAGGTTTTGTAAAATAATATGAGTAGCGAGCGATTAATCACTTACCGTCAATTTTATTGGTTGTTTGTATTAAACTTATAAATTAGATTTTTTTTCTTCAGCTGTTGTTTCTAGCAACGCTCATATTTTTCATTTTGTATCACCTGCGTTGATTTCGTTTTTCTAGCAGTGTGTAGGTACAGAGACCATCAAGCTACCCCAATCTGTCAAATTTCTTAGATAGATTTTCAACTTTATTACAAAATAATACGGTACATGTTCGATTGGGAAAATTTGACAGTTTTGGATAGCTTGACCTGCTAGCGTTTGTACATCAATCTAAGAACCTACTTTTTTTCATTAAAATTTTGTCCGCTGTATAGTTTCTGAGATTTTGTGAATCGTCGCTTTAGATAGAAGAGAACTCATTACGCTGGTCAAAAACATTATATCTTTTCCATAGATATTTATTATGGCACATTTCTATGAATAGTTCGTGCTTATCAGTATTGCTTTCACAAGATGAAGGTACATACACACCGTGCGTTATTATAATTAAATCGTTTCTCGCTTACAGTGGTACCACACCTTTTCAGCGATAAAGGCTAGCACAGACGGTCGGTAGGTTATCGCCGGACAGATATCGCCCGTGCGGCGTCCGGCGAGCACGAACATTGACCTCAACTTATCATTATTTTGTTTCGCTTTGATTTACTTGTTTATGTTACATTTTATTCGCTATTTTGCGCTTCGGGTGGGAATGTTCTAATGTTCTGAGATAATGGTAGCCTCGAGTATAATGTAATTCTCGTGAAGTTAGAATAATCCGGAATCTTTTTTTCCGAACATGTTGTTTAACTGATAGGCATCAGGCATGACATCAGCAACAACATAAATGTCACCGAATGGATGGCTTTTTAGAAAAACTCTGGAGAATGGTTTATAAAGCGTAAGGGAAAAAAATATGCACATAAGTAAGTCGGTAATCTGGTAACTTCATTTATTCAATATGGAACACTGAACATCATCCCATCAACCCATATACTGTCCTACTGCTGGGCACGGGTCTCCTCTCAGAATGAGAAGGATAAAGTCAACGACGCTGGCCTAGAACTGGTTGGCAGAGTTCGCACATCATCATCAACCCATATACTGTCCCACTGCTGGGCACGGGTCTCCTCTCACAGAATGAGAGGGATTAGGCTATAGTCCACCTCGCTGGCCTAGTGCGGGTTGGCAGACTTCACACACCGTCTAGACAATCTCTTAGGCGTGCAGGTTTCCACGCGAAGATTTCCTGCATCGTTTACGATAATTACGAGTAATACGCACATGATTTCGAAAAGTCATAGGTCTTGGATTTGAACTCGAGAGAATTATATAGACTGCTAGTTCAAAACAAAAGTTGGTAGTCCAATGGTCATATTACTAGGCTATCACTTGCTTGCTTTTTTTAGGAATACTCATACAGGTCCGCGAGGATACATTGTGTCGGCAGTGGGGGGACATTTGACCGTTAGGTGAACTGCCAACTCAGCTATTCCTCTTTCGTTTTACAGGGTCTGCTACGCACAAGTGATACCCCTAGTGATGCAAGTCTATAGGCTACGGTAACCACTTACCATCAGGTAGGCCGTATGCGTGTTTGCCATCTTAGTGGTATAAAATAAAAACCGACCAAGTGCGAGACGGACTCGCGCACCGAGTTCCGTACAAATCTGTAGGTATACTTTTGATTGCGTTGACATAGAAGTTTGATTTTGTTACAGGTTAAAGGTAGTATAGACCTGAGTATTTGATCTGAATTCCAATTTAATACCTCTACGCGTTCATGAGGAAAGGGGTAGTAACTGTAAAATTATTAAAAATATTTTTATTATATGATGTAACTAAAAATTTACGGTTTTCGCAATTTTTCCTTTATCTGTGCTATAAGACGTTGCTTCGTACTGAATTTCAAGATTCTGAGTTCACGGGAAGTACCCTGTAGGTTTTGATTCCCTTGCGAGAATAATCCTATAAGGGTTCCGTTTTTTCCTTTTGAGGTACGGAATCCTAAAAAATATCAGCACAATAATTATTTGTGTAAATGATGGTAACTAGACTATGATTATGCTATCGATCGATCCCATACCAAAAGGGCACCAATCAGCATTTGTTTGCTGTCGATGAAATATTATTGCTAGCTTACGTCAAATCACATGAAGTACACAAGTATTTATAAAAGTTTGATGTTACTACGAAAGGTCGTTGTATGACGTCATAGGTATAAAATGTAACGTTTATGGTGACGTTCTTGACCTTTAGACAAATTTTATGAATATTCTAAAACAGACAATTGGATTCTAAATGCTGATTAATGTTGAGTTATTATCTTTATGCTCATTTCCCATAAGGAATGTACTGCTTTGAAGGATAGAAGATAATTTAAATAGATATCAAGTAAGTACGTAACTTCAGTAAGAACTATTTAGAAAATTACTATACCAATTAGGTAAATAACCTACAAGATAACATACCATCACGCTTGTATTCCGCGAAGTGTGAGGCTAGTTAGTTCGCCGGTTTGTTTAGGTCCCATGTAATAAGGGCGAGCCTATTGCCATTAACCGGGCACAAATCCAAATTGTGTTAGTGCCCGGTTAATCTATATTATTCACAGTAGATTATTATAGAAAAACCTAATAACACTGCTCGACCTGGGAACTAAACTCAGGACGTTATTTAGCAGCCGCACTTGCGAACTCTAAACCACTGAAACAATGGATTCCTTTAATATGATTCTCATCGAGTTTATTTTGTTTTTTTTTCATACCAAACAAAAAAATTAATTAAACGGTGAAGGAAAACATCGTGAGGAAACCTGCCTACCTTTCGACGGTTTGTGAAGTCTGCCAACCCGCACTAGGCCAGCGTGGTGGACTATAGCCTATCCCTCTCAATATGAGAGCAGACCAGTGCCCAGCAGTGGGACAGTATATGGGTTGATGATTCAAACAAAAAAATAAAACCTTACTTATGTATTGGCTCATAGCTTCATCACTTTGGAAAACACGACAAGTGGGAGGTACGCATACGTCGCGGGATACGCACGTGGACGAATTCACTCCATGTACCTACGCAGGATACGCACGTGGACGATTATCCCTCCATATACCTACATTCAAACCTGTAATCGATTCATGTATCTTTCACCCATTTCCCACGCATTTTTTCAGTAATTATTTACACATGAAGCTGAGCCACCTTCAACGAAAATATTTTGATACAAATTAAAAAACATTAACATTCGTTCACACTATGGCGAGTTGGTGACGTAACCTCGCGTGACTCATCTCGCTTGACCGGTCAAAACGACGATTAAAGCGAAGATAAAAATATCATTCGAACCGCCACGTGTGGGACATGGCGTTTACATTTTTTTAGATAGAGTACGCGTTGTATGTATGCTTTTCGTATAATTTTTTATAACATTCCATACCATCACGCCTGTATTTCCCGGAGGGTTAAAAAGAGGTGTATTAATGAACACTTACAACTCGTCGGTATGTTTAGGTCCTATGTAATAAAACTACCTCCAATTTAGTGGTGATGGGCGTCGAATCAACGAACTAGTTGAATCAACTGTTGATCTTCTGTCAACGTGTCAACGTTAACTGTTTATTAATCAACAATATGTAGTTGAATTCGTCAACGACATTAACTCGAAACTTACGTTGAAAATAACAATCATCATAGATTGCGAGCGCCGTTCGAATTTGAACTCTAAGTAACATAGCCAAGAGTTGATTTATGAAAGCCTGAAAAAATTTATGAAGGGAAGCATCTAGGCATTAATCAAACGTTTTCCTTGAATAATACATGGAATTTAATAATAAAATATCAGATATCAGTAAATGTAGAGAGAGACTCAATGAACGTCGTAGCGATAAAAATAATCAATGAAACAATTCGTAGCGTTAAAAATAATGTCAATGTCATCAGTAGCACGATAACTTGTTGACAAATTTAACTAATTGATCAACTAGTTGACGAACGTAAATCAACGTTAACGAAAAAACCTACTGGATAACCGCAACTGCTACGCTGAAGGCCCTGCGTTCAATTACCAGGTTGAGTAGTGTCATTGGGGTTTTCTATGAAATTCTCAGTAGCAGCTCTAAGTATGGATTTGTGTATAATTTATTAATAGTCGGTTTTATATATTATACTTATTGGTTTTATGTATTTTATTAGTACTTATAGTACGTCGATTTTGAATGTACTCTACATAGGTATAGGGTTTTTAACATCACGCCATGACCCTTGATATCCCACCCTTATGCAGACCATTCAAACGTCATTTAAAAAGTTGACCTTAAAGCATACCTACTACATACTGCGAAAGTTTTATAAAGTAACACAACTGTACACATAATTAAGAATAGCAATTCCCAAATGCATTTAAATTAAAAATGAGGCAATACTTACTAGGAAGTCCTCGTAACAGTTGCACGAATGAAACACTAAATTATTTCACACAATTGAAGCAAAATGAGGAAGTGCTCCACTATTTGTGGCAAGTGGTGCGATTGCGCCTCATTCTGAAACCGTAGAATTAAGGGTACGACCTTAGCTTAGTCGAGTCGCTTAGCTACTATTTAACAGGATAATTATACACTCAGGTTACATTAAATGGGTCAAGTTGAGCTGAAAGTAAGTCTACTTACTTATTGTGTACTGAAAAAAATTTTCAAAGAAAACGTAAAAATGTGATAATTGTTTTCCTTGTTTTGGCCTGTATTGTAAAAAGTCATTCAAGCATTGACAACTCTTGAGCGCAGACTTGAACTTGGACCTTTTATCTATATACTCGTAATCATCATCAGCAAACCATATACTGTCCCACTGCTGGGCACGGGTCTCCTCTCATATTGAGAGGGATTAGGCTATAGTCCACCACGCTGGCCTAGTGCGGGTTGGCAGGCTTCACAAACCGTCGAGAAAAATCTCTAAGGTATGCAGCTTTCTTCACGATGCTTTCCTTCACCGTTTATGCGAGTGATACTTAATTAATTATTAATATTTATTAATATACTCGTACTTCACTCAAACTGTGGTAAATAGTAACTATTCTTTGCTGTGATCATTCGTCATGCGCACTTATGGAACGTATACTTTCTTAAGAGAGTAGGGCATAGTGGGAGTAATTCCACTCAAATTGTAGCTGCCCGACTGGGGAAGTAAGTACCTCCGTCTAGCAGAAAATCAAAGTAAAATAACACTGCTTTGAGCTATATTATGTTCCTTACGGTGAGCAAGGTTACCAGTGCTCCGCAAGGAAATGTTTACTGGCAGTGGGGGGACTTTGACCCTTATACTGCCAACTCAACTATTCCTCTTTCGTTGTACAGACTCGGCAACGCGCAAGTGATACCCCTGGTGTTATAAGCGTCTATAGGCTACGGTAACCGCTTACCATTAGGTGGGCCGTATGCTTGTTTGCCACCTTAGTGGTATAAAAAAAACTTAGTATTATGATCCTACACAATAGTATCTTATTTCCGCTGTAGTTAAAAGATTATTCAGGGGGGAGCCTAGGGTGTTTTGGATGATCATTTACCTTTCTCTCGTCAAGGCTCTATTTATATGAACGATGGACCACAGCCTGTCATGGCGAATATCGCGAATCCCATGACCATGACTATAGGGCAAAAGAAGGAACGGGCGGTTTTTAATCAGTACGAGTCCGATCCACCTCCCCAGATTTTCCCAAATAAAAAGAAAGGTGCACCGGATGATCATGTATATGTATTTCTGTACTCAGCGAGGCTGTATCCTTTTTTTTATAGTACGGAAAATCATCAAACAGCGCTTGCCTTCACCTGCCCTATTGTCATGGCCATGGGATCCGCAAAATTCGCCACGACTATGACAGGCTGTTGTCCAGCAGGTGCTGGACCCCATCAATTAGCGAGGCCTTTCCTGGCATAGCACTTGATGGCACGCGTGTTCGAAACAAGCGTACCGCCTACTGGGGGAGGCTGTATCCCTACCAATATTATAAATGCGAAAGTATCTGTCTGTCTGTTACGCTTTCATGCTTAAATCGCTGAACCAGTTTTGATAAAATTTGGTACAGAGATAGATTAGACTTTGGACGGCCTATGTCCTTCACATAGCGCGAATCGCATGCAACAGCTAGTTTATTATAATTACGTTCCTCTGAGTCCAGCTTCTAAAGTTTAAGGAATAATCATCACACTTAATAGCCAAAAGGAGCATGGTAACACAATTGTTTGCATTTTGGCTGCACCTTGCTAGCTCACTACACCTCAAAATATTCAGAAACATTACTAGTACATTTCAGTGCGATACATCAGTCTATATTACTGGTCCTTAGTCTTTTAGTTGCATACAAACACATTACTGGCAAGTACAGAAGGACCACTTTGTAATGCTTGTAACAACATCGGAAAAATATGCACTAATAAGTTCTGCCGAATAATGTTCCACTTTTGGGCAGGATCCTCCTTTCAGACTGTGAGGCCTTCTTTCAAGTTTGTGGGTCACCAAATTCTACAAACTAAGGATTAACATGCGCCTTGCGACTTAATTTAGTCGTCGCATTATCAAGTCATTGTTGTGTTATAGTGTTTATCTGAGTGCTTCTGATGTATTTACAAAAAAGTATTAAATATTATAAGTATCATATTCATTGTAATATTATACCCATAGGATAAGCTCTGCTTAGTTTGAGACTAAATGATGCTGTGTTAAAATGTCCCAAAATATTTATTTATTAATTTCAGCACGTTGTACGCGATTACAACATTTTTTCGTTGCGTAGATTATATTTATAAATTATAAGTACAGAGGCCTCACATCAAGCTACCACAGTGTGTACAATTTCAACTTTAGTTAAACAATAAGGTTCATATTCAATTGGAAATTTTTGACAGTTTTGGATAACTTTACCTGGCATCTGTACATATTGGGGTTGCAAATTTCTGCGTATTAACAGCGAATTAGTTCACTTCGAGTATCGTTCAGTTAGTTTAGGCACTACTTATGCCTTGCAACGAGTTGTCTTTCTGCACCAATCTGTTTCACTACTATATATGTACTTGTGTTGTGTTGTTTCGACCTCGTTATATTAAACATACGCTCTCCGCTCCTCTCGCTATCGTGGGTTCAGATCTAGCGGGTATTGATGGAGTGTTGTTATTGCGAAGCGTTGAATTTTACATATGTATTAGGCTAAACTGCTTGCTGGATGCTTGTAGGGAAAGAAACAGATCGATTTAGTTTTCAGTAAAATGATTGCAGAGGTGATTGTCTTCACAAATATATGTAGAAGGCAGAGAAGCTATATAGCTGTTAAGCCAAGCTATATAGCCTATAGCCATAAATGGCCACAAATCCAAACTCCGAGTTGCTACTGAGAATTTTATAGAATAATCATGTAAAGTTTCTGGTAGCTTGATATGCTGGCCACATCAAGCTACCACAAACTGTCAAATTCTTTGATAGATTTTCGACTGCAAATTATTAATAAGGTTCATTTTCAATTGGGAAAATTTGTCAGTTTTGGATTGCTTGACGTGCTGGCGTCTGTACTTAGCACTTTGCTCGACCTGTGAATCGAACCCAAGATCTCTAGCGTAGCAGTCGCGCTTACGAGAACTAGACCAAAGAGACTACCTATGAAATATTACTCATTCCACATTTCGACTGCAATGGTACATGTTAGTATTAGTCCAACATTGCGTCGAAGGTACCGCGTCAGGTCATTGAGCTCAAAGGTTAGCGAAGTAATGAGAGGTCGCTGTGCAGAAAATAGTGATTCCTCTTAAATGGTATAAATTTGCTCTAGTATTACCTGCACTGGGATGGTATTATTTGTAATGGTACCTTTTAAAGTACTCGGGACCGTAGAGATCGCTACAAAGAGGCAGCATTACCGTATGACTGGCTGGTTTGATTAAGAAAGTAAGTAATTGATGGATATGTCAGAGAATTCCGAAAAAGAATAGTTCTTTAATATTTCAAACCGAGAGTTTCCTTTCACTCCACCCAATGGTCCCTATATAGTAGGTACTCATACACATACCGGGGAAACACATACACAACATAAACACACATAGACACAAATTCATATTCAGAACGGAATAGGATAGCATAGCATGTGCTATACCGTTCTGAATATGAATATATAGAGTTAAATAATTAACATTGCAATTTCCTCAATGTAGATTTTACCTGTTAGAATGCTGGTTCTATATATAAGAAATTTGATTGTTTACGCAGAATCGGTTCTATGCAGACATATAGGTACGTTACGTTTAAGTCCAGGTCATATGAATCCCAGCATGGCCTTGGGATTCATATGACCTGGACTATAGGGCAAGTGAATGCAAATGCGGTTTTGAGTCGGTACGGGTCCAAAATACCCTGTAGTCTCCTCAGGTGGCAGACGTTCATTAAGAATTTTCTGCACACCAAAAAAAAAGTCAAGGTCAAATATTTTTTTTTGTATGAGCTGTTTCTAAATAGATTCCGTTAAACGCCGACTTTTTTAATACTAGTACAAAGGCGGACTTAATACCTAAGGCCTTTTCTACCAGTCGACCTTAGGGTGATGCAGAGACAGAAATTGGTAGGTGCACTAACAGTGTTGTTATAAAAAAAAACAATGTTTATACAACGTGTTACAAAATAGGTACCCCGTAAAAAATATTTTGTCAGCTGTCATGTCAAGGAACCAGATTATTTAACAGAAACGCCTACGCACCTATTTTACCTAATAACTGTCTACTTTAATAGTTTTTCTATTTTTCATTCATAAATGTTGTTGTTTTCTTTTTTTTGGTATGTTATACAGCGTTTCTACGATTCTTAAATATTGTGAATGGACTCGTTATGAGGTCCCATTTAAGCTCCTCTCGGCTTTACGGGTAGTTTTGTAACACCCTGTATATATGTATGTATAAATTCTGAAGGTCATAATAAATTCTGATAGAACGATTTATGAACACGGTTTGTCCCATTTTTCACATGACCCATATCTTTTACCCAAACACATTAGTCACTGCAACATGGAAATAAAAATGTAAATTGAATCGGGCGAGTCCAATACATCACGATGCGTGCAGACCGTGTAGTTGGGATGTGTCCACCATGTAAATGGACGCTTACAACGCGGACTGTGATCCAACACAACGGAGTTTGTTGCAACAACAGTTATAAGCAATCAATTGTAGCAAAAATATTTTATGCGTTTTTGTTTTGTTGTTGTCAATGAAACCAATGCAATGTGAAATAGATGTAACTCGATGCCGTGTTGAAACGGAAACACAGGATACAACATTATTGCCTTTTGTTTTTCTCTTTATTATAGCTGTAAGTCGCAGTGCAACTGAAGGCAGCCGACCAAGTTGATGCTTTTTTTTACTCGATAACCAATTTCTCATCAAGCTTTATTCTTTAGGTACCTACTATGTAGAAACTAGGTACATACAAGTAATTTCTAAATATCTGGGTTTATTCCTCAAGTTTTACTAACGGATTTTTAAGGTGTGTAACTAACAGCGGGTGAGTTGCATTCACCGCGTTTTTTTTTTCTCTTTTCAAACAAGCATCCTTCGTGCGCACTCGCAAAAATGTAGAACAACTCGCTTGGCACCTGCCCCCGCTATATTTAAACGTAAACGGTCCCATCCGCTAATATGGACATGTTCTGACATGACATGAGAAACGAGTTGCTACGGGATTGACATGGCGGTGTCCATAGACCATACTTCGTCTTGAGTGCACAAAATAATTTCTATAAGCTACAGTGTTAAAGAAATTTGAACTTAAAGGCTGATAAGTCATAACTATTAAGGTACATTTTCCAATCCTCAAATCATTGTAGCAGGATTATGACAACGTGATACAGAATCAGGATTTTAAATCCTTTTCTATCACCTATCTATTGCATCACAAATAACTTCATACGAGTTATTATTTTTTAATATTTCCGTAGATATATTTCCGCCACACTAGTTATTAACTTTAGTTTAACTAGAGATAATTATAACGTGATCTCATAGTTGAATGGTGGGTAGGTAACATTTTATTGCAATTGCAACGAATGACCGGAATTAATCCCGTGAACTAATTTGCTTCCTGAAATAAGACAATTTGAAAGTATCTTTATTAACTACTCAATTTTGATACACACACGAGATACACATAGGACCAGAAATATTGATGTAATGTGTAGTGCAAACAACTTCCTTTAAAAAGAGCACAGCATAAGAATCACTCATTAAGAAATTCAAACTTTCATCTTTACGAAAACCAACCATTGAGTAACACCCGGGAATCCAAACAGGTTATTAAAGCCTGTTGACATTCAATTAATGTGAAAATAACAAGCAGGCTAATTAAGACAGGACGCGATTGCGTTGCATAAAACCGCGCACTTCTTGAATACGCAATGCGCGAAACGTCCTCTCTTCGGTCCGTTTGTTGCAAAGCGACCTTTTATTCATAATGGTATCGCTGTTATAAATATTAACCATTTACTGTAAGGAAACGGATACATTAATAGCGTTAAATTGTTTAGAAAGTTGACTGTAATTTGATTTATAGTGGCTCGACATTGCGTTGGTATTAAGAGCGTTGAAAACGACACTTTGGCAAGGCGATTGATCAATGGCGCCAATACATGAGAGAAATTTAAAACGAATCAATTCACATAATGACTGTGGGACCGACTCGAGTCCCCGGGGTATCAATCGATTGGTAATTTGAAGCCATCGTTACATATGAGAATTTAATGGGATTGAATTGCAGAAGCGTGAAATTAGAACTTTTGTGTGGACTTAATCCTTTTACCTGATTAGGAAGCCTATTGATTGCAATCGTCATAGATACAACCCGCGTGTTCCTGGTCTGTACATGTAGGTACCTTCTCTACACTTCCATAGTTTCTTGTCCATAAGTTGCAATTACCATAATTTCGGAGACTATAAATTTTACCATAATAGTTCCCCGAGTTTCTATAACTCCAGTTACCACGATTTATGGTCGCTGAATAGCTTTGGGCATTCAACAGTATCGAGATACTAACGGCCCTTATTTACGTTGACACGTTATAACTAAAATAGGTTTCAATTAGTACTAAATGGTTTAGGACTTAGGCAGCTCGTTAGGGACAAAGGCGGTTCTGAAAGGGACGACAATTATAATAAATACTTCGGTCAGAATACTAGTCGAATTTGAATCCATAAGATGTAAGTAGTTATTTTATTATCCCCGTTGAGGATCAAAATCCACATGATTAAGGGAAGCAGTGATAGGTCATATCACTGCTTCTCTTAATCATGTGGATTTTGAGGTTGGATTACCAAGTCATAGGTTTCAAATTCGAATCTAAGGCATGCGCTTTTGACTTTTAGAAATTATGTGCGTATTAATTATTATTTTTTTGACTTAGCACCACAAAATATGGCTTTGACTTTGGAAATGGCTTTGGAAGCATAATAAAACTACAAATTTATATTGAAAAACTTGAAAATCTCGCGGGTTGTGTTGCTATTGTACCTTTATGCACTATGAGTGCCAAACGACAACGGTTCGTCTTAAAACACATTTAATCTTCTTTTAATACTAGAACGGACTTAAATAATAAAATTACTCTAAAATCGTAAAATAATATAGTTACAATTAAAAATTGGTCTGAAATATTTCTGGAACGCATATTTTTTCGGCTATCAATTCTGTGGTCGCTGCAACAAATGCATTTGTCGAGGGTACCATTACAAATCGTGCGGCGGCTGGGTCGTCTTAGTCTCAGTAAGTTAAGACACCAATTATGGAGCAATGCTAACGATCTCACTAATTGGTCCTACGAACCTTTATCTTTATGATCGGTACCATGAACTGATGATCGTGACAAATCGTGCAACGGTTATAACTGTTACTCTTTGTTGCTGGCTTAGTACAGGGATTGAACTATAAAGTTTAATTTATAGGTACATTTATATCACGTATTAGTTGTTGCAATTATTGCAATTATATATAAACGTGCCGTGAATGTAGTAGTTGAAAACGCGGCTGCCATGTGTCAGTTCCCTGGCTTGATTTGAGCAAAATAAACTTGAGTTTTTTTCTGAAACTCTCAGTAGCTGCCTGGAGTTCGGATGTGCCCAGTGAATGCAATGGGCTTGCCCCTTATTACTAAAATGTAACTGAACTGAAGGTATACATTAGTACAGAGCTGTCTAAAAAACGTTTTAAATAAGGGTAGATCTATATCAAAACCGCCTGATAGACTGAATTTTGACTAGGACGTCTAAAATATTAAGAAGTACATTAAAACCTCTTTGTTCTGTAACAATAAAGTCTTCTTTGTGTTTAAAAAGCAGGATCAAAAAAGGATGAATTACACAAAAGCATGGATCAAAAACACATTAATAGAGAATCTCAGGAAAGGGATTTTGTGGTCGTGTTTGCTCTAGCTGATAAATTAGGGTAAAAGATGGGCATTAATTTTAACATCCGATATTGTCTAAGAGATAATGGAAGGTGAAACTAGTCAGAATTTGTGCGAAATGCCTAAATTTAAAGTAATTTTTCTTTATTTGAATAATTTACTGCCAGATTGTGGTCAATTTGGAATAAACAGCAAATCCATGGTCCTATGGCCGTCGCCTAACGGCCCGTAACATTACCTACATTTTTTGGCACACCGGTATTTTGGCGAGAGTAGATACAATGACAGATTACACGACCATAAACAAGATATACCTTTTGTTGGCAACAAAGATGGCTGCCGTCAAAATGGCGGGACGTTACCGATGCGAAAGTGGCGGTAATTGACGCCTTTGTCGGCGGAACAGGGCTGCTGTTCCGAAGCTTATAAAAGTGTTATGTCATTTAATGATTCTCAAATTTTCTAAGAAATAGTTTGGACGTAAAATATATTCGAGAAAAAATCGAATACGCAAGTTACGTTGAGATTTTTTGCATTGAACGTTTTTTCTATGTATCCAATAATATTTTTGTACAGAACTTAACTCGTCTATAAATAGATCGGTACCTACTGATAACTTGTTATAATATTTATTTAATTGGGCCTTAGAAGAATGACATACGAATCGAGTAGCGAATTAGAGAATTTAATTTGTTTACTAAGCTAAACTGTGCTAGCGATAGCGCTTGTCTGATAATGAAAGATTCCTCTTAAGGAAGTCTTTTATGCGCTGCGTTGTCTTCTTGAGACCTCAGTTGTAACGCAAATTATTTATAAAAAAGCACACTATTGCTTAGCGTAAGAACATTGAAATGGTCCTCCATTTCAGATGAATTCTGGACCATGAGCAGAGCCTGCCACCTCATAAAATGTATGTTAATTTATTATTCTCTTGTTGACAATGTCTTGTCTCGGTTTCTCATTGATTTAGTTCTGCATAAAGTATTCCATAAGTCAATGCAATTCATTAGAAATTGTATAAGGGGCATAAATTAATCATTGCATTGTTTTGAATAGTTCTACGAGTAAAGTTGGATTTCAAAACACATCGACCACATTTAAGAATGTAGACGTTGATTTTACATTTACGGTTCCTTTGTATGGTTAAGTTTTAGTTTTTTCTGTTTTCAAGGTTAGATGCTAGATATGGTTAGTATTTTTTTTTTGCTTTGTGGTTAAACCGGCTAATGAATTTGTTATTGGCAGCGATGTAAGGATTACGTCAGGTGAATCAGCAGCATGTAATAGTTTGCCCGCATTTCATTAGACAGTCACTACTCCTTCACTAGATAAACTAATTCTTCGACCGCGCTCCCAGGCCCTCGCCTCGCTCCCTCGCGCCGGGAACTGGAAGGGCCACAGCCTGTCTCGGTTTTGGCGAATGTGACGGATTCCATGGCCGATGACTATTAGGTAAAGCATACCCGCGTTGGCACAAGCCAAGTGTCGCACAGCCAGCCGCGCTTCGTCCCGCGTGTTCTGGCTGCACTCAGTAGCGTCATGGTCATGTCATCAAGTCTACCCAAATTACGATTTGTTGGCAGATAAATATAAACTAATCATGTTCCTGTACTTTTGTTCATGTACCTTTAGTTCTGTGAGTGTAGCTAACCCTAGTGTTATATCTTAATTTTGTTTTGTTTTTATTTATAATTCTGTATTGGTTTTAAAGATATTTAGCAAAGGAAAAAATCGATCTTAGCGTGGAAACTGCCAAAAATACAAAATGATAGTTCTACATTGGTTATTCTGTCTGCTTTGAGTATTGTAATTGGCTTTAGACCGTATTATTCGACGTAAGTAAGTCAATACCTTGATCATACCTTGAATACACTTGATCTATGAGGATTTTCCTATAAGAAGGCCCATACACACATACCATCACGACTGTATTCCACGTAGGGTATAGTTTAGGTGGTGCACTACTGTCCCCACTAATGTTAACCCCCCGACCCAAGTTCCTTATAATAGGGGGCGACACTATTTCCATTAACCGGGAATAAACCCAAACTTCGAGCTTCTACTGAGAATATCATAGAAACACCCAATTACATTGCTTGACCTGGGAATTGAACCTAGGACCTCTAGCGTAGTAGTCGTCTGTGAACTATATAAAGCAGGTATTTAATTTCGTAAAAACTGTTTACGGTAAATGCTATAAAAAGAAGCAATTTTTAGGCCCATATGTGGCCGATCCTTCTGTGTGTACCGACAATTATTATAATGGCCATTTATTAGTAAACATTTGATTAAATTAACTCAATATGTCTGCCAAATGATAGTTTTAGTAGTTGTTAGAGTGAATTTGTTTTTTTTTTTGCCTTAATTATGGCGGAACGCTTGGGTGGTCATTGACTGTAGTCGTGTCGTTTTTATTTACATATTTTTGTGCTCAGTTTTATCAAAATTACAAATATGTTAATAGCCTTGTTGGTCCATTACTCGTAGGCTGCTGAATTATTTTGAATTTCTTTTCGATATTTATGTGAGTGTATTTCAGACTTAGATGATGGAAAGTCATCTTATTATACTGATATATCCATCATAGGAAACCCTAATATCGGTGCATACCAATATTAAGGCTTCCTTATGTACCCAGGGTAAGTAAATTATAACCCTGGACATACTTAGAAGTTTTC
This sequence comes from Acronicta alni, assembly GCA_964056405.1. Taxonomy (NCBI): domain Eukaryota; kingdom Metazoa; phylum Arthropoda; class Insecta; order Lepidoptera; family Noctuidae; genus Acronicta; species Acronicta alni. The sequence continues at coordinate 14,391,945 of OZ043926.1, read as the reverse complement.
TGTAGGTACAGACGCCAGCAGGTCAAGCTATCCAAAACTGTCAAATTTTTACAATTGAAAATGAACCTTATTGTGTTGTATTAAAGTTGAAAATCTATCAAAGAAATTTGACAGATTGTGGTAGCTTGATGTGCTGGCCTCTGTACATAAATACCTTGAATTCCTAAATATGATATTTTGGAGGAGAAAATATGTTGACAAAATAATTTAATACTTATGAATTATTTATTTTGTATATTTATTAATGATTTTGTCGGTCCATGTTTATTCAAGTAGAAAAATCCGATTGTTTCAAGGTCATTAAACTCAAATAATACGATTTGGCTTCACGCAACATTATTTTGAAACGGGATTTTTACGGTTCTTAAGTTTTGGGCGAAAAAACTTAAGTTACATCTTAAAGACTATCTTAATACAAAAGTATTTAACCAGTGTGTATTGCCAGTGATGACATATATATGACACAGAGACGTGATTGCGCACTATGGGTTTCATAAAAATGGTCATTTCTCTAAGCGATCAGAAATGAGGAGATCCGTAGAAGAACCAAAATTACCGGCAAAGCCCAAAGTATTAGCAAGCTTAAATGGCCGGCCGTTGGGTTGAAAAGGTTCTCGAGTGGAGATCCTGCACCGGAAAACGCAGAGTAGGACTGCCTCCAACGAGATGCACAGACAACTTGTTAATACACACGTTGATGATGTCAGGAACGAATTCAACCCCATGCAGAAGCAATAAATGATACTAGCTATAATAAGACTTCCTTTCATAATTTAATAGGTCAGTCCTTTTCCTTATGGCCCTTTTGTTCCGCCAGGGAAAATAATAAACCTCCGGCCTCCATGAGCTGTGGACTGCGGGCGGTTGAATTGGGGGACTCTGTCGCCCGACCAGACAATGGCCCCAGTAGGCGGCACGCTTTTAACGAAGCGTGCCTAAACAGTATGCGAGGAGAGGCCTCGCTTATCGACGGGGTCCAGCAACTGCTGGACTACAGCCTGTCATGGTCGTGGCGAATTTCGCGGATCCCATGGCCATGACAATAGGGCAGGTGAAGGCAAGTGCGGTTTTTAGTCGGTATGAGTCCGACATACCCTGCCACCTCCCCGGGTGGCGGAGGATCCATGAGGATTTTCCGTACTATAAAAAAAAGGGAAAATAATAAGTTAAAGGCTAATTCCACTATTTCCAATACTGTTGGATTATGACTGCCTCATTAGTCTAGTGGTCCTAAGCGCGACTGCTACGCTAGAGGTCCTGAGTTCGATCTCCAGGTCGAGCAAAGTGTTATTGGGTTTTTCTATGAAATTCTCAGTAGAAGCTCGGAGTCTGGATTTGTGCCATTAACCGCAATAGTCTCGCCCTCTATTACATGGGACCTAAACATACCGACGAAATGTGGGTGTACATTAGTACACCTCTGCCTAACCCTTCGGGGATGAAGATTCTTACTACGTGATGGTATGATGATATTTGATTGATGGAGTCAAAGCGAGACTAACGATAGTGTTCTTTACTCTCAAACTTCTCTATATAATATAGTCTGTACATACATTTTCATGAACGTGGTATTTATCCTCTACATGCAATATTTGCTTAAAGCTTACAGCATTTTCTATTATTCCGCATGATAGCCCTATTCAATTTACAAGCGTATATCGGTCCGTTTTGTAATTATTTTCAATTAATATTGTTAATTGACGTAAAGTGTGGTCGACATTCTCTGAACTGTACACAATTGAGCTGGCTCCAGGCTGTGTCGATGAAGCTATATCTTAAGTACAGTTCAGCTAGATCAATGTCCTTTGAACTTAGTTTATTTGCGGAGTTGTAATGTTTATATTTTCTTTCTAGGTTGCGTGTGTTGATGGATGTATGGATTGTAGTATTTTTACTGACGATGGAACGGAGCAGGTATATGCGTTTAGGTGTGCAAAATAATGTCCACATTTATGTTCAAAACAGTTTGACTAATTATACAGTTTTCTGTAAAGGGTTTTTAAAACGTATTTTTTTACCTCTGTATTCCCAGGAGGGTTGGTAGTCCAGTGATTGTGCTAGACTTGTTTGTAGAAGTCATAATGAAAGTGCTCACCGGTTTCACGACAATATGGTGACGGCAGGAAAGTTGTTTTTAGACCGGAGTACTAGTCAGAAATACTTCCATCCATGGTATAATAAAAAATCCTACACCAAAGAGGAATTCCGCAATATAAAAAGGGTCACACACAGATACATACATACACGCAATGCAGTGATTGATCCAGTTCAAAATAATAGTTGAAATAGCAATTGAGCACTGTATTGTGAACGTGCATGCAACATGCCTTCAAAGAGCTGTCATCGTTGAATTCGATACCGGGCACATGTTTTGTAATTACGCACTTTATAACATAGCACCAAGCCTATACATTTTGCTTTGCCAGCCTTCACTAGAAAAATGACCCTCAGCTGACGTGAATACGTTAAGAAAGTATTCATGACATCAAGTGATCGTATTGCGCGTGCGCAATGTCAATTCAAAATTTTTATATTTTCGTGACGTGTTCAGGCCAACAGAATGTCCTCTAGGGGCGATGGCAATTATGCTATTTGATTATCAGGTCTTTTTTAAAGTTCTTTTTCAGAATTACCTGCATTCTTTTTCTGTATTGTATTGTTATTAACAAATTGTAGGACCTTGTTGAACATGGGTTTTCAAAATAATGACAATAATTATCTAAATCTGTTACAGAGAGATGCTGCTTCCCATCTATTGGAGCTTCTACTATTTCTTTACTGACCTTTGAATTCTTTATCCTAATTTTTGAAAAGTAAACAAGCCCACAATCTTAAATATCACTGCTTTTGTCGACTGTTGTATTTTGGACTCTTGAACAAACTTACAAACTACTTAGTGATAGTTTTAAAAAATATAAAATGAAAAACAAAAAGTAGTGTATTTTCAGTAAAACGACTAGATGGCGGAGGGCGTTGACTTCTGAATCATTTGTGATAGATATTTATAAAATTATAAAAATGTATGTGACAAATTCTAATATTGCGGTTTCAATGCCAAATGCAATGCTCAATTAATGGACACTGTGTGATTTCTAGCAATTATTAGAATAATATTATTACGGCTTTTATCGCGTTATATTGATATTATTAATTATCTCTCCATAATCAACTGTGGACATTTAACGCATTTATTAATATACCTACGCGATAAAATGAGGAAAACATTATGATTAGATATACTGACCCATCAAATCTATGAGTCTATAACCATTTAAATAATGGACTATTGATCGGGGAGGTTTTTTTTATAGTAATAAGATAGCAAACAAGCATACTAGCCAAGCTAGTAGCTTATAGACGTCCGCAACACAAGTGGTAGGTATTACTTATATTATTTGTCATATTGAGATCTCAATTCTCAAGTCTCATATTGACTCACTGTGCGGGTTTTCTGCACTATAAAAAAAGGCATGCCCAATAAATTTACGGGCTACATTGTCCAATACATTAGCGCAGCACTGCTTAGCGCAGATTTTTGGTAACCCAGACAAACAACTTATAGAAAAAAACGGATATGTAACAAGATGCAATTCTTCATTACAATATCAACTACTTTGAGGCATATAAATAGTGGGAGGTATTCCACTCAAATTGGACCTGCCAGACTGGGGAAGTACCTCCGCTTTGCTGAAAATTGAAGTGAAATAACACTGCTTTGAGCTGTGTTGTATTTCTTACGGTGAGCAAGGTTGCCAGTGCTCTGGGAGGAAACAAAGCTTTGACCCTTATACTGCCAACCCAACTACTCCTCTGTCGTTTTGCAGGGTCGGCAACGAGCAAGTGATACCCTTGTTGTTGCAAGCGTCCGAGCGAGCCGTACGCTTGTTTGCCACCTTATTGGTATAAAAAAGTACTTCAATAACATAATATACGCCTGTATTCCCCGAAGGGTTAGGCAGAGTTGTACTAAACTACACTCACAGTTTGCTGGTATGTTTAAGTCATATACATGTAATAGGTAGCGAACCTATTATCATTTCAATAAATAGTATATAAACAATGCCATCATCCGTACATTCATGAAACTATTTGAATTAATAATATTTACAGTGCAATGTCCTATGATAATGCCCTGTTTATATTGCGGTTTTAATAAAATTAACCGCAGACGTTCGTTCGTGTCGATAATGACCACATGGAATACTTTCACACACGACGAACAACTAATTTGTCGTATGAGGGTCTGCATGGCATTTTAATTAGTTTTTACATAGGGTGCATTGTCGCCCTAATGTGCAATGAGTAGCGCATGGAGCCTCTTTTTACTCGGCTTCGAAAAAAGCAATTGAAGTCATAAATTCGTCTTATTTTTGGGTAACATATGTAGGTAAACAACACATACAATCGCGCCTGCTTTCCCCAAAGGTTTAGGCAAAGGTGTACACCGATAGTCCATCAGTATGTTTAGTCCCATGTAACAGGGGACGACCTGGCCATTGATCATTATCATTTTTTTCATCATCATCAGCTTTTATCGATCCACAGCAGGTCATAAGCCTCATCCCTTTTACGCCATTCATCCCTGTTTTGCGCCAATCTAGTCCAGGTCTTCCAACACGTATTACTATATCATCTAATCACCTGGCGTCATCTGGTCTTCCATTGCCTTATGGCAATTGTGCACAGCTCCAAACTTCGAGCTGCTTCTGGAAATTTCAAAAACCTAATAACACTAAACGACCTGGGAGCTTAGGACCTCTTACTCAGCAATCGTGCTAACGGGGTTACGACTAATGAGTCAGTCTTTTTTGGGTAATCTCCGAAATGTTTCTGATTTAGATAGTAATTATTTTCTTTAAAAGGAAACTGTGCTAGTTAGGTTTCTATTTAAATTTAATTTATTTCGATTGAGTAGGTTTTTAACGAGAATCATTAATGGAATTTGTTATTATGAGAATAAGGCATTTGTGTACTTTGTCATTTCGAGAGTATACCTTTTATAGATTCGATTAGTTCGGTCATTCTGAGAATGTGCCATTTGTAGACATATGGTGGCATTTTGAGAATGTGGCATTTTACGCCTAAACATTCAATTTGTCTATGTATGTATATGATTATTGGTAACATAACACACATTTTTTATGTTTTCGCACATAGCTTTTGCTAATCGACCGATTTTGACTGTTTTTATCAGATAGAATATATTTAGCGCACTGTGGGTCTATACAACGTGTTCCAAATTCCCCGTAAAAAATATAATTAATTATCTAAGCCAAATATTTTGTCAGCGGTCATGTCAGGGAATCAGATTATTTAACAGAAAGGCCTACGTACCTATTTTACCTAATAATTGTCTACTTTAATAGTTTTTATATTTTTCATTCATAAATGTTGTTGTTTTCCTTTTTTTGGGGTTTGTTATAAAGCGTTACTACGGTTCTTAAATATTGTGAATGGACTCGTTATAAAGGCCCCATTTAACCTCCTTTCGGCTTTATGGGTAGTTTTGTAACACCCTGTATAAGTATCTAGACTTTGCCTGACCCTTAATTTGTATTAATTTTAAGACCCGCAGCAACAAATATGTACACAATTTTAGTAAAAACATACTAATTAACCTTTTCTCGCGTGCTTGCAAAGATCAACAAAGTAAAATGGATTACTTCACTAGTTCGCAATTGCATTACTGCGATTTGCAGCACCTGCCCCGACGTCGAGGTAAGTTCGCACCTGCATTATCATGATAAACAACGCTCAACTTTGATGAATAATAAGTCTGCAACTTGCGTTATTGTTGGAAACTTGTTGCTAACCAGAAGTTACCGCTACATGCTTAAGTAATACTAATTTATTAAGTATATTCATCATTACCATAACATACCATCTCGCCTGTATTCTCTGAAGGGTTAGGCAGACGTGTACTAATGTACAGACCTCAGCAGGTCAAGCTATCTAAAACTGTCAAATTTTCCCAATTGAATACCGATGAACCTTATTAAAGTTGAAAATCAATCAAAGAAATTTAACAGATTGTGGTAGCCTGATGTGCTGACCTCTGTTTCCTCTGTCTTCCCACTCAGGAAGCTCATGTCTGCCAATATGAAATTAATATAAACCATTGTTATGTCAGACTTACATGAGAACAGTGCAGTTTGATGTGTACTATTAAATTAATCCAGTCTACTAAACAGCAAAAGAAAAAAAAATGTGTATAAAGCGAGTTTTTTTTGTAAACCATATCGACCGATATGTTTTTTATATGACTGCTTTTACAATAGATAGAAAACTATTCTGACAATACTACACAGATATAATCGAATATCAATAAAAAAGCGCGCATTGTTTCGACTCCTGTCATTACTAGCTATTCCTACACGGTCAAATCAGATAATTTCAATGAATAAATCAATAGTGTCGTGTTGAAAGCAGGTTTTCCCTAAGGGCAATAAACTTGTTTTACGTGTACCTTTGAACTGCAATCTCTGTTATTACTCAGTGAAATGGAGTATTGTTTGGAAATGAGGACTATTTCATCTGAATATTGGTTTTCAATGACACATATCCCACATGGTACCCAAGTAATACCTGCTGGGTATATAAATAAAAATGAAATGCTATTCATTGGTAGGCGCATCATTTGAGTACGCCTGGACCGATGTGGCTATTTTTTAAAATAATTATGTTCGTAATAGTAATAAGCTTTTTAGGGAAAGAAAATGTGGAAAATGGAAAATAAATAAGAACGTAAAAAACACAAACAAAAAAGAAAACATCTTTGACCTTATTTTCCGATGTTATAAAATAGACAAACAGTGGCTTCAGTACTTTGTACATAATATATCATGAATTAATTAAATGACTGCCTCATTAGTCAAGAGGTCCTAAGCGCGACTGCTACGCTAGAGGTCCTGGGTTCGATCCCCAGGTCGAGCAAAGTGTTATTGGGTTTTTCTATGAAAGTCTCAGTAGCAGCACGGAGTCTGGATTTGTGCCCGGTTAAATGTGGGTGTACATTAGTACACCTCTGCCTAACCCTTCGGGGAACAGGCGTCATGGTATGACTATTAAAAATACTTATTACCTCAGTGGGATTAGCGAAAAAGGTTCGTATAGTTTGCGTTACAGAATAATTAATAAGGGTGCTGCATGCGTGCAATGAGAAAATTTTGTCCTCCTATTGTCTCGTATTTAGCCATACTTAGGGCAAGAGATATGGGATGACAAAAGTACTTTGTATTGTGCATGTTAGTTTAGTCAATATTATGTACTTCTGATGTGATATCCAGATGACAGCATAAAAATATTTGTAATAAAAAAAAAACATTGTTATGATAGAGGATGTCACCGATTTTCTAGTTTCGTGACGCATTCTAGTGCTCAAAGCTTGTTTTTTAAATCAGCTAAGAATTAGATTTGGATTGATGACGCATCATTGCGGCCATGCGTGCATGTGTGATGCCCACTAGATTAATTTTTGAACATTCTGGGTATATCATATGGGGGTAATTAGAATCAGAAGTGAAGCTCTCTATATGGCACTAACTTATGAGAACGAATGATTTATGATTACTATTATATTGAGGTTAGTCGCTAGTTTCTAATAAACAGGATTTAATTTAAATTTTTCTAAATACTTAAATCAAATCAAATTTTCGGATCTAAAAATCAAGCACTGTAGTTTCAGACAGGAGTAATACATTTTTAAACTTATGTCCATATAGTGTTCTCAGGTAATGTTATTTTGGTTTTTAGTCGAACTAACATGCTAAATTATTTTAAATGAATTAAAAACTACGTAATATGTATATTGTTAATTAACATTACTGTAGATATGTCGATGAAAAATAACCAAATACGAAGGAATAGAGTCCCTTAGAGACGCTATAATCGTTTGGATAAATAATTTGTCATTTTTAACAAAATAACATGAGAATCCCAGGGATTTGGTTTGATAGACATTTCCTGTACGTACTGAATTACAATAAAGGATATAACAAGACCCTCTCATATTGAGAGCTCTATCATATTGTGATAGATATGAGTCTATGAGTATTCATTAGCTGCATGAACAGTGGTGAAATGTGTTTCACTCACGGAACTGCCCCGTGTAGGTACTGTGATAATGTGAGAGCGACTATTGTCACTGTGCTATTTTCGCAATCACTGCTGGTGTTACTACAGTAAAAGACATATATTTGTTTTTGTATATTTAACGAATTTTAGTCTTTACACCATACGTGTAAAATTTACGTTACGCATTAATTCAGCACGAGTTAGTGTTAGTGTTTTCAGTGATTTGAAGGATGGTACACAGCTATCAGTAGTTTTAAATCCACACATAGATCTTATACAGCGTTTTTGCATCTTAAATATAAGTTCTCAGTTTAATAATTTTGATAATTGAAAATTCATGAATTATTTTGGTCCTTTGGTCCTTTGCAACCAGACGGTGTAAAAATCTAGTTATTTCAAAAGACGTAATTTACAAAGATGCCTGTTGGGTAAGCAGATGACCACATCCATATTTCACCGGCAAAAGAATCAGCTACAAATTATTTTATTCTAAATTATTAAGATGAGTCTTGTAGTCTTTTGACTTTATATGAATATGCTAGCTTGAAAGATTCATCCCTTGCGCGGTTTTACCGAGGCCGTCTCATTTAAGCCGTGAAATTAACATGCGCGGTATATAATCAATGTTTTTAATAGGATTGGCTTGACGTGGCTTCTGACGAAATATGTTTTGTTTTCCAACCTTGAATTTTCTGGTCCTTATAGTCCGAAAATGTACGTAACAATAACGTAGTTCGAAGTTACGTAGTGTTGTAAGGAAGAGATCGTAACGTTTTCCGAGATTGGCTGTCTGGTCAAGGGATTAGGGCCTATCAAAGATTCTAGTTAGTCTTAGTTTTTTAGTTATATATAAGAACAAATATTGCGATCATGGGATTAATGAAAATCCTCAAATTCATGAAAAGTTCCGAACACAGCATAGTGCCGAAATGTTTGTAATTTCAGTATCATGGTAGGTGCGATTTGTTCACGGGTGGGCCTTGGCCCGTCCCCCATTACCTATTATTCCTTAGTTGCCTCTTACGACACCCATGGGAAGCTAAGGGCGGCCAGCCCTGGATTGATGGGCTCACCGCTAGCGACACGGTCAACATTAAATATACATTAATTTATTAAGAACACAACGTAATTCCTTATTTGTTGTTGTTTAACTTTCTTACATTTTCTTATGCCTAAATATTTGGACTTTGGCAGAAAATACAGAAAGACCGGTTTAGTGTGACTGTGAGTTCAAGATTGGACTTAGAGTAGTGTAGTAGCGCATATTTCTACGAAACGATAGATTCAAATATATGCTCAAGTGTAACAAAGCTTCAGAGACATTGCATAGAGTTCGCATAACAAACGCATGACAATATATTTGGTACCCTTCTAACAGATCGGTATCAGCTCTGTATTAATGTTATGTGGACAAAATGTTTGCATAATTTACAACACTCTTGACACAGAATTATTCTAGGTTATGTTTCTAGAACGCATCAACATTATTACTTATTTATATTTACAATTCCCACATTTTGAATTGTGTTGGACATCTGATTATGTCATGCAAACATAATGCTTACATAACATGGGAACACACGTCAATGACATTTGGAACAATGGACATGACCTTCGTGACGGGCAATTAAAATTGTCCAGCTAACAGCTATAGGATGGACGTGACAGATTGCTCCATGACTCACAGTGGGGTATTGTAAAGATTTTAGGAATGTTTAGGAATGTTTCCGGTTGAAAAAAAAAAGCTGTTATATGTATTTTACAACATAACATAATATCACACCTGAAGGGTTAGGTATAGGGTTACAGACAGTAATGTACATCCACAGTTCGCTGGTATATTTAGGCCCACGTAAGTGGGCGAGCCTATTGCCATTAACCGAACACAGATCCAAACTGCTACTGAGAATTTCATAGACAATTTTGATAACACTGTTCGAGCTGGGAATTGAACCAAGGACCAGCAGTAGCAGTTGTGCGGTGACCACTAGGCTAATGACGTAGTTCGGTATATATTTTACCAGTGACCTGCCCCGGATTCGCACGGGTGCAATGTTCTAATAAGGAATGATCTAAATTATAGTGAAAACCGTATCAAAATCCGTTGCGTAGTTTAAAAGATCTCAGCGTACAGAGGGACAGAGTGCGGGGAGCAATTGTTTTATACCATCTATCGATGCTGACCTGTCTGTTCCTGATTTATTTTCAACCATACTTGTTTACGTCAAAGTAGAATTGTTGGTAAATGGTGAGATGTGCCGTCTTGCTTGCGAATAAAGGACATACAGCGTTCCTCTGTCTGCCAAGATTTGTAATGTTGCCAATGTCATTTGTTATGACCGTTCATTCAAGCTTTGAGTAAACACAAAGTTCAACAGTTGCGTCACTATGACGTTATAAGCCGACGTCATTACAATATGTCAGAATCTACTAAAGATTTTACCTCTGACATGATTCGAGTTTGTTACGCCCGAAATCTAAAGAAAAGGGTGTGATTGTTAGCATTAGTTTTGGAGGCCAAAATCCAAGTATGTTCGTAAACCAGTTGTCATAGTTTATTCATCACTTTAAAGTAAATTTTATCTTTTAAACAATAGTCGTTGTGCATCGATTTTCCTGTAAACTGTCAGGAAGTGATTATTCCGCGTCTGACATTGATTCTTAGTTACGGATATGTAAATTAAATATATTACCATTGTAAAGAGTATTTAAGCTACAACAATTGTATCTCGACGAATCTATTCAAATTTTTTTTTTGTTGTAGGTATTGAAATTTAAGAAAAGGCTTTATTTTCGGTTTTCAAATTTTAAGAATTCTATTAAAAACTGAACTTTTAATTGTTTGAGGTCTGTGTTTGACAATTCGATATTTAAAGTAAATTCACGAATATATTAGAGATTTGTCTTTAGCAGGTACAACTTTTGGAATCTAATAGAAATTTAAAAAACAAAGTAAGTAATGATTTAATGAAAGAAAGTGGTTTTACTGCGTGCCTAACGTACAAACTGAAGCATCCATTTTAATAATTCATCTGCATACTTCTTTAATGTTAAAGGAAAATGAATCTATGATATCTATAAAATTTTTGCAGGAGTTGTAGAAAGTTTAAAGAAAGTATATAAAGTCGGGCTGCCCCGCAGTAGGCCAGCATGGTGCACTACTGACTGACATTGATCTCGAAAAGAAGCAGAGCAAAGAAGTGCAATGCGCTGAATTATTTATTTATCACACTTAAAACTTACTTATTCTAAACTGGATGCTCGAAAATTTTCTCGAGCATGTTTGTTTCGCTATAAAGTAATATTCACTCTACCGTGCTAAACTATTACAAAGCGTTGCGCAAATAATTCAATGCTTCGGTGACTAATTGCTTAATTGGCTATTTCTTTATATAATTTACTACATTGAATTGTAATTAATATTGCTAGTACAAGACTTCGGTAGTTTCTATTCCTCGGTTTAGTGACCTGCACCAAAATACCGTGTGGGACGCCATATTTGTCGATAAATCTACCAATTATAATTCATTACGAACTAATAAAATGATCCTTTTAGTATTCCGGTGCTAACGAGGAGACAAAGGACCAACTTTCAATGTTTAGACCTGATATATTCAATGTGAACTTATTTTTTTCGGATAGTATTGAAGTTTTGTATCATACTTAAGTTATCCTTGCCTATAGAGTAGATTTTATTATTTTTAAATATTTTTAGATAAATTATTCACAATTAACATTGATTCCGATTTTTTACACATCTGACCTGGATTTTACATTCACACTAATTGAAACTATTTTTTTATATCAATAACGTTACGATTGACCGAATTGTAACTGTAAATGGCAAAATGAATCAATTGTAGATTGAGCTTGTTCAATTATTCTGCTATTGACGGCTAACTGATGTTATGTTTGGCGATATTTTGACGAACATTTTGTTCGTATGTTTCTGCTCTAGTTATCATAACCAGATACAGTTGAAACCTGTCATAACTTCATTGTTGCAATCTTTATAGTGAAACATGTTATGGTTACATTCTACTCATAATCCCTTTGTTAGCGTTTAGTGTAGGTGAAATTTATGTTGCGTAAACTGATAAAATGAACTATGTTTTTAAGTTCTATTATACTAAGTTTCACATCGCCCTGTGGAGTAAAACTATTTTCATGTGACTTAGTAAATGTGTTAGGTTTATTTTTCTTCACATTATAATACATAACACAGAACTTGCGATATTTACTCGGTTTAATTTACCTTTGCAATAGTTACTAAATATTCCATTCAAATGTACGTATAAAAATACTTAGGATGTAGGCTTCCTATATGTATAAATAGTCATTAGTCTGAAATTGTATGTACCTTTGTTTACACCAAACAACTCTGTTTTCGCTCTAAAACACATTCTCATAAAAACAGACATTATCCGTTTCCACCACCCGCTTCCGTACAAAAACCTTAAGATCAGTAGTTGCTTTCAAAAAACGTATAAACAAGGATTGAAGGAGCACCTTCATTGTCCAAGCTCGTAATATCGTTGGTCTTTTGAGGCGGGAAAGGAAGCGCTTTGTCCTCGCACTAATTAAACCCTCTCGGCTTGTCGCGGCGACGAACTTGCCGGGTTGTTCTAAAGGTTTACACAGACGAGCAACTTTGATTATATAAAAGCAACTGAAGGCAACTGAAGTTTAAATATTATTTTGACTGCTCTTGACAGAGTTATTTATACATTTTATCCTCCCAGACTTTTTCTCAACTGTGTTAGGGTTAGCTTCCAGTCTAACCAGATTCGGCCGACTCTGACTTTTATTATTAATAACACTTTCAAACACGGAACAAAAATCAATACGTACTTGTATATATTCTGTAAACCACTAATATACCTAATCATCATCATCCTTCTACCCTTATCCCAAATTACTTGGAGTCGGTGCAGTATGTCTGTTTCTTCCGTACATCTTTTTTAGCTAGCATCTGATCATTCACTTCCTGTAAAGCCATAATATCTTATCGAACACAGTCCATTCATCTTTTCTTTGGTATCCCTCTTCCCTTATATCCATCTTCATTCATGCTCAGCACCTTCCTAGTAACATACTCTTCACTTCTACGCTTCATGTGTTCATATGACAACAAGCGGTTACTGCACAGCTTTTCTGTAACAGGTAAACCACATAATATAACCCTTAATAAATAACCATCTTCTTATTTTATACCGCGGTTAATAGTGAGCCAGTAAACAGAGGGATAGAGACGGATGGCTATTATAGTTATAGTATATTCATTTATGTATCGTCATTCGTGGATGTTGTTTTAATTTATTTTATTACTGATAATAAATTAACAACTAATTAATAAATTCGTTGATCTTTGAAAAGAGTACAAGGAGTACTTCGGAGTAATCAGGTTTGAGATTGTCTATTTGAATCTTCACATGTATAATTTTTGACAGCTGTATGTGGCTGCAAAAACAGGTCCACTTTTTTGCGTTGCGGTCTAAATACTGTTTGTTTTGATTACATCCATGTCTCGAATGGCAATATAGGATTTGCGATATGTCAATTATCTACCAGTACTAGAAAACGTTTTCTTAAATTGATTTTAGTCTCCACGAATATAAGGTTCACTCTTGAGTGCGCACAAAACATGCAAGCTTATTACTACTAAGACCCTAATCGGATAATAAAAATTGGCGTTTCACTTATTAGATAATAGTGAATATGACAAATATCCTCTAAATATTATCCGCGACCTTATTACATTAAACATTAGGTCTAGATTAAAATTCTTTGTGTACACGTGCAAAGTTTCAGGATTTATAGTTCCTGAAATTATTATGTAGTCACAATTAATGTGTTATTCTGTTTATGGAAGTTTATTTGTTCTTCGCGACCAAACTACTAAAGTAGTTTTGATTCAAGTTGGCGCAGAGATAATTTCAGTTACTACACTATGTATATCGGTTTACAGTATTTTCATTACGTGTTAACAAATAAAGAAAACGTCTCTTTAATTCACATCACCACATGACTCCCGGTCGAAAGCCAGTTAATAATATTAAAACTAAACTAATTTTTAGCTTATTTGGTAGTTAGTCACTCAATTAGTGTCGCTTCAAGGTGACCGCAAAATAATCCTATTTATTTACCAGTTGATTGAATAAAAGGATGTCAATGAAACTGACTCATGAAGTCATGACCGATTCGTGTTTCCTTGAAATGTCTAAACGACAGTAACAAACAACACTACCTAAATTATAATTACCCTAATGATGCGGTCCGCCACAGATTTGAGCGACATCAATTCCAATATAAATGTTATTACATAGTTTCTTGGTAAATTGTTAATTGTTTGAAAACATACTTCATTATTGGTTCATATTTTATTTGCGTTTTGTTATAACAGCTGTTTTAATACAGGACTAGGTTATCTCTCTGACAATAGTGACAAATATCGGAACTCCTTCGGAAATTGAAATAAAACTACTTTTTACGGATTTTATCGCGTATATTGATATTATTAATCCCGACGTTTCGGACCCTTTACAGCGTCCATGGTCACGGGTAGACTGAACCATGGACGCTAAAAAGTAGTTTTATTTAAGATAAGATGATGTGTTTATTAGGTAGTGTAAGTTTAAAATTGTAAAAGAGCAGAACGCCTACAAACTGCTTAGCAGTTTGGTGATGAAAAGTTTGTGAATATGTATTACCTACCTATGTATATGATAAAATAAATAAAAAAAAAAATTTCAATGTATAATATTCGCGTAAATGTCAGAAATCAATATCCTTCGGAAATGTTTAGATTTCATATTGTTAGCTACTGTTTTTCAGGATTTTAGAGTTCCGAAGATTATTATGTGTTATTCTGCTAATGTGTATTCTGGTAGTGGTAATTTCAGAGTACGTTTGTTCTTATTTTATCTTTAAATACCGATTAGTTAATGCGCAGTAATAGGGTACCGAATTCCGATGGCAATATCTTCTACATATATTAAGATACTGATATTAAGCAGTATCTGGTCAAACTAGGCATCCTTAAGAAGCTCGGAAAAGGCTCGGAATTGTAAAAAATAAATGAATCGTGCTAATTTATCCACAGTATAGTGGTATTAATGTAAGTGTGTCGAAATTGCAGTTGTGCAACGCACGATACTTTTAGTTGCTCTCCTGTAGTTCTTTAGTTGCCCGTCTGTATTACACTGGCTTTTCCCCCTGGCTATGTTCCAAAACAACTGACGCTCATTTCGACGCTATCTACAAGGTTTTAGATGTGTTATTTACTGTGATTATTATATTGGAGGCGTGCAATTTGGTGCTGATTGGTCTTTATATACAAAATTCTTTGTTTTATAGAATATTGTAGTGGGCGTATTTTGAATAATAAGGAACAAATGGAGAATGCTAAGAAATTGTAGCTGTTTAAGATAAACATCATAATATGCTACCTATGACTAAAGTAGAAGACAGGCAAAACAAGGGTTTAAGGAATTCAAGGCAAAAAAAATGTTGTCTTACAATCAATACTCGTTTTAAATATAATAAAATATCAAATATCTACTAAAAATAAAAAGGATTCAGACATTGTTTATGACATCTATCTACACAGTATTCGAACAATCCATTAACAACCAACAGTATAAGGACAAACTTAAAATGAGCGTCCTTTTGTCCGCACTCATATAATAAACGATAAAACCTTCTTTGGAAACTAATCCTTAGAACTATGGAGATTATGTTAATAACACAAAGTATAACTTTACAGAACCGCTCCGTAGTTATATGTAAAATAGGTTTTAAATGATACATAAAGTCAAAACTGAAATGATTTGCCTTTTAAATTAAAATATAGCGCCAGATTTTTAGATAAAATATGATAATATCATGAATAGCAAGCACATTATATTTAAATATGCTTTTTGTCACTTATTCAGAATTTAAACTCGTAAGTACTTGATACCAAAAACAGTTCAAGTACCTACATACTGACACCAATAACTGACTATATAAATGAATTATTTTTGTTTGAACGCAAAAAATCGTGCAGCGTTCTGCGTCTACGCACAGCAGTAGTGGCGCCTGTTAATACACACAGAGAAACAAATGGTGTGATTGGTAGAAATCTGTAAACACGTACTGTTTATAAAGTTTCTTACACACAAGCGTTGCTAAGTCTGAGTCATTATTTTGTGTGGTGAATATGCGATGAGTAAACAGTGTGCAGCAACACCGTACTTTGAACTGTGTCAAACTGTGTTTACCCACTGATAAGCAAGGACGTATCTCTCGGTATTCTTGTAAGCCTGCCCGTATTTGACTGCAACGATCGAGGGGATTGTTGCTAAGTTAAAACTACGCCTATCAATTGATCTGCAAGGCAAAGCTGCCCATATCGCGGATAGTGTAGGATGACGGGATGGATGGATGGATTCTTAACGCTGGCGATACATTTGCCATACGAATTTTCATAGCAGTCAATAGTGATGGGGAGTCAGAAGGCCGGTAGTTATACCGGCCCATCACTATTGACAGTTTATCCTTAGGATATCGATATTGCTCAGAAATTGGGTAACGGAGGTCTGATGCAGCGCTTCGTGTAAAATACTTATATTCAACCGTATCTGGTTAAACTAATTTGAACATAGGAGAAAGGCTACGTTGATGAATAGGAAAGAAACCCAAACCTGTGTTAAGGCAACCTACATGATTTAATGAATTGCCCAGAATGATGGCGTGTAGGTACTAATTATGATGGACTGTAACCAGTGGGACAATGGGTAACAGGCTGAATAAATACGAAGAAAAAGGATTCAAATAAAATACTATAGATGTCTTAATAACCATTATTGTACTTCTCATTTGGAATTAATAGAAACACGATAATGTTATTTGATACAAAAACCCGGGATCGTAAAAACATAAATCAGGATAACCTGGCCGGAATACCAAGCTATTACAAAAGGTAAATCCCAGTCAATTCCTCTTTACGGAAGAATAAAAGTCTATAAAATTAAATGACGCGTCAAAACGGTCAATGTATACGTTCTTTTAACGTTATTAAGATTCGACCTTGTGAGGCGAACGTGAGTAACTCCGGTCGTCAAACCAGCGACCGAATATTTTCTAAACGTTTTTAGAGCTTCGTGTCATTGCTGCGTTGCGCGTTGCTACACTCTGTTATTAATATCTGTCATTGCAACTCTGTATCTGTGTTTTTTTTTACGACACGTTTGGGCTATCGGCTGAGCGATCGGCTTCTGCGCCACGGGTTGTGGGTTCGATCCCCACACGGACAACTATGTGTATGACCTACATGTAGTTGTTCCTGGTCTGGGTGTTTGTGTATGTGAAAGTTTGTGTTTGTGAACGTACCCACGATACAGGAGAAAATCCTAGTGGGGCAAATTCTTATTATATTTTGCCGTTTTAAGGAAATATGCAACTGTAAAGCAAATATTCATTTATATTATTATAAAATCTTACTGACTGGATGAGGAAAGCCAAAGGTTGGGCTCAATGGCGTTCACTAGGTTAGGCCTATGTCCAGCAGTGGACGAATATGGGCTGATGACGATGATGACGATTATAAAATCGTAAAAAACCTATCGTAAAAGACGCCAGCAGGTCAAGCTATCCAAACCTGCTAAATTTTCCTAATTGAACATGAACCTTATTATTTTGTATTAAAGTTTAAGATCTATCAAAGAAATTTGACGGATAGCTTGATATGCTGGCCTCTGTAGTTTGAAATTATTTAAAAAACATGTCGGTCAGTTTATACGTCATACATAAGCCCTATCCCTAAACAGAAAAAAAATATTTTTAAAACTTGTTACTTTATTATAATTACTTAGAGTTGATACCGACCTATTGTCAGTGTCATACATTGTAAAACTGTATTCGTCTCAACTATGAAACAACGTTAAACATAAACATAACATAACATACCTACCATCACGCCTGTACCTATTCCCAGAAGGGTTAGGCAAAGGTGTAGGTACCAATGTACACTCACAGTTCGCCGATATGTTTCGGTCCCATATTACATGGGACCACAAGACTACACAGACCACAAGACAAGCTTAGTAGTCGTGCTTAGGACTTAACTAACTTAACACTAACGAGGTTAATTAAACACAACCAAGTTATTATTATTGTAATTAGATCAAAAACGGTGCCGATTTGTGTCTCTGAGATAAGATCAAAATATTTAGAAAAATTTTAATTAGGTACTTTTCAATACACTTCATTAACATTTTCAATGTAGGTACTTTAATAACAAAAAGACAAAGTCTGTAAAACATATACAATGGGAATATCCTTTTAAACATTGTTTTGTTCGTATATTTTTCTTTAAAGCACGTAATAATCAGTACTTAATATTATTCATTCCTTCACCTAAAAACATAAAACAGTATTCATTATACAAGAAACCGATAAAAGTACCTAATTATGCGCCATACGACGCGCGCGATGTACTTAACAAAAGGCAATAGTACCTACTTTGATTTAAACTGAGAGAGAATGATGGCGTTATTTAACTTGTAGAGCGGCATCTCCCTCTGACAGCGTTAAACTAATCACAGCAACACGTGTTGCGGCCTCAGGGGTCTTATTTTAGGTACGTCTCAAAAAGATGCTAATCGATAAAAAACATTATTTTAGACATAGATACGTCTGTATGTACAGACGCCAGCAAATCAAGCTATCCAAAACTGTAAAATTTTCCCAATTGAATATGAACCTTATCGTTTTGTATTAAAGTTGTAACTCAATCAAATAAATTTGACAGATTGTGGTAGCTTGACGTGCGGGCCTCTGTACGTCTATGACATACAAATTCGACATTACCAGCCTATGCGTGACTTCCAAAGGTGGCGAAGTACCTTGTTCCTACCATATCAGGTAACAAGTTGCCGCATGGAATTTTGATTCATAATTTACTTGATATGACCTCAGATAACAGTACTACGTAGGACTGAAGGGTTTAAACGATTCATATGTCATCAACCCATATACTGTCCCACTGCTGGGCACGGGTCTCCTCTCATATTGAGAGAGGTTAGGCTATAGTCCACTGGCCTAGTGCGGGTTGACAGACTTCACACACCGTTGAGAAAAATCTTTAAGGTATGCAGGTTTCCTCACGATGTTTTCTTTCACCGTTTAAGCGAGTGATAATAAATTATTAATACGCACATGAATTCGAAAAGTCAACATATTATAATATTCGAATACTGTGTATCCGTTAATTGGAAATTTGTAAGGTCCACTGGGACAAGGCTTGTCATTTGAATTTGAAGACAGCTCCCGGATTATGGAAGTGTGAGAGCTGTCTTCAAATTAAGTACAGAAGCAGAACATAAACCTTATTATGTTGTATTAAAGTTGAATATCTATCAAATAAATTTGACAGTTTAGGGTAGCTTTATGTGTTGGTCCCTGTACAAAGAAGCGTAAATTCTCAATTAGTAATTTTTTTTATAAAGAGAGATAATTATAGGCATTACAATTTAGTACTTATATAACGCGTGGGAAAAACATTTTTTTTTCTCTTTGCGAATTTTTTAACGTACTTATGCACCCGGAGGTCGTTTCCATAAAATTCAGTGGAATTTCCAGTATCTACAATTCAAAAAGCTGGTTATAAAATCATACAATAACTCAGAGATAAAGTTCGTGATACCAGAAGAATTAGAAATGAGTCCATAAATTTGATTCGGGGCTCTTCCACGGAATTTATCTGGGATATTTACGAGCGAGATAACGTTGCTGTTGGATATTTAACGATGCCTGTATGGTAACTATTCGTGTACGTATCTGTTAAATTAATAAGCTTGTTAGATTTCTTCTAAAATGTACTACTAGTAATTGCGCCCGGTTTTTCTCGAATCCTAAAAAGATTTAAATATTATATTTAGATTAGTTATACCTCAAGATGCAAGTTTATCGAAAAACTGCGCAAAGATAACAGACAAACAGACAAAGTTCCTTTCTTTCATTTATAATATTAGTATAGATTACATTCCGTCAGTTAATTGCTGTCTTGTCTTACGTAACAGTATTTTGTAGGTTCCCACAATACCTACCTATATTGTATGTACATTTTTTACGGGAGGAAACCTACCTATATCTATAACCGAAGCGCCTATTAACAAGGAATTGTTTATGTACTCATTATGTACTTTTTGTCTCACTGCTGGGCACGGGTCTTCTCTCAACGAGAAGTATAAGTTCCTTTATGCTGGCCTAGTGCGGGTTCTCTCAGACCGGGAGGGCGGCTATGATCCACCTCGATGATCTTGTGTGGCGTACAGGTTAACGAATAAGCCGCCGAGGAAATCTCTCAGGTATACTGGTTTTCTCAAAATATTTTCTTCACCAGCGAGTAGTACTGATTAATTATTACCTACATCAGTACATCTCTGCCTTACCTTCAATAAATACAGGTGTGTTATGTAAATACATGTATTTATTACTAATGGCTTCTGTAGAAGCTTGCGTGGCAGCTTAGATTTACCTTTATTTGATATTTCTTGACCTCGCATAAATCTGCATAATACACGTCAAAATAATGTATACACAAATGATTGAAATGCATTTTTTTACGTTCGAGTACCTAATTATTATGTAGTTCTAAGAAAATATTTCTACAATTAACATTAACTCGTGACAAATATATTACTAGTACTTCCAATTTCTAGTCATCGCGCGGTTGCGGAGCGTGTCCTAAGATCGATTCCAAGGCTGAGCAAGTGTTATTTGGGATTTCAATAAAATTCTCCAGAGCATCTCTGAGTTTTGATTTGTCTCCGGGTAATGACAATGGTACTTAACATACCAGTGAGCTGTGGGTATGCATTAGTACATCTCTGCCTAACCCATCTGGGAATACAGGCGTGATGGTATGTTAAGTTGATTAATGCAAACTAGTCTAGCTTTTTTTTATTGTTGATGTTTTTTCGTTTGACTTAAGTCTCATCTGATGGTAAGCGACGACGAGGTCGAAGATGGAACACGCTTACCCAGAAAATGCCTATTCACTCTTACTTTAAAGACACCAAGGTTATATGAGTCCGGGAATACAGACGCAGGAAGAGCATTCCACTCCTTTGCGGTACGTACAAGAAGAAATGCAGCACACGCTTCGTGCGTTGTGGAAATTCGACCACATGTGGGTGAAAGCCCTCCCTGCGTCTGGTAGTCCGATGAAGGAAAGTTCAATGATTCCCATCATACATATTTCATATTACAGAACATAATATCCAAAACTACTACATTCAGTTTAACAAGTCTGTTACTTTTGTTACGTGTGTTGCAATATAAATATTCCTGGCACGAAATCTTCGTTTCTATGTTGCCCTTTACTGGGTGTCCCAAATAATAGAGATGAGCGTGACTATTCCCCTATCTTCATTAGATATCTAAGTAGGTTAAACGGTAATCATAACTAGGGCTTTCACCTTTTTAAGAAACAATGTTGTAGGTACAGAGGCCAGCACATCAAGCTACCACATTCTGTCAAATTTCTTTGATAGATTTTCAACTTTAAAACAAAGTAATAAGGTTGTATTCAATTGGGAAAATTTTACAGTTTTCGATAGCTTGACCTGCTGGCGTCTGTACTTAGGTAGAATCTACTTAAGTACATAAAACATATCACCACGCCTGTATTCCTCGAAGGATTAGGCAGAGGCTTATTAGAGTACACCCACATGTGGCCTACTTAGGACATGTATTAAAACATTAAAGATACGAGTTGTTGCAACTTATTATGATAGAACTTGCTTCTACCCGCGACTTCGTCCGCGTGAAAAAGAGTAACTTTTCCTTTTTTTAATTATCGCTGTAATTTGGATAATAAACTCAAAATCGTTATGAATTATAGCCTATATGTTCAGTAGTTTTAGCGTGAAAGAGTAACAAACATCCATCTATCCATCCTCACAAACTTTCACATTTATAATATTAGTAGGATAATAAATTGCGGGCAAAAGACTTGTTGGTCGGAGGAAGAAATCTTAGCTACAAAACATCAGAGTAGCGAGTGATGCCGAAGTCTTTTGCCTCGCTAGAGAGAGAGTCGAATTTGCTAAATTGCCAACCTTCGGTAGTTGGAAAGGCACTAGGAGAAGATTAAATTAATCAGTAAAGAAACTATGAAACAATAAAACTGCTTAGAAATGTGATCATGGGCCAAAAATAAATAAAATACATGCAATGTAAATAAACATCGATATAAGAATTTTAATGATTAACGGAATTAATTATGAATATATGAATGAAAATGATGAATAAATTAAACTTGTATATCTATAGAAAATACAGAAAATCACGTTAGTCCGGTTAATGGCATGTCAATGACGCCTTACTCCGCCTTAGTCATCATACTCCGAGCCTTTCGCCAACTGTGTTGGCTTTCAGTCTAACCAGATGCGGCTGAATATCAGTATTTTACACGAAGCGACTGCCATCAGACCTCCGCAACCCAATTTCTGGGTAATACCGATAACCTGAGGATAGACTGGTTGTCAGTCTTTAAGGGCTTCTGACTACTATTAACGATTGTCATAGGTGTTCGTATGACAACCAGGACCGACGGCTTTACGTGCTCTCCTAGGCACGAAACATGGATTAATCAATGTTTTTATCGGAACACATTTGTTTTAAACACGACTATCTTACTTCCTGCATGTATAAAAGTACTTACTCTAATCACCATCTATTTTCGTAAAGGAAATGTTTCTCCGCTGGTATTTTAATTAATAAACGCATAATTATTTACTAAACCACGATTCTTAACACGATGAGATATATCTGTACCATAAATTTCCTATCATGACATGGCTTGAGGATTTAATCTGAGTTCAGAGATAAAAATAGTTATTTTGTTATGATTTTTTAATAGGATGCGTAGGTATTTAGAAAATTAACTAAGAGAACATGACATATTATTACGCCTTTATTCATTGAAGCGTAAGGCAGAGGTTTCAAGTAATGTAACACAGTTCGCCAGTGTTTAGGCACAAATCCTAACTTCGAGATGCTACTGAGAATTACATAGAAAAACCCAATAGCACTGCTCGACCTGGGAAGTAAACCCAGAACCTCAAGTCTTGCAGTCGCACGTGCGACCACTAGACGAATGAGGCAGTTAAATGAGATAATATGGTGACTAGAAATACATAGGCATAACCTTTGAATGCCTTTACCAAATTTTAAAAGATCATTATTATATTGATTTCTGACATTTACGCGAATATTATACATTGAAATATAAAATATACGCGATAAAATCCGTAAAAAGTAGTTTTACTTCAAAGATCATTATTAGTTTAAACCTGTAAAATATCTTAATTAGTAAAATATAAAAGTTTTTAGTACACACTAAACATGAACCAATGAACCAATGCGCGCATACGTCAAATTGTTAAAAATTTGATGATTGTTGCATGTATCTGCAAAATTTAACGATGGATAAATTTGTCATCTCGATAGTCTTAGAATAGGTTCCATGTTAAGCAATGTCAGAAAATCTCGACGATTTACGATAAAAAACGTCAGTTTTCTTGATAATGAGATGACATTTACAAGCTGCCACACATACACAGACGTAACACATACAGATGACATAAAGCATTTTGACAGATCCTAAAATATTATTAACTATGTCGACAGTCAATGTTCGCATCACTCACTAACGGTTTGAAAATTCAAAATCATTACGAAATTGCATCACATTAGAAATAAAGAAAGAAGAAGCCTTCATATTTGACCAGCACTAATGAGACCATAGAGGTTGATACTCAATAAAGATAAACACAAACAAATCAATCAAACTAAAATAATGTGCCTATTGGTGGACCACAGTATGTGTCACGTAAATAACATCTATCTGCATTCTCATCATGATTTAAATTGGAGTGTTTTAAGATACACATTTCCAATTTAATGCTATCACGTCTTTGATTCTGTAATGTCTACATCACAGTATCGAACAGGAAGGATCAGCTCCTTAAATATATCCATTCCAAAGCATTTGATCTCACTTTGATCACCTGAAATCCATACTTGATTAACTTCACAGTACATCAAAGGATTATTCTGAACACACCTTCGTTCGCCGTTCATCTTTCCCATAAAAGATTCCTTAATGCTGGCCAGCTTTATTGGTGCTTCGTCCGCACTGAATCTCCATTAATATGCGTTTGACAGGCGGTAATGTGGCTGTGCCCTATATCATTATCTATTATGTGAGCTCTTATATCCACCTTATAGCTTGGACGTGGGTGAAGAATGTTTCGCTTTATTTGTTTTTGTAAGTTGAAATTAATTGGGACTAGAAAATGTGTTTAGTTATATTGACTTTTTGGAAATTACTGTTGATTCTTAACTAGTTTTGGTCCACATTTTAAGAATAACAAATTAAGAAACATATATTAAAATAATTGTAGTTCTTTGCGGTTTCTAAAGTAAGTTCAGGCTACTATCTATTCTATGGCTCAGAGCCTGTATCGCAAATTCCAATACTTTTTGGCGTTGTTTTTATACTGGTATACATTGGACTCCGTAAACATGTTTTACTTTAATCATTTCTGAGAATTAAGATAATTGCTGTTTTAAGTTTTGACTTTTTGATTTAAATTTTGTTACATTTTGTGAGTTGTCTTGATACATTCAAATTAGTTAGTGATTCAGTTTTTACGAGATAAAAAATTGTCAACATCAAAAGTCTTAGGTAATCATGGAATAGTCCGTACCTCGGTAGTCACTTAAGGGCAGATATATGTGGGAAAGGGCTGAATATTTAACAAGGGACGTCGGTCAGCCCGCCATGTCCAGCCGCGGTTCCGTACAACCCCTCCAGGAATCTTAGTTGCTTATTTATTAATGATACGTGGACGTTTCTCGTTTTCGTTTCCTTTTTATTTTATTGTTTTATTCAAGAGGTACAGAAATAGTGCTGCTATTTTTGGACGTAGAAATTAGGTCGTTGTATTTTTCTTAGTAAATAGTTTCCCCATCGATGGATTTCGGTGGACATAAAATGAGGATGTAGGCTTGTTGGGACTAATGTGTTGCTGGGGAGTTTGTTGCACTGCTTGTTCTTCCCAGATAAACACTAAGAGACGGTGACGGGTGGTGTATCTGAGAGCTGTCTAAATGTAATACATACAGTTTGACTTTGACTAGATAAGATTTATTATTATTTTCAATCAGGTTTTGTCAATCAGTGGTGAAGGTCCTACAACTCGATTCCTATTGGATTTCCTGGTGAACAGTATCTATTACACTGCTGGCATTATTGCAAAATAGCATGTCAAAACAAGTAGTTTTGTTTCTCTTTCTGTTTTAGCATTTACCAAATTGTCCCTTTACTACTAATGCTTACCTATGTTGAATGAAATGATTTTCTCATTGGTGAATGTTAGTCCTTATTGATTTTGAATAAACATAGACCACTACAGTTTCATCAGGTTTGTAATACAAATATAATTTCAAACACAGCAGTAAAGGAATTCATTTAAACATTGCAATGATATCCAGCCGACAAACGACTATCCCATCTCATGCAATCACTTGCGTACAATAACATATTTCACGTTGATCCTACGATGTAATATCAGAAGTGAGAATTGTGAGATAAATTTAAGCGGTCTGAGAATATTCGCTGGTATTAATTTCTGTGGAGCGCCAGTCAGCTTGTGACATAGTGCATTCGATATCGCAAGGTGAGGCATTGGTTTGAAGTTGAATAGGACATTGCAATTTTTTTATAGCACACTATTCTCGACTGTATTTTCATAAGTGGAAAGTGGTAATAAGCTTGCTCCATATGTATATGGATCTTCAAAACTTACCAGGGAACTATGACAACTGCGTAATTGTCACAGTTACATACACAAAATGACATAATTAATATACGGCATGTGTATGCCGTATATTAATAATGTCATTTTATTTTTTTTGTACTCTTTAGTCTACTGCTACACTAGAAGTCCTGGGTTCTATTCCCAAATCGAGCAGTATTAAAGGTTGTCTGTAAGAGATCGTTTATAGCGATAAGACCGCCCATTGTACCATTCTATCATTTATAAATATGTAGAAACTTAGCATTTGTTTATGTTGTACAATAAAGAATATTCTATTCTATTATTGGATTTTCTATGAGATTTTCAATAACAGCTTGGAGTTCGAATTTTTATCCAACAATAGGCTCACTCCTATGACCTGGGACTTAAATATGGCGGCATAACTGTGGGTGTATACCGGTACACCTTTGCCTACCCCTTCGAGAAATACAGAAGTGATGGAATTTTATTTATTATGTGATAAAATTAATTTGTCATATTTCGACTATAATTTTACACACAGCTGGATAAATCATACAAAAATGCGTGTAGTTTACGGCTCTGAAGTAAATACACATTTTTGGAATTCTTCTCTCAAGATTAATCTTTGCGGTCACAATGCAGCATATCTGTTGCTATTAATAACAGTTGTATAAAGACCTTTGAAGGCATTACTCATAAACGCAGCGACTGAGTCGCCTTGACCAGCAGTAACGATTTATTGTTGGAAAGGATGCTGCGTTTAGATTTAGATTATGATTTGTTTTGATGCTTGATCCGGATGTAGTTTTTTTTGTTTTTGTTTTAATCGTAATTGGTGACAGTAAAAAAAGAAGCATTCTTTGGTTGATCAATTCAGTTTTTTTTTAATTTAAGATGATCTTTATTTCCATTATAGATTCTTTTGAGATTTCCATTTTACAGACTTCAGGATTGAAATATGAAGAGGTTGTTTTAAGGTTATTTTTTATGAATAAATTATTATTAAACTATGTAACTACTGAGCCCTCCTTGAGAAGTAATTTACTTATAATGTAAACTAATATTATAAAGGGAATAGATTTTTCGTATGTTTGTTTGTAATGAACGAATTCAACAATTAATGTAGGTATGAAGATTCTGCATATATTTTCGTGGATGCGCCGACGTCAGCGTATCCTTATTTATCCAGAAAAGTAAAAATAAGAAACAACTACGCTGTATGTCTTTTTGCGCTAATGTGTCACACAAGATAAGCAATTACATAATTGCGATGTGAGTATTATTGTTTTCAGCTTCAATACGGGCTTCGGAAACTATACAAAGTTCCAATAATATAATGACTGCTTAATTAAATCCACAATAATTGTTTACAGCTAGTAATTAGCCGTCTACCATCAGCACAGCAACAGCTGTTCATACTTAACGATCACAATTATTGTTTTAAGCATTCTGTGTATTTTCCCACGCATTACTGTGCCAATTGACCCGTACTTGAGTGCCAGTGTAAAATTACTTGATTATGAATTTATAAATGACAAAGTATTCTGTGTATTTTACTATAAAATTAATTGAATCTATAAAATGATTGTGCAATGTTTTGCGTTGAAACTGGTCCTTTGGTACTAATTGAATACATGCGAAAGGACCAAAACTGTGAATATGAACATTTTAGGATGATTTTATGTGTCGGTCATAAACACAAATATTATTTTCAAAGCGAAATATTAAAAGAAGATTTAAAGTATTTACCATTAACATGAAGACCAACGCGAAACACGGAAGTGCTACGTAATAGTATAATCACTAATCATGACAGAGGCGACAATTGTCTTTTGTAGTACACGTAATATGTTATATTTATAAATAGTTGGAGTTTATAAAGTGGCTAAGTAATAACTATGCTGGTAAACTGATCCGAGGTTAAGCTGCGCTGCCCGCGGTCAGTCTGTGGATGGGTGACCATTTTTAACACATCAAGACCGTTCCATGCCTCAGAGTGTACGTTAATTTAATGAGATTTGTGTCATATACCGGACAACTGTGTATGTGAGACGTCTCTGCCAACCCTTCGGGGAATATAGTGTGATGGTATGTTATGTCCTCTTTAAACTATATTATCAATGAGTGGTGGTATTTCCGGAACGATTAGTTTCGCAATATAGACCCTACGCCTATCATTATTGTGGCTGTCTCATACTGGTCTCTTGGTAAAATTATTAAGTACAACATCAATATGATCATTGTATTTCAATACTTCCTCTAGTTACATCATTTATGGCACAGATATTTTTTACTCTCTGTGAGAAACATATGGCTTTTTCTCATAAAACTGCAAATCATTAATTATCATGCCATTACGCTCATCGAATGGACCTCACGGACCTGTACGTAATGATACTCCAACAGTACCTTAAGTACTTGGCAGCAATAAACAGAAATATTCAATCATGTTATTAGCAGTCGTAAAGCCTAGAATAGCGTCTAGGTCGTATGACTTATGATAAACTGAGTCAATGACATTATATGCGTTCACGATCTGCTCCAGTCATTTACACCCACCAAACGTAATTATGAACCTTAAAAAATCCTCTACAAAGTTCAAATTTGAATATTAAATTAATCCATTAGATGAAATCACGCCTTTGTATTCATGTCCATTGAGTGTTCACATTACTGCACGAAGTCTATCTTTCATTGTCGACATGAGACGTTCTCCATCCCTTTCGAATACACAATAACCATATATCTATCTATCTTCTTCTATCACTGCATTCTTTACAAGTTCTGTAGTTGTCCGTACGACTGTTCGTCTTGTTTTCATCACCATTGAAAAGTTATTCAATTGTGAACAATGAGTTCTCTTTTCTAGAGAGCAATACTTTTGCGTTTTTGGATTTATACTTTTACTGTCGTCGTAGGCGTGAGTGCGGTTGTAATTTGAGCAAGTTGTTTGTTGTTTCGGTTGTTGGATATAGGTGGAATTCCGTGGGCAGTGGTAGTAATTGAGAAGCTAGGTATCTGCCGATGTCATGTCCAAACTTGTATTCATAAGCTTTTGTTAACTTGTTTGTGACCGCTATTAGGCATGACTTTCTATGTGCATTACCTAGGTTATAGACATTAATGCATGTGATGCCAAGTTAGCAAGTCTTTTTGGGTTTAATTCTCAGAGTTTACATCCAAAGGGATTTCGTGGGATGAAAGTACCAGTTTGTATTTATATCTCTTCATATTGTGTTGCAAACGCTAAACCGTTAGCAATTTTAACCAGTTAGCATATAGATGTGATAGCTAGTTAAAATCGTCTCTCGAAGCATCTGTTTTGTTACTGTTATTTATTTTATTTTATTTTATACAATAGGGAAAACAAACAGTAGCATATTAAGAATATACATACAGTTCTTATAACTAGACTTATAGAATATACTACGTACTACATTTTCCACAGATTGCTATTTAAATTACTACATCTGTTTGCAGACATTGGCTGTAATGATCACTAATATGCAATAGACGAAATGAAAGATAAAATTCCAGGTGGTAACTAAGACAAAGTATTGGAACATTTATAATAACAAGATAAACACAATTATTATTATTAAGCCTCATTTTCATTTTTATGTGGTGGTACTGTTATGTTCTTGTATTGGTGGACAAAGGTCGTAAACTGGGCAGCAGTATTCAGCATTACCTCTAAATCTATATTGAGTAATATAAATAATCAGTTTTCTTTAAGAAAGTGTAATTATTTCTTTGGATTATAATTATGCTTATTTATCAAAATATTCTATAAAGGAAAATTAAACTTAAATCGAGGACATTGTAATAAAGTTGATGATGATGATCATGATGCCTAAACTTTAAGAGTTATAAACAGCTAAAACATTCAAAACGAAACAAAAGTATAGTCGAAATCCATTTAACTTCCATCTCAACATAGATATGCGATAGAATGTTATCGATATAGCAATCTGCCTTCACAATACTTAAAAGAAGCAGTGTACCGACTTGTACAATACAGTACGAGGCAACACGATTAGCCTCACTTATCTGCGATATCGACCCCTTTAAATGACTCCTACAAAACAAGGGTTGCTACTAAGATCTAAGAAGAAAACGATATGCTGAGTCGCGTCTAGTAAAAGTTATTCACACCATTATATAATTTGAAAAACTTCATTAGTTTTGTGGTCCTAAGCGCGAGATTTCATTGGATACGTTCGCTAAGGTCGAGCAAAGTTATTGGGTTTTTTTATGAAATTCTCAGTAGCAGCTCGGAGTTTGGTTATATTTGTACCCGGTCAGTGATAATAGGCTCGCCCCTATTATATGGGACCGGTGAAATGTGGTTGTACATTGGTGCACCTCTAGCTGACCCTTCGGGGAATACTGGCGTGACGGTATGGTATGTTTATATTTACGTAAATAGTTTGAAATGAATCACTCAATAGTAGCAAGGATACCGTTTGTGCAAATTAATTTTGTGATAGGTCTATAATGATTTACTTAAAGAATTAAAAGCCTAAAGGAGGCTGGACTGTTTATGGACAAAGTCATAATACTCAATAACTGCTTTAGCAATTTTGTGCCTGCCTCAATTCTGCATCGCGTTTTCGTGTACGAGAAACACATTTGGTAGCACTATTTCGCAACTAGAAATCGTGAGAGCGTGCTTTTTAAGATCGTACGGTGTAATATTCGATCGGGTTACTAGATCGCAATCTAAAATCATTGACTGAATCAATCACCGATGTTGAAAATTTATCATTATAGCACTTAATTGAATGAGGATATTCAGGCATTCCATGTAGCGTCAAATCATTTAATAGATGAATCCGTGCCTCTATATATTTGCACTATAAAGAAAATATGTTAGACATGGTTATGGTTAATAGCGTAAAGTAGGTAGGTTAAGAATAATTGTATTCAGTCTAACGTAATAAACAAGACTACATATTGTATCGTCTCAAATATTGACATTTCAGAAAATGAAATTATAAGACAGTTTACGATGACGTATCTCCTCTCTTTCTATAATCCTTGTATTTCAAGGGAGTATTAGCAACAATGGAGAGGTTGCAGGGGCGGAGATATTGTCTACACATCTAGTCACCTAGGTCCTTTTAGACGACTTGTTTTGTAAATATCGCTTGAAGTGTCTTGGTGGCTCTTAGGGGCGTTTTGATGGGGCTTAAAACGGTGGAGGTGTAAGTGGCATGTTGAAATAACAAGCTCTTGAACTCTTCAACTGGTGGTAATGTCGCTGTCGGTCATTATATTATGTACATATTTATACTTAATTTGAAAAAGGCGATCAAAATAGACCGACTACCGTCGCAGTGATATTGATCACTTGACATTGCAGCAGCGCAGACGGTTTGCGGTCAGCAACCTTTTGGACGTGTATAAACGTCAAAACTTGCTCACGACGCCAACGACGGCATGGCACGTCAAAAATACCACTTTTTTTTAGTTCAATATACATACCTATAATTTTTTTTTAATATTTTTTTTTTTACTATTATTAAATACTAGAATTTGTCGCTTGGTAAAGAGAACACGGATTTTCGTTATTGACGTGGCGGTCAAAAGGCTAAGTTGCAAACAAATAATTGAAAAAAAAAAAGAAATTGTAAAAAGAATGCTCAATAAAAGTGGATCTTTATTAATATATTTCGCAAACGGGTCGGCTGTTGCTCACAAGCAAACGTTTTACTGCCGAAAAATCTATGGTTTATTACTTTTACTTACTGTTAACAAACTTCCATCGTGAATATATAATACGGGCCACTGTGACATACCGCGAGGAAACCGTAAATTTTGACGGCAGTAAAACGTGTACAACAAGCCGCATATTGATGTGACCGTTTGTATACTGTCGACTCCCGCCCCAAGTTTAATTTTCTGTTCGTAAATATGCAATTTCAAAGCCAATCCTCATCAACCAGAGCGTAAATCACGCATCCCTTCATATGATAACTGAATTTGTTCCATATCTCATCAAGTCTCCATGAAATATAAAATTATGAATGTGCTTGCGTAGGGAGTAGGAAATCAGCGAAGGATTTTCGCGTCTCAAAAATACATTAAAATATAACAAACGAACATTTAGAATCTCCTGACGATTGGTGCAACCCTTACAATGGTCCCCCGAATCCGACCGAATGCAATATTACCTTGTCTTTGTAAATTTATTATTATTACACAACACTGCATTTCGAGGGTTGAGATCGCATAGTGCATTTGCTGGCAGCTGCTTCTGCGTCCACCGTGGGGTAGAAATTAATACCATCATAAACCAATGTAAACTTCGAGCCTTCATCAGTAGAGTTCAATTTAGTACGCAAGCAATCAAAATCCCATAGGCACATATGGGATGCCCACCCTCAAAATTAGATTTAGGCAGAAAAAATTACTTAATGGGGTGTTTTCTGTATGAACGGCGAGAGAAGACGGTGTCGTATTTTTTCTAAATCTGTCCGTATCCGTGTATTCACGTTGATATATGAGGATCTAGGGGATTCAAAGGCTGATTAGTTTTGCCCAAATCTGTAGTAGATTGAAATACGTAACCATTTTGCGAGTAGGTTTTTTTGAATTAATATTAAAGTAGATAGTAAAAACGCGCCGTTGTTATCCAAAAGTGACGTGGTGTGCTATCAGCTGTTACCTTATTAAGTCTAACTTTTTAAGTGTTTTTAACGACTTCATTAGCTTAATGTTCGTAAGCACGGTTACGCCTGAGGTCCGGGGTTCAATTCCCAGATCAAGCAGTGTTATTGGATTTTTCTAAGAAATCCTCAGTATCAACTCGGAGTTAGGATTTGTGTACAGTTAATGGCACTGGACCCTAATATGTGGGACATAATCATACAGGCGAACTGTGTATGTACCTACTTTAATACACCTCTGCTTACCCGTTCAGGAAATACAGGCGTGTCGGTATGTATTTATTTTTAAGGTTAAAAACTGAATTTTGTACTTAATGTGGTACATGACCTTAAGCAACTGTTACTTTGTAACAGTGTTTACGGATAGTTTGACCTAGTGCTCGGTGGTCAACTAACAAATTAGTAATATCTACTATCGAATGTGGTTATTATAAATGATAAATTAGGTAGGTATATTTATTTATGAAAACAGTTCTTTAAAAGACCCGTTACATTATATTTTCGGTTCTCTATCGATTCATCTCATATTGCAAAATAATTAAGTAAATAGTAATACATTTTAAAGTTATTTAGAAAAGGAAAAATACGACCGCGGGCAGGATTCGAATTTGCGTCTTCTGGTTCGGTACACCAGACGCTATGACCACTAAGCCACCGCGATACCTACCCGTCATGTCGAATTTTTCCGTCACATACTGAATTTACGTCTTTATGGTGACGATTTAAATAACTTTAAAATCTTAGCATGGAAAATGCCAAAAATATACAAAAAGATAGTAATACATTTTTCGTGTAATAAACCATCCTCATTAAAAATAGGCTAAAGGCCTATGCAGACCGGGACGGCATCTCAAGGGATATTAATATTTACCAATGGACATTTAAACGTATCAATATAGCAATTTGCCATGCCGTCCCGGGCTGGTTGCCTGGTAGAAAATGCATAATGGCATTAAGACCTTCTTGTACACTTATTATACATAAAGAATACGTATTTATACATTTCCTGTTCACTAACTGTCCAATGAATCTATTTATCACCATCGGACTATGGCATATAAGTACCGCTACTTTTATTGCAACATACGTAAGTGTACGAGTATTATTTGTTTACACAGACAAAATATCAACCAGCAAGCCTACTATTTCTTTACAATTACAGTGCAAATAACATAGTTAGAATCTAAACAATTTAACTAATGATAGTGCTGAGTTCGAAAGCTATTCTTTAGCATCGATCCGGTTGCAATGGTGGGAACTTGGTATTGGCAATCGTGAGTCATGGGCTGCATGGCGGTTTAGTTCCCACTGCTACCTAGATATATTAGGTATTAAAATATTAGTACATATGTAGTATAAAAATGTATGAAATAATATGTAGGTACACATCTCACACTACCCCGATGTTAAAAAGAATTAAGCTCTATTGTGTGAATTGCGGTGAAAGGGGGCGAACTCCCATTTATCGTACACCATTTTAATCCCCGGCTAATAACGAACTAAGGGAATTAGAGGAACAGGAAAACGGAATGATCACAAATAAGTTAGATAACAATTCAATAGAAGTACCTAAATAAAGTGGGGTAAACAAATAAAATATCTATCTATCTTGCTTTAGAACTTCATAAATAGGTTAATTCACCAACATTTCGTACCTAATGACATGTATTCACGAATCTACTCGGAATTAATAATGAAATATTCCGCTAGATACCTTTCGTTCTGTCACCACAGGCGTCAGCGTAACCGCAACAATGCGCGGTAATCTATTTGCACAGAGCGTCAACCATACAATACCACGAGCTCTCACAAAAGGGTGTTTACTTAAACCCCTTTCACACCTCCATATTTCACTGACCACCTACACAAGACCCCCAACTTTGCTTAAAAAATTACCTCTAAACTCCTAAGCCATACCGATTCAGAGAGGAGCGGTGGATCAAATAAAAATGGCCGACGCTGTACTGAATGGTCGTAATGCTGAATCGAGTGGTCCCTGCGTAGTGTGCAGGAATTTTAAACATACGACGTTGATAATAATATATTCCAATGCGACGAGATTTGTATGTTTGAGGATGCTTATCAAAAGTGTGTATGAGTGGGGTTTAAAAGGCTTGGGATTTTTGTGCCCTAAAAGAGTTTTTGATTACGGTTGCGCCGAGTCACATACAAGTATAAAAACAGGTATATATGTAGAGTATACTTTTAGAACTAAATACTTTTCGGCTTGCGGTAGGAGTAGCCGGGTAGAAATCGTCAAGGAAAAAGCGTTATTACGTTTCGAGACGTTCGGTTCCGTCCGGTGTTGTTCGGATATAATCGCCAATCGCTGGCCGCCATACTTATTTAGTTGTGTTAGTTAAATGTGACTTTCATCTGATGGTCAGAGTATACTTCCGTTAAATAAAATTGGTTTTCAATAACATTTTTTTTTATAAAAAAAAATATAATGAATTATAAAGGGAATTATTATTTGTTTTAATTCATACGTGAGTTACATTGTCTGATTATTGAATATGTATAATGATTTGAGATACATAGTTGTTCATGACGTCATAGTTCTTTCACTGTTAAGAGGCTACAGCAAAATTAGAGCGAAGTAAAATAAATGTAAATGTCAAATTGCTAAGTTTTGTGAGACTGTGCTCAATAGTTTTTCTGCACAATTTTTTTTTAATTTCACACTTCATAGTCGTTCCGGTTGAGGTGCTTTTTTATCCATCTCTTTTAGTTAAAACTACCTGTTACTACAGTTAAATGCTCTATCATCTTATAAATAACGTTTTTACACCTAACATAATCATGTGAATATTTTTAAAATGTTGATATCGTTGGACCGTTGTTTCTACTGATGAAAAGCAAAGGCAGAGTAGGATGGAAAAAGCAGATTAAAAAAATACCCTTTCGAGCACTTGGTCTCATATACACATGACTGAACACAGTAAAACGGTTCCGGGACTTTATAAAAATATGTTGCCCTTACAAACCCTTACAGCACAATCGATTGATGTCCCCATCTTAAGAAAAATCCCTTAGTAAATTCTCATCACATAAATAAACAATAGCCTGAAACGTTTTAAAACTTTGATATCAGATACAAACATGTCCATTGGCAGACAACGAAAGTACTTCAAAAGACTTACGCACTCCTAACAGCTGTTACGACCGGCCATTTTAACTAGACCTCGCACTCTTATACAAACTTCCTTTCAACGTCTAATTTTGGAAGTGAAAGAGGGATGTAAGAGCTCAAGTTATGCTGGTTGCGAGTTACAAGGGTCGTTGAAGGGGCGCCATTGTCCCACGTGTGGGACCCCACGCATCGCGACAAGTGATTTAGTAGTTGTTACAAAAACTTTGGTTTTGAAGATAGTTGGTACATAAGTGTATGTGAGAGATAAGCACTATTGATTTTTCGGGGTAGTTTTGCTACTGGTGAGCAGAAAATGGACTTAAGTTTTGCTAAACAATTGTATTGCTTGTATAAAGCGATGTTGTATGGTGTTACATTATTAGCTCCTTAGCAAAATGTAATTAATTTCATTTTATTGAAAGAAAGAAAACTATTTCAGACAGGATTCGATCCTGCGTCCTTCCCGTTAAGTACATCTGACACTTTAACCACAAAAATTATATCTATAAAAATGTTTAGAATGCGTTATTACCAAATATAGCAAAAAATAATATGCTATTTGTTCTAAGTATGAAAGTGCTCATAGCAAAATACTAGCCCAATTTTAGTATTTTTTCGTTTAATATCATTATTATATCCCTATTTCTTATATTATTTCCTTTGAATTTACTGTCGCAGAAGCAGAAGAGGCTGGTTTAAAGGCACCTGAAATTCATGCACTAGTTCTGGTCTATATTATAATGTATTTAGTCCAAATAAACGTTATTATTATTAGGGTCCTAAAAAAGACTAGGAGACAAAATATTTTCATTGGTACATACCATCACGCCTGTATTCCCCGAAGGGTTAGGCAGAGGTGTACTAATGTACACCCACATTTCGCCGGTATGTTTTAGGTCCCATATAATAGGGGGCGAGCCTATTGCCATTAACTGGGCCCAAATCCAGACTCCGAGCTGCTACTGAGAATTTCATAGAAAAACCCAATAACACTGCTCGACCTGGGGATCGAACCCAGGACCTCTAGCGTAGCAGTCGCGCTTAGGACCACTAGACTAATGAGGCAGTCATTTTCATTGGTATTTTTTTCAAAAATGGATAAAACTAGATTTCATATCATCCTCCGAGCATTTTACTAACTTTATTGGGGTTGGCTTCCAGTCTAACCAGATTTGGCTGAATATCAGTATTTTACACGAAGCGAATGATCAGACCTCTGCAACCTAATTTCTAGGCAATACCGATATCCTGATTACCACAAATAATTGTCATAGGCGTTCATATGACAACCGGGACCCACGGCTTTACGTGCTCTCTGAGCACTGAGTTGTCTAGATGTATTAAGAAAGGTCACCCATCCACAGACTGTCCGCTGCTTAACTTTGCAGATACATATGTTGATCAGCGTAGTTCTTAAAAAATTGAAGATTATCTTACGCAGTAGTACCTACCTACTATAAATTTGTAGATAACGTTGTCAACATAGAACTTCTATCACTGTTCCCAAGCTTTTATTAGTTCCAACAAAATCGATAACATGATTATAGCCGGACCGCATGTTGATCGATACGTCAACGGCGGCTGACAGCGTGTCAACGCGGCGCCGACGGAATGTCAAGTGTTCTCAGAAACGATGTCAATGACATCAGCCTTGAATTCGTCTTAGTATTTATTCGATATCATTATGGGTTCGGTATAACCTCATTAAAACGAAATTGGAAATTAGGTACTTGGGCAATAGGTTTTTATCCGTTGACCATATTTTGATTCTAAGGTCTCTTAATAATAAGAGTGAAAATTCCTGCAGATTGTCAATTTTATTATGCTGGGAGAAATATGATTTTAGCTGCTAAAGTTATTCAGAATCGGATATAAACTTATAATTAATCTTCCATGTGTCACATTTGCATTGAAATTTGACTCTGATTCGGATAGATTCGGCTCAGAATATTAATTAGGCTTCACTAGCTTCGCTAACTAGCTCCACACCTTCGAAAGAAATGGTTTGTTGGATCTAAGGACTGGCTAGATACCACACTCATATTTTTATAAGACCTTAAAATCGAAGCTTTAAAAACATACAATTCGAACAAATACTACTTGAATTACGTGCTCCATTTAAGGCCATGTTTGTGCCTACCGTCAGATAAGACTAGGAAATAGTACTTATTTAATTATCACAAACTTGTAATAGCGAATTCTGACAATTAGGGCTCTCTACAATATAGTTGAGCTGTATCAAGATTAATTCTATATTTGTCGTTTGTTGGAATAGGTCACCTCAAAGCTGCTAAAGCTCTTTCTACAAATTACCATTCCAAATATGCCCTACATTGTGACACTCGTATATAATGAATACCTATGATGCCTGAACTTTAAATGAGATCATGTTTCTCCGAATTTGTTTCGGTGTTTCTTCTCAGAGGTCGTCAGTTAAGAAATAACGGCCTGATTTAATGTTAAATATTCTAAAAACTTGTAAAAGTATGATAAGACATTAATGTTATTTATTTGTAAGAACGGCCCTATTATCCTAGTGATCCTAAGAGCTAGAGGTGCTCTCTTCGACTCCAGGTCGAGCATATTGTTATTGGGTTTCAGTAGCACCTCGGAGTTTGGATATACTCGTATTAATTGATGGACCTAAACATACCAGGAAATTGTAGGTATACATTAGTACACCTCTGCCTAACTTTCAGGGAGTACAGGCATGATGGAATATTATATTATGTTAATAAATAATATTTATCACTTGTCCATTTTGAAAATCACCTACCATTCTCATTACGAGGATGCATACATTATACCACATTCATCTATTTACTCCCGCTAATACTGCTGTATGCAAATCTAACACAACCAATTTGGGTAGGTAATTAAGTTAGTTCAAATTTTACGTCGCTTGTACCCGGATTTAATTAGTCGGGTATTACATCGACGGATTTGGTGGTAGGCGTCAACGGCGTCGGTCCCTGTAGATAGACTGAAGGCTTCTATTACACCGTGGAGTAATATTAAAATATTATCCATTTTTCATTACAATTTCAGTATAGTGTCAGATATCTATCCACATTGATACACAAGGCTGCTTTTATACGGTACCTATTGTAATTTAATATTATATAACTATGTATAACAATAATATTCGTTTGTTTGTTCTCTATGCATTCCTATAAATTATGTCGAATTAAATTTTGGTAAATGATTGTACCGTGATTGTATCGCCCACAAAACATCGGTGCAAAGATTTCACGTACAGAGGCCAGCATATTTTCGGCTTATGAATGCTCTTTTGATTTCCTGAATTAAACTCACATTTTATAAAAAATTAAAAATAGGGAAGCCTTTGTTCAGCAGTGGACCTCTCGTGACTGATTCATTGATGATAAAAAAAAATTACCATTAAAATAAGAATTTATCACCATCATCATTAATCCATATCTTACTATCCCACTGCTGAGCACGGGTCTCTTCTCAGATTGAGAGGGATTAGGCACACCATGCTAGCCTAGGGTTAGGGTTAGGGTGTTAGCCGGGTTGGCAGACTTAACACACCGTCGAGAAAAATCTCGTAAGGCTTGATTTCCTCACGATATTTTTCTTTACCGTTTAAGCGAGTGATATTTAAATATTGATACGCACATGAATTCGAAAAGCCAGAGTTGCGTCTTGGATTCGATCTCGAGACCATTGACTTAGCAGTCCAAGGGTTATATTACTAGGCTATCACTGCTTTACCATTGATACCTGATTATATATTTACCAAGATTTGCTGGTGGCACCGAGTGGCGCGCACCGACGTAGACATGGTGTCTGCGCCGAGTCGGGCGCACCGACGCCTTCAATGTTTGTCTTCGAAGTACACTCCGTGTCGTTTTGTGGAAATAAACTACTATAAATATTTTACAATACGGTCTGAGTGTCGGCACGTATGGGCGCTAAGCGATTGTCTTCCAGTCTGCAGCTAAATCCTTGTGCCAACTTCGACCTCATTTGACAACGGCTTAGCTGGAGTGCAGTTAGTATTATAACGAATACTATACCATTTCACTACGTAGTGTAGTTTTATGAAGACAAATAACTCTAGTGTTGTGGTGGCTTTAAAAGAATATTTTTAGGTTAAAAACTAAAAGGAATATTCTAATGTAATGGGTATTTTTATCCTGACTTAACAATCAAGGAATATAAGCATGATTAGGTTTCTAGAATTAAAATTTCGATAGGTTAGTTCTAACTGTAGGACAAACCACTAGGTCTACATTCCCCAAAGGGTTAGACTTATTTGTACTCAAGTACACCCATAGTTCGCTGGTATGTTTTAAGTCCCATTGAATAGGGGGCGAGCCTATTGCCATTAACCGGACACAAATTTAAATATCGAGCTGCTACTGAGAATTTCATAGAAAAAACCTAATTAAAATATGCTCGTCCTGGGAATCAAACCCGGTCCTCAAGCATAGCAATCCCGCTTTGATGCATTTTTTAACTGTAGGTATAAGTATCTAATATGCTAAGAGGAAACTGAACTGATTTACCTTGTATTTCGAACAAAAACTAGCTAACACCGCAGTAAACGAAAATCCACTTAACAAATTGTTTCAACTGTAGTTTAAATCCGTGTGCTTTTCCTAACTTCTGCATGTTTTAGCCGCTCGTTCGACAACCAGCTTAGCTGACGTAGACTTCGTATAACTAAGTAAGTTAGCGGCCCCTGGCGTCACTCGTGTTATGTTTACATTTTGTACTTCGTGGTATATGTTAAAACTACGTAGAATTAGTTTGTGAGGAGATAGAAATGAACCTAGATTAAGGATTGTTACAACTTTCTGTCAACCCCCAAGAAGAGAGACGGGCGTAATAGACTGATAGTATGTGTAGGTATACATATAGAGGCCAGCATATCAAGCTACCACAATCTGTCAAAATTCTTTGATAGATTTTGAAGTTTAATGAAACAATAAAGTTCATTTTCAATTGGGAAAAGTTGGACAGTTTTGGATAGTTTGACCTGCTGACGTCTGTACTACATTTTCACATGGTTGAGCAGTGATAGCCTAGTGGTATGACCATTGGACTGCCAAGTCGAAGGTCTCGAGTTCGAACCCAAGGCACGCACCTCTGACTTTTAGAATTCATGTGCATTAATAATTAATAATTAATTATCACTCGCTTAAACGGTGAAGGAAAACATCGTGAGGAAACCTGCATACCTTAGAGATACGGTTTGTGAAGTCTGCCAACCCGCACTAGGCCAGCGTGGTGGACTATAGCCTAATCCCTCTCAATATGAGAGGAGACCCGTGCCCAGCACATGGGACAGTATATGGGTTGATGATGATGATGAATGGTTGAAACCGTGCTTTCAGGGAGTTTTAGGGATTTTTAGACGGAAGCATTGGTGTCGTTTCTAACTAAAGCATTTCGCAGGCTGACAAATTGTTTTCTAAGATCCCTCTTGAATACACACACTGCGACACAATCATCGAGCTATACAGGTTACCTTTTGGACTGACCATATTCCGTCATAATACCGTCGATTTTTGTAGGGCAACTCTACAACTTGAAGTGCTGTCGTGTGTACAAGTAAAGATGGCGGGTCGTATACACAGAAATTATATGATTGAATGCTACCGCAAGTAGCACTCATTCAATCATTCATGTGTTGAATACATATGCTGATGTTTAGTTTGTGCTGCGTTTAGTTTTCATCACATCAATATTTTAATTTCTATCCGTGCATCACACGTCACACCTAAAAGCTTTACTAATAGTCATACCATCACGCCTGTATTCCCCGAAGGGTTAGGCAGAGGTGTACTAATGTACACCCACATTTCGCCGGTATGTTTAGGTCCCATGTAATAGGGGGCGAGCCTATTGCCATTAACCGGGCACAAATCCAGACTCCGAGCTGCTGCGAATTTCTTAGAAAAATTCAATAACACTTTGCTCGACCTGGGGATCGAACCCAGGACCTCTAGCGTAGCAGTCGCGCCTAGGACCACTAGACTAATAAGGCAGTCTAGTGGTCCTAGTCAGTACTAATAGTCAATTGTACGTTTTTGAGAGGTAAGGCATAGTGGGAGTAAATCCATTCTTATAGGAGCTGCCCGACTAGGTAAGTACCTCCACCTTACAGAAAATTGAAGTGGAATAACACAGCTTTGGGCTGTGTTGT
Source organism: Acronicta alni (assembly GCA_964056405.1). Taxonomy (NCBI): domain Eukaryota; kingdom Metazoa; phylum Arthropoda; class Insecta; order Lepidoptera; family Noctuidae; genus Acronicta; species Acronicta alni. Next base: position 14,350,056 of record OZ043926.1, on the reverse strand, counting down.
GTTCCTAATGGTGAGCAAAGTTGTTTTGGTATACAGGGTTGTCGTCGCGGAAGTGATACCCCTGGTATTGTTGGTGTCTATAGGTCGTATGGTAGTTTGCCACCTTAGTGGTAGGTATAAAAAAAGGATGTGATCTATTTGACAATTTAGCCCCCGAAGATATATCTTGGTCAGGAACGGGTTTTCATCTTAGCATATAGAAGCTTTGAATACTGGTTCCTCATATAGGTTGTTCAGAGTTCGATTCTGGTCGAGCAAAGTAATATTTAGTTTTTTTTTTATGAAATTCTCAGTAGCAGCTCGAAGTTGTTTTTTGTAAATTTTACCCAACACCAAACTGAATAGAGCTTGTACTATGGGTACCTACTAGACAATGGATATAATACTTATATACTTTTTTATAATATGGTATACAAGTTTAATTATCTGTAATTTTTTTGTTTGGTTAGTGGCAATAGGTTCACCCTATTACATGGGACCTAAACATACCGGCGAACTGTGATGTCACTGTACACCTCTAACTGACCCTTGAGAGAATACAGGCATGATAGTATGTTATGTACCTAATTCCTTTGTGTTTCGTTTGTTTGATCTAAGCGTATCCTTCTAAGACGCCTTATTCAGAAATTAGTTTCCTATTTCTTATACCATAAAAGCTATATTATATTATTCCCAAGATTTTAATCTTAGGGTTGTTCCTATTAAATTCGTATGCCGAGTTCGTGGAAACATTCGGCTTAGGCTTACAGTGTGTGTAATTAACTGTGACGACAGCACTAGGCGCCGGCTCATAGTAGGCGGGATTTGTATTAACACCTCCATGTTTTGGGAGAATAGAGGATTAGAGCCTGTCTGGCTGTGTTTTGTTACGTAATAGAGGTTGCAAGGCAGACACAAGTCTGAAATACTGAGGTTAATATTGCTGTTAAAGTTTAATATTCGTTGATTTTATGTTTGTTGGAATTATTTACTTAAATGATTAATGAAATGATAACACAGACTTAATGCCATAATAATATGGCATTTTCTGACAACCTTTATTTGTGTCAAAGAGAATCATGTAGGTGAAGAAAAAGCATATTAAAATAGATTAGCTATAATATAACTTATATGTGGGTAGGCACTTACCTAACATCAGCCCATATTCGTCTACTGCTGGACATAAGCTTAGCCTAGTGAACGCCGAAGTTCGGGCTCTATGGCGTTCACCAGGAGAGGCCTACGTTCGTTAGGTATTACCTATGTCTGTCATGGTCCTGGTGAATTTCACGGATCCCATGGCCATGACTCTATAGTCATGGCCATGGGATCCGAGTGAAGGAAAGTGCTGTTTTTAGTCGGCCGACATACTCTGCCGCCTCCCGGGGTCGCCGAGGATCCATGAGGATTATCCGTACTTTAAAAACGGAACGCCCAACCATTTTGCCAAACCTGCCATCAACTCAAATACGCTTATTTATTCATATTTATTATACAGTCAGTATGAGGTACATAATCTTGAAGAAAGCACCTACTAGTTCAATATGATCTGAACAACTTAATATTGAAGCGTATCTATAGTATTTTAAATAATTATGAACATATTGATTTCTGACATTTACGCGAATATTATACATTGAAATAAAACTACTTTTTACGGATTTTATCGCGTATATTGATATTATTAACCCCTACTACCCGTGACCATGGACGCTGTAAAGGGTCCGAAACGTCGGGATTAATAATATCAATATACGCGATAAAATCCGTAAAAAGTAGTTTTATTTCAATAATTATGAACAGTCTATTCGTCCCGATATATTTAAGTATTTCAAAAGAAGATCAGTCAGTTCTTACCATCTGTCAAGTGTGACAAGGTGCACAAGAAGCGGGTCTATTGTGCAAGCTTGATTGTGATTGCGGTGCCTCATATGCATATAGGCCAAACTAAAAGAAGCATACGAACCTTGGAATATGGCCACAGGAGGAATAAAAATCGTGTGTATAGTTATTATTTATTTATATTTATTTATAAACTCTTTATTGCACACCAGAACACAATTACAAAAATAAAAATGTTATAGAAAGAGTAGGTACAATGGGCGGTCTTATCGCACAAGGCGATCTCTTCCAGACAACCTTTGGATGGACTAGAAGAAAGGAAACACATTGGGTAGTGTCGGCGTACTAAAATTTAAAATAATAATAATTTAATGTAGTATGTAAAAACAAGGGATAAATAAATATATACTCACAAATATACACCTACATATTAAATAAATATTATATATAAATACATATATATATATAATATCATAAGCTAAGGAAATTAACGATGACAGTGCAAGCGAGTACCTAGCGAGTTAAACATTCTTGGGTATAAGGGAAAGATAATGATCTTTCACCAGCCTTTTAAAGATAGGTAACGATTGAGCACGTCTAATGTTAATCGGCAAAGCGTTCCACAGCCGTGCTGCTTGAATCGTGAATGATTTATCAAAAAAGCTGGTGGAGTGCATTTGAATTTTTAGTTTCAAGTTGTCCGAAGATCTCAAACATTTATTGTGAGTGTCACAAAGGAACACAAAGCGATCTTTTAGATAGAGCGGAGTGGTAGGATTAAAAAGAATATTATATAAAAGAGAAAGAATACGAGCATTCCGGCGAAGTCGGATAGGCAGCCATTTGAGCTTAGTGCGAAATTCGGAAACGTGATCATATTTGCGCAAACCAAATATAAATCTGATGCATAAGTTTTGGAGTCGCTCAAGTTTATCAAACTGCTCTTCGGTAAGATCAAGATAGCTGGCATCAGCGTAGTCTAATAAAGGAAGGAGAAGAGATTGAGCAAGTGCAATTTTGGTGGTAATAGGGAGAAAATTTCTAATGCGTCTCAAGGAGCCATTCGCAGCAAACATCTTACGACTAACCTCCTGCAGTTGCGCATTCCAAGAAAGTGTGCTATCGATATATATCCCCAAGTTCTTGACTTTATCAGTAATAGGAATGGGAACGTTATTAAAAGAGACTTGAGGGAGAATCGACCACTCAATCCTGGACACCGTCCGGGAACTCCCAACCACAGTTAGTTGGGTTTTTAAAGGATTGATCTTCAGGCCAAACCTTTTACTCCAGTCAACTAGGCGAGCAAGATCTAAATTAATAACGTCGATGGCTTCTGACAACTCATCAAGTGGCGCTTGATTGTAAATTTGAAGATCATCAGCATAAAGGTGGTAAGAGGAAGCTAGTGTATGAGAGATTGAATTAATAAAAATTGCAAAAAGAAGTGGGGAGAGAACGCCACCCTGAGGCACACCGGCAGACGTGTTGCACCAAGAAGAGAAGGAGTCTCCGATACAAATTCGCTGTCGGCGACCAGACAGGTAACTATGAAACCAATCAATCACCGATGGAGATATGTTAAAAGAGCGAAGTATACCAAGCAAAACATCAAAATCAACAGTATTGAAGGCATTGGTAAAATCTAAAAGTACAAGAACTGTTAGTTTACCGTTATCCATGCCTGATCTGATATCATCCGTAATATTAACAAGGGCTGAGGTGGTACTGTGTCCCGGACGGAAACCAGATTGGAGGGGATTCAGGAGGCTATTTTTGGAGAGGAAATAGCTAAGTTGCTGGTGAATAAGGCTTTCAAGGACTTTGGACAGGAATGGTAATATAGAAATGGGTCGATAATCGGATAAGGATGAAGGATTCGACTTTTTGGGAAGAGGGATGATCTGAGCATCCTTCCAAGCATTTGGAAAGGTACTACTAGTTATAGAGTAATTCAGGGTGTGGACGATAACAGGAAGGATTTCATCAAGGATAGGAATGATCATATTACGGCTGATACAGTCGCATCCAACAGCATTGGATGTAATCGATATGATGCTCCTTTTAACATCACAAGCGGTGAATTGATTAAAGACAAAAGACGAAATATCAGGAGTCGGGAGATTAGAAAGATAATTAAGAGTATGAGCTTTAGCATTCTGATCAAAGTCGGACGCAGAAGAAAAGTGATTGTTAAGTGAATTAATATCTAAGTCTTTAGGAATAGCGTCATGCTGTGATTTCCCGACCCCTACTGATTTGAGAAATTTCCATACTTTAGCTGGATCACCGTTTTGAACGGACTTATGGATATGTTGGCGTTGTGCATTCCTACACACCTTATTGCAGTGATTTCTAATAGATACAAATTTTTCCCAACTGTGGTCCGAAGGCCGAGTTTTGTATCTCGATTTTGCCGTAGCTTTCTTGCACATTAAAGTTTTAATTTCGTCAGTAAGCCAAGGTGAAGGGAGGTGTTTAATTTTAATAGATCGAATAGGAGCATGCTGATCATAGAGCTTGATCAAATTGTCCGTAAGCAAGTCGACCTGCTCACCAACAGATGTGGATGCAAGCACAGGAGTCCAGTCTATGTTATTAGCGTCCTCTCGAAGACGATCAAGTTTCATACAACCAAAATTGCGAAGAAGAAGAGTTTTAGATTTTGCCTTAGGTGGGCGAATTTTGTAAGAGAGAAAAATCAGGTCGTGATAGGAAAAGTTGTCAGCTGCGCATTGACCATGCTTAGCGACATGAAGCGAAGATGAAACCAAGATAAGGTCAAGTAGTGAAGGAATAGAGTTAGGGAAATGATGTGAAGCACCGAGGTCAAGGATAGAAAGATTACAGGATTCAGTCACGTGACGGAAAGACGAAGAACGGAAATCATTTTTAAGGAGACAGGTGTTAAAATCACCCATAATGATGGTGTGACTGTAAGAAGGTAGTAGGGATTCCAAGGTCTTTTCAAAGGAGGAGAAGAAATTAATACGTAAAGAAGGACAGTAATAAACACCAAGGAGGACCTTTTTATGGTGGAGTTCAACATCCAGAAAAAGATGTTCGCCGGCGTTCAGCGGAGGAGGCTGCGTTGACATGTTTACAATAGTATAAGGGATATAAGTACGTAAGTAAATGGCCACCCCGCCACCACCGCCAACCGCACGATCATTCCTAATCAGCTGAAAGCCCGGAAGAGAACAAGAGGACGAAGGAAGACAAGGTTTTAGCCAAGATTCCGAGACAAGAATGGCATGGATATTCTTAGAATCAAAACTGGCCAGCATATCGGGGAAATGAGCCGGAATACTCTGGGCATTTATGTGGACAACATTAAAATTCTTTGGTACATCTGAAAACGTGGTATCAAGAGTATGAGACAGAGATGGAACACTTGCAAAGCTTTCATCATCACTACTTAGCGAGAAGAATGTATCGTCATCACTGCTACTGAGTACTGACATAATACAAATTATGATATATACTTATAAATAAAAATGATAAATAAATATATAGGTATAAAATACTACTAATAAAAAAAAACTATACAACTAAGATTAAAAATTCAAGCTTCCATCCAATCCACCTGCCAGCTGTGTAAGATAAATACAAATTAAAATAAACAAACAAATACAACAAAGAAAGTCCAGGCAACTAAAATAAATATAAATCACGTTATTCCTAACCACTTTACCATTGGCAGAATTGTCGACAGCGGCATCAAATGCCAAAGAAAGAAGATACATAATTAATGTCCACTTCGAAAGTTATGACCGATATTAAAAATTAAAAAAACGTATAAAATAAAATCGGCACAGAAATTAAACGTAAACGTTCGCAATCAACTGGTGACAGCTGACAGCTAATGCTATTGACTTTGACATTGTCAATATTGATAGAACTGTTATTGACGTAATGATGTGTCGTTTGGTTGAATAAATTTATTTTTACAATTGGAGGTTAAAAATAGTTGTATTAAGATTACAAGTGATAGAAATAAATGCGAAACAAACAAAGAGTGGGTTATTGGAAAATAAATATTCTATGCAGAAATGTAATTACAGCGGGTACTTAGCGAAGTAAAGTTACCTGGACTGTGCAAAAGTAAATAAATTATTTTCACTTTTTGGCCGCAACACGTTTAGACTTCGTATTAACCCTCGCCACTGGTACTGCCTGCGTGTTGATCTGATCCGGCTGCTCCTGTTCTAACTGGTGTCCAATCTTGTCCAATTCAACGCGGGAAGTAATACGCTGCCGCTTGCCATTAGGACCCAAGACATACACGTTGCCCTCCCGAGTCCAGCATTGGGACACGCCAAACCTCTCCCGCGCCGCCATAAAGACGTTATGCCTGGTTCGAGTCAGGAACTCGGAAATAGTGATACCACACCCTTTCAATTTAGTTTTACCAAACCAGACCTGGTCCCGCAGAGCCACATCATGGAATTTGACGAGGATTGGCCTGGGTTTGTGAGTTGAGCTACGTCCCATCCTGTGACAACGCTTAATATCAGCCGTAGTGAGATTTACTTTAAGGCGATCTACAATAAACTTAGCCACCACATGTGAGGTCCCCTCTTCTTTGGCTTCCGGCACACCGTGAATCAGCAAGATTTTCCGCCGTCCACGCATCTCCAAGCTATCTAAGCTATGAGCAAGAGCCTCCACCTGCTGCTGAAGGGAGCCAAGAGCCTGTACAATAAATGTACGGAAAGATGCAAACTCTGCTGCCAGACTTGAAATTGTAGAAGAAGCGGTGTTAGGAGTTTTCTGTAGCTCCGACTCAAAATCAGCCATCTTCTTATTAAACAAAGTGCTCATTTCAGATAAACTTTGGTTGATTGCTTCCATTGTGTGTTGTGTTGAAAACAGAGAAAATATAAAAGTTGTTCTTTTAAGGAAATAACACTTCACTGGCAGGTAGGTGTAGTTAGCTCACTATTAGAGTCATAAATAATGTAAAATAATAAATAATACTAATTAAAATGAATTTTATTTGAGAGCTACCAATATTTTAAGACTACTTAACAACTACCCTCAGAGAGAAAAAAATATTATTATTCTTATTAATATTTTGGGACATTTTTACACAACACCATCTAGTCCCAAACTAAGCAGAGCTTGTACTATGGGTACTACACAATGGATATAATACTTATTTAGGTTTTTTTTTGTAAATACATACTTATAATACATAAGAAACACCCAGACAAACACAAATATTCATGTTTTATCCACACAAATATTTGTGTCCTGTGGGAATCGAACCCGGCACTCGAACCACAGAGGTCGTCAAGGTCGTCAGTTCAACGGTCTGTTTTATTAAAATCGTTATAACTGAAAATTTAACAGAAATTCAGAATGTCAAAGAATGAAAATGTAGGGTAGCTGTCAGTAATTATAACACCAAGAGGCCCACCAACTCAGTCTACGCGTGACCATGGACGCTGTAAAGGGTCCGAAACGTCGGGATCACAGATATGAATCCATATCTGTGGTTGGGATTAATAATATCAATATAACGCGATAAAATCCGTAAAAAAGTAGTTTTATTTCTAGGTATATCAAAAAAGTTCTGTCTATACACCCATCAAAAAAAAATTCAATAAATAACAAAAATAAGGTCTTAAGCCTGTCTCACACTTCCATATAGGTAGAACAGGCTCAGACTCGTCTGCTGGTATTTTCCGAGAACGTATGACTCACTCTATTGACGTGACGTCACCGTACGGCGGTGATAACATGAGTAACGTTAAGGCTTGACTCAGCTTTCATACACACATCAAAAAAAGTTTGCGATCACTTTGAAAAATCGAAATGTTTTTTGTTACGGTAGATTATATTATGATGATATTCTTTTTCTTTTTAGATTGAAACAAACAAACACACAACAAAGATTTTTTCTAGATAAAGTTCAATTTAAAAAATTATATCAGCTTAAGCGCATTTATTATTTATTTATTTAGATCGCAAACTTTTTTTGATGTGTGTATGTGGTTATGCTTAAAATTGCGTATGGTGTATAATATATATTGGCTAAGAAAATCCAAAAGAGGACAATGTTTAAAAAAATATTAACATGACAATCAAAGCATTCGTACTAGGTTATGTACGAGGTTACTCATTGTCCCTACTTACCCTTGACATCGTCCTTAAGTCTATGCAATATATCGATTTGTCCAGTAATAAGTATCCATTCATATGAGGGGTTGACGGTAGCAATTCAATATCAATAGCGCGGATCGATCGATATGCTACCGGTCGCGGTCAGGTCGTGGGAGTACAAACATCTACATAATACTAGCTGTTGCCGCTGTACCACTTGCAGCCCAATTGACCTTTTGAGACAAAAGGTAATTTATGTCCTTCCTCAGGATGCAATCTATCATCATATCAGCCTATTGCCGTCCACTGCTGAACGTAGGCCTCCCTTAAAGAGCGCCAACCATCCCGGTCTTGGGCAGCCCGCATCCATCCGCTGCCAGCCACCTTCTTCAAACCGTCTGCAAATGCAATCTATATTCTTATCAAATTTTATCGAAATCCGTTTTGCGGTGTAGGTGAAAAGTATGCGTAAAAAGGTAACAGGCAAACAGTTATTTTCGAATTTATAATATTAGTAGGGATTATATAAAATCGGTTCATTAAATTTCAGAAATTATATCAAACTTTAAAAAAAAGGTTGGCTCCTTTTAAATACCATCTAAGAAATGATTATGGGGAATTCCTACAGGATTGGAGTAAACGATCCAAACTTGGATAACTGTACTGAACACCGCTATCATTTTTGAAATGTTAAATACTATACTCTATATGCTGTTGTTTGAAACTGAGCTATATTGTTAAGACTTTGATAAACCTGATTTTAAACTTACATTTACACAAGTAGGTACATGCACAGCGTCCCGTCATGGTGTGCCCCCTGTCACTACGGTGTGAATTGTCACATCCTTCCATTCTCAGACTTCATAATAAATTATTCCGCGTAAGCGAACCCGATATAATCAATACGGTATTAAGCTTTAAACTCCACTTAAACTCATGGGCACACGTGCACCTTCAAAGTGGGGTGCACTTTAATATTGATGTAATCACCACGGTTGGTGGTGATTGGTGATCGTAATGCGATGCCTCTGTGCATGAATGCGAATAGGTTCGTTCACCTGATATAATTCCTCTTTTAACAAGTCTGAGAGAATGGGATTATTCTGTACTCAAGGACCATGCATTATTTTTTCTTTATAGAGAGAAATAGACCCATTAAACATTAAATACATACAAAATTCAACATTTAATTGGAAATATGATGTATTATACATATAGAAATCGCCTACATAGGTGATTCAACGTAAAATCCAATCGTATTAATCATATCGAACGTCTGATTACCACAAATATACATAGACTTGATTTGTCAATCCGTTGACATTTTACTTTTTTTTTAATCACGTTAAAACTTTGGTCTTGACATAAAATTTATAAAAAAAAATAAATAAATATTGAAATAAAACTACTTCTTACGGATTTTATCGCGTTTTATTGATAATATTAATCCCGACGCTTCGGACCCTTTACAGCGTCCATGGTCACGGGTAGACAATTCTATGTATAATATTCACGTAAATGTCAGAAATTAAATAATTAGTTATTTATTTTAGTTATTTACCATAAACAACTATCATCACAGGTGCATTACCTAATACAATAGTGCAATAACATACTTTTAAAATAATAAATTATATATATACAATAAAACTATGGACAACCAAGTGTTATTTTGCAAGAACCGAATTGCAATATGAATGAATTCATATTGCAACTGAACAAATCAATCTACTACATCACATCATCGTATTTAAAAAGGCAAGGAGAATTTTAAAACTAATCAATAGAATGTAATGCTCTAAACTGCTCTAAAGCCCAGACACATGTGTGGCTCCAGAGGGGTGCAGACCAAATAGGAGCAACGATTAAGCACCCCGGCGGCGCCTTTGATTCTACTGCAATGTTGTAATCGGGGTTACGTTCTCACGGTAACACGCGATGTTGGGCCGTGGTCGGAGTGGCAGCGATTTGTTATAAGAGGTACAAAAGAAAAATACTTTTTGATATCAATATATTTTTATATAAAGAAAGAAGAATATTATTTTAACGAATTTAAGTTAAGCAAACATATAATATTATGTACGAGTATAATAAAAATGTATAATATTTAGTTTTCTCGTAAATTTTACAAACAAGCTGAGGTTATGACCCTTACCTTATTATATGTAAGGATCCGCAACCTCACTAAATTGTATTTATATGTATTGAGTCTCGCCACACATCCTGCTGGAAGGCACGCTCATTGTCGTTTCGCGCGCGAAATGAACTGTCCTCATAATTGGTTTAAACTCTTTCAGTGGAACCAAAACCCAATGTGGCTTTAAAGATTTAAAATAAGGGTAGGTTTTTTATATTAAATTTTACAATAAAAACCCATTTCTGGATGTTGGACGTGTTGTTTGTTATTAAACATGACTTTGAGGTATGATGTTTATTGAGATAACATTCTTGGCTTTTTTATGCGTAATGTAACTTTACTCTTAAATTACTTACATATTTATTAATTAGAATATTCATAATTATTGTAGTAGAACCGTATTTTAATTAAATTAAATGCGTTAAGGACCTTTAAGTATACCATTTTAACCACCACCACGCGTAGCAACACCAACTAAGATAAAGGTTAGTGTCGATTTTCCAGTCCACACTAATTAAAATAGCTACAAATATCATTTATTCGTCGACGTACGAATGCGACTTTCGTCGTATGTGTGTGTTTCGCAGTCCTGCTGACATATACCATCACGCCTGCATTCTCTGTAGGGTAAGGCAGAGGTGTACTAGTACACTAACCGTATCAGGTCCCATGTAGTAGGGAGCGATCCTATTGCCATTGCTGTCATAGTTATTATATTAAATTTTAATAACTAGCCAAATTCGACGTTGCTTTTTTACTTTGATTTTGTCTTAATCACAATACGACCAGACCACACTATTGTAATGTGGTCTGGAACATCATTTATAATCCCACAATAATCATGTCATCCACATATTTTTCATATCTTTATGACCCCAAAATATTTTTTACCGACTGTCTATCCCATAAATTGTACATGTATATGGCGAGTAATTTCTTTGTTCCTGTCCGTCCCCTCGGTAATACCTTCATTGTTTGTGTACCAAACTGAATTATTTCTATATTGTGTTGTACATATTACATTTATACTGTTATGCTCATAGTATGTTCTTTCAACAGCTTTTAATCTAATTGTTTTATTTTGTGTCCTATTATTTGGTCTTTTTTTCCATTTATTTTTTACCTCGTGTTATTCCATCTCGTCATTATCAGAAGCATATTTCTGATATCACAAAATTGGTAATTTACCACATTACTACTGAAATTAATCTCAATCTAATTATGATTTTTTAGTACAGTTTGAGATAAACATTTTTTGTTTCCGTTTCTATTTTGGTATTTATAGACGATATTTTGATTCGCACGTAAGTACTGGCGTGCTTAGTGCAGTCATTATTTACTTGTTACTAACTAATTACTTCTGCCGTTCACTTATTATCGTTATCATGCATCGTTTTAAATACATATTATTATGCAATGTACTAGATCATTATAACAGGCGAAGAAATTAATTTTTAAATTGGTTATTAGATATCTTATGAGAGATCCATGTTTCGTACCAGACGTTAACAAATCGATGTACCGAGAACAATTAAGATAAGAAATCGCGATTGTCAGACTATCTCGCATAGAGGTTACACATTAATTTTCCTGGCAACATCAAAGGCTATGCCACGAGTGCTACACAAAAAACTGAGTGATTACCGACTATTATTAGTATCATTGTACTGTCACGCCGCGAATTAATCTCATCAATACGTTATTCACAAATCAAAAGATTTGTAAGAATACTTTTTATCGTAACAAGGAAATTGGGATGTATCGCTATCTCACTCTAACATCACGAGAGACGTGTGTTGCGTGAAGTCCATTCATAATCACAGCGTGAAACGCGCCTCGTAACTAGCGACATCTATTAGCCGTTACTTGAAATACGTAAGTTCGTTTCGTCCCCTCAGTATGGAGTCGGCGCATAACTACTCACGCGCATCTGGCTGATCTTTGATGTTTTTGGTTACGATTCTCAACTTTCAATCTGTTGGAATAAGAGCTAGTATTTATTATATCAATCTGGAAAAGATCCTGGCTTTATTTATGTCTGTCGTGACTGCACTGCTTATACTTCAGCAGTATCTTCAACTACATAAAATTTCTTTCGGTTTGCATATTCGATTGTATCTAGAAAATTATTGATAATGTTTCTGCATATTACTGTTGTTTGTTTCCGCAAGCGCTTACATCTGAAAAATTTACTTGAAGATTACAGAACTCGGTATTTTAGTAGGTACTTAATTAGTTAGTTATTTTTGGTATTATTTATGTCCTCCACTGTACAAGTATAACGTCAATCAAAACTATTTTCTACATCATTTAACAAGATAATTCAATGTATTTATTGAAGATATTAAAACTGTCAATCTTTCTATTAGTGTCACAGAAAGTAGTATAAAATATGCTTGTTCAAATAATAAAGAATTTTAATATGCAGGCAACGTCGGGCTATCCTCTACTATTAGGTACACTATGATATCTCCGTTTTGGAAACGTTGTGTTGAAATGAGATACACGATCACAATATTCATACAAATCCCGACTTTATTCCAAAACCTTTAAGTTGATTTTGAAACTAAAGTGGCAGTGGAAGTCGTGGGTATACCCTCGGGGTGAAGGTATCGCTGGACGAGCATTGTGCAACGCCACAGGAGAGCAAATACACCGTTATTCTGACCGATTTTGTTGAAATACTGTTTCTAAAGCGTGCAGCTCTTATTGGCTTGTGTTCACTTGGGAGTCTCCGACTTCATAAGAATCGAAGTTTTTGTTCCTGGAGGTTGAATCATGTGCTACTGGTACACTTTGCTCACCATTTTTTTTGTCTTCTTTACGAGAAACATCACAATAGTCCGATTTTACAGCGGTTTAAAAATTACAAGTGTTGATTATTTATTAAAGCCTTACTAGGAAACTCTATTCAATTTTAATTTCTCTACCATCGTCATACTATTTTTTAACGTCTTCCACCTGCACGTTCTTATTATCAAGGATCAATAATTCTACACGATTATTGACTTCAGTAACAGACAATGGATAATTACAGATTCATTCTGGTCAGCCCTATCATTATGAGGTATCCGCTTGCTCCAGAGACTTTAAGTTTGACCACATTACATAGATACATGAACCCTCATATGACGTACAAAATCTTGTAAGAGAAGAACAAGAATAATGGAATATGAGAGGTCTTATTAATATGGTCGTTCCAAATGTTATAGTTAACGGTTTTGGAATTCTCATGGCGATCTCGAAGGCCTACGGGTCAGGTTTGCATAAGCCCTACGTTGACCTTTCGCAAGATAAACATGAAAAGGTCAGTATAATGGCTGTTATAGCACAACCCTGTTTTGTTGTTGCAATTTGTTTGTAAGTTATGTCTTCTGATACCGATTTTATAATGTGACTTAGTTTGGCATTTGTTTAAAGTCTAAGTACAATATGAATATCTAACTAAGTGTATAAAACCTGTATATTGAAATAAGAAGATAAGAATGATGATGATATTACATTAATAATGGAATACTCAATCAAACTTCATCATCATCATCAGCCTATATTGGTCCACTGCGGCATTTCACCCTTTCCTCGGCTTTTCGCATCCAGCTTCTACCAGCAGCTTTTCGCAAATCATCACTCCATCTTGCCGGATGGCGTCCTACACTACGTTTGCCTATCAAACTTAGCGCTGATTAAAATCAAATCAATTACAACTTTCATTGGACATCCTTTCAGTAAAAAATAAAGTGACCCAATGAATAAAGTTTTGACAAAGAGATCTGGAAAAAAGTTTGAAAAGTCAAATGAAATAAGTTTTTGAACCAGTGGTCTGTTAGCTAACACTTTCGTCATTGTAATTTCGGATTCGATGCTGACAAATTAAATTATTTTAAATTATTCCAGCTTCTAGGTTTCTTTGAAAGATTTTCAGCTGCTTATACTTTTAAGCCGACATCGTGATTAGAGAATATAAATTAGACTAGGGTTGATGGTTAAATATTTTAGAAGCATCCTGTTGCCAAACGATTTAATCGCGTCAGTGAATATACATCCTGTTCCATAACGTTTTCCCAGTGTCGAAGGTTTTGTCATGCAAGATTGTGTTGACATAGTTATCTATGAAATGAATATTTTGATTATTATATTTCCTCCTTTTATAAAACATAGGTTTGTTGATATTCCTGTCGGTGCTGTGGGAGTCCTACTTGATACTCCAATTTGACCAAGATAATATCGTTTATTATTTAACGTCAATTTAAGTTTACTATTATTATATTGAATTTGTATTTCCATAAAATTAACACATGTAAACAAATCCTATGACGAAAATCTTCCAGAAATGTGTGTATCGCTAAATTCAATGTATGAAACCAAGGAAATTATGAACGCTTATGAATAATTGAACGAACATTGTCTGCGACACAAAGACTAGTAAATATTTGTGGTTTTCCTCCTGTCCCGGTTTCAGGTGCATTCAACTTTGGTCTACAGATGAATTTACTTCAGACTTTATGAATAGGTATTGTTTGATGCCATGTTTGTTTTCCTGGAGTATTGGTTTCTTTGGATCGTGGGCCTGTGTAAGTGAGGCCATAATATAGGGACGGTTGTTCTGCTACTAGAATGCACATAGTTGATAAAAATTATGTTGTGTATTAGTTGATTATATTTATACGTTTGGGACGCTTCGCGGTCTCCAGTCTGAGTTAATTTTTAGTAACCATAACAAGATTAATATTAACAATAGAAACGATTTTATTTATAATTCGCGAAGAAAATTATTTTCACCATTTACTATTATTATGAGACAGTAGCGACCAGCCCCGGCTTCTTAAGGATATATTCATTAGTTCTGTGGTAATCCTTTCTTAGGATGTTTACAACATAAAAGGCATCAATTACCGAAATTTCAAGTTTGTAGCCTCAGCGTTTAGACTCTGCGTTGATAAATCTGTCAGTCAACAAGTGATTATATATGTATAGAATAATAATATGCTGCAACATCATCAGCAGCATCAAGCCCAATGGTAATGCTAGAGCAGGTACTGATGTACACTAGCGTCACAGTTCTATAGTGTAGTGCCTCCTGTATACTAAATATATCATTTGCGTTAGCTCAACTGACGAATGTTTCGAGGAACACGGACCAGGTAGTCAAAACCAACCAATGGGATGTTAGGAAAGGGACAGGGTCATAAAACGGTTATTTTTTGTCGGTTGTCATTATTTTTGAGTAGTAAAAAAATGACAACCGTTTCGGAAGTGAAAAGAAACGTAAGATTTATCACTCACTTGTAACAAGCCGTCGCTACTTTAGATTTTGCTCAGTAATCATGGATGCAAATTCAGAATACTGGATTTGGTAAAAAGAGCAAAAGCGTGATTGGATGGCTTGATTTGCAATCTCCAGCTATGTTCCTGATTGGAACAACAAAAGTCTGTTCATTAGGGTCCAATCCCGAAATGATACGACTAATATCAGATTCATGGAATCAAAAGGAGACACTCACGTTTGCTGTATATCGCGCAGTATATAAAGCTTACTTAGTTGTTAGTAAATCATGAATAGGTATACCATCACGTCTGTCTTCCCCGAAAGGTAGGCAGAGGTATACTAATGTACCTAATGTACAATGGATAGTTCGCCGGTATGTGTAGGTCCCCTGTAATAGAGGGCGAGCCAGGTACAAATCCAAACTCCGAGCTGCTGCGAATTTCTTAGAAAAATCTAATAACTGTTTGCTCGACTTGTGAATCGAACCCAGGACCATTACCGTCTCTAGCGTAGCAGTCACGCTAAGGACCACAAGACTAACAAGACAGTTTTCAATTAATTATCATAATATTGCTAGTATATAAAAAGATCATTGACAGGCATGATGGGTCTTATCCAATCTGTCCAATTAATATGTATGGACGTATGTATATAAATTAGATATATTATATGATCTAATTAAATAACTTTAAGCAAAATGAGAGTGCCTAAAGTTTATTAAATTACGAAGTAGCTAATTCAGTGCTCATTTACATTAGAATAATTATGAAATAATTTCTAGAGCATCAGATAAAATCTCAAATGGAACAGATTTTATCAACATGGCATCAAGATCGCTGACGTATATTCTGTCCCAATATAAATCTTGATTTATGTCAGGAACTAATAAAATCTGAGTCCATACTTTAAGCATTCCTGGCTCACATCCAAATACACCTCGAATTCAAAAATTGACTTCATTTATATCAATAACGCCAAACTTGTTACATTTACAGCCAAAACTCCCCCGCCGTCAATACATCAATGTGACGCATTACTTCTTACTAATGACCCTTGTCACGTCACGAATATACCTTTTTTAAATGGCAGAGGTAAGGGCTAGGACCCAATAAATGTTTGACCGATCGATAATTCGATGATTAAAACTAATAAGGAAACGATACTAATAAGGATATGATCGATTGGACGCTGGATTGGTCAATAAAAGGAAAGCCGGTGCGTGTACAGTCAAACGGCATTCGATAATCGACTATTACATTCATACCTCGGTGCTTAAAGGGCACAAAAGACATTAAGACATGTCCTGTTTATGATCTTACATCTAAGGTAATGAACTTCTTCATATTAGATCCTCTGTAATGTCATCTGATTGATATCTTAAGACTCAAAAGACGTAACTCGTAAATTAACACAATTATTGTTGGAATGTTTTCCTAAGATATCAAAGTATGTATGTGTTCACGGAATACGTCATGTCAGTACCTACCGCAAATATGGATTGAGATGAGATGAACTAATGACCTGCTCTGTCAGTGGTACTCGTTGGATGTTCCCGGTTCTTGTGGATATCAATGGGTAGGCCTTTGTTGTGTTAAAACACTTTAGTTCCAATAGTGTACATTATTCTGCTTAGCTTACCTAGAAGGGAATGTTTGGACAGTATATGAGTATAAACTGTGTTAGTGTAGGTCAGTACACGTTTTTTGCTCGATGTACAGTTCTCGAAATGGCGCACATGTTCTTCACTCCATACAAATCTTGATAAACTGTCAATCCGACCAAAAATCGTCTAGCTAAACCCTTAGGGTAATATTTGTTGGATCCGCGACAGAATAACTTATGGGCGACTTAGCTCCGGAATGAATTCCTTTTCAAATATTACTCTGGAAATGTGGTGTTGGACAAATAAAACCTTTCGGTGTCCCGGATCGGAGATTAATGGTGTCGGATGAGATTAATTTCGGATTTTAGTGTTATCTGCGTTTGGGTCAAGCCGAGAAGTGATAGTAAGCGTTTGATTGATCACTGTTCTAGCAATTAGCGTTTAATCAATTGATTATATTGGATTTTTTTAGCTTATAATTATGTAAGCATGATTATTTTGATTAATTGAGTTGGGTATTAGTTAACGGTGTTTTTTTTCGGTGGATTTACGCGTCTAACTCGCAAATGTCTATAAGAGACTTTTAGCAATAAGAAGTAGTTATAATACCATTTTATGATTTATCAAATTCAATAAAGAGATTTTCTTTGCGATTCTGAATTCCTGTAGTCTTTCATTCCAACTATCAAGCTGACATAGCTTAGCTAAACTATGACAGTCGATCGCAATGGAAATGACATTGCGACATAAACTGTAATCTTGTTTTTTTTTTATATGTAAGTACTTACCTGAGATACGTAACTACATTTATTGATACGTATGTAACATAATATATATGTATGTCAGTCTATTTAAATGCCAAAACATATCTCCATGCCCTTGTTTTCGTCAATTACCATCATTTACATAATTTCTATCTGTCAACCCGTCACTGCATCGGAGTGTTACCGAACAAGATAATTGAATTTGTGTAATTGAGCCAATTGTAATTGGATTAATTCAATTAAGTAGGTACATTTGGAAATTTGAAATTGAAATTGAAAATATAAAATTGAATTTTGATGTTAATCTAGGAAAGTTGTCTTAAATTGAATAAACTTGAATTTTTATTAGATTTTTAAGCTCGGTAACTTTATTAGGTGTACTCTGAGACCTTCACTGTTTAACCCTTCGTCCGTTGTCTTGAAATTAAATTAAATTTTACTGGTCCAAGGGATAAGTTTTTAGTGCATGCCTCATATTAGGCTTATGGCAAGCCTTAACTAAGCGTCGTGCGTCGTTATTTTTGCGAAAATAAATACTTTTTCTTTCTTTCTTTCCTATTACTATTTTGTTTGTAATGAAGTGCTGATTTAGCTGCCGTTTTCACGGAATAAACCGGGGACTAAAATCATGAAATTTTGTACAGGATTTGTTTTACTTAATTATAATGTATTAGAGCACTAAGACGGTATTTTAGGAAATTCCTACGAGATTGGGAAGAACGAGATCATCGCGGGTACACACAGTACCTACGTTACAGAAACGCTATGCATATTTCTATCAAACTGCATTGCACGTATAGTTACGCTTGAAAGCGTGCTTACCCTGTTAATGAAAGAGACCGTAAAGATAAGTAGTAAACAGTAAATATTATTGTTTAATTACCCGTGACGAGCCACCAACGATCAGAACCGTGACCTATTGGTTTTTGTCCTCTGTATGTCTTACGAGTACCTGTGCAGTACCTACTGGCTTATTGTAATATGGATGTAACCAGGGACTGAACCCGGTACGATCAATACCGATATTTTTTCGGTTACGACCTATATTTTTTTCAAGGATTTTTTAAAGGTTAAACCTTAACCTCCTAAGACCCAGCGTCCTAAATTCTTCGATACCTATACCGTATTTTATAAAAGTTTTCGGAGTGAAGACCATATTAATACGTGAAGAGAAAACTTTGTTCCCTTTTTAAGCATATTGCGCGCACGAAGTGTGAGATTTGGTATAGTTAAAGTTTATACGGAGGCGGAGTGCAGACGCAGAATGCTAAAATTTATACATAATTTGTGTTACAAATACGATAAATTAAATTTAATAAAAAAAATATTGTTTACTTTCATGCTGTCAATGTCAAACACAAATGTGAACATGTCAAATGTTTTTTTTAAATAGACTGTCAAAAAAGCCTCTATAACATTTATTTTAAACTTAAAAAAAATCGAATTTCGAACACCATGGAACCACGAAATGGAATAAAATTACGATTTACAGATTTTATCGCGTTTATTTATAATATTAATGTATTTGTTGGTAATAATCAGCATATTATTAGTTACATCAAGACGTCCATCACCTCTCTGCTCATGACTATGGACGTTGTAAAGGTTCGAAATGCCGAGATTAATTATACTATGATCATATTAGGTTCTCAAAACGATATTTTCCTGTATTTTTACGTACCTACAGATCCTAGTAATACTAACAACTAAGGATGTCTATGAAACCATTAAAAACAATTTTATATAACAAAAATATGCCAAATACAACAATTATTTTATGGCGTGTGCCTTTTATAATGACTTCTAATGAACTCGCGATAATTCTCGTTAGGCTGTGCACACGCGAGCTTATTGCGCTTTTTATTGTGGAACTTCCAGGAAATTAAATTCTTTGTGCTGGATGCTCGTGTGTCGGTCGCTTGCAAATGACGTTTCGTTTCTGCAACCTTTGTGCTTAAATTGTAGCTTCGTAGTGAATTTAATTTATATATCGTTTTGTGCAGGATGCAGGGGTATATTTCTGTGTGGTTAAAGGGAGGGTAAGTAGTTATTTCACCTCAACCCAGAAGAGATAAAGCTACTTACCTAGGTTGGTGCTTCTTTGTGCACGTTTCGCTAAGCAGGTCAATTCTAACGATGTCGCTTTTGACTGCTTATGTGCTGTTAGTGTTAATTTAAATGGGCAAAAACCTGCTGTATTCGTTAAAAAAGAACATGTTGACAATATTATACTGATTACAATTTGGTTTTGGATCGTTTTTTCAGAACGATGCAGTTTGATGTGTACAATTAATTCAATATAATAAAATAAAATAAAAAACACATTAAATAAAGATTGCCATAGCAAGTAAGGGCAGACCAAGTAGTAGACAGGAACAGTTCCGTATTCCAGCAGAGGCATCTCTAGCCCATGTAGCGCCCGTGTGCAATGCAATTATTACCCTAGCGCCCTCTTGTAAGCGCGCAGTCAAAATTAAATGAGTACAAATTGTCACAACACAAATTGTCAAATTACCCCAAAGGATAATGATATTTATTTGTCCTTTGCATAGTTATTACTAATATTAATTACATATAATGAATGAAAATTACAAAGACAAAATAAACTAATAATTTTATTGGAGATTAAATTGAAAATCAATTGAAGAAATTTGACAGTTTTGGATGCCATGATGTGCTGTTGACAGTATTTAGAATAACCGCGGCCCGTCGGCGGTTGCGGCAAGTGGCGCTCGGCGCCCCCAGTTTTATTTTTCGGTTGGGATAATGCTCCTTTTGCATGGCCGGGGCGGCATGCTCGGGGATGCGGGATGGTTATGTCGAGCTCTCCGGCCAGGAGGCCAGCATACCGACTAAAACCACCTCCACTAGCACCTTGCGCATAGTGGTGGGACCACGGGAATCGTTCTCGCATTATCCGTGATCCCACCGTGGACCAGGACCCGGACGGCCAAGTGCAATGGGCGACTAAAAAAGCTCGGCGCCCCCGAGGACCGTTGCGCCCGTGTGCAACGCACATCCTGCACCTAGGTAAAGACACCCCTGCATTACAGTTGGTAAACAATCAAAGTCTAACGGTGCTTCTGGAACCTACGCTAAATTCACACGTCGACACTTCGTAGAATCAATCTCACACTTCAAAACAAACAATCATAAAGACATATCGCGTGTCGATACTAGAAATACCGTAGCTTCGTCTGTTTTCCAACATGTTTGTATGTACAGAAGACTGTGACTGTGTTGTACGTACTATGATAAGCTATCATAGGTCAAAACACCAGGAAATTCTCTGATATGATGCACTGGTGCAGACAGACTGCATGACGAGTGCTATCTATTAGGAGCTAGTAAGAATGCAGGCATTACTGTAATAATTACTGTGATTATATTTTTTCTTATTATTTAATAATGTTTAACTCAATACAATGTAAATGTGAGTACTTTGTAGGCTAAATACTCAGCTTTGAATAGTCTGGTGGCTTTGAGCCTTTTTATGTGGCCTACGCAAATGTTTCTCTGATCTGGTATCGTCGTGCGACGGATTGTTGAGCTCCCTAAATTATGGTTGAGCTACACAATGACTGATGCATGCGTGCCGTCAGTTGGGACTGGTCTACTCAAAGCCGCTATGGCTCTTTCTACAAAAGGCCATTTCAGACGTTGCTCTCTCTGTCTGGACTTTAAAAGAGACTATGATTCTCTGAGTTTGTTTCGGCGTTTCTTCTCAGAGGTCTTCAGCTAGGAAAGGCCGGAGCCATCTAGCTTTAAAAAAAATGTTCATTATTGACTTGTAAAAGTGTCTTTAAAAGATCTATTTACAGAAATAAATATCAGTTATGCTTTGAGAGCCTAACCTCTGTATTTTTTTAGAGTATTTTGTATTTTTGAGATTTTAGTTCCACAAGTAAGTAGGGGAAAAAAATCGAGAGATTCTTTAGAGACTCCTGGTTAGGTCTTCTGGCTAGACCAGGACAATATTTGGGCGATGTGTCACAAGGACGGCACGATTGCACCACTGATTAATTATAATCATTTATTTATTGATAAAGAAGCTGTGGTCCAATAGTCATAAGCACTAGTCTATCCTAGTGGTTATGACCATTGGACTACCAATTCAAAGGTTTCGAGATCGAATCCAAGGCTCGCACCTCTGAATTTCCGAAAATGTGTGCGTATTTATGGAGTATTCCCATCTTATCACTCGCTCGAGGAAACCTGCATGCCTTAGAGTTTCTTGACGGCGTATGAAGTCTGCCAACCCGCAGTAGGCCAGCGATGGACTAATAGCCTAATCCCTCTCATGCTGTGAGAGGAGACCCGTGCCCAGCAGTGGGACAGTATATGGGTTGATGATAATTTATTGCAAATTTGTAATTTAGCTAAAGTTAATCATAACTTAGAGAAGAAGAGAATTAGATAGATAGATAGATAGATAGAGTATTCTTTATTGTACACCATTACATAGGACAAGTCAGAATAACATTATGCAGACGTTTTTAGGCATAGGACAAGTCAGAATAACATTATGCAAATTTTGAGTTAATTAGCTAAATTACAACGATAATTATAAGTAATTTTTCCACGCAGACGGAGTCGTGGACAGAAGCTACTCCTAACCTAAATAAAGATACAAACTAAACCAAATCTGTCAGTACCAATAAACCCAAGTTGTACTAACATAAACCTAGTATTCAACTTCACGGCAGCTAGCGTAGTGTCGGCGCCAGTCGTGTCGGCGCCTCTGAAATGAATGCAAACGACTTAATGCATACCGCTATAAAACTTGACAACGCTACGTTACTAAACTGTTTTTATTTGCGAACAGATTGCCCTAGTTCACGTATTTATGTACCGGATGATTTTTTATCGTCGGGGAAAAAGGTGTGGTAGGTAAAAGGAGCGGTATTTGTCTTAGTTGCCTGTTTTTTTTTTTAAAAAACTAGTTTGTAAAGCGGGAGGCTTTTGTGACACAGTACTGCCCCAGTGTGAGAACTGCCTTTAAAAAAAGAAAGAAGGTTGTTAAACGAAGACATAACTTCGTCATTAAGGTTCTTATGTGATGCTACTTCATGTTTTTCGAATAAAAACTTGCTACCGCGTATACGCGACTATACAATTTGCATGTCATTTCCGTGTTCTATGAGCACTGAGTCATAATAACGGAACGCATCTTGTGTTTAAAGGGGATTTTTGTACTGTATTGTAAGCGTGAGTGCGTTTTTCCCTTAATACGTAGGGTTGCAAACAAATTATCATCAAATAACTGATACCGGCAGATTTGTTTGCATTTTAAGATATATATTATATCTATGTCCATGTCGAAATAATATACGTTCCCAATAGCGAGATTTTTTAAAATAGATGCAGATACATTTACAAAATTCGGAGCCTCAATTTTATTTATACATAATTCTTTACCTATAATATCCTAATAATTTTACAGAATTCTGTCAAAACTGCTATGGCCATTTCAAACAATTATTATGGACTTAACCCTGAGGGTTTCGGCGTTACTTTTTAAAATGACATTTCATGAGAAACGCCCAAACAAATTCAGAGCTAGAGATAGAGATATCTAAGAGTCCTACTCTTAGATATCTGTATCTCTACTCTCACCTATTCAAACTTTGAAATGTAAACATGACTTAAATAAATTTAATTTGTGTCAATTCTCAAGCGAGAGTCTCATGGTTAAACAGTGCCAATAATATAAAATAGTTATAACTGAATTCCAAGCAGTTTTCTACCAACAATTGCCAAAGAAAACATGGCAACATCGAACTATTATCTGAACAGTGTAAGTCGTAAGTGTTGTAACACATAAATTAGAAAATATCTCAGTAACACGTAGAGCAGCCGGTGCCGGTGTCTGACACACGTGTCGACACTCGGATACACTTTACACTCGGATTTATTTGTTCTTCTTGCTGTAACATTTGTTTCCAACTTTGTTTCGTGAGGCAGAATCTGTTTTTAAAATATTTTGCCATAAGGTACACTAGTGTTTGTCTCAGATATTGAACGCAAGGAATATCTCAGAAATGTTTCAAAATGGGTCAACTTTATACACAAAGAAAATGTCACTAAGAGTCGCCAATACACTTTCCATATCTAAAATCAGACTATCGAACAAACTCAAAGGTTTCTCAAACTTTTTTCGCCTTCAGTCTAATTTGAGAATATATTTGTTTCTAGAGCCCCCCAAAAACTGTTCTAAACTAAAACAGAAACAACAGATGGCTGTTGCTCATCTTAAAATTTATTTTTAAAGTGCATTCATTTATTTCGATGTATAATAGTATATTATATTTCTAAATATAAGTATTAAGTAATAGAACAGGGTCCAAGTTAAGATTAAAAAATCATATTTAATCATTATCATTTATTTATTGCGAATATAGGTAAAATCAGACATAATTATATAATATGTAACGTGCATTATTATTAAGGATAGGATAAATACTGCCAAAACACTTCCAGCGAACACAAGGGGGCGTTATCGCACTTTGAGAAAGTCTGTCCTAACTCAATGCAGAAGGAAACTCAAATAAAACCTACCTGTTGTACCGGTAAAGTATCAGATCAGATATCAAAGGTGTTCACAAGGCAATATTGGTGCGACAGGACGCCGACGCCAAGTGTGCCAGACATGTAGACATTGTTAGATGACTCGCCTTGGACTCGATTTTGATGGAACGATTTTTAATAGCAGGATCAAGACATCGATTTACGATTATGTTTTACTAGCTTTAACTTGCGACTTTGCGTGTTATGTTGGGTAAAGTATACTGTACACTCTACAGACTTCAGGCTTTTTGAGTTCTCAATTTTATCAACCGATAAAATGATAAATGAATAGAAGATGTAAGTATAAAGAAAGAAAAACGTTATGTTTTGTAACTTGACGATGTAATACATTATCATGGTAAATATTATCCTTCTCATTTACAAATCATATTAAAATTTCATATAAACCGCCTTATTAGGCAATTACGAACATATTTGCAGCTGAAATCTATTAAATGCCATGTAATTATTACAGTGAAGGTCCATTAAATATGTAATAATTGTAATGTAAAATGACGTGCGCCCTGCGCGCGCGCACTAACTTCACTATTTTACGATTGTAATAAAGTTTAATTCTATAAACGACCACACGTAACGTACATACCTACTGATTTTACAGTACAAGCTATTTCATACCTTATATCGTATTCTGTACAGTATATATTACAATAAGCATTGAGTAATGTGAGTTATTGTTAATTACAAACTGTTTTCAACTTTATTTCAGTAGCGATACAGTTTATTGTTAGTTGCATTTATGCAGATAGAAAGATGTAAATTTTTTGCCCTTGTTGTCGCTTTTACTGTGCTAACAGAAAAACAGACAAAGAGTTTTTATTTGGTGATGACTGATGAGTCTTAATCATATAATTGACGTAATCTGCCACACTCGACGCTGTTGTAAAAGCCGCGCTGACAAAGTCTGACAATTTAATTTAAGCTTACTTTAGATTCTCAAAATAACAAAATATGACTGAGATTCTGAGTTCGATTTGCAGTTCGAGCAGTGTTGAGTTTTTCTATGAAATTATCTTTAGCAGTCGAAGTTTGAATTTGTACCCAGTTAATGGCAAAAGGCTCGCCCTCTATTACATAAGACCTAAACATACTGGCGAACTGTGGGTCTATTATCTCTAAAGCAGTGATAGCCTAGTGATAGGACCCTTGGACTGCCAAGTCAAAGTCTTGAGTTCGGATCCAAGGCACGCACTTCTAACTTTTCTAATTGATGTGCGTATTGATAGTTAATTATTACACGCTTAAACGGTGAAGGAAAACATCGAGATGAAACCGTACAAATCAACGGCCAAGTCACACAACATTAACTATAAATAATAAAGTAATCGCAGTAAGGAACCTTAGACTTGGCACGACTTTGTCTAGCTAGATTTCATTACTTTTTAGAGATAAACAAGCAGCTCCATCGAGACTAGGCTAGTTTTTTACAGAATGTTTTTGATGGGATTTCACTTTTTACTCGTGTTGGATGTTGTTTGTTACTTTTGGAGAATATTATTTGATTTTAGCTTATAAGCTTTTGACATTTATGTCAATTAGACTAGACCAGATTTCAATATGGATATTTTGGATTAGGTATCACGTGCAATGGAGAGGGCTATGCTCGGAGTTTCTCTGCGTGATAGAATCAGCAATGTGGATATCCGCAGAAGAGCCAAAGTAACCGACATAGCTCGCAGGATTGCAATGGCAATGGGCGGGCCATGTGGCCAGAAGAACGAATGGCCGCTGGGAAAATAAAGTCCTGGAGTAGCGACTACGCATAGGAAAGCGCAGCGTAGGACGGCCCCCAACTAGGTGGACGGACGAACTTGTGAGGTTCGCAGGGAGTCGGTGGATGCGGTTTGCGCAAGATCGATTTTTGTGGCGATCATTAGGGGAGGCCTATGTTCAGCAGTGGACGTCCGTGGCTGATAGATAGGTATCAGAATTTGCTACCTATTTTCGCCTCGTGTCATTCGAATGAACGTCTCACAATGTCGCAGATCCCCAAATAATAGAGATTTTAAAACGTGTCCACCACGTGACATATTCAATTGTAAAATCATCGAATTAGGTGATTCGTCGCCACTCTACCGGTCTGTGCTAACCTTTAGAATTTTAAATTTCAATTCGTGTAGTTCCTGTTAAGTGATAAAACCAATACGAGACATAAACACTTCCATTTGTATGTATGAAAGCAGTAAAAACATAAAATCGCGCCTTATCTCGTGCAAATTGTAGTGCAAGTAGGTACCTTTTTTTTTTTTTATAGTACGGAAAATCCTCATGGATCCTCCGCCACCCGGGGAGGCGGCAGGGTATGTCGGACTCATACCGACTAAAAACCGCACTTGCTTCACCTGCCTTATTGTCATGGCCATGGGAACCGCGAAATTCGCCACGACCATGACAGGCTATGGTCCAGCAGTTGCTGGCCCTCGTGGATAAGCGAGGCCTCTCCTCACATAGCACTGCATATTGTATTTCGTTTATAGAATTAAAAAATAGCTTAAAATGTATAATTGAAAGTGTTGAGTAAATTCTTATTCTTGTACGTCTTTATAAGTTGATTTTATGTGTTTAAACTTTCTCATGTAAGTGAATTACTGTAAATTCTTATGAGAAATAAAGATATCTCAAACCTAAAATTGTATGAGTCAACTCCAGACTTGTAGCTTGTCGCTCGTTATGCTTTACTATTGCGATTGAATATAAGAATTGTAATAAATGTGAAGTATTAAACTGGAATTACTTTAAGAATCGTATTATAAAATCAACCATTTACATATACCTACATACATAGTTAATACAAAAATTGTTTGTATGTTGTCAATTAATTATTATTGCATTTCTTATGTTGCTCTCCTTACGTTACATTCTTAATTCAATTTCATTAATTAAAATTATTATTTTAACTTTTAATTTAAATGACTGTACAATAAACTACTTATAATATCAAGGACTGTCAGTAAATTTCTTTGTTTAAAAGTCGATTAAAAAATATCATTACGAAAACATCTTTTAAAATCATTGAAATAAAACTACTTTTTACGGATTTTATCGCGTATATTGATATTATTAATCCCGACGTTTCGGACCCTTTACAGCGTCCATGGTCACGGGTAGACTATAACATCCGTAAAAAGTAGTTTTATTTCAATGTATAATATTCGCGTAAATGTCAGAAATCAATATCTTTTAAAATCATTCGATCTCTGTAATAAGCTTAAACATTGTAATAGCTATTATTAGTTATTAATTAGTAATTAAGGCTCCATTGTAAGTGAACTATGTTCTTTATGAGTAATAAACATTCTTTAAACATGACAGTGTTTAACCATTTTATTACGTTTTCTTTTTCTCTCATAGTTTCTATTATGTACTATTTATTTATATAAGCAGTGACAGCCTAGTGGTATGACCATTGGACTGCCAAGTTGAAGGTCTCGAGTTCGAGCCCAAGGTACGCACCTCTGACTTTTCGAATTCATGTGCGTATTAATAATTAATCATCATTCGCTTAAACGGTGAAGGAAAACATCGTGAGGAAACCGGCATGCCTTAGAG